>OX596214.1:7442075-8067182 GCA_951394215.1 Glyphodes perspectalis | reverse complement strand
CCAGAAATCACAAAAACTGGGGTAAATTTTATTATAGTTTAATCCTGGCACTCGGTCCTATATTATAATATGATAGACAAACCTCCTGCTTGTGCATCTCCTCGAGCTCCTTGCGGCGCAGGTCCTCGTTGAGCGCATGCTCGCGCGCGGCGCGGTCGGCGGCGCGGCGGCGCTCCTTCTCCTGGTCGGCCGCCAGCGACTCCGCGTACGCCTCGTCCTGCGCCGCGCGCAGCCGCGCCGTCACCTCGCGCTCCACCCTGGGGGGAGGGGGGGGACGCATATCATTTAATGACCTTTAGACTTTTAGAACTTAAGACTAATGGATAAATGCATGTGTATTTATGATTGTTACTGTATAACAATCTGTAGCACCTTATTGCTAAGGCCGGTAATTTGTGTATTTTCGCCACATCACATCCGCAATACCCAAAGAGGTAGGCAGTCAACAGATTGGTAGAAGAGTTTTGCATAAAAAAATTGCATTTTAATTGGCTACTTTTACCTATCAGCCCTTGCAGCAGCAAGATGGGGATCATTGTCAGTCACAACGCGCCGGAGCCTCTGCAGCAGTTGTGTAGCAGAACAAGAGCCTTCGCTCCTCGCGACCACGGTCATGCGGTGGTCGCGCACGCATACTACGCAGAGGAGCGGGTACCGGCGCCCTCCCACGGACTGGGCCACGCGCCAGCCCTCAGCTGTGTCCACTGAACAACCCCAGAAGAGGGCATGCGTGTTGATGTATTGGATCACTTCAGGATCCGCAAGGGTCGTCCTGAAACATTAATTTGTTAAATATTATGATTTAAAACATAAAAAATCAGGCATATTTATAGTGAATCATTGAGCAATTTAAATAACTGAATTAAAATATGGTTACTAAAGAATGTAAAATACACATAATTTACTAATTTCATTAAAAAATAGAAATGCATATAACCTTTATTAATTTTGTTTCTAGATATTAAGCCAAACAATCAATTTACATTGCAGATCTGTTATATTAACTCATAATTAAACCTCCCCAATATGATAAGTTTTAAAAGCTGACTAAAACTATTATTACTGGAAATAATACAAGCTGTAAGTACTCATGTACTACATAATGCATATCTCATTTAGTCCTGTCAGTTTTATTTCCAGTGATAATGCAACGCGAAAGTTTAAAATCATATAAAACTATTATTATGTTTACAAACCTGCAGAAATTCTGAGTCTCAGTAGCAGACTCGGAGTGGAGGTACACAATGAGGAACCTCAGTTCATTCTTGGCATCATTGAGGGCTTGAGCATAGGTGCCCTGGTAAAATACTGGGTGTGGGTTGAATTTTGATGTGTATGTATTAATAAAACCCATCACATCTCCTAGAGGATCAGTCACCACTGTAACAAAAATAATATACTATATTATGTTCTATGTTAGTGGTGTGGGTTTCCGCACTTAGTCCCTAGAGTGGACCTTTGTGCGTGAGCCATGGCAGCCGATTATTCCAGCCAGCCCACCTCCCTCCAGAAGCAGATTAGTCTTCCCAGTCTTCTCAGTTCGTCTGCAAGTGGTCCCGGTGTACCAAAAGTCTCCTTGCGGATTTGAGCGACGCCAGTGTATTCAAGGAGCACATGCGCCACCGTTTCCTCCGCCTCCATGCACACTCTGCACAGAGGACTGTCAGTGATACCTTGTGTGGAAGTGTTTATTCAGTGAGCAGTGTCTGGTGACAGTCCCCAACACCAGTGTCAGGCTATTCCTGTCCATGTGCTGAAGGCGCTTGGTCAGCTTTGTCCTGGGATGGTATAGCCTCTTTGGATTGCCTGCATCCTAGTGTCGAGGTTCACCATTTTGTCGCTAGTGTCTGTGTCTGTGTATATACTATATTGTAAACTGTACTAAATTAGCACAGAAGCTTTTTACAATCGCATGAAAAATAATAGTAATCAACTCAGCATTACATTAGGCAGCATGCGCTGCCTAAGAAACAGAGAGTACACCTGTATTTGCGCACACACTTGTGCACTATAATATCCCCTGCGCAGATGGCTAATCCTCATTGAGACTAGCCGCTGTGACAGATATTGGTTAGGAGAATATTACAGTAGGTATCTAATGGCTAAATGACCCGTAATGCAATCAATTAACAATAAAATGTAAACAGATAATAGTTTTTACTATTAGATAAGTTCATGATAGAGAATATAGTTAGTCAACTGCCATGTGTGTGGCAGTTGGCTAACTATATTACACTTTAATGAAGGGGATCACATTCAGTTATTGGATTCAGTAAATAGAGAATAACCTATTAACTAATGAGTCATTCAAAGACTATATATAAATGTCAATTATTTGTAAAATGTATACTAAAAGTAATATACAACAAATTTCCTTATCACTATCATAGAATCAATAATATAGCACAAAGTCAAGATCTTGCAATGATTGTGATGAAAAACTTACATCTCCTATCATCATTCCTAATGAAACTGAGCAGCAAGTTCAAAACTGAAGATATTGTAGTGTAGCACATGGACACGACGAGATTTACGACGTAGCGCAGCAGGCCGCGCACGCCGCCGCCCGGGCCCTCCGACGGCTCATCCGTGAACACCTGCTGCGCGATGTGGTCGTGCACCACCGGCGGCGCCCGCGCCTCCGTCGCGAACACCGACGGGCGACCCTCCCTTATATTCAACTGTTCTTGTATCGCCACCTAAAACACCACACAATTTTTGCATGACTCACACATACGACACCCAGATTGACCTACTAAAACTCTAAGAATTTAACAGAACACCCGTACCTCCAAGTCCCATTGGTGCCTCTGCAACACATCCCTGCATATTGACATATCTTCTATTCCAGTTAGATCTTGAAACTGCAGTATTTTATCGGTTTGTTCGTGGGTCAGGCCCAAAGCATTGTCTTCGAGATCCATAGCTTTGGCTTTGTGGGTATCTTAAGATATATTTAAAAATATAAACTAACTAAAATAGTGTAGAATATAGAACCCTACATTAATATACTTATAAATACATAGTTCTTTTAAAACATAATCACACAGGTTTGGAATTATTAATATTTTGATACGATACAATCGCCTAATCACCAAACGGAATGAGTGACATGTCATCCATTGAATGAAATGAATACATAGACAAAAGAACAGACTATATCAAAACAAGGTCATGTGTTGAAAATAAAATACGGCAAATTGTACATAGTCTAATTCACTCAATTTACCCCCATTCAAGTCACCATACATTGCCCAATCTCTTATATTGATTCCACTCCTATAACGATTCTACTTCCCTATTTTATATGGGCTTCATCATTGTATTGCAAGTAAAATATTCCAAATTACTATTTGTTACTAAAAATATTTTTAATTATGGTAAAGCTATAATAACCCTAATACATGTAGGAATAGGGAGTACATTTGGACACTTGGAGTCTTTGCGTAGTCTTGCGTCACAACGCGGGATTATGGCTTGACCGCACGCCCACTTGGCACTTCCACTTAGTATTTGTTCTGTGAACTGAAATGAACAGAACAGAAAAAACAAATAGAAGTGTCATGCCATAAAATTACTAAGAAGTATGAGAACCGATAAAGCCAAACTCATTCAAATAATCACATAATACGCTACAGCTATGCAATGAGCAGGATTGGCCATTCTTTAAGATGGACAGGGTATAGTCAAAAACAGCTTGTCTCATTGGTCCTACATCAGAAATGGTTAAATAATACCTCTAAAAAAGTAGTTAAGACCTTTCGTAATCCAAGACAATAACCCTATAGGGAGTACATTTTAGACACAATAGTTTTCGCGTAGTCTTGCGTCACAACATAGGATTATGGCTTGACCATCACGCCCACTTGGCACTTCCATTTAATATTTGTTCTGTGAATTCTCCTGCCGGTTTGTACAGAAGTTAATCAACTCTGCGCCACCGAATTAGAAACCGGCCCGGACAATTTTTTCTAACAATCGGTTCCCAATCGTTAGTTATTTTAGTTCAGCAGTCTGCGATACATTTTGTACACGAAGGTTAAACGCATTTTGTTTATTTTATATGAAATAATAAATAAAACTTCGGTATTAAATAATATCTTATGACATATGTATTATTTGTAAAGCAATTATTTCTTCTTCGCTTTCGGTGCAGCAGCCGGTGGTGGTGGTGCAGGTTCTGGTGCTGACGGTGGTTCTTCTTCAACAATGATTGGCTCGGGCGGTACAGAAGGATCCTCATCCGGGTTTTCATACAAATACTCGGTCTACATCACATCAAAATGTATAAATATCAAGAAAATAGGAAATGAGGACCTGAAGAACAAACCTACATAGCAAAATTTGGTCCCATGTTGGTCTGGAACGTAAAAAGAATGTGCCAACTTTGTTCCTTGTCTAGTATATCCTAAAATAAAAAAACAACCCCTATTACTTACCTAGGTATATACATCTAGGTAGTAGGGTTTGGATGTGATTGTATAGGTGACGAGCTTGTCGATACTGTTTTCCAACTAACACAGTTTTGTTTGTTGACTGAATGTGGTCAAGGAAGCTAGGTGCCTCTTTAACTCTGCCAATCGCTTCTGGGATTATGGGCGTGACGATATTTATGTATGTATGTATGTTTAGGGTACGTAGCCTACATAAATTCTAAGGAATCATCTTCCTAGCGTTATGTCCCGTGCTTAGAGAGGGTGCGCTTAGACCATGATCCAGGATGTAGCGAGTCTGGTAATTACATTGAAGCGACTGTCGATCTGACCTTCGTAACCCTAAGATAGGGGAACCAGACAATTTTTAGATCATGGTTACAAATACAAAAGTTATTTGAATTTGCAGGTTTCATCACGATGTTTTCACTCACCGTCGAACTAGTGGTATAAATACGTACATAGATTCGAAAAATCCAGAGGTACGTGCCCGGGTTTGAACTCGCACTCCTCGGTTAAGAGGCGCGTATCCTTACCATTGAGCTACCATCGCTCATAAATTCTAAGGAAATAGATAATAAATTTTAATTTAATACATTTTGTTAGTTACCTTAATGTCATTTAATTCTGGTGCCAAACTAAACATGCTTTCTATAAAATCTTCGTAATAAACGTTTCCATCGCCTCGAACATTGGCATCACGAAGCATTTCTCGGGTTTCATCTGAATCAAAGGTATCTCCATACGTTGTAACAATCGTTTGAATTTCATCGATTTCGAGGAAATTTCTCTTCTCTGTATCAAACACCTAAAATTATTGAATATGAAGGTATCACATAAATTATCTTCATTCATATCTATCTATAAACACATTTGCATTTGTTAAGTAAGTAGCTCAAGCACTAGTGTTACGGATATCAGAATCAACAGTGGTATTACAAATATATACTTAAATATTGGATATTAACACCCAGACACAGAACAAACACAAGTATTCATCATACGAATGTTTGTCCTAGGTGGGAATCGAACCCACAACTCTTGGCGCATAGGGCAGGGTCACTACCGATGGAATGGTTATAAATACACGAGTATGAATATTAGTTAATTTCGTACCCTGAAAGCAAGCGTCAACTCATGTTTTAAATTAGTTTCTAATACCCATTTGTTGAGCATATATATTACTTGTTCTTTTGTCAGTGCCCTAAATACTCCAGCTTTTAATTTTTCAGCTTCAGTCATAATTTCGGCATAGCTGGGGTAATGAAAATGGCGTCTATGGAACCTTAAAATAAGATGATAACAATCAGAATTATTTATCAAAGATTATGTTAATATTGGTAAATTTAAGTATGTGGGATACAATACTTCTTCAATTTCAAAAAGTCTATAAAGTTCTCAATGCTTATTACGTTTATAGGTTCTCCATCATTTATGGATAATAATGGTTTCGCAGTACTATCAAACCAGTCAATAATATCATTTAGCTGTTCTTCTGTAAAGCGTGGGGTAATGCCACGAAGTGGATCATAAACATCGAACACAGCCATTATAGCCAAAAAAATTAAATAGATCTCTAAAAATTCGATTACAAACAATTTGGCGTAAATGTGACATAAGTATTTTTTCCTTCTTGTAAAGCGTATCTTTGTTATGTTTATGTAGGTAGCAAAAAGTTGTCATTTGAATTTATACATGAGTTTAAAAATAGGTAATAAGAATAATATGTACGTGCCTCACACACATGTATTAATGTGGTAATCTAACCAAGTGCTGGGAGGAATCTTCAAACTCCTCATCTACCGTTCGTCAAATCTTAAGATTTTAAAAGTATCTTCTAATCTTCGACACTGCTCGTATTCTTAATAAGGATAATATTGCAGTAAAATTTTCATTTGAACAATTATTAGATTATATTTACACAAATACAAAAAAGTTTGAGGGAGATTTAACATTTTAAACAACCATAAACTTTCATTTTACAAGATCTCTGAGTACTGCAACAAACTGAACTACATAATGTTTCAGTACTCAGAGTACAAGATACATACGTTAAAAAAAAAAATACTGACATTGACAGTGACACCCGTTTGGTTGGTGTAAATAAAATTTTGTTGTCTGCGGTTGTGAAGAATGAAAGGAGGGGAAAATTAAATAAAACAATTTAAGTTTTAATATTTACATAGCCTTCTATTTATATAATATGTTCGAATCAGACGATTATGATCAGGTATACAATAAACGATTAAATATGTAACGTACAATGTTTAAAACTAATTTTGCAATTTGCAATATTTCTGATATTATTTAATTTTGATATTTCTTTGAAATGCTCAAACATAATTTTTAATTCGGAATCATTTTTGCAGATTTTATCACAGTTTGATTTTCCTGAAGTTTCAACAGAAACTCAAAATAATAAAACTACTGATAGAGTAGAACATAATGTTTCTAGTGGCAGCAATATCTCTAAGAAGTCATCAGAAATTGAATTCGATAACAAAAAAAACAATGGATTATCTAATTTATCCTTGAACCTAAATAGTACTCATGATAAAGTTTCGCCCAAGCACACAAAGAGAAAAATAATTGATTCCTACTTTGATCATAAGAGCAAAAGAAAATTCCCAGGCCCAGCAGGTCTCCTGAATGGCAGTTTTAAAGAAAATAAAGATGAGTTGGTTTGTCATATGGAGTTACTTTCGCAGGTTTGTCTCATATTCATATTTTTACTATAACAGTAAAATTATTATACCACACATGATTTAATATAGAACTGTAAATGTATCTTCTAAAAAGCCTGAATGTATAAGGAAAAAAAAACTGAAATATTTTTTATTTGCAGGATGTTGATTTCTCTCAAAACTGTTTGCAAAGAGATGCCTTTGACTCACCACTATGGAATAGGCTTCTGGAAGATGTGAAAGACTGGAATCTAGGAGTAATAAATACTATAAAAGAAATTAAACAGCAAGCTTTAACAGGACATCTGAGACGTAGGAAGGCTGATACAGTTACAGCATTCATTGAAGCAGTAGATCGGTCAATTTCAGACCCACTTATCACATTAAGGGATTGTACAGGTTAGTTATTATTTTAACATAGATGAAAAGTGAAAAGAAAGCCAGTGATACATTCTGTACCTATATGAAGCTAATTATTTATAGATAGCTACATATTCTCTTTTAAGTAGATTTTATATTTTTATAATTAAACTAAATATATTGACTGGCCCGTTGGTCGAATGGTTAGAGACCCTGGCCACGAAACTAAGGGTTGCAGGTTCTAATCCCGCTAGGGGCAAATGTTTCGTGTGATGAACATGGACATATTTGTACTCGAGTCATGGATGTTTATAAACATATTTAAGTATGTATATCCGTTCACCTGAACTGTTTGCAACAGAATTGGTTACACAAAACCATACAAGACGCCTCAAGCGTAAAAATATACTTGAGCTAAACTGAGACAATGGGCTGAAAGACTGTATGTAGCTTAATATGGTGGCGATCTTCACTGGAAGACGTCCACCGCACGCCATGAAGCACTCTACACATCCGCTTATAGTCAAAAATGACTGATAGCAGATAAAAACAAAAAAAAAAAAAAAAAATATCCGTTTACCTAGTATCCATAGCACAAGCATAAGCTTAGTTTGGAACTAGGGAATTGGTGTGTCAGTCTGGAAAATTTATTTATTATTATTTATTTATTTATATACTCAGTTTACGTAATATTTTGATAAATATAGAAATGTAACTATTGAGTAGTATTAAAATAATGCAATTCATTTACATAATTACAGTAAAATTATTTGAAGGTATTATGAATAAGTACTAACATAGTACTCATGCCCCATAAAAACCAAATGGACTATTCCATATCTCCTGTCTATAAATAATTCTTAACTGATAATGTTGTGGCTGCAAACAAACTTTGTTGAGATTCGTAATGGTCTAGTCAGCAAACTAGACCAAATTTATTTAATACATTTTATGTTAACGGGGATGGTTTCCGGATTAAGTCCTTGAAGTGGACCATTGTATGTGAGCCGTGTAGGCTGGTTATTTTAATACATTCTCTAGTTATGAAACTAGACTAGTATACTTTGTATATTTTTACAGGAAGTATAAAATGCACATTACACAGGGATGCATGGTCTACATTTTCACCCTACATTGTATCAGAATATTGCGCCTTAGTTTTGTGGAAGCCTACAGTGTTGACAACAGGAAGCGCATTTAAAAAGCATTATCTTAACATTACTCCAAGTAACATTTTTGCTATATATAGTTCAGCTGTTTTAAAAGATGAAACAAGTATAGAACTGCCTGATGGTTATGTGATAACTTATGAAGAGGATTTTACTGTGATAAAAGCTGATAAGTCTTCATCACTAAATGCAGGTAAATCTTATATTGTGTTTAATATTTTAAATTGCCGTCTTAGATTTGTTTTCCTAATTTACGATGATGTTATACTAAGAAAGCATCAAAACACTGCATACTTATTTAAGTCAGATATTGAAGAGTTAATGAGTTGTTATAATTTATGTATTCTACATAAAATTTCAGGCATAAATGATTAATTGTACTTTATTTTATACATATAATAAATGATTTATTTTTTTGTTGCAGACAGTTCAGAACTACCACATGAAGAATCAAATAGTTTGTTTGATGGTCTAGATAACATTTTCGATGATGAAGTGTTTGAGTAGGTTTGATTTTTATTGGTGATAAATATTTTTAATGTTTGCATTCAATTATAAAAGCAATAAATATATTTTTTGATTATTATAATATATATATTTTTATTTAAGTAATTTTCAAATTAACTTTTTAGCTTAATGTGGGTTGCAAGTATATGTTTGGAGAGAGTTGATGGGTGGAAATAAGTACTTGAGCACATATTGCACTTATAGATTCCATAAGAATTATTTTTTTCTTGTGATTTTTCTTTGTTATCTTCGTTTTTTGGGACATAATGCGTTTTCAGATGATTTTTACAAGTTGTTAACCTGTTAAATTTTGCCTGAAAAAGAAATATTCGTATGGTGTATTAATTATTTGACGCGAGAGCAACCTTCCTTGCAGTAAATAAAAGCTAAATATGTTACACACTTACATTACATTGCATACATGCATAAGTTTTCGTTTTCCCAGTATTGACAATGCAATAATCGCGTGGTTTTATCATTTGATCTATATCTATTGTTAACATATCCTCTTGTTTCAAACAGTTATCCTGAAATAATAATTAAGAGCATAAGTAAGTAGAGTATTGCCTCTAGATTAACTAGAGTCAAAAATATAAATAATATTACTCAGAAAATGGAGAGGTGAGAGAAATATATCCTGATACATAACACTAGATAGTATACATAATATATACGATCAAATTCATCATCATGCTCATCTTCCTTTTACAAATATGGTATTTGTACCAACCTTTTGATGGTCCTTCAATTCTGGTTCTGTATCGAACAAAGCAGCGCAATAACTGCACGCGTACATTGTGCTTAGTTGAGGTTTTGGTTTATTCGTTATTATGTATATAGGTATATCTAAAAAAATATTAAACAATTTTATTTGTTGAATATACCGAAATACCTAGTAGACTGATTTTTATTCTTACTCTGATAGCAATGGAAATTTGTTCAAAGGGGCATAGTTGTTACTATGGACCTCAGATTAGAGAACAAAAGGCAGATGGACCGCTCGGAACAAAGATGTGAGGCAAGAATTAAGCTATGAGTGTGTGATGTATCACATCTGTAGGAACATTGTATCCTAGTGTGTGTGTAAGTTAGCCAGGGTAATGAATAAAGTCCCACTGTTTCTTGTGTTTAATGCTCGAGTAGTATAATATTGGTTAGTATTGTACCATATATTTAATTATTATTTATATTTTACATTAAAATACATCTAAAATAAAAAATTTTAAATAATAAAAAAATTTGTAATTATAAAATCGACATACAAAACATGCAATCTTAGCAGCCTTTATTTTGCACCAATTTCTTGAAATATTGCGTTTTGGCATCTATATATGAGACTCATACTAGCAGCACCCCGCGGTTTCACCCGTGTAGTTCCCGGTCGTGGGAATAAGGGGATAAAATATATACCTAGTAGTTTATTCGTTACATACATACAAATAATCTTTCATCTTTATAATAATAGTGTAGATTACGAGTATTTGCATATTACCTTACTTCAAGGAAAATATTTCAATGTAACCTAGCAACGCTACCCAAATTTCATTGAAGTTTTGTGTTCCAAGTAATGAGAAACAAATAATATGGAAATATAATATTAAAATATTTAGTTAATTATTATTTAACTATGAAACAGTACTCCCATATCTCGTTTAGTTTTTGGGAACAATTTTTACAATGTTTAAACACACAAGACGGCATTTTTAAGACTTAATTTAAAACACAGATGTGACGTACGGTCAACGCAATGCTTTGTTTCGAACTGTCTTGAGTTTGTATGTGCTTTCCATTTTGTATTTGCTTTGTCGGCCGCACTCTCGTGTCTGTGACGGGTCTATCTGCCTTTTGTTCTCTAAGCTGAGCTATGGACGCTATAGTTACAATTAATTAATTCGACATATTTTCTATGCCTATAATTGTAGGTATAGTAAGTATATCGAGGAATACATAAATAAATAAGTAAATAAATATGGGGGCTAGCTGCCTCTTTGACTCTACCTACCCTTTAGGAGATTGTGGGCCTGATGATATGTATGTATGTATATATCCAAATATGAACTTAATAAGCTTTGCTGTAACAAGAATGAAGTAGGTACTCACTTCTCTTATTAACTGTGACTGAGACTCTTACTACATCATTTACTGCTTGCTTTGCCTCAGATATTTGAACATGAAGTATGTCGAAATCCTCTCGCTTTAACGTTTCATCCTTTTTACAGTTTGCAAGAAATTGTTCTGCAAAATATTAGATTATTAGTGGTACATTCATTAATAAGATCCCTTGAGGGTTCTTTTCGTTTTATCTGTTTTCTCCAAACATTGGTATTTGATACCTGTTTTAGAGACCATATCTTGTAGCATTTGCGGTAGATGTATAAACCTCCAGTTGTCTGCTATTAAAGACACTTTGCCGGTCACTAAGGCTGAAAGTCCTTTTGTCGCTCCTTTGTCAGATGAATCCTCATTGTGTATTGTCTGTAAACATTGACCATTCACATCAGCTTACAGATACTCAAAATCTTAAAAATATAATTAAATTAAACAGAAATATGTGCAAATTGTGGACACATTGATTTAATTATATATCTTCTTTTGTATAGCGCCAAAACAGTACGATTTTAGAGGTACAAAGGTCAAAATGGTGAATTGTTGTTGCGTACTTAAAACTGACGAACTGCCTAATTATGACTTCAAAGTATATTTATACCTTCTAATATTATAAAGCTGAAGAGTTTATTTGTTTGTTTGCTTGATCGCGGTAATCTCGGGAGCAACTGGTCCGATTTGAAAATTTCTTTTAGTGCCTATTTATAGGCTATATAACATTAATCAAAACGCGGGTGAAACCACGAACACAGCTAGTTTTTATTAACGAAAAAAAAAAAATGAATAAATCGATATCCATGGTAATAAGTACTTCGACAATATATTGTACTTATACGATTTTCAAGTTTTTTTATTTCTATGAGAAACATTTATTTTGAATAAGATTAACGTCTCATTTTACCTTAGTAATGATAAGATTATTATCGATAACGGATGATTTGAATGAAGGTATTTGAAGCAGTTGCGATATAATCGAGTCCGCTGTAACAACGTCTTCTGCGTTGCACTTTGTTATATTATGTCGAAATATGTGCTGCATTAGTAAATGGAATTCAGATTCAGTTAATAAATTGCTGTTATCTGTAATCAAAACATTTTTTTTTGTATAAATAACCTTAACCTTTTTTAATCTATACTTATAATAAATCTGTAGAGAGGTAAATTCTGTACATGAAATATATTTTCAAAATAACTATCAAAGGGTGATTAGTGATCGATACTGATGCCAAAAATGCAATCAGTAAAATTTTTGTCTGTCTGTCTGTCTGTATGTTCCTTATAGAAACAAAAACTACTCGACGGATTTTAACGAAACTTGGTACAATTATTCTTCATACTCCTGGGCAGGTTATAGTATACTTTTCATCACGCTACAATCAATAGGAGCAGAGTAGTGAAGGGAAATGTTGGGAAAACGGCAGAAGTTACTCCATTTTTTAAGTCGCGTGTGCAGCCTTAATGGTTAAAGTTACATAGAAATCATGTATGACGGAAATAGTCTTTATAATATTAACCATAAACGCGGGTGACACCGCTGGCACAGCTAGTATGCAAATATATTTTTGAGGTACCTATGAAAGCATTTCTTATAACTGAGATGTCATCAGATCTGATTATATTCGAGATTAAATTGCTTGTGGTTTTGGTCAGAGGCGTCTTTACCTATGGTGCAGGGTGTGCGTTGCACACGGGCGCAGCGGTTCTAGGGGGCGCCGAGCGCCGCTCGCTACGGAACACATTTAACATTGATATCATTTAACATCTATATAGACATTTTAAGGTACATTATGGCTTGTTAGGGTAAACATCAGAAGCCTTTATAATTATAAATACAGTCAACAGCCCATCATGGTATCCAAAACCGACAAATTTCTTTTTCAAATTTAATCTCCAAACAATAGAGTTTATTATCCATTGGGGAAATTTTACAGTTTGTGGTAACTTGCTGTTACTTGTATTTTGTACCCATTTAATTTTGACCGCGCGCTTACTAGGGGGCTCTAGGGTAATGTTTGCACACGGTCGCTACATGGGCTAGAGACGCCTCTGGTTTTGGTCATGGTAATCCCTATTATAATTCTAATTAGATACATAGTAATACCAACAATGGCTCATATAGATGGCGCCCCTCAAACAATTATCCCATTTACTAGAGATACGTTTAAAATAACTTATTCCGTCAGAACTTGCCGCCACCAAACAGTGTCCGGAACGACCACTTGCCCCCACCACGCCATTCCACTGGATCAGGTTTTAGGACGTCAAATCGCCAATTTTGAATATATTTATTACCATAAATGGCTTACGCAATTGTATAGCCGGCACGTTGTGTGATGACTGGGATTTGACAACAGGTCTGTTTATTTCAGTGGTCAGTAGTTCGTTGTCATTTGTTTGTTTTACTACTTTGGCAATCATGTTTTTTCCATTACTCATTTTACCTAAAACTATTTTGTCAGGAAAATCTGAAATGAAATAATTACAACACTATTATTTACTAGGTTTTTATGTACACAGGGGTTCTAAGACATCTTTCCATTTCACTGTATTAGTATCTTGAAATTAATAATGTATACTTAGTAGGTAGTGTTTCAAGTCCAGAGGACTTAAGAATGTTATGTTACCACTTTTAAATGTAAATGTTAATAACAGTATTCTACTAATATATTAACATAAGATCCGAGTGAATCAATTAGGAATAATCCTAGACATACCTTTGAGTGATAGCTTTGTTTTCACTTTAAGTGTATTGCCAACTCTTCGTATATCCTCGTTTTCAATTACAAGGACTCTTGTATTCGCTTCATTGTCCTCTTGCTCTTCACAAGCTTGGGTCTCAGCTCTTTCTATGTTTGTTTCTGATGAAGTGATTATATTAGGCGTTTCTATATTAACTTCATTAAAAACTGAGTTATCTGTAACAGCATAGTATGCCTTTTATTATTATAGATGAAAATTGAGCATGGATACTGCAATAAATTAACTGTATATGTACTTATTTAGCACTAATGACTAAGCGATTGTTACCTTCTTTGTCTATTTTAAAAACAGTTTCCGTAGGAGGCGCTTGTTTCACCACAATATTGTTTTCTATTATACAATTAGGTGTATCTTGAAGTGTTAAGCCTTGTGTTACGTTATTTTCATAAGCATCAATCTCCAATTTGCCACTACAAAATATATAGGTACTTAAATAATCACATCTAGTGATTATTGAAGGTTTTATTAGGCCAACAATTAGCCTTTCGTAATAAAGTTCATTATTGAATACATTTCTTTGATGCTGCTTCTACTACAGAGTAGTTATTAAAATAGTTTACCCATTGTCTTCCTGAATAATTTCTTGACTATTATGCCACTGTTCTTCAACGCTGCATTAAACAATACAATAAGAAGTTCTCAATAATGAAGGTATTCATAAATAAATATTAAACAGACTTTTTTTGGACTGCGAGGTTTCTATGGTACTTACTTTCCTGAAGTTGTTTATAAAGCGCTGCTTATAATAAAAAAGCCTTATACTACATGTTGATTAGTAGATTAGTTGTTAAAAAAAGTTTATAATTGAATTCATCTCTTTGATTGCTGCTTCTGCTAATTAGTAGATATTAAAATAATTTACCTATCATCTATTTCTTGAATGATTTCTTGACTATTAATCCATTGCTCTTCAGTCTTTAACTTCTGAATTAATTCTGTAAAAGACCAAATATTTTTACAGTTTGAAGTAGTAGTTAGTTTAGATATCCATGTCTAGTAAGTAAGTAAGTATTGGCTTACTTTCGTTTGTAGTAATATCATGAAGTCCTAAAGTATCCAGCACATAAACTTTATCACTAATTTCTAGTAATATCCATCCTTTTTGTTCCAGCCTTTGATACTGATCATCTGTTAGAGTTATCTATAACACAGATTTTATAATGGGTAAAAAATTTACCAAACTATAGTTGTATGAATAAATTGTAACATTTTTGATTATATTAACATACAGACCAAACTTTTCACCTAGCAGGGTTTAGAACCCACACAGGCATCACAAATATAATATTAATTCATATAATCAATCTATTAGTAATAATCTTCCATAACCAATTTCGAGTCATAAATTAAGCATAGCCATACATATAAAAATATTTATAAAGCTATAAAAAACAACTTTTACCTCAGTACAGCTACTTGCTTGTTTATTAATTTGGTCAGCTATATCTATATTCATATTGGAATCTGCTTGTTTGTACTCAACTGCAACTTCTTGACTGGGGTCCTGAACTATCTAAGGTAATGACAAAAATAAAAACTTAAATTAAAATTTATTAAAAAAACATAAAAAAAAATAATAACCAAAAAGGCATGTAAATTTGGCATTTAAGCAAAAAAAATTAATTTGTTTAGAACATAACATAATATATTGCAATACCGGCTCTGGTGGTGCACTTGTTCCTGGCTGAAGTAGGTAACTATTGGTATACAGAGTTTCTGGATCAGGCAATATGTATTGGTCTGAAAGATTAAAATAAATACAGAAAATACACACATACTGTACATACTCTGCTATACAAAAAAGTTATACTGTCACAATACAACTAAATGACAACAATTTAATATTGGGAAAAAGTAAATTTACTATTACCATTTTAATAAAATAAAGATCTATTAATTTAATTTTCTTAATGACCAATACTAGAGTAACAATTATGTACCATAATAATATATTATTAAGGTATACCTGACACAGATATTAGTTCGGAAGAGTTATCAACATCAACTAGGAACTGTTGTGGGGTCACATTGTACACTTGCACGGTTTCCAAAGCTTCCTTTTCATTTTGATCTTGTGGAGCATACTGGACTGGTTGTCTACTGACTGGAAAAGTATTAAAAAATAAAGTAAATACATTTTAGCTACAATAAAAAGTGGTAATTTAATTATTGGTCTAAGTATTAAAATATTCAATAAACTTCCACAAAGTATTATAACATTATCTGTACATAAGTTCAAATTGAGCATTAAATAATATTTATTGAGTAGGGCAGTAGCCCTTTCTCAATAAAAATGATTTAATGCTAGAAAAATGAAAGAAATAGGTAGTAACCTAGCCTATATAAATAAAGATATTGACAGACCCGTTGGTCGAGTGGTCAGAGACCCTGGCCGTTTCGTGTGATGAACATGGACATTTGTACTTGAGTCATGGATGTTTATAAACGTATTTAAGTATGTCTATCCGTTCACCTAGTATCCATAGCACAAGCATATGCTTAGTTTGGAACTAGGGAATTGGTGTGTCAGTCTGGCGAATTTATTTATTATTTATTTATTTATATTTTGAATTTGAATATACATTGCGCGAGATCCATGCGAGTATTCGGAGGAGGTGGCGCAGGATAGAACGAGAAGGAGGCTTTGGGTCTAAGATTGGGTTGGCTACGTCAACTTAGTTAGAGTAATTAGTCAAATGCAACTGGAGTTAAAATTATGCTAATAATAAATAATGTATGTATTGTAATTATAAGAACTACAAACAAGTAAAAAGTACTCACTAACAAATGCTCCATTATCTTGTACAACGAAAAACTGATCACTTTCTGATCCATTCGTTGGTAAATACTCGTAGGTCTCATAGTTGCCCTTGTCCATAATAAAGGATATTTTAATAGAAACAGTTATGTTAGTTTATTCGGTATGTGTAGATCGATCAAAAAGTAGGACTTTTTAGAAAACTACTCTGTAATCAATACAAACAGCGAAACAGCACACACCAGCACACACAACACAGCGAGTAATGTACCACAGACGAGTAATGTAGTAATGTACACACAACAACAACATCCAATCAGAATGTCACTCACATTGACTTTGACATTTTAAATTTATAGACATATCTTTGACATATCCGTTCAGAAACAAAAAACAAATCTATGATTTTAGTGCACGAAATTGTCTAGAATTTATAGTACCTACATCACACCTTACAAATGAAACATGCATTGTTACTTCATTGAGAAGTAAGACCAGTAAGACGCAGGGTACATAGTTACTGTTTGTTATGGCACTTAATCATCACGTATATGTAAGGCTTTTTTCAAAATTATAGCGCCCTAATACCTTACTTTAGCGACTTTAAAGTGAGTAGTTGTGTTGTTGATATACTTGTCGTCCACCGAAAACGATTTAGTAGTCCTTATTGTATTGCTAAGCAGGGGTTCTTAACCTTTTTTGCTGTCGACCGCAAGTATAAATATATTTGATTCCGCGATTTAAGTTCCATTTAACTTCCACTTTATTCCACATTAATCATCGTAATATCGTCCGCGGCCCGAATTGAGAGTGTGTGCTAGAATAAATGTACAATTTTATTACCTATACTAGCATATAAGCACAAGGCAAGAAAACAAAATAGCTAATAAGAAAGCATGAGAAAATAAATATATCAGAATAAAAAATAATTTAATAAAAGTAACAATTGCACTGTCTTTTTATCATTTTAGGTAGGTACTCAGTGATGTATGTGTAGGCATCTTTCATTATATTACGGGAGAGTAAAATCAAAAACATAATTAATGTTAGAAAAAGCTTCACAATGAACAGTATTTCTGAAGGCATGCACATAATTTTTCAATTCAACAGGCTCATAAATAGGCGATTTGAATTTCCCAACCACCATAAGCTGCACAATATCATTTAGCATTATATCTTTTTCGACGCAAGTTGCTTGGAGGTCCCAGTCGTTTAAATTAAATCGGCAGAACGTAGCATCGCAGCGTAAAAACTGCTTTACCAAAGGCAACGCAAAAGCGCATCCGTAATAAATAATGACTCCATTACGTTCAAGCAATTTGAGCATAACGTCTTCGAACCTGCCACCTAAACAATTGAGAGCCAAAACGGGTCTCGTAAGAGATGTGTCAAATACAGCCAGTTCCTCAGCTTCCTCCAAAGTATACACAGCTGTAGCACCTAAGTCAAGCAGGCGGTTTTTCACAGTCTCAAACCCGCAATGATTTGCGACAATATTTACAGTATTAATCCCCCACGCTTTACATAGCTGTATTACGCATTGTCCACAAGGGCTATTGGCTGCATTTTGGATCACTGAGTCTCCAGGTTTGACATCTAGGAAATCTTTAATCATTCTGTAAGCGGTACATGGAGCTATGCTTAGCATGGAAGCTTCAGGTAGAGGCAGTTTGGGAGATACGACGTGGACGTCTCTCTCGTTATACACGCCATAGTATCGCCATGTGCCTAACATCCTGGAAGAGAGTACAACTCTTTCTCCAGGTTCCACAGTACAAACATGACTGCCAATTTCAACTATTTCACCAACTCCTTCATCACCTGGGATAGCAGGTAAGCAAGGCAGAGTAACTGTTTTACCTGAAATGAGAAAATATAACTTACTTGGTTTCATAATATTTCCACATTCCTCAAATTCAATGATTGCTAATAAGGTGATTGAAATTATGTAATTCAAATAATTGGGTAACAACTTGTTGTTTTTTTAATAATAATATAAAGATATTGATAAAATACTTTCTTTTTGGTGTCAATAAAATTGTTTTTATAAATAGTAAAGGAGTAAGTAGGTAATAAAACTATATTACCAGCTAAGTAATTTAATAATTAATAATAAGCTCAACTAGACATAATGTTTTTATCACAACAATAATAAAATAACATACAATTATTAACTAAAATCTATAATATATTTACACCCAGTAAACCCTTTCGAGCTCAAAGCATTGCCTAAGGCTTCTTCATAGTTATCAAATTTTACCATCTTATGCACAGGGCCTTTTAACTTGTCTTCACACATTAGGGATACTATTTCATTTATCATTTTGTCCTTGTCAGCAGGATTTGCTTTATCATTCCAAGCTGTCATCCAGAAGCCATGAAAAGACAGGTTTTTGAATATGAATGCAGATGTTGGAATATTAACTGGTTCTCTTGACATGCCTCCATAGGTTACCATTTTTCCAGAATGCTGCAAATGTCTTAGCATTTCTAGTGCATTCTTTCCACCCACACAGTTCAAGGCCAAAGATGGCTTGTCAATTTCCTTTTCTTTAAAAATGGTTGTTGACCTCAGCTCTTCCTCAGTCAGAACATAGGTTGCTCCCAAACACTCTAAATATTTCTTCAACTCAGAAATATCAGGCCTGTTTCTAACAATGCTGATATTTTTGATGCCCCAAGCTTTACATATTTGGATGACATTTTGTCCGCAGGCACCATTTGCACCATTTTGAATTACTACCAATCCATCTCTAACTGGTTTGAAATCTGTCAACATCCTGTAAGCTGTACAAGGATTGACTGTGAGAGTTGCAGCTTCCACAACACCCAAAGCATCAGGTACCACTCGAACAACATCTTTGCAGAAAGTTGCGTAATTCCTCCAAGTGCCTTGAACAGGTTTTGTTATGATTATTTTATTGCCAGGACAAATTCCCGTCACTTCTTTTCCAATATCTTCAACAATTCCCACACCTTCATTACCAGGTACACTTGGAAGATTCACCTTCACTGGATATTTTCCTAAAAAATACAAACAAGTACTTACTTTATAAATAAGTTTGTTTTTAGCATTTATAATAAATTTATTGATATACAAGTATTATATAATTTAAAAGAAAGAAATAATACCTTTGTGAATATCTTGATTTAAAAAAATGGCATGCACATTGAATATCTTGGGTAAATAAAGAATATTATCTGTAAAAGATAACCCTGTTAAAGTGAGTTGTACCTTGGATAGTATTAATGTCTGCAGGGTTGACTGGCGCAGCTAGCATTCGGACCAGGACCTCCTGCTTGCCCAACGGTGGTACGGCACATTCTCTGAATTTCACTACATGCAGAGGATCTCCAAATTCATTGTAAACCAATTGTTTTGACATAAGAGTTCTTATTCCAATCTGCCAGTTCGTTGCTGATATTAAATTCGAAAGTAAACCTCTAGAATATGGTAGTAGTGCCATCGTTTCTTCACTTGTTACGTGATTTATCTATAACGCTTCGACTGATAATTTTTATAGATTTTGTGTTTATAATTTGGGTTTTTATTTTTGACGCTGTTGACAGTGACAAATGACAATCATCTGACTTTGACAGTTTTACGTCGCGAATCCAACGATTTATCTGAGTTTAACACGTCACATTACTTCCATGAGTCACGTGTTCCAATACCCTAAAGTCTGTTCTACATGGCATGATTCGATTATCAATTTAATATTTCTGTTATGTACTTTATTAATACTTACTATTATTTATCCGTAATATCATTGTTCGAATACTATAAAATATATACAAATATATATATATATATACATTTTATAGCATTCGAACAATATAATTCGAATAAATTACACTTATAGATAAGTTAATAGTGTGTATAGTGTTTGATTTAATGACTTTTACTGTATGCGTCATTATCTAATGATTTACGTTTGTAGGGCAAAAAGTATTTTTTTTCTCTAAAATTTTTACAAACGTAGCGCTCAGAACGAAATAAAACGGAAATCCACCATTACTTAAACAATTTATTAAATTTAATAAGAAAGAAAATGTCAAATGATGAGGAATATTTATTAGAATGTTTGTTTAATTTCTATATCTTTGAGAAACCGGTGGACTCGTATGTCCAAGTCTCGTTGTGCCATCGGAGCGGCCGCGGTAGGTGGCGCTGTGGCCTCGGGAGGGGGTAGTTGTGGCTTGGGCGCTCGGAACCGCCGCGCTCTGGTAAGCTGCCAGGCAGCACTTGTGTTGCGGAGACCACCGTGTGTTACGCCTGCTTCGCGGTCTATCGCAGCAATCATGGGTCGGGGAGCACTAAAATAACAAATACATTTATATAAATAACCAACTCTTCGGGGATTACAGGTGCGATCATCTTCCTAGCGATATGTCCCGTGCTTAGTCGGGGTCCGCTTAGACGATGATTCAGGATCATTCTATTTAGTCCGTCAGTTATATTATACAAAAAAAAGTAGCCACATTTTTTTTTTGCTTTATCAAGATAACAAAAAATTACAAAGATAAAGAACATCAAAGTTTTGGCGTGGGGGCTTGTGACGTCAAAAGAAAAATTACGTGTTTCAGTATTTTTTTATAATCTAACTGACGGAATAAGCAGATTTTTTCAGTCGCCTCGCCTATTAAACAATGTTATATGTAGAGGTAATAGATATTTAGGATTTCAAACTGTTTCTTATCTAATGTTATTTTCACAGATTGACTGTGTGTTATTTTAGTAGGTTCCTACTAAGATACGGAGAGCAACAAAAAAGTACTCACTATCCCATGGTGATTGCTGCTCGCAGTCGGGCTGGAGCTATTACAGATGGTAATTCTGACGACGAGTTTCTCTTCAACCCTAATAAAAGAAATAGGATCATAGGTAAGTTTCAGTTCTTCATGTACCTAGCTCCCCACTGTCTTCTATCCCTTTATTAGGGGAAAAAGTTAAGTAATGTATTTAACAACAGAATATATCAAATGTGGGTCTTCCCCTAGAATTAAAAAATACTAAGCAGTCGTAGATACCTGCTATTCTTTTTAATGTTGTCGGAAAATATCGTTATCCTAAGTTACTTATGAGAAGTAGTCACCAGAATATTTAATGTTGGTGATTGAGCTTTTATCCCTCCACTTCTGCGAGCAGACCGGACAAACAGCGCGCCTAATGGACCAGCGTGGAATCTCTTCCCGTTGAACTGTGTTGGCCATTTTAAATGCGGGAATTTCTAGCGGAGTCTGCAAAAAAAAAAATAATACAGCACGCAGGTACGTTTATATAAAGGAATGAAAGTCAAGAAAACATTGCCAATAATTTGAATTTTTTATAGAGGATTCATCGTACCGGCACAAGAGAAAGAAGCGCGATATGCTCCATAAGTCCCTCGAGAGTATCCATATATACCATGGAGATCCAATAGGCACTCTCAATCTCAAAATGAAACGATGGTTTTCATCCCATCTAGGTGTTGCTTGCTTTGAGACCTAGGTCTAACTAACCCGTCTCGGTGTATTGTATATATACCTACTTAGTGGCGAGAATAACTTCGTCAGCGCTATGCAGGACTATATGGCGTTTCTGCATGTTCGATCGACGTCATCTGTTACTTAATATTGGAGCTATAATCGTGACTATCTTGTGGCGGGGTCGCCACAATCTGATCGTGGATGCAATTAATGGACATATAAAAATACATACATACATATCATAACGCCCGTAATCCACGAAGGGGTAGGCAGAGTCAAAGGGGCAGGTAGCAGTTAGCTTCTTTTTACCACATCAAATTAAATTTGACTGGGTTGGAATACCTATTGCGAAAAAGTAGGGACAAGTGGCTAGCTCGCC
The DNA here is from genome assembly GCA_951394215.1 of Glyphodes perspectalis. Taxonomy (NCBI): domain Eukaryota; kingdom Metazoa; phylum Arthropoda; class Insecta; order Lepidoptera; family Crambidae; genus Glyphodes; species Glyphodes perspectalis. The sequence goes on along the minus strand of OX596214.1, from coordinate 8,044,557 downwards.
GCCTACATAATCACATATCCAACCCGATACAGTCGCCTTTTACGATATGCTAGCTAGGCAAGACACATTTGGCATATTGTTTTTTAGTACTACACCAAACATGGCAAATATGTAAATAAACAGATGATATTAAGGTGTTATCAATTAAATTAATTGAGGCTAAAAATGGAGACTTAACTGAACTGTATGACTTGTAACTGAACACAATAAATCAAAATTTGTCGGTGTGCAATTTAAAAAGAGCACAGTTGTTCGAAAGCCGACGAGTTAATTTTTATTTGGACATAGTCCCTGATTAAAATTTTATCATTTACTTAATCTACTCCGTTCTGTAAACAGAGGTATTTACAATAGTAGATGTACTAACGGGAGCTGTGGTAGTGGTAGTGAAGGCCAGTATAGATGGTATGTCCATGTCACGGCGCGTGGACATGCGCGAGACCCGGGAGCGGGACACGCTGCGCTCTGTCATGCGCATACTCAGCCCATGCACGCAGGCTTCGCTCGACTGGCTGAAGTGCATGCAAATATGAATAATAAGATAATGAATGAATAATAATAAGAATGGTAGTCTGGAGATCACAAAACTCCTAGTCGTTAATGACACGTAGAATTGAGATATTATAAAGTTTGGCCTGGGTTTCATCTTAATGTATAACTTTAATGAAGGACGAACTGGGGTGAAATTATAAAGTAAAGTCACCGCCGGAATAGTACTTTAAGAATATATTTTTTTATCTAGAGCTAAACATTCGTTGAACTTATCCAAATAAAATTAGTAGGTACATAGATAAAAATAATCAAGCAAATCTTTCTGCGAAAGGTTGTCATTTCAGAAACAGACGTAGTTCTCACCATTAAATGAGTTTCTAAATGTGTGGAGCATGATCCCGCTAAATATGAAACGAGATATTCTTGCTTGAGTACCTTATGTACGTACCATTTAATTGCAATTTCTTTAACCAGGACAGATGGATTAAACTAATCACAGTAATGACATAATGACTTCTATAAACGAGTCGCTAATAAACTTGAGTCGTATTGGTACAAGACACAAGAAAACTGTGTGAAAGTCGTACTAATAAACGCAATTGAATCGAGAGTGAAAGCGGGTGGGAAAACGGGCATTTTTTGCTAATGCGTCATTGTCCCCTTGGTAAGTATCAAACTTAATTACAGATATCGTCTCAATTTTAAACACACAATACGTTCTTACGATATCATGCTTTCATTTTTCTTTGATGTCAATGGGCAGTTTCGTTTAAATCTAACAAATCGGTATTTTTATCTTTCATTCTTAAGTCAGATTCTTCAATAGGTATTAACGTAAAACATAGTCCCATACTGATGTAGACATGACGTAACAAATTTCAATATCTCATTATTATTTTAATATTACCGACCTATATTATGAAATGGAGTTCCAAAATGATTGGTCTTACATTTCATTAGGTATCGGCCTGTTATCGAATGAAAAGCCAGCTCTCGGTAGGTATAATTTCATTCAGTATCTATTGACTACCCATATACATAGTTTAATTCATGACCTCATTTTAAAAAACATTAAAAATGCTAAATGAGTAATAGACCATTTTTATTCACACCTAAATATTTAATAAACGTAATTTTGGAACGAAAATATGAAGGAGTAATTCAGGCATTGGGGAAAACCAACTAACTCATCAGAAATATCGTCGCGCGGCGGCAGTTCCAAGGTTTGATCCTGGGCTTCCTCTTGTATTTCCCGACTGTGTGCTCGGACCATGTCCAGTAAAAGTGTTTCATGACCACCCAAATCGCTGGACCTACGGCGAAAAGAGAAGGAAAGTTTCAAGTATAAAAAAACCTTTGGTGAAACTGTTGCCTAAGATATGGGGCGATCCCTACCGTGTGTACTTACTCTAAGTAATAATAACAAAAGCTATGTTAACTCTATGTAGACCTAAATAATGTTTATAGCAACATATCTTTCAGCGAAGATTGATTTATATAAAGAGTACTAAATAGTCAATACTACCTTAGTCTAGCAATTTTCTATAAATCATTATTTTACTTCCAAACTTTGCAAGCATGAATAAAAAAATTAAATAAATTGAATTTCTATTGAAGTACCTGCTAACGTCTTTTGTGGTGTTTTGCCATTTTGTTGGTGAACTTCAGATGCCTTTAGACTGGTACCTGTGCAGTAAAGGCACTTTGCAATCTGAGAGTTCTACTCTATATGAGTTATCAAAATAGTTAAAATATTTTTATGGATTTCATTTTATATCCAGGAAACAATGTGGATTGTCAACATCCAATATTTTAGGTACATTAATCTGTCTTATCGGAGCTGTTACAAGATAAACTACACACGCCCCCTAAATCATACAAAGTAATGATAAATGAGAAACCTGATACTGATACTAAAACATTAATTATATACTACCTAGCTTTATTTTGTGACTTCGTCTTACGCAGGCGTAGACTTTTGGATCAAGCTAGATATGTACTTACCTAAATATTAATCTGCTGGAAGACCAAATGGGATAAACATTGCAATATTATGTAGGTATTACGCTACCTATGTAGATACTATGTATTTAAGTACCAACTTTTAGTTCCTCGACTGCAACGTGATTTAGTAATAACTTGGTTTCTAACTTCACGCCAATTTCCTAGCAGGGTATACAGAAAGAACAGAGTGCCATATGACACGGTCCTTACACACCTCACTCGCTTCATTCACATTTATTCACTTTCTTTAGATTCGTTTAGATTTAGTAATAAACTTATATAAACTTAATATTAGTTGGATATATACTAACAACATGCTCCCGGTGCCGCAATAAGTGCCGTATGAGTCGCTCTGTTGCGACATCATGGAGGTGAGGTACCGAGGGCTCGGCGATGATGAGGAGCTGTCCCGGCGGTTAGCACGCACCCGCATCAGCAGGTCGGTGTACGGGGTGTTCTCGTTCGTCATGAACGATATTCGACGGCTGCCTTGTCCTTGATCTTCATCTTTCGCTCTAGAAAAACTCTTAACAATAAATAATGATGCAACGCATCAAAGTGGATATCGCGCTTGCGCACTGAGGTTCAGTAGCCTAGAACGTTACCACAGTATTAAATTGTTATTTATTCTTACCTACTTTAAAGTTTATATGCAGAGTCATCAGTCAAGCAAGATCCACAATGTATGCCTGTTTAATCCCTAAAATGTATGTCCAACCACTGGAGCCCTATAATTAGTATAGGTTTTACATAACATCATCATCAGGGGTAGGCAGAGTCAAAGGGGCAGCAAGCCCCTTTAACCACATTCAGCCAAAAATAAAACTAAAACTGGGCTGGGTTAGTAGGAAATTGTAAAAAAGTAGTGACAAGTGGCTAGCTTGTCGCCTACAATATCACATACCCAAAATCCGATATACCATTAGTAGCCTTTTACGACATGCTAGGCAAGAAACACAGTTGCCACATTTTTTTAAAGTCCCAGACCAACATGGGAATAATGGGCTGGGTTAGATGGAAAATTCGGAAAAAGTAGTGACAAGTGGCTAGATCGTCGCCTACTACATAATGACATACCCAAAACCCCATATACAATTAGTCGCCTTTTACGACATTCTAGTTATTTATAATAAAACCCTGTAAAATGTTTATGCAAATTACGCATAATGTTGATTAACGTGGACTTTTGGAATATTAACTTTACAGCTCTTAACTTTAAGGCATGAAGTAAGTGATGATGTGCAAGCTTCAGAGAATAAAAAAAAATCTTTCCATAGGCTACTAATTTATCACAATGGTAGTAATAAATGCAACCTTGGTTGCCTTAACGAATTCGAAAAACCATAAACTATTGTTCGCCGAAGCGAACCTTTCCATGATTTATTGCAAAAGGATAACTAGGGGTTGCCAGATATTTTATAAGCTACATACTTGAGTTATTAGTCAGATACATCATTATTTAAAATATTACGATGAGCCCTTGGAAGAATCATAAATGTATATTTCATTTTCTAAAATAACATTAAAACATAATTAGGTTTCCTGATTATATATAGGCAATGAGCGCTACATGTTACAAATCCCACGATTCCCATTGCCTCCGGTGGCAATCCTTGTGGGGGCAAGTGGGAATATACGATTTAACCCATATAACTTGATTTTTGGCTGAATGTAGTTTAAGGATCTTATATCTCCTTAGACTGCGGAACATTACGGGGAGTGCGGGCGTGATGGTATTTGTGAATGTAGGTACGTTCACCTATATAGCGTTACTTTTCATTTGTGAGATCGTTATCAATTTTCATTACTTTTTTATAAAATTATACGAATTAGTGCCACTGTTAAAAAAAAAATGATTAGGAAGAGCGGTAAATTTGAACCCGTTATTCAATCTCTAGATATTTTTAATCCCAACCATAAGTCAAAAATTACGACCGCTGAGTTGGTAACACTGGACGTCGGCTGTACGCACCACACGGATGCTGCAGTGACTTTTACTTGCTCTCGTGAGTCACGGAGATGACTCAGAGGTTTCCACTATACTTGCATAGTTGCTATGTTAGTTGCTGGTTGTCGGCAGGTAATAGTGTGGGACAACTACGTAATACCTACTTGCGCTGTGGGCCTTGACGCCTATCACCATGCGGTGGATTCTACTAAACTGAAACCGGTCAGGTTTGAGTCAGACAGAAAAGCTATTTTGGGACAGGCGGAAAATTATGATTTATTATTTATTTCAATAATAATATTCAGAAACAATAACGCCCCATTAATTTTTAGTTACTGAAATATTAATTAAATAATTATTTTTTGTTATTATTAGCATAACAAAAAACAAATGCAACTGGCCCACGGCATGAAGTTCATGTCTTACTGATGAATTAAATGGATGACTAAGTTGTAGGTATCTTCACTTCAATATAAGTTACTGGTTATAATCAATTAATGTCCAATAGTTACCATGGTTTTATCTACCTCAAACCAGGTTATCGACTTCTTGATGCAATGACTCGTTTATGTCGTACATGATTCGCATGTGCTTACCAAAACTACTAGCTCTGCAAAGTTTGGGCCGCTCCGGGCTTCGCCCTGCGAGGAGCTCGGCCTACGCATACTCAGCAGCCTGAGGCCTCACAAAATCCCATTTCAGGGTTGTTATGTGTTGTAACTAGGTTGTAGGTCCATGACGTAAATAAATAATTTAACCTCATTAGTTTAAATACAGCTGCATGCAGGGAGTTCAATTTGTAGAGATGATATGTCGGTGACAAAAACGCCTTTGCTTTGTATAATTGTAGACAAAATTAAGCCTTAGTTTCAAAACAACAAGTCCCTATTTTAATTCAACGAACAAGTTACGTACAAGAGACAATGTTTGCAAAAATGTGTAAACGTATCAGTCTCAATAAAGGATTTCGCCAAAGGCATTGAAGCATAATTTGTATAATGACATTTTTTAGGTCTCTACCACGCACGTCTGGTTTGACTCTGTTGTCAACCTTCGCCACTATACAACTTGTGAAAGTTTTTTGTTTATTACCTAATAGGTCTTCACTACGTACCACTTATTTCAATTCGAAATGTGTGTATTCTATGTTATATCACCTATTAGGAAACTGGAGTAACTATGCCTTTATTATAAGCCTCTACATGATTTTTGCTATTTCAAAGTAATTTATTCATTGTAGATAAATATGTTTTGAAGTTTCTAAACGGCAAAACATTTATAGAATAGAAATTGTGATTCAGCCAACATTATTTTATTCGAATTTATGGCACTGAGAGAAATCTAAATAGTCGTAAATTGTAATGTAATCCTGATAGGCATCATTTATACATTGGCATAATGGAGAAACGGTTCATTGGATCCTACTTACATTGAAACACGTTGGGTGCCATACACTTTGGCATACCGGTTCTTCCAGCCTCCGTGTTTCTTCCAATTTGATTCTGGTTTCCTAAAACAACGGAAAAATGTCGTATATTCATTTCGTCACTGCTAACGTAATCCCTGAGTAGGCACTGTACCGAAAACATTAATTATCTGGATATAATACAAATTAACTGAATGCGTGTTACTACTGTACATTGAGAATTAGGTACTAAAAAATCTTCAGTGATTGATACAAACGGTTCATTACTATTGTTTCCATACACATACCTACAAAGCAAATAAATTAAAATGAAAGACAATATTGTAAATTAAAATAGCCTGTATTTTATATTTACTTTGTCAAAATGTAATTATTTTGTGAAATATTTACGTACTTTCTTAAATATTTACTTAGGTACACATAAGACTGGCTTGTAGGTAGGTAGGTACCTAAGTGTTGATATGTGGTTACATATCAACATATACCGAAATGCTTACCTACTTAGTGGTTCAAAGAAGGTAAGTATTTAGCGCAGTGTTTTTGCAATTCTCTTGTAAATAATCTTGTTTGCGAGACACCAGTCCTCCATGAGCGAGTAGGTATTCATTGAAGGTCGTTCTTAAGTTCGTAATGTCCCTCCATAAAAAGAAAACAATTCGCGATAACGAGCCGAAATGTGTGCATTAAATAAACTTTTGCCAGGAAAATCATCTTTGATTTACATACCTAACTACATAAAACTGAATTCTTCTTTGGCAGTGATAAAGAATGTGTGCCTGTCATCGAATTAGCTGATAGGTAGGTATATAAAAGAGAATGCATTTTTTATGTATTTGCTTATTTTATAAATTGGTTAAGTATTATTTATGACCACTTTGTTTGTCTCACTTGAAAATATACCTACCTACCGAAAGACCAAATTGGATTAATAAACCTACAATGATGGTCACCAAGTATAGATACTAAAACTACTTAAATTTGGATAAGTAACCTAAAATAAGGAAAAGTACTCACTCCATTACATCTGATGATAGATAAAGTTTGTTTTTGAAATTCACCAAAGTAAAAATAAATAGAAAAGCTATATTTATTTGACATTGGATTATACCTATCTTACGGACTCCATATTGACATTTTGACGTTTGGTTTTAGGCGGTATTTTTATTATCAACCTTTTTCGCTAGTAAGTATGCCTGTAATAAAACATATTGGTACATAGGCTTTTTATAGTTAGATTTTATTATATCCTTGTTTATTTTAAACTTTGTTAAATAAAGATAAAATTAAAAAAAGATTGTTTACATTAAAAAAAAATGAAACTTTTGTTTGAAAAAGATTCTAACCAGTGCCCGATTGAGCCAAGTTAGAATGTAGAGCGGAGTCCAATTATGGCGCCCCTTGCATGTTCTTAACATATGCGCGGTGTGCGATCGCATGTAGCTCGGGATCGAGTCTCGATCATTTATATTTGCTCATGGAATGTAAAACCCGGAGTATTTTTGACCTCATCTTTGTCGATAAGGATATTGGTTTAAACACAGTAAGTATATAAAAGCGGAAAATTCTTGGCACCATATTACTTAGTACTCGGGACGGTTTTCCATCCCATTTATGGCAGATTTATTGCCAGCTAGAAGAGCCAGCTTTTAAAGAGTAGAGCGAGAAGGCTTTTCTATATCTATGTACCCAATAGGCCCAGACTTACCCGACCAGATTAGTCATTTGTTAACATCTGATGTTAGGAGTCATAAAAAGCGTAAAGCTTGTATGAAAAAGATCATGAATTGTGTAAATATCATTCCGTAACACATTCGTTTCTCTCTGCCTACTCCGCTAGGGAAGTGGCGTAAATTTTAGTTAGATATGGACCCAATATTGTCATTTTGACGTCCCTTATCATGGCCAGTTACGCACTAAAGTACACTACTACTATTAATATAGAATTGTGATACACGAATTGCTCCAAAGCCGGCACTTAGGAGTAATAGACACACTCAATATTTATTGCAAGGATTATAGATATACGTATGTTACATAGATATAGAGGGCTTTATCAATATATGTGTTTCGTATAGACAGATAGCAGATGTCACAATTAATATTTTTTACATAAACTAGTAATTTGAATACGTAGCAAGGATGGTTTGGTTGATGAATATTTGATTACCGTAACATTAATTTCGGTTCACGTCATTAGCTGTGACGAGTACGGTTTCTAAAGCGATACTTCGTGAGATATCGGTGCTGATTCTTATTAACCCACAAATTCGACCTAGTACTTGTGAAATTTGAAATTGCTTCGTCATTTTACCATTTAACACACTTTGGGACGTATTTATCAAATAGGTACGACATTTATGATATTTTGTAATATACGATACCGACAAATATGTGTAATCAATTTGTATCTAATGATTATAGAATCATTTGTATGAACTTGTAGCTATTTGTTTTATATGTTTTACTAACATTAGTTTAAGTCTTATCTGTAACTACCAAACTGATCTTGATCTTGATTTCAACTGAAATTAATTTTAATTTAAATTAATTATGCTGCTATTAAGTATAACCTTTATTATTCACTGTATTTTCACAATTTATATTTTTAAGCCAGAGAAGCAATGTTCTCATAAAGCTTTATTGTTGTACATAGGTTGGAATGAAAATGTTCCATTCATTTAGGTATGTGTGTTGTCACGAAAAATAATAATTAATTACTAAATTTTTTGTTCAGACTCCTAAAGACTATTTAGACTTTACTCGACGACTACTATTATTTCATAATACGCTCTTTCCGTTGATTTCATCAAAATGCCTTTAGAAATATAATCGTCGTTTGGACAGAGTACACTGGTCATTTAAATATCTATTGTAATAAAATATTATGAAGCTGAAAAACATAGTTTCCTATCTTTGTCTTGCCGTGTTTGCCTGCCATTTTTGTCATTCTTTCACTTCTTTTAAACAACTTAATTTTTGTCGGTTGGCTTGCATCTCTGTTAGCTTGCGTTATTTAAAATACATAATAATGCTAAAATGGCTTTAACCGTCTGATTATATGCAGTTTTAAGATTTAAATTGTTTGTTGGTAAGTACATTGGGTTCTACAAATGCGACCTTCATATTGTGGTACCACAAAAACCATTCCCAGTCACCATTTTGTATCACGTCAGGTAGGCGTAACAATCTCGGTTTCAGGAACTTTATTGCAAGGCTAGGACTCAATTATGTAAGCGGCAAAACTATTAATCCACAGCAGCCACGAGTCTTATTTAGAAACACGATCACCTTGAGATCTATTGACCTGTAACTAGCTCTACCTCCGACGCTCGCATCATGCATGCATACGACGCGGACAATAATGTATTTCAGCGAACAGAAGTAGGTGGGTAGTCTGTACTTAGCTCATTTATTGCTTTTATTATGTAATTTAGAGATAATGATTGGGTCGGGTACCGGTAACAGTATTATATAATGAAGATTTATATCTAACTTCTGGGATAGTGTGGCTTCTTGGATTTATCTATTTAGATAGCTAGCTACCTACTTGTTTATAATTATTAAGTAAAATAGGTACTTATAGTTGTGTATGTCTTTTTGTAATTCCAAAATTATCCGTGTTTTATCATAAGCGAGACTGTGAGAGTCAGGTTTGAGGAGGAAATAAAACTATACTTTGTTATATTTATTTTATTCATATAAATATACCTACCTACTCTACACTCCCTGTATAGTCCATTCTGTGCGTTAATTTCTGACTGGTTATTCAGCGAATTATACCTTGGGGATATTTATCCTTTTTGTAGAGCTCGCAAAAACTCTGTATGAGCTTTAGTTTTAAAATGTTATACATTTGTGTATAATGCATAGTTAGTATATAAGTTATAAATATCAGAAACTGGTGTTAACTTAATAATTGTTGAAGTTAGAGTCCCCTATATTTCCACATGGTGCACGTGTTCTCAGTTATCCCGTTCGACAGACAACCGTCTCGTGGGAGCGCTGCGTCAACCGATTACCGAACATTTGTTTAGTGTCTCGGCGTCCAAGTAGTGCGACAATACGATTTGATAAGTAATTTGATTGTGGCTTGTTGTGGCGGGGGCGGCGCGGCTGTGCCGGCGCGGCCTGTCTCCGCGGAGCTGCCTCTAGTCGCTCCGAACGCGATCGCCCGCGCGCACGCCGCGTGCCGTCCACCACGCGCCCGACAATAACGCGCCCTATTTAAACACAACACTCACTCTAGCTACATAATCGGCTCATTCATAAGTTTCATAGCTCAAACGGAGTACTCGCTCCGGTCCATTATCGGATTTGACGCCCCAAATCGAGGATCGGCCCGAACCGGCTCCGTGACCATATGATCCGCATTGTCCGTCTGCTGCACGGCCCTGATCTCCGGCATCGGCGCGCAGTCACGATGTGGATCGACAGTTGAAAAGTGCATTCGACTCTTTGTCTAGACATCCGTGTGATGATGACTCAGTGACAGAAGACTTTCTCGCGAGTGTTTTTGTGACACGATTAAGTTGGAGATGTGAATGTTGACGTTGTTTTGGGTTGTTGAATAGTGCGATGGCTGGTGGTTGTGAGGAGGGTGGTGCTGTGGAGGAGGTGGTGCCCGCCAGCGAGGGCCGCAAGCGTGGGCTGAGCGGGTCCATGTCGCTGCGCACACGCAAGCTGGGCCGGCGGCTGTCGCGCAGCATGTCCATTGTGGCGCTGAAGCTGCCGGAGAAGGCTCAGAGCATAACGAGGTCCTCAACCAAGCTCATGCGCTCTGGCACTCGCGACAAAAAGAATCGCTCATTCGAACTATCTATCATACTTCCGGACAAAACACAGAAACAGGTAATACTTGATGTTGATAACCTAGTATTAATGCATTTATAACTTTCGATTTTTGGGTCGAGGTTGTCATTTTCAAACAATACAATACTTACAAGTATTGTCTCGAAAAATAAAAAACCTTATTACGTTTGTAAAAGTTGTATGACCTAGGTTGCAGCGTGCAGCGTGACCAGATATTTATTTAAATTAACAATATTAAAGTTCTAGTATCTGAAACTTTTCATTGTTTTTCAATCTGTATAATAGGATACGTTAGGCGTCATTGTTTATTTATATATATATCCGAAGACATCACATACATTGTTTAGCTTAGATAATACTATAGACGTGTAGCTATTCACACTACATAGAACACCGTTCTTATTATAGTGGTTACTTAACACCGAGTATTTCATATTACGAAGGAATTACGAAGTCACTAATAAGTATCATAATTATAATACAATACCTACTGATGTAATAAAGAACATGACATGCGACCATAACAAAAGCGTCCAGAGATAAGGAGCTTTCGCTATGTGTCTTACTTCGAGTATATCTACTTAATGAATACCTTCCATCTGCAATTAATGTGTCATCTTTCTATATAATACCTTTATCTATTACTGCTTAGCGACTTCAAATCTCTAGAACTCTCGTTTAGTACGAACTGATTGCTATTACAGAAAGTTATAATAACTATCGCAAAATGTTACATACTTAGCAGTGATTAAGTTTATAACAAAGAAGTGATTAAAGCATTTTTAAGTTCTATTACTAGCATTTGTAGTTAGGTAAATATCTGTATCTATGAATCACTATCGATTGTACTAATGCATCTTTGTAATTATGAATAAAGACATATTTATTTAAAGACATTCGGTTCGACTGGGAATATGCATAGTTAAATGAAATATATGTTGAAATGTATGATACAATTGCAATTATATTAGAGCCACTGAAAAATCAATATAGGTATTAGGTAGGTACTTCGTTAATATAATAATAGTAGATAGTTATTAAATCAAGTCCGTTGATCGCATCCTAAGGATGCGTTTAGAGACGTAATATTTAAAATAACAGCGATTTTAACAAAAAAGTACATAAAACCGATAACAACGTAAAATTACATTGAGGTTTTCTCCTTGTAACGTTCGATGAGTTTATTTACTGCAGTAAAAAGTTTAACTGGGAGGGAGATACGGAAGATTAAAACACGTTTACTTATTACAAAGGTGTCGACTTTTATGATGACGATGAAAAGTGTTACACAAAAATATATATTGCAAATGTAAAAAACCTTCCTAATTGATTGTCAGTAATAAAACAGATAAGGAAGGAGTTGATAAGTTTATCGATAATATGTAAATTGCTTACGTATTCACTATGTTATCATATTATTTCATTTGTGTGACACAATTTAAATTAGTACAACTCTCATAATCTTCCTAGCGATATGTGCTTAGACGAGGTCCGCTTAGAAGGATTTTGCGAGTCTGGTAATTACATTGAAGCGATTGCCGATCTGACCTTCGTAACCCTAATATAGGGGAAGCAGACAATTTTTGGATCATGGTTACAAATCCAAAGTTGTTTGAATTTGTAGGTTTCATCACGATGTTTTCTCTCACCGCCGAGCTAGTGGTATAAATACGTACATAGATTTGACAAATTGTTAGGTACTTACTCGGGTTTGTACCCGCACCCCTCGGTTATGAGGCGCATGTCCTTACCATTGAGCTACCACCGCTCAATTAGTATAACCCTATTGAGCTTTAAAATATAGTTTTTGAGTTGCGTTTTCCTTGTAGAGATATAATTAAGAATCTTGTAGTGCACTAATGAGTATTGTTTGTTACGAATCGGAATGCTAAACTTTCAACTTACAATTGGTTAAGCAATAGCTTGTTGAACAATGAATACGTCGCTCCTAAATGAAAAGTGACAATGTGCGTTGCTACCAAGTTTTGGTCACTCAGTTCAGCGTCATGGGACTGTGTGCTGTGCATTCAAATGTGTCTTGATCAGCCCAGTGCATTTTGTCGTTGATTGTGTTTCGCCATCGCATCGCCCACACCGCAGATTTCTCCATTGATACAGTAATGAGTTTGCCAGTGGCGAACTGAGACTTGACTACTAAAACGTTCATTTGGTCTAGGAAATTGATAGATAGTGATCAATTTCCTAGACCTAATGAACGTTTAAGTACTTAGTCAATTTCTTAAAGTAGCAAATAATGTAGAATTTAATTAGGAATGAATGATAACATAGGTACTCTTTTGTCAATTGCAATAACGATATGGGCTAGACTTTCTGGATATATGGCTTTATGCTGAAGCTGATAGAAAGAAATTCTGATCAACATCTGTGCAGGAATCAAAAATAGCTGAATTACTTTCTTGATTTTATTATTTCTCAAGTTTATTTACCTAAATCCGCTACTGTCGGAGCTGCCTTCATGCTCGAATCCGTCGTCAGGCATTGTTTACGTTGTCATTGAACCGCGGAATTGCGCGCCTTTGTCAACAGGGTACGGCACCTACAATGCGATTCGAGTAGACCGCTGATATTTGACAAATTTCGTGATGTGGCTCTGATTGGATACACTGACAGTGTTTATCGAGGAGATAAATAAATAGTTTTCCTAACGCCTATCTAGGCTTTTTTTTACCTTAAGCATAAACAGAAGCGACAAGCATATCTGTTTGACAGACTTAGTCGGCAGAAATTAAAGTCTGCTGCGATAAGTAATATTTTTTAATGATCTTCTAAGTAGCAGATCATTAAACTAATGACATTAGTAGCAGTTTAGAGCCTGGCGTCATGAGCTACAAATCAATAAACAAAGTAAGATACACTTAACATTATAGAAGACTACTCGCGGAGATCAAGTTTAAACCATCGGTTTGCCTTTGAAAAAGGTGCTATAATTTAAATGATTAAGGCCTTTTCCATAAATGTTAAAAAACAAGTTTTGGATATCTCGCAGTACCCGAAGTATGAATATGAATGATGATAACTTATATGATGCTCGCATAACCTAATAAGAAACTGAGGGTTAGCGGTTTCTGAATTTAATTTAATATGCGAATCTTTCTGTCTGCGGTTGCAATTCTCAGCTTAAGATCACGGTTAAGCAATTACCTTTTTTTTGTATATTTATTAAATAGCGCATTTCCTTAAAACAGAGGACAGATCGATACGAAATGTTTCACAAATTGGTGCCAGCTAATTAACTTTGGCACTACCGGATTCGATTGTAAAACACGTAAATGTAGGTAATGTCATTCGCACAAAGGCGTTTCAAAGCCATTCCCATGTTTTTCTTCCGTTAAGGACATATCTTGTCGTGATTATTCGTGGTTATTGCATTTTTTTTTTTTAGTAGGCAGTTAAAAATCTTCGCCTAGCTGTTGTTATAGAACCTTAACCCACTTGCAAAGTTTAAATCGACTAAATCGTTTCGATTCTATGCGCATTCGGAGTGAATGTAGGTGTTAAGTGGCTTAGTCATTAAACAAGAGACCAACAATAGATATATACAAAAGGTGTTGTTGTAATTTTTAAAGTAAGTAATGCATATGAGTAATGGATATGTTACCGGCAATCTGTTTAATTCAGTATTATATAGAACATCTAGGCATTCTATAGAATGCCTAAAGAGTTCAGTTAATAAATATATAAATATAAAATATATGCTATTTCATAATTTGCCTAGATATTGTATGTAATTCCAAAAGTACGTCAGGTAATTTATATATAATAGCGTGTGTACATAAGCGGCAAGCTTTGTCAGTAGGGTCCTGAAATCTTACTGGAATAGTATAACGCAAAGTCCAGTATACGCTCTTTTAACCACTGTTGGCCAAATCAAATTGATTTGGGTAAGATGGAATATTGTGAAGTGACAAAATATCTCGTAACACATTAAACTTTTGACGGCATGCTAGTTAATCATTTTGTTAAATTGAATAATAACCCAACCCACATATTATTTAAAGAAAAAAATACCTAATCTAACCAAACTCTTTTTTTACAAAAACCTCTAACCTGGACTCTAGCTTATCACCCTATTGCATACTTTGCCGGCGCTTCAATAGGTATTATAAACAATCCCTGGGCATTCCATAAAATACCTAGGTAAAGTATAAATATTTTATACATTGCCTGAACGACCCCGGTATTGTATACATTGTCTAGGTATTATATAGAATACCTGGATTATATACATTGCCGGTAATAGATATAACATGAAGCATGTTAATTTGTCAATATAAAAAAAAAATATAGTATTTTTATGTAGAATTTCCAACTGCCTAACTGTATGTTTTATAAGTATACTATAGGTATATCATCACGCCCCGAAGGGTTAGGCAGAGTTAAAGGGGCAGCAAGCCCCTTTAACCACATTCAGCCAAAAATTAAACTGGGCTGGGTTAGATGGCTTATGGCTTGGATGGTTTTATAAGTATATATTTTATATAAAACTAGCTGACCCGGCGAACTTCGTACCGCCTTAGCGTAGCTTTGATGCACTACTTTATTTTGTATAGCTGACCTATCCTATGTTATGAGTACCTATTCAATTTGAACTGGAATCTATAATATCCTCCATATAAAAATGAATCCTTATTTCCCTAACGAAATTATTGTTAGCGCGGTTATGGATGTGTTGTCACAGATTACCACAGATTTTTTTGTTTTAAATTGAATGACGTTGACATTTGTCAGCCCGGTTATCGATGTGGTGTAAATGTATATTGTTCAATCTTTCTGAGAGATTTTTTTTATATTTCTTTCCGTAAGAACCTTGTACAGAGTATTAGAAAACTACAAAAAAAATCAGCCAAATCGGTCAAGCCGTTTTCATGTTATGTCGTGACAACGGAAAACGGGTTTCATTTTTATATATATAGATATAGATAGATAGAAGATAGATTAAATGACTGTTGTTTGAACATGTTAAATGCGTTATTATTTACCTGAGTAAGTTTAAGTGCACCACGTGTGCAACAAATGCATAGGTGTTTCACATAATGCATTAAAACTTAGAAATTCTTTCATATAACTACAATAATTATTCATGAATGCATATATATGCATATTATATTATTACGAGTATCCTAACTCTATTTCTGACTATCGCATGCTAAGCAGTTCTTATCATACATTTATATCCTGTCGGTAATTGAAACTCGGAAGGATAACCGTTGTTAAATTTAAATGAACATAAAATTAACGTTTTAAATAAAAAAAATTTGTTAATTGCGTTGTAAACACAGTTACTCATGCATCTTAATATTTATCAAATTAAATGTAGTTAGTAGAGCGGTACTCGTTCAAAAGTGTAGTAAATGGTGGAGGAAATCTCATTACACAGAAATCGGAAGTCCATTATTACAATCTACTAAAGGGCGATTGAACGTTTGAGATACAAAAGGGGTCAATATGGAGCGAGACTATCCGCTCTAAACCAGTGTTACAGATCAGATTTATAAGTGTTGAGTCCGTAGTCTTATTTACATATTTTTGTCTATATATCAGTGTTTTGTTTGACTATTATATTGTTGTTTATTAGGAATATTTAAGAACTGCGGCCGAGAATAATCTTTAGGAAAAGTCAATGTACCAAAGATGCGATGAATGCCACAAAACACATTGTTTTAACACGATAACGAGCCAGCGCAGACGATCCGTTTAGTCTCAATCAGGAAGTACTCCCACGTGATGCACTGGATCTGATGCACTACTCACTCTTCAATTCGAAAAATAGCACTGGAAGATTGCTGTCTAAATTATACACTGCATGTCACATATTCAGTGTAGGCACGCTGACACACAAATATCAAGTTTCATAGTAGTGAAATTTTCATTTTGAAGTTTGTGTGGCCTTGGATGGAAATAAATTATCAACAATCGGTTGTAATCGGAACAATTCGTCTAACAAACATCGCCGATTTCAATTGAATACTGTCAGTGACCTACATTCGCCAAGCGAAAGATGTTTGGATTATCACAGGTAAGTTCCGTTTTCTTAGAAACACTTTACATAAATTACCATGAAAATGAAATAATTTAACCAATTGCAAGTTACCTATTTTGTATTAACTAGCGAATATTTGTAGTAAAGTTTCAGTGAAGTCTCTAATAATTTATTCACACAAAGCGTTAGAATATCCTTGCTTTTGTGATTGTGGCCTCTAAACCGCCTCTAAACCGCGTAAAATAATGAATTCCTGTCTAATATGGACACGAGACAAGCGAAATGAAGTGTGAAATCGGCAACCAAGGCAGCGCAATGAAGACGGTAGCCCCAGTAGCGTATGCTAACTAATTGCAAGAGAAAGTGATGTCGCAACCTGGTGAATTAGGAACACGTTAAGTGCTATGAGCGCGTGCCACATGCGGGCCTTATAAACCTACTGGTGAATTAATTGGAAGAGTATTAGTTATGATTCTGTATGAATCGTCTACAGCTTGTGTCACATTGAAGAATTGATAAGACCGTGACGACCTTGACGTATGTGATTTTCTTTTGAGTTAACTGGTTGTTAGCTAAGTGTTTCTTCAAGGAGTACCATTATAACAAATTTAAGTATAGCAAGTATCCAAATTCAAGAAAATTATGTATTTTGTTAGTTATTACCCGAATCTACCCCGTCCCACCCGTGTGTCTTATAACAAAATCTATAATTACTACAAAATTAGTTTCAGAGCTTTTCAGTCAGTTTCAGTGTCAATGATAAAAATTATTGTGTGACCCAAAACGGCCCATTTGTATACTTTAAAAAAAAATTATAATAGTGTTCTAGACATTCAATAAAGCGAGATTTTATATTTTGTTTTAGTCACGATTGTCATTATTAATAACTAGCTGTGCCAGCGGTGTCACCCGCGTTTATGGTTAATATTATAAAGACTATTTCCGTCATACATGATTTCTATGTAACTTTAACCATTAAGGCTGCACACGCGACGGAAGCTTAAAAAATGGAGTAACTTCTCCTGTTTTCCCAACATTTCCCTTCACTACTCTGCTCCTATTGATTGTAGCGTGATAAAAAGTATACTATAACCTGCCCAGGAGTATGAAGAATAATTGTACCAAGTTTCGTAAAAATCCGTCGAGTAGTTTTTGTTTCTATAAGGAACATACAGACAGACAAAAATTTTACTGATTGCATTTTTGGCATCAGTATCGATCACTAATCACCCCCTGATAGTTATTTTGAAAATATATTTCATGTACAGAATTGACCTCTCTACAGATTTATTATAAGTATAGATTAATGCGTAAAGTATAAATTAATAATAGGTCGAAAGTGAACCAAAATGGGAATGATATGAAATTAGACAAAAAGCAATTTGTTGTACTTAATTGATTCGAATCGTCAAAATAAATATTTGATGTTGCACGTTACGCAATTTTACCGGTCACGTTTTCATTTAAAGCGATGATGGCAAATCTTTGGCACAATGCATCAATGAAAGAGTAAAAATAGAAAAACCCATTCCAACTGTTGTGGTCAATAGCGGAGATGTAATCAGTCATTAATATAAGAACAAAAACACAAACAACGTCGATGGTAAGCGTCTAAACGGACTGTCTATCACACGGTTAATTTAGGTATGAATAGAAGGAGCTCTAGTGGAGGTATTTACTTATTTATATAAGAGACAAGAGAAACGTTATTACTATTCAAAGACAGTGCTGTTCGTAACATGAATGTCATAATAAGTTGTGGAATTGTTTCTTTGGCGTACTTAGCTAATTGATAGAAATCATATTTTATACCTGATAAATAAAAATCTATAATATTACAACATAGTTAATAATATTAGGTTGCGATATGATTTCGTATTTACGGCTAGACTGCGTGGAAATATATTTCGTCACGGAATGTTTTTCCGCTTTCAGTTTGAAATACGAAAATGTATAATATTATTGTTAGAAGCAAAGTTTGAATTTTGTAAAAACTTAATACGGTTGGCTGAGCTTGCAGAGTCATATTTTGTTCCCTGTGTTTGTAAATAATGGACAATTGATGCTCGCCTAATCTGTTTCGATCAATAGTGAGCTATTTCATTGATCAAGGACAGACAACATCATTGTGTACATTTAGTCGTGTGCGGAACATATTAGATCATGTACCTACGGCGACGCTGGCGACTAACTTTGCGATGATGAGTCGGACGTTAGGACATCGACTTACGTAATTCCAGCGTCGTTATTTTACAGTGAACGCATTAAAATTAATGACTTTCTGAGTTCTTCAAGAGTTCGCTTTTACTTTGTTGAAGAAAAGCACTTTCGTAATAGGCATTTTTTGCACAGCGGGAGTAACATACTTACATATAACTCATTAGTAAAATTTGATCAAATGTACTTACTTACGATTACAGTCGATGACCTCAGTCAGTGTTACAAACACAAAAAGTAAAAATTTTCATTGTTGCATAAGAGTTCTGGAGATCATTATTATTGTTAACATACTACGCAGTAGACTTTTTTTAATTAACACAGAGAAAAACAGGGTTACATTTGAAGAATTTGTTTTTGTAATAGTTTATTAGTGGTTGATTGATAGAATGTTTTCAAATTTTAGCAGTGAATAGATAAAATTTCTTTAAATTACCATGTCACTGTAGCTGCTAGACGCAACAGATATTTCGTGGGACAGATAATGTTGCTTCCAGCAGGTACTTGCAAAACAGAACACGATTAGGAACTTTTCGCAACGCAATTTTTTGTCCTTTCAGTTTCATTGACGATTTCACACGTTCAAATGTTGTTCACTTTCGAAGATTTACTTTTCGAAAAGGACAATTTGAATTGACTTTGTTCAGTCCGTATCTCATTTCAGCAGCGATTGTATTTCGATTCGATTTCCAACAAAAAGCATTGTTTACAATAATCAGTCACAAAAAGTATTTGCGTGTTGTAACTAGCTAGTATATCTATACAGATAACTACTTGTCTGTACGCAGCGGGTGCCCACTTAGAGATGCCCATCTCTTGAATCAAGGGATACTGAAGTAGTTCCTATCCTACTGATCAGCTTACCAGACCGTCTTGCTATTTTGACAGTTGATTATCGTTAGAACTAACTAGAAAGCCCATTAGTTTATTAGGATCTTTGTCGCAGTGATTAATTGAGCTACAAAGGCGGTGCAATAGCCACCGCCACAATAAGGAAAGTAGAACCGACTGCAGCAAGGTTTAGCCATCAGATGACTATCACTTTTCTGTACCTGTACGCGCAGTATAAAGAACCGGTCCCGACGTCTAGAATGCGAGCTGGACACGACCCATGCGCAAAGAGTGCGTATACGCATCGGTCATTGCAATCTCTGTAAAATGAAGAGATAAAATCGGGACTTAAAGATGCTTTATTTCGAGGCTGCATGTAGTGGCGTAATGCCCTGAAGGGTTGAGTTTTAACATCGATCATTCGTGATGATCATAGCGCTTTATGCCCATATATAGATTTCCAACTGACGGAGCGATGTGGTCATGTTTACTTACCGCGTTACAGCATAAACTATTTGATCAAAATTTAACAAATTTGCATTGTTATAACTAGTTATAAATATACTACCAAACACCTAGGTGTTTGGTAGTATATTTTTAAATATATCTCTGTGTGCCATAATAGCGTCATACTATTCGTATCTTAATATCAATACATACTTAATACATCTTACAGACAGCCTTCAGGTTGAGGAAAAAATCACACTGAGGATAAAGACTTAATAATTGGCACACCATGTGAATGACGATTAGAATCAACGGCTGTGACCTAAATCACACTAAAACAAAACGGATTCATCCACGCGAGTGAATAAATAAGCCATTATTTTGATGATGATACATCTAATTATAAACAAAATACAGAAGGTGAGTAACTCTAGATAAACAACGTAACGGTTTATTTACGCTACATTAAAACTCGAATTAATTTACATACATCGATTACACATCCGAGTCTTAGTTGGTTTTAACCCTTAATAACATTTATTTCCCCTAATCTACTAGTATACTAAGATTTGATTGTTTATTTGTTTGTTTGTATCAAATAGGCTCCGAAACTACTAGACCGATTTGAATAATTCTTTCATCAATTGAAAGTTACTTTATCAGCGAGTAACAAAGGCTATATTTTGTCCCTGTATTCCCACGGGAACGGGAACTACGCGGGTGAAACTGCGGGGCGCTGCTATCAGAAGTAAACGCATTTGGTACCTACGAGTATTTTACGTTAAAGCAATCACGGTATGTAGAATTTCTATCGCGCTGATTGCCTTATATGCACTTGGTCGTAGTAAGTTGTTAGAGACGCACTTTCAATAATGTCCATTTACATTCAACGTTAGACGCAGCTGACAAAAAACCCTCGAACCGGTCACGAGATGCAACTCCACATTTGGTGGTTATGCAAATACAGTGAAAGGACATGTCAATCCTTTCGTTATAAATGGGATCAACAAGCTCTTTTTTTTGTTAAATATATGTCAACGTTAAACTAACTGCAGCTAAGCAAATACGACGAATAAAATCAGTTGGTATTAATTCTAGGAGATATTATTAAAGGAAACATGCGGTTTAACTAGGATATCTTAAAGAAATGTAGATTGATTTGAAGAAATTGTGACTAATGGATTTGTTGTTGATTAGTATGTACAGGAATTTCCAAGGGGCTCTTATAAAGAGCTCAAACTCGCTGCTACCCCTTGCATCAGTAATAATAAATCTAATTATGTTCCGGATGTTGTAATGTGATTGATGACGTCATCTAAAATAGCACAATTTTCGGGACACCTTTTTAAAACCATTAATGGGACTTGGCTTAAGGACTACTCATATATTCGATTCAGTATATTTATTGTTTACTAAATTAATGGAATTTAATATTTTAAATAACAACAAATAAAAGTATTCTATAGTGAATCCTCCTTGAACCGTAATGTTTTGCTATAATAATTTAGCGACTTGAAGCTGATACACCTAGCTAGGCAATGTAAATATTTGAACATCACATTAGTAAAAAACTGTCAAAACAATGCTGGCGTCACGCCAACAAGTACCTATGCATATTAAATAAACGTATTTCAGTCAACAGTAAAGGGGCTAACGCCTCGAAAATTTTGCTCATTCATATCTGGTTTAGTAAATGCAATCCTACTAAAGTTTTCAACTATCGATCGAAAACTTTAACTTTAACTTATTTATATGATGGAATGTCTTGATCAAAGAAAATATTTAGCTATTGCATAGATTTAGGATGTACAAGATACACAAAGACGGCTCGGAGACATGACCAAAATAAATTTAAGCATGTGTTGGTTGACGTCTATGTGTGAGTTAAAAATAGTGTTGTCAAACTCGCTCTTTCACATTATCGACTGATTCAGTTGTATACTAATAATATACGTATTTAAAACGCTTTTTTATACTTTTGATTAATTATTTATGGCATTGACTGAAATTAGTAGTTGTATATATTAGGTAAATTGGAATTAGTCGGTAAGAAATCTCATTCTAAGCAGTTCTATAAACAATGAGATGGTAAAATTCTTCGTATATTCAGCGTGTAAAAAATAAAAAAAATAGAAATATGTTCTATGATATATACAAAGATATGACTTTTGCTTTGATTGATGGAATGAAATGAAACAAATAATATATTAACAACTTTTAATTTGGTGTCATTTAGTTATTTAAAAATAATATGTAGTGCAACAAATTTTTTGCTGCCGTCATTTGCCGTCAAAATGTTTGCTGCAGATAGTGGAGTTCTTACTGGGAGTCCAATCTGGTCTGTCTATTAGTCCGCATCCACTTTTTACACAATGCTGGGTTGCTTGGAAACCTAGAAAAAATATCAGTTACTTAACTAACAAATTTACGGAGATAATGAGTTCCCAATGTGAATATAATTATATTTGAACATAACTTGGCTAAATAACTTTGTATTCATGTCATGATGTCGCTAAAAGACGATTAAGTTTTTATCGATACTCGTGACGTCACCGCTTTGTCAAGCACTAGCGTAACCAAACTATTTACTATTTTACACAATATTTTCCCCAATTCTGATTATAATCACGATGTTTACTTAGAAAGATAAATTATAATCAATATACTATTGTAAACATATTTTTCTAAACTGATTACTAGCAACAATTTGACAAAATATGGTTTGAAAAAATCTAATGATAAAATCGTATTTACCTGTGAAAAGTGTATTTATTCGGATTATTCCGTCGTGTAACCTCACAATCACGTACAGAACAAGTCACCTCAATTGCACATTTAATATTCTCGATTATAATCCAAGGTTTAATACACAAATGCACAAATTTCACTGCGACGTAGAATAGACCGGGACGCTATGGCCTCTTACTCGCAAAAACATTGACATATAGGTACTTCATTCGCTGTCTCTTTTTCTCTCGGGCGGTTTGTATTTCAGCAGGATTTCTCGCTCCCACGCTTTATGTATCTTTTGCGTAGTCAAAAAATTCTAAATCTATGAGCTATTGAGTCCTTATTATTTTGCTGGGTCTTTTATCGGTAGACTTGAATTAGCTTCATGAGCGCAGATCATTTATTATACATGATTAATGATGCTTGCCTGTTTCGCTGCACCAAGTTAGGATGAAGATGCGTCTACGTCGCTAATGCACTGGTTCTAATAAAAGATCGTTCATAGAGCGGCTAAAATAAGATAGTAAGTACTTTTACGAGTATGAGTGGCACTCAGTTTACCATGTTACATGTTTGGCGATGGCCCAAACTGCGGGAGCATTGGACATGTTATTAACCATATACATGCATCGTGCATCTAGATATTACATGCATACAAGTATTTTGGTATCTCTCTTACATGAATTAATTATTCATTCGGTTGAAGTTATTTTATTTGGGAATTTGTTTATTGTTGTTAACTTTCGGTTCGGCAAACATAATACGAAGTCTTTATTCATATAGCCATCCCTAGCCTTTTATTTTCTCTATGCAATTGTTTTGGTAGATTTTGATGGCAAATGTTTTATTGAAAAATGTTTAACACAATTTTGCTTCCCAGTTTATTATATTTCATAGAAGGTATTTAGTGCACCCTGAGATATTTACTATCATTCAAGCTTACGTAACATAAAATACATAGAGGTTAGTTTAATATTACGGCGAGGAGACAACAATATAAAAATAACCGAGTAAAAATCAACCTGAATGTACAATTTTGCTTGCTATTTGTCATGTAGGTACACGAATGATTGTTTGGCGGGTCTTAAAGATGCCTTGAAACGTGCATAAATAAGTGTTTTGCTGATTGTTTTGTGAAAACCAATCATGAATGACCTTAATTAACATTAAGACAACGGTTTCTTTGAGCAATGAACCATACCAAAATCTTCTTTGTCGCTCCTTACATATATATGACATGTTAGGTACTAACTAAAGTTTTTCTGACAACAACACAAAAAATATCGTACTTACCTAGTTGAAGACTATGACAATATTTGGTATTGCGTATTTGTGGTTTAAATAATCTTTAGGTTTATAGTCACTCACTCGTTGCTGATTCTATACCAATTCTATTCAACACCGTATATGGAACAAGAACGACAAGCAAAAACCCCCGTATTCAGCGCTGAATATCCTCAATATTTGGACCTATGTTCATTACCATGTAGCAGCTTCTGTGGAAACGCAGCATCTTAGCCAGTTAGACGCCGATCCAGGTCATGTCGTAACTTATGCGGCTTCAGAAAGAGAGGCTTACAATCGGCTTAGTTTTTTTTAAACATGAATTTTGAAATCATGCATTTTCTTATGCACGTGATTTAATACTGCAGTTGAACGGTGGCAAAATAGTAGCTAGATGTGAGTTAAGCTGTACAATACACGTGCTCATCACGTTGTTACTCGTGTGAAAACTTATAACATGGCGCTCAGTATAAATATAACTTCAAAGTAATCGGTTATGCGACCAATCGAGAGGAAACTCTTTATTGTTAAACGAGGCGTGTAATCGGTGCTGTCGGCAAATCGTGGGTTTTCAGGGGCATTAAGGCTAGCAAATATGGTATTGACGTCATAATTTTCCATGAGATACTGACAGATTTAGGTATGTATCCATACGATGTTATATTGTGTCGAAGCAAATTTAACACAGTCCAAATATCTGTGAGTAAGACAATGTTTACTTACGTAAGTATGAAATGTGACGAAATATAACTACTTACTTAAAGCAAACTTTCTGGGTCCACATTTAAAAATTTTTGATTCCTTCAGTTTAATGAAATAGGTGATTCAGTAAAACTGTTATGCCACCAAAAGTAATAAATTTTCTGTAAAGAAATATTGGGAAATTATAAATCATCATAAAAAATATTAGTGAGTAATGTAATAAAGAAGCCTTATATTACTTGATGATATTATATTTTATTAATTTGGAACCACTTCCAGGGATTAAAAGTGTATCTAATAATAGATAATTCATCATAGGCCAAATGAAAGATGTATAGGTATAAACGGCCAGCTGAAAGCTTTTGGTTATGAAAACAACGAAAACGATGCGTCAAAATAGTGTTTATGCAAATAAAATTGCAATCGATGGCCACGTTTATTCTAGACGTTGACGTCACTGTCCGTAATAACGGACATTAGAAACAATAGCGTTCCAGCTGTCTGCCAGCCGCGTTACCGAGATGATTAAAAAATTATGTCGCACTGAAATAGAACACTCGTCCCGGTGAAAGTAGCTACGCGCTTTCGGTTACTTCACTCGCGATGTCAAGATGGAAATCCCGCGAGGCAGTTTTGGGTCACTCTCGCAACAGTCCCGAATACCGCACAATATATCACAATAAATTGGGTGTTTAAATACCCGACATTTTTTCCAAGCGCGAATATTTCTTTCCATCTACTATGAATCAATCCGACAGCATGATGTACAATTGTAGATACTGGGTCCAATTACAATATTAACCTATATAATACAGAAAAATAATAATTTGAACTCATTTTATAACTACCTACTTACAATGTTAACTATTTATAATTTAAAAATGTCTTTACTTTTGCTTATATATTTCAATTTATAATAAAAAAGTAGAGTATTATTTATGCTGGATTAATTTTATTTTAATCGCATCTTTTGCACAATTTTAAGCATAAATGATTTGGATTTTCTTCGTAATAACGCTCAAAAATATAATGGGGCGCATAAATCACATATTCATGACTACACTAGCTTCTGCCTGCGGCTTTGCGAGTGTGGTACATCGATAAAACATAGCCTCTATATTAGGTGTATAAGGTATATTATTTTAAAGTTTAATTAAAATCAATTCAGTAGTTACAGTAGTTAGTAGAGTAACAAAATCCATACATCCTCACAAACTTTCATGTTTATAATATTAGTAGCATATTTTCAAACAAATGTACAAAGGTAATTATTAATTACGTCCTCGTACATATTGATTTATTATTTAACATTTCATAATAATCTACTGCACTCGACGATAATAGAAATCCAACTTGAATCCTCTTGAAAGAGCTGTCAGTTTCACATTTATTTATTTGAGTTCATTATCTTTTCGTCGCGTACATTTACGCACATAAGTCTAACGGGAATGAAATATTAAAAACTCACTTTCAGCGCGTCGGTTCGTGTATTTTATGTTTTTTAAATAAAACTTCGCGCGGACGTGTCAATGAGAGCAGTATGGATGGTACAGTTAAGCAATTACTGTAGTGAATGGCGTAAAGCAGTGTCCTTCTCAGATAACGGCTTTGTGTATTACTTACACTGTTATTAGCATAAATATGGAATGCCGGCTACTGCTTGCGACTTTATCTGTGTGTATAATAAACATCAACGCACCCGCAATCACGAAAGGGTAGGCAGAGTACAAGGAACAGTAAGCACCTTCAACGACTTTTAGCTCAAAATAAAATTGAACAGGGTAAGAAAAAAAATATGAAAAATTAGAGACAAGTGGCCAGCTCGATACACCATTTAGTTGCATTTTACGATATGCTAGGCACATTAGTCGCGTTCACCATCATCATGGAACTTTCATCTTTCTAGCGTAATGTCCCGTGCTTCGACGGGGTCCGCTTAGACCATGATCCAGGATTTAGCAAGTCTAGTAATTACATTGAAGCGACTGCCGATCTGACCTTCGTAACCCTAAGATAGGGGAACCAGACAATTTTTGGATCATGGTTACAAATCCAATGTTGTTTGAATTTGCAGGTTTCATCACGATGTTTTTTCCCTCACCGTCAAGCTAGTGGTATAAATACGTACATAGATTTGAAAAATCCAGAGGTACGTGCCCGGGTTTGAACCCGCACTCCTCGGTCAAGAGGCGCGTGTCCCTACCATTGAGCTACTACCGCTCCTGATCATGGAACATTGTCTCATGTTGTCAGCAATTTTTGTTTGATTTATAAATATATAATATTATATATATATAAATACATAAATTTCACATTTACTATATTAGCGGAATCATGAACACAATGACTTTCCAGTACCGGGAATCGTAAAGGGAGGCAGTAGTGAAGTCTATTTAACAGCCTATGTAATTAGTTTAGTTGTTATTTGGTTAAGGTGATGGTTCTATTAAGACACCTGTTATAAGATAACATTGTAATATTAATTAAACACATAAAGTTACATGTTAAAAATAATATAGACCAGTCATAGAAGTGCATGGAGGTGCATGTGAATTACTAATTACTTAAATAATTACCACTATTATCATTTATTCACGCTATTAATCAAGACGTAGATTTGTATATCATCAATACTTATTTAATTTGTTCTACTGAACTGAATAGAATATCACAATTAATAGACATCAGTTCTATAAATTAGTAAATGCTTATCATTTTCTGATTAGGTACACCATTAATACATATTTTAGCTGTTTCCCTAATATTGTATACTTCGGTAGAATCTGAAGGCAGGTAAACCCTATTTTGCTTAAAAGTCCAATTTCTGAAGATATGACGAAGATTAATAAATATATTTAGGGTAAAGTTCATAAATAAATATCTCCAATCGGCGCCAGTTTAAGTAAAGATAGTGTTTTTGGTTTCTAAAAATTTGGTGACAGAGTACTTAGCTTTAACCGTCTTATTAACTACAAAATGGTTTCCAAAGTTGTATACTATAGATAACTTTTACTGGACACATTTTGCACTCGTAAAAATTCATATTAGGTATAATTATGTTAATAAATTTACCTCAAAATAATGCATTTTCTTCATTATTATTACGATATCGATTCAAAATCACGTTGTAATCATGCATTTGCATGACTTTGACATTTTGTCTGTGATTGCGGTAGATGAATATTGTTTTTAATGGATCAATTATGTTGCCAGCTCTATGTTAATGTAATTTATCTTGACGTCCACGTGCTAAATGAAGTAACATTTAATTTATGTATAATATTGCAAACACATTGTAATGTCACACCTAAGGTTGATGCTCTCCAGCAAATGCAATTTGAACAACATAAGCCTACTTCAAATAGGCATCTGACATGAAGTACTTTGAACCATCTAGAAAACAAGTTTATTCTAACTGACTAATACTTATTAAATATAAAACACGTGTTTGGCCAATCTTCACACTGCAGGCAATGACATACTTGTTAATAGGTTGATTTATTTTGGCAGCCGTAACTTAGTTAACAAAACATTGTATTTTGTTCGCAATGTGCGTTATTTAGGTTTTGATTTGATATTATTATATTGTAAAAAGTAGAAGACGAATTTCACTGATGATTTTTTACAAAGATTCTATTGCTAACTTTAGACAGTCGGTGTTAATGTACATCATTAATGCCTACATATTGGTAAGGTTCGTATAATAAAGAAACATGGAAAACCCTTATATTAAAGTATGACGTCTTACACATACCTCATCGGTACCTTTATGCAACAAGATCGTGAGATACTGGCCTATGTTTTTAAATACTTTTCATTCTTTCAAGTTATTCAGAATGAATGCCAGTGTTTAGTTTATGATGAATAAGAATAGATAATAAGGCACAAACTTACAATCGTGTTACTCGTTTGTTTTCAAAATAGTGTTACTAAAGGTATGTTTTTTATGTTTGTCCACAAAATTACTCTAGAAATACATGTTGCTGCAATTAGTTAGCAAACGAATTTAATTACAAACCTACTTAACTACTACGAGAATCTTAAGAGTTAAAAAGCAATGCGAACTTTACATTCCAATGCCTTCAAACAGAACCATTGTTGTATAAGGCAATATTTAACACTAAGTCATCATTACATGCAATTACATAATCGTCGGTAAGAAGAGATAGTAGCCATTAGAAGTAAAGCCGAGTTTAATCGCATGAAAGTGAAACGATGCGAACGCGCTGTTCCCATAGTCACCGGAGCTGTCGGGACCCGGGTGGCCAATTGATTATATCTAATTAGCAGGTCAAGTCAAGGTGATTAGCTGCGGCGAAATGGAGCGAGCCTTCGAAGTCTGGCATCTACCGTATGACAAGATTTTAAAGTAAGCGAATTAGTCTACATCATTAGTTAACGGCGTAGCGTTTAGGATAGCGTAACTTCATTTCGAAATTCATCCTTACCTACATACTTACAGTTGGCATTTGAAGTAGTGAAACCTTTATTAGTTATACTAAGGATACAGTAATAAATATAGCTAACCAACTAAACTTACGGACAATATTATGTTAAGCCTATTTTGTGGCTGACCGTACTACTACCTAGTACCTACTCATTGGATAAATTGATATTGCTCTGAGAAGTCTTATGAATCATGTTTCATATGATATAGTATTTTTACGACGAATTTCCAAGTTTATAGCTGACTAATGTTGTGGCCAAAGGTTTGGTTAATAAATAAATATGTATACTTATTAAGTTTTATCTAAAAGTAGGTAAGGATGTGGACGACTAGATTTAATCTTACTGTTAAATGAATTTAGTTAAAAGTTTGTAAGTAAGAAGATATAGAAACGACGAAATGTTCTCAAGATGTTAAACGTTGTAAATAATGTTAATGCTTAACATATCTGGCGCATACATATTTACGTCTTTTATCGACATGAATCTGTTAGCGGGTATACAATAATTTACAACGAGTGCACATCATTGCTGTCTTACAACAAAGTAATAAGATCGCGTGTAAAGCTAAAACATGCAAATTAGCACACATTTCACCACGATACTTTAGTATTGAAACAGTGTCAACTTATGGTAAACATGTAATTAACCAAGTGATGGTGTGTAAGCGGGAATAAACGGTTCAGTCGTGGCCAACGGCTTCATAGCACCAGAGGCCTGGACTGGATTTAATTTATAATTTATGGCATAGCATACACCAGTTCGTCTAAGATGTTATACCATTAAAGGCGTGGTTGGTTCATGTGCCGATTCAAACTGGTCATCTCAATCAATGCATGAATAAGTCTAAGAGTTCTTTCCACAAGAAAGTTTTCTGTAACGGTATGTTTTCTTACTTAGTTGCTGGCTTCATCTCTTCCTATACAGCAACGAGTTTTTCACATTCCCAATGCAGGAAAACATTTTACTAATTTCCTACTTGTTGTCGTAGTCACAGGTAATGTTTATTTATCAGAATCTCTATCTAATCCTATCTATACAAATTATGTATACTTAGAGTTTAATCAATTATTATCAATTTAATGTTTCGACAGTTCTAGACAATTCTAGATAACAATCAAATAATTAGTGTTTGTACGAGTGTTATTAAAGGTAAGCGATAAACTAACTTACAAGTGATTTTTAAAATTATTACAAACGAATCAAACAATCCATCAGCATTTCAAATTCCCTAGAAGTCCTCAATACGATTTGCGTTAGTTGCATTCTTCGTGCGTATTCTTTTGTGTCCACATTCTCAGAAGTGGACAATATTGGCAGAAGGCGCGTGCGCAGTAAATTTGCCTGCTTATCTTCCTCAACGGAAATGGGCGAGACTCTGATAATATTCTATTAAAGTCTTACGTGCTATCTTTAACTGTTCGAAATTATGTCGCGAGTGACCTAAGACAATGCCTAGTCTCTGTTTTATGCGATATTCAATTCAAGTAACTACTGCCCGAGGCTATATCAAAGAAAATTGACGACAAATTGTTTATGACTGCTTCTCTTTAACTACCTACCTATCAGCGAGCTGTGCTATTGTGCTTGCTTTAAATCGGTCAGTTGTTTTTACCAGTTAATTGGTAGGTAAATAATAATTAATTGTGGCTCAATAAAAATGGGGCACCTTTAATTGCAATTAAATGTTTTTACATTGTGAACGACCTGGACAAGTTATTGACACGTTTTATGTAATCATTTAATTTTGTAAGTAATCTATAACACGTAACATGATATGCCCGCGTAACTTTATGCAACTTTATTTATAAGAGGGTGACAGATTAGTGTTGAGGTTACTTATTGGAGCAAATTAGAGCGAAAGATTATACTTGAAAGTTATATTATTATATTATATTTGACAGACCTGGCCACGAAACCAAGAGTCGCGGGTTCGAATCCCGCTAGGGGCAAATATTTCGTGTGATGAACATGTATATCTGTACTCGAGTCATGGCTGTTTATAAACGTATTTAAGTATGTCTATCCGTTCACCTAGTATCCATAGCACAAGCTTATACTCTTAGTTTGGGACTAGGGAATTGGTGTGCCAGTCTGAAGAATTTATTTATTAATTAATTTATTTATTTATTATTTATTATATAAGAAATATACTTGCATATTTTAGGCAGGACAAACATTCGTGTGATGAATACTTGTGCTTGTTCTGTGTCTGGGTGTTAATATCTAAGTATATATACTATTTAAGTATATATTTGTAATACCACTGTGGTTTCTGTTATCAGTAAAAAAAGTGCTTAAGCTACTTACCTCGGAGTCAGATCAATGTATTACTACATAGATGTAATCTATGCAGGTAACCGAGATTTTAAATAAGATAAGTCACAATACACAGTAATATTGCATCTGCCTGTGCAATCAATAGAATATATTGATTTACTTAATTAAATCTTGATAGCCTTTGAACGGATTTTTTGAAGTGCGTTTGCAGTCTTTCCAGTGGTGAAAATTTTGCTATGTCAATTAGTTCTCATTATCTATCTGACATAATCTGTAATAGATAGATAAATTTAATAAATATTATTTAATTTAGAGATACGTACATACATTACAAATACGCCCATAATCCCCAAAAGGGTAGGCAGAGTCAAAAGGGCTGCTAGCCCCTTAACCACATTGAGCCAAAAAATAGAACTGGACTGGGTTAGATTGAAAATTTTGAAAAAATTGTGACAAGTGGCTAGCTCGTTGCTTACACTATCATACACCCAAAAACCGATTTATCTACCACTTGTCGCCTTTTACAACATGGTAGACAAATAACACAGTTGGCACATTCTTTTTATGTCCCAGACCAACATTGGAATTATTGATAAGTATTAAGTGTTGTTAAAATCACGAAACAACTCTTCAACTATAATCTTAAGGACCATGTGGTTATGAGTCAGTGTTGACTTCAAGATACCCAATAAATCCGAAAAACTAAATATTTATCGTCCGAGAAGTTCATCAACTGACCGTCAGTTAATGTTCTCTTCACAGAGAATCATCATCATCTTCCTAGCGTTATGTCCCGTGCTTAGACGGGGTCCGCTTAGACCATGATCCAGGATTTAGCGAGTCTGGTAATTACATTGAAGCGACTGCCGATCTGACCTTCGTAACCCTAAGATAGGGGAACCAGACAATTTTTGGATCATGATTACAAATTCAAAGTTGTTTGAATTTGCAGGTTTCATCACGATGTTTTCCCTCACCGTCGAGCTAGTGGTATAAATATGTACATAGATTTTTAAAAAATCTAGAGGTACATGCCCGGGTTTGAACCCGCACTCCTCGGTTAAGAGGCGCGTGTCCTTACCATTGAGCTACCACCGCTCTCAAAACTCTTCACAGAGAATATAACCCACTTAAAATAACCTTGCTAGCTCTGCCACCTGAAGACTTGGTGATCTCATCAATACTATAGATGGAGTATAAAATTGGCGTAACATTGTAAATTGAAACAATTGAATATGGTTACCAATAAATAAACAAGTGAATATTTCAATTACACCTAAACTACTTCAGCACGCTTCAAACTAGACCAGTCCTTAAAAGTTAAAATTACCACAAGCAATGTTCAGTTAAGTTTACAAAAATATGACAAAAATACTATTAATTCAGTTTTGCGTGCAAGAAGTCTACAATATCAATGAAAATATCTTTGAATACTATTATTAACGTTGTTCTCGTAATTCAGCTTAGACTGTCATTAGTGCAGCTAGGTACTGCCTGCAGATGTAATCTCGAGGTCGGCACAATTAGGTAACAGACCTTTATCTGTAGACGACACCAATTGTTGTCATCCTCATTGGAGGAGGCGATTATGTTGCGTCTCTTTCACATTGCCATGACGTCACGGCTGATTCTTATTATTTGTATACACTAGTCGTCAATTCATCAATTTATGTATACGTTTTAATCTGTTGTGATTCAACGTTTTGGTTGGGTCGAATTTATTTAGCAAGTGGCTAAAGTGTAGTTACGTTACATACATATCAATATAAAGTTTTATTACAATAAGTCAGTAGGTACTTGGTTTAGACCCTGACTAAATAATAGCTGAGCAATTTGAAATGTTGTCAATATCAATCCAAATAAAATAAGGATGATATAAGTTTTAAAACTGCTGTTTAATTTAAATTTTAACTACGTTTCTTTGAAACTTACCTAAACAAGACCTATTTTGTTAAGTTTCTAAGTCATTGGCCTGTTTGAATTTTTTTATGTCGATAAATACAGAGATTTAACTAATGGATATAAATAATTTATGATGTTGGCACGTGCATATGCTTAGCTAATTTTTTCTAGTACAAGAACGAACGAAACAATCTATTATTTCAAGTATTTATTATGCTATAGGTAAGTACTACTTAAAACGGCATCCATTTTTTAGTTCAGTTCCTAGTATCGTATTAATGTGTTCGTTTAATATTAGTAGGAACACTATTATCGGACTAATGTGTATCTTGAAACCTATTATATGCTATGTAGGTAATTATTAGGTACTTACGCTGCACGCACATGTTCGTTATTGTAAAAACCAAATTAGTCGGAGATATCATCAGGTGTTACACGTTGCGTTATCTAATGCCAAATGTCCCACGGCAAAAACGATACAACTATACCCCAGCAAAAACTTAGTCCGGACATGGTAGCACGTTGAACCGTGATGCATCTAAATTGGTGATATGCTACAATGTTTCTTATGATTTAACTGGTAGTGCCTAAATTGGTGGAAAGCTGGAATATATACTTAGTCTCTTTTATAATGGTAAAATTTTATAAAACTCTGGCTACCTATTATTTTACAGATTAGCTCATAGTTGTTGAATGGTAACAACAACAGAATTTGGCACTGTCTGAGAAGGATACATTTTAAGCATAACATGGTTTTATAATCTATTATTGTTAAGTTTCTAAACGTTTCTAAACGTACACATATTTACTATACATAGAGGGTATATATATAACTAGATAGGGTATAGGCTATTTGGGGTGTAAAAGGGTACAAATTTTCTATCTTTTTTGCCGCTTTCTTCAGGCTATAGATAAGTAATCTGTACATAGGTTACAGTTATGTTAAAAATATGTGTTGTATAATACTCCATACCTTTTTAAGAGCTAATAGGCTCATAGTAGTCGGAAACTGGATTTGAGATAATTATGTGCATAATAATTCCGCGGGCTCGTAAGGCGGGCACTAAATTATCTGCTCCAGCCTGCTTGGATAACCTTCGCGGTCTATCACATCATTCGCTGGAATTGCTTTACTTTTATTGGACTATTTCTAATTAACAAGTAGCAGATACGGGTACATTAGCTCAATCAATTTCATGGAGTTCAATCAAGCCGTTCATCATTCCTTTTAAAATTTACGTCGCACGTACTACATTATTACGTTTGGCGTGATGGCTAAATACGTACGGCGAATCCCTGCAGAGATTTTAATGATTTATGATATTCAAATGAGATTACACGGACAAATGTATAAATTACCTTACCAGTAAACTTAAGGTGATATGTATCTATTCAGTTGTGAAATAAACTTGAGCGTTGACCCTTATCATCCAATAGACACTGCTGTTAAATATATAAACCTGCAAACACGAAACATAGAATTTATTGATGCTAAACGACGTTCCGACTCAGTCTCGCCTAATATTCTCCAGTTTTATTGATGTCTTTACAACGCGCAAGCTAGTTTTGCTATGACTAATGGATATTGTGTTTTAGTTTATTCCTCACAATATGGACCGACCCGTTTGCAAATACAGTTTTAACGGCCGAAAGTAATCCTTTCTTTTTAAGCAACATAGCTTGCGGTAGCTGTTCGTTGATATGATAACATTCAACCATGTGCATGCGCACCTCCCAGGCAGAATTAGAAACATCTCGGCGTAATGGTTATGTTATATCGTATTGTTAGCTTGGGAGTGTAACCTAATTAACATAACATAACAAAGGCGTCATCGCTTACACAGTTCCCATACATTTACTTCCACTTTCATCGTTGGGTACTATGACAATAGCTAATTCTATATTTTCGTGCGTAAGTAACTGCCTTTTGGGAGACAAGATTATGGAGAAGCTTATAAAGCATAAATTTCAGAAGTCGGTAAATATATGGGTTTACAAACTATGTATAAAATTTGCCAGAAAAAGATTAGATAGCGACCACAACAATGATAGGCCTTATTGCAAAAACATATATGCTAGAGAAAAAAATATCTGTATGCAACAAAATTGTGGACCGTGGAGACTTTTTATCTTTTGGTTACTGTTCATTTATGAGTATGGGTGTCAACC
Organism: Glyphodes perspectalis; assembly: GCA_951394215.1. NCBI lineage: Eukaryota > Metazoa > Arthropoda > Insecta > Lepidoptera > Crambidae > Glyphodes > Glyphodes perspectalis. The sequence goes on along the minus strand of OX596214.1, from coordinate 8,008,869 downwards.
GGAATTGTAGGTTAATAAAATTTGCAAGCACAAAAATACTTTTTCATTTTGCATAGGTACCTACATACTGAACACAAAAAGTAGGTGTGACAAAATGTTACACGAATTTTGGAATTAGCGTAATCAAATATAATATGTCGCTTTTTAAATAGTTAAACAGTTGAAACTATTGGTCGTCCTTTGTCGGTTTGAGTTGTGATTCCGTCTCCTTCCTGCTGAAAGCTACTCACTCTGTGCCACTGACGCAAGAAGAACATAACTTGCTCATGTTGTGTAATGCTTCGATGGCATGTTAAGTGTGGCAATTATATCTGCGTCAGCTGTATATAATTAAAGCTTAACGCGCATTCCTTAAACTCCAGCTGGCTCCAGCCTATATGCTCAGTCACACCATTAACCAAACGATTTCGCACACTTGTTTCCTAAGCCCACACCTATTGTCCTTAGCTGTTCCCACAAGCGTCGGTAAACGTCATCTTACTACAGCATTGGTAAATTATAGCATTGTTAGTTTTTACCAAGTCGAGTATCAGCCACAATGACACGGTAAGTTACATACTCGCTCAATGTGAACAATGGTTACTAGTGGTGCCAATGCGTAACTTTCCATTTTTTAAGTTGTTTATTTCTGCGCAGGATGGCGAATGTAAACATACCTACCTCGCGTCTGACTAACATTATGCTAGCCATGTTGATTGACATGACAAGGCAAGCATATGATTCATTCCTTTATATAAGCGGAAGTTAAGCCAGGTCAATATTCTATTATGCGAATTTTATTATTTAGCAATAGCGAACAAATATTGTGTTGATATAACAACGACATGAAAAGTACTAGAAAATCCAAAAGTAATAATGTCCAAATTTTTCGTAATGTAAATAGTATTGATATTGCTATCTCCGTAAATATATTAACATTTTAATAACGTTCGTCGATGGCTATTCTACTGTGGGTGCCCCTGTCTCGTGATAACCAAGATAATCATGGAATAGTTTTCTTCTAAGGAGTGGCAACACTGAGAATAGCTTTTTTATCCTCCCACATTATGGTTGAATGAAAGTTAACCTAACATTCTTCGAGATATGTGCTTTATGGTAGCCATAAAATATTATTTTGTAGTACCTAGTAAAGTTTGGCTATTTGATATTTTACCAATGAGTTTTTCAATAAGGTTAGTTTTTGAAAGTGGAAACGGCGATTTTGGTTAGATCCAAATCTAGCTTGGGTGAAAGTAAAACATGTAGGTTGCAAAATACTGCAGCTTTCTAGTGCCTTAAAATGCGCTTTGACTACGTACATATATGTATTTTGATTAGCTTTATAAAGCAGTTATAACACACCCACAGTACTGGATCAAGACTATAGTAAATTAAACCACTAGATCTACTTAGTATAATATTTATGACGGTGTCGTTTTACGTAATGCTTTAAAATGCATGGTTCGTGAAAGCGTTGTTAAATTTTCCTCTTGCAGTTTCCTATAAGCTATGATGCGCGTTTTGCCTTCGCTATATAAAATAATCATTCAACAATAGAGAAAATTCGTAAAATCAAGTATAAAGTAAAGGGACGTAATGCTAGGAAGAAGACTTTATTTGCATTTTAATGAGGAAACACGTGTCGGAAGCTCGCGGTCATATTGTTCACTAAAATAAATTGCCAGGGGAAGTATAAAAACAAATTGTAAAAAATTGTCCTCGTCCTAAATTATGGAAGAACATTGGAATCTGATTGCAATTAATTATTTTTTTTGGTGAGGCCATATAGGTAGCTGCTGTCTATCGATAAAATTACATAAGAAAACATACTAAGTTCACGCCTGCGATTCTCGAAGGCCTCGAAGGGGTAGATCAGGTGTTAGGTAACTAGCCTCCTTAGGAGTAAGATTTTTTTAGCAATCGAAACTCATTAGTGAGCAAAGGAATAAATAGATGAAATTAAATATTCAATTTACAAAGATAGAACACAGGCTCTTGGGAACCGATCCGAGCTAAGGGCATGGAGCCCAATAAAATCTGTTACTCCTTAAGCAGTATTTTATTCAGTTCAATCCCGAAACACCAAGGAAGTAAGTTATTTTTAACCTTTACTTTTTTACAATAACGTTCCTTTTTCGACTAGCGACTGTGTGACAGTAATGGGAGTTTTAAATATATTATAAGAATTATTCTAATTACAAATCTGTGGAAAGTAGGTACATCATTAGCCGACACGGAGATTAGGTGATTGTTAGTGGGTAATCTTTACCCACGTAATATGCCTAGTTGTTATAGTAGTGTTTAATGAGTAGGCGAATGCTGTCTACCTACTCAATGTTGCACGAATACGTTTACTATAATGTGTAGTTGTCTACTATTGCATTAAAAAAAAAAGGTTTTAGTTTTAAATTTAATAAATACTTTAAAAATCTGATGAAATATGAACTTACTTTTTTATACATTAAAATTTATATGGCTTTATTCGTATCAAATCGTAATTGAGCACTTGTTTGTACTGTATTTTTTTTCCAATAGATACCCATGATAGATATACTCGTATGAATGTTGTTGAGATGAATAATGCCAGTATGTATCCAAGTCAATAATTTAAATCTGTCCAAGACACAGAGTAACCAGTACTTAAAAGTAGGTAATATTTCAGCAGATGTAATTTCATTCGAATTATACTATCGCGGTTGATAAATCTAGAAGATTGGTTGTAATAATGTACCATTACCGGTGTGGCAGTAAACACCAGGTAATCTATTGCAAGGTCAAAGTCAACAATGAGACGTGGTTAAATAATATACGTGTTATCTGTGGGTATTCAGACATGACAGAAATATACAGATAAATACCTGACTTTAAATGCTGGTTATAAGTAATTATTACTAATGTTTATATTAATAAAAAAGAGAAGGAGGATGATGAGGATAAACCAAGATGGAGGCTCTTATTATTGGAGACTATGGTAGACTATGGGTAGCCATCAACTTAGTTAGGTTAGATTGATATATGTGCACATGCACATATTTTTCGAACGTAGTGTTTCACGAATCAGTCGACGTCTTACTTATTGAAATTTGTATCTTTTAACATCTCGAGTTATACTGGGAATCCAATAAACCTTTATATAAAAATATTTACATTCAAAATAAGAAAAAAATACTAGGCATTCAGGCATCGGCCTGAATGCCTAGACAAACGTTGGGTTTATTTCATATCCAAATATTATCTAAATATTTAAAATGGTGCTATGAATTATAGAGTGATGACTGGTGGTTCTTTAACGAGAGATGTGCGGATTACTTTTATCTGCGCTTAATCCTAAATACAATTAAAATCAGATAAAATGGTTGGTATCTATTTGCGCTGAAATTGCAGATTACATTTTTAAAATACATTCGCTGGGAAAGTTACAGAGCTAATGAGTTATACATTAGGTATAATTTTTATGCAGGAAAATGCGGGTGGAATCATTTGGTGGATTTGGCTAAATAATAAAGGCAGTTATAAACAACAGAATAGGTATTCACCATTTGCCCAAGTTTAAAGTATTGGGTTTGCAAATAATATTTTTTTACTATACATTCTAATGACATTTCATTATAGTTAGTTTATTTCAGGGTTCTATTTAAACCCTATCAAAGTTTTTTGATGTCTTAGATATATGACTTGTTAAACTGACTTACAACTTTTAAAAACCAATTACGCTTATTGATAAGTATGGAAGAGTTGGTAATACTTTTATCCACCTATTCAGGCCTTGATCACCAAAAGATTAGCTTGATATTTGCGCAGGAGTCTCTTATTGGAGGATAAGCCTCACTTCGGGTCGCTGCGCCAATTTAGTTAGTTTAGTTAATATTTATTTTGCTTTCTAATGTTTATTGAAGAAGCTACTTAAAATATACTTATTTAAAAACAACTAAAAATAGCACCGCTCTTATGCATAAATTAGCAAATTGATCGACGCAGTTGGTTGACCTACTACAAACAGACGGTGGATTCCAAGACAATTACTTGCCGGTACCTACGAAGTGATAGGATGGCAAACCTTATTAATCATAACAAGCATTGTCTTCGTGCCAGCGAAGTATTTAATTGTTGTTTTGTATTTGTTTCGACCAATTATTCAGTTTTTATTTGTTAAATCATGTGATATGAAAGCGAAAGTTAACGCTTTCCTTGATTCGTTTTCGACAAACTACGATTTTCAATGCAGTAACTGGTTGTTAGTCTATTAAAAGTTGCTACTTTTTGTTGCATGTAAAGCATCTGAGACTAATTAATTTTATATTACAAGGTCTAGGTCTTTTCCATCAGAAGATAAGAACGGTTTATGGTCTAGTAATTGTTTAATTACGAATTCTATGTTTAACATTACAACATGAACATTTACAAAACATTTAATTCTGAGTAATTTATGTATAGATACATGTTGTACTTTTTTCATTATATTGGAGATATCCGCTCCTACTTAGATAATGGCACTTATAAATAAATATCTACTCTGACTAAATTGTATCCTTTTATTTTTCAAATCTTTTTATACTGTTGATATTATTATATATTATATTATTCCAATTAATTTCGGTATTATGATTTATATCTTTGCATAGGTAATTGACTTATGAGGATTTGAGTATTATGTCTATTCACAAATAGGAATGTTTGTGTGTTTGTTATACCATGTATGCTTTATCCATTTAACGGAATTAGCTGGAAGTCACAGATAGAAATTGGTCTGATTATTATCTAGACAGCACTGATACATTTTTTGTAGTTTCGTGTGCCCATTGAATATCTCTTTATCATGATATTGCACTTAACTTTATTAGGAAGTAGATAGTAGAAATCCCGACAGGACTCTTAAAGGGTCGGCAATGTGTGACGCCCCTTATGGCCAACTGTGTGACAATTAGGTCGATATAGTGTGCAACCCTCGATGTATAAAAAAATATGATTCCAGCAATTTTCAACAGTCTTTGTATGTATTAATGGGAAATGAAGAAGCGAACGATTATTCATATTCTCGTCATGCTCTACATTTTCTAATCGGGGTCAATACCGGTTTCAGTAATTGTAGTAGCACACATGGAATTGAGGATGTAACTCTACATATTTAATAAATGGCAAAGAAAATACAAACTAATTTATATAATAAACTTATTGATATTTAAACAGTTGTTACAAGGATATGACGGAAAGTGATTTAATGCAAATGCAGAAATACGCGTTACTGATAAAATTAAACGGATCTATGTTGTTAATCAAGTATTTTAATTCTTTGTTGATAGAGAAAATATAAAAAAAAACGGTTTTTTTTTCAATACCAAGTATAAATTAAATTACCGACAAAAAACAAAGATATTAAATAATTATAAACTGGCTTTGAAAAAGCCATTGATTTATCAGTTAAATAAACCTAACCATATATTTATATAATGACAAGACGTATTTACTAGTCGCAAATAAAAACTGGCGTAAGAGGCGCCATTGAATATTTGGTAACACGTAATAAATAGAATGTAATAATTGAAAATAGAATGTAAATAATTAGAATGTAATGGAATCTAACAATAAGAATGTGTATTTAAATCGACTCTTAGAGTGGTTACGAGTTTTTTTGTTTAATTAAAATATCTCCAATTCCAAGCTAGTTGATTGACTTGCTCATCAAAACAACTTTATATAGAATGGTGAAACATACATATTTAACGGAATTTGAACGCTTTAGGAGTGAAATGTACGGCGATTTTTTTTATTCCACTGCGAATAATCTATGATTGAAAATTACAAATATTCATTCGCTAATTTCTGGACTTTCGGTTGTAGCCAAACTAGCATGTAACTCCTTTCCGTGGTGTTTAGGAAGTCACATAATTGGCGCTGCATGTGTTCATAAGATTGCAAGCGACAGAATAAGTCAACATTGTCGATACGCGATAAGCTAACTTTGTCAACTTCAAGTATTCTTTTATAGAAAAGGTGTTGAAGCGATTCAGATAACAAACTAACCGGGTTAAGACATTCAGGTCAAGCTCAGAATAGCACTTACACTTAATAAGAATTAATCAAACGAGTGCGAATTTAATTCGGCATTTAATTAATTTTACGATATTCCACGCTTTTTATCATACTCCTACTCGCGACCATATTGGTCACCCGAATGCTAATGTCCCCTATTTAAATGTATCGTGTGCATACAGAAAGTGGGCCGACTTTTATGTGCAGGCGTCGTAGGCGGTGCCCATAAACAGGGATCATTCTACAACAATCGCGTTTATTTTAAGCATTAATTGATCGAAGTGAAAGTCGCGAGTCAAATAACTTCGGATAAGTGGAAGATAAGTGTAGATATGGTAATATTGTTCCTAATGTGTCCGCTTATCTCTTGAAATATATTTTCAGTGTTTCTATGGTTATTAAAGTAATATTTGTTCATTGTTGAACTCTTTCTATCATGGCTAGTTACTATAACAAGGAGGCAATATTTTCTAAACATAAGAGATATTTTATTTCATTAAATAAATATCACACTTCATCACATACCTACATTGATCTGACTCCGAGGTAAGTAGCTTAAGCACTTGTTTTATTGATATCAGAATCAACAGTGGTATTACAAATATATACTTAAATATTAGATGTTTGTCCTGGGTGGGGATCGAATTCACAACTCTTGGCGCATGGGGCAAGGTCGCTACCGAATGCGCCATTCAGCCAGTCAATCAAGTTCATTATAAGTATATTATTGGAAAATGTTTATACTGGTCACATTTATGAATTTTCTCATTATTTACGTTTTTCCTAATAAAAGGTAAATAATGAGAAAACATTTCATATATTGAGGCCTTAGATATACTCAGACCTTTATAATAATGTCGGTATAATTAGTACAAAAAAAAAGATGAAAAATAGTGCCTATACCTATTTATAAATTGCGAGTAAATAAGTGCATACCTAGGTAGGTAGATATGTTTACAAACTTCATTACTTCATGAATATTAATAAAATGTACGTTTTAAATAGGCATACACGGGGTTTCTGTAATTTATTTATTTGTATATTTTTGTAGACTAGTTTATCTGATTAGATATGTTGTTACAACTATGATATAAAGATTAATGTGATACATAATAATGTACATATGATCATTTTGTTTACATTATTAATATGATTATTATGTAAAAAATAATGAGATATGACCCGTAATACCTCATAGTTGATGCGAAGAGTTGTATTCTGCTCAGTACTGTGACGTATTCAGGCTGAAATTTGTATGTTATCAGTTTAAAATTCTTGCAAAGAAACCCGCATATGTCTAAATATGTGCATATTATTAAAATGGCTTTAGCGTAAAAAAACAAATAGCAAAAGACTCTTAAATCTGTCCTTAATAGGGTAACCTTCAAAATGAGCTCTTGATTCGAGATAACTTGGTGACTGTCATATATTTACTATTTTGGGAATGCTAGAATGTAAAATAAAAAATAAAAAAGGGGTGGATAAGCATACTACTTTTGGAGATAATAATATAATGAGAAAAATGAGAAATATTACTTACAAACCTGCAATTACATATATTCTGATTCTCTATTACATTTTCTTCTAGTTAAAAAAGTACCTTTTACGTCTGAGCGAGCTGGTTACCTTAATATGGTCAGATCAGAACAGCTTCAATAAATGAGAATGCATTATCAAGATGTTAATGACCTAATTATGTAATTAATTGCTCACATTATTCAACGTTTGCTTTTACATATCTTTCAACACCTGTGTTGTTAGCAATTATAATGTGCATTACTTAAGAAATATTCTCTAACATCATTAGTAATACCTTTATTGGTACGTAATATGTGAAATGTTCCTTTTACATCAAGTAGTTACGTCTCCAGGTGCACTGAGATGAATTTAAATTACTACAATAGCCTAACGCATATGTTACATTATTGTGAAGTTCTAGCTAAATCCGTTTAATTTAGTTGGGGTTAATATTAATTGAATTATAAGTATACATTTTAAGAGTTTTGAACAAGGAATAAGCCGTTACAAAATGTTGTTTTGTAACGGCTGTATCAATGAATGTATGCGTTGTGTATGTCCAAGATCATTGTCCGCATGTGGGTCGGAATGCAAATCAATTGGTATCATGATCACCGCCTGTTACTCTTGCGATCCACGTATTGGCTCACTACCGTTGCTTGTGTGAAAAGCACTAGGATTGACCGGATTTCTGATGTGTGATAAATACAAACAGAATTAAAGGAACTTTTGTTTAGCTTTTATGGCAGTCTGACAATGTGATTTATGATTAGGGGTACAATAGTGTTATATTACCATGCAGTTGTAAATACAATTTTCCGATTTACATATTCTATCCGAGTCATGAACGCTTTTACAGTCAGTTTCGGAATTGTACATTTACAATTTTATTTTAATGAGCTTAATATGAATTATTGGCTACTACAATAATGCGTTTTAAATTGACGCAGTAGTTTGTGGTGATTGAAGTCTTATGTGTTTGTACGTATTAAAAATAATGTTTGGTAATTTTGTTTTGTACATTATATAATCATTGTGCGAATGAAAATTGGAGCGATTATGACGCGACAAAGTCTGTGATAGGTGATCATAATTTAAATATCTATGATTTACAATGTTTTGTATTGTATCTAAAAACATTTTTTATCTTTCAATATGAATTTAGACGTTGTTTCGGAGTAGTCTAACCATTATTCTGGAGGAGGAGTAGGAAATATTAATTATTAAGGATTAAGGGCCTACGCCCTTAATCTCTTTATTTTTTCTAACTCCCCCCTAATGTTATATTTTTGCTCCTCTAAGATTTTTTCATTTTACGCTTGCATAGCTAATTTAAGCTGCGGGCAGTTCTATTGGAACACTTCGAACATGTTGACCACTGGTAGTAGTTAACTAGAACAATAAGAAAACTTCAATATTATCTATTTTAGTGTGTATGCGGCTGTACTAATTTATCCTACTAACTTGGAGGCCAGCCAGTTTCCCGCGGATTAGTCTAGCATGGCTTAAACTTGCGTAGGCGCTGACTTAGTGCAGCCCAACTACAACTCTGTAGCGTGTATGTGTTTAATCCTACAATAACTCACACCACATGCTGAGTCAAGTCACATATGAATACTGCGATTTAGTCATGATTGAAGTTAAAGTTAAATAACGACGAGATAAAGACTAATATCACTTATAAATAATTTATATTGATTTTACACATTACAATTACTGAACATTTTATATTTTAAGGGTATATGTAGCTAACAGGATTGTTGACACTATCTAAAATATATATTTTTTATGTGTTTCCTTCGTACAGCCATTTAAAAACATAAATTATAGTATTCTTATTCTGGACTTACTAAATCTAGCTATCTATCTATGAAGTAGAAACAGGACATAACGCAGAGACGATGATTATTTCAAATTTATTTCTCTTTGTAGGTTCACGTTTGTCTTAGTAGGTAGAGAAACGTAATTCCTAGGAAAGTAAATGCACTCAAACAACAGGCTGGCTACTTCGCCGTCACCTTGAGCCGCTTTTCGGCGCGTTGGACCGCGGCCTAAATGGACACTGCATAGAATTGTAAGTGTTAAACGGTGCTAATGTATGTATTTCTGTCGCGCGAGCGATAGTGGACTAACAGTGTATCGTTTTGTTCCTACTATTGTACGAGATGCTTTGAATGACATGAAAAATCCGAGGCAGATTGTTTAGTGCAAATTTGAATTTGGCATTTGTAAATGATCGCATCAAATAGGTACTTCTTATACGGCTTTAGATTTGATGTAGAATTTTCAAGTTTGTTTTAGCGAATGGACCAAATGTAATTTATAAGCCAGTGACCTATATATTATTATGTTTGTGTTCAAGATAGTGTTGTTTATGGGAGGATGAACATATGTACATAAATTAATGTCTTTACTGTTTTTTAACAGATGCCCTTCGCTGATACGTAATATTCTATTTTCCGTTGTGTATAAGAAATTTGGCGTATTTGAATAAATTTATGTACTAATTACTGCTATGCACTAATGTTAAAGATGCGCGTAAGGTGTGTAAGGATCGTGTCATGTGGCGTTCGGTTCTCTCTGCCTACCCCGCTAGGGAAGTGGCGTGAAGTTGAGTTAGTTAGTTAATTACTGCTACTTACATAATGGTTTGCACCCACATAAATACCATTTGCTAAATCAAAACGTAAGTGCCGACTAATAAGCGTGCTTCATTGTACCACTATTTTTTGCTTTAATTCTGTCCAGTCTGTAATAATTGCAGAGACATGCAATAGAAGTTCTTGTTATACGAGTTGCGAAATTAATTCTTAACCTCCATTTTTATACTAATCGCTTTCAAATACTTCAGCCTGAAGGTGCAGTGAATAGACCCCGTATTATTAAATAACGTCAACTATGTACTCGTACGTACGTTTTTTGCATAACTCGTTCAAATTACATAATAATAATCGATCAAAATTCAATTTTATGTATTGGTACATAGTCAGTACTTAATTAAGTTTACATCAAATTAGCATATTGATAGAGTTCATGTAAAGTAGGTAAGTAGTTTGATTGGGTATGATATAAAAGTTCATCATGCACATTCATAATGTACCCAAGAGTATTATCTAATCGATCACCACAGAAAACTCAATATCGTTGCGACATAAGTAAAGGGACTAAGGAAAGTTACGTCCGTAAATAAGATTTATGATTCAACCATTTAATATACTTTATTTCGAATATTAATCCATGTAACCAACTTAATGGGATCAAAATGCCTTTCGTGTACCTTATGCCGGATCCTGGATACTTTGAAATGTTGTAGGTAAAGTTATTTCGTTACGTATGCAATAAATGTGTAATATTAAACAATCCACTTAATTGTAGGTATTTTTACGTAAGTATGCTCTTAAAAGCGAAGAAAGTTGTGTTAAGTACTGCGTTAATACCGTACTACACTTTCCGATAACTACACAAAGTCACTTTTATCGATAAGAGGCGAGCTAAACGTTTGTACCTCGGTGAATTAATTCGGAAACTTACCGAAAGTGATTGTGCAACGCGGAAACTGTACACAGATATCACAACACACGAATTTTATGATTCCATCTGGTGCATTCCACTAATGGCACCCAAGGAGTCCATTATAAAAACGCAAACGTCAAGACTATTTACAGATTAGATGCGTTTAAGAATCAATATCATTGGGTAGCGTCAGATAATATATTTAAAATGTTTAAAGTTAATATTTACAAAGACACTTTATCATGTAACATTTACAACAGATACTTAAATGTTTATTTACACGTCATTATAACGCCTATAAGTCGTTATAATGTCGTAGTTATCTACTGTAGTAGTACTTGTCTTTTAAAGTAGTTATTTTTCACACAACAACCTTAAGATATCGATGTGTTATTTTATGGCACCTGCAAGATGCAGGTGCCATTTATAGAACTCACCGATATTCGTGTTACTTCAGCTAGATGATTCGGTCGATTTATATCACGCGATCACCCATGAATTACCGTAATATTTGACCGTTACACATGATAGTATCGGATCGATGCTTCACGCAATTTTTTACTACAAAAAATAACTACTCATTAAACTATTTTACTTACTCCAGTGGATCACATGCTTTGATTTTAATTGCTCAAATATTTCCGATTCCGCATTTATAAGCATTCCTTCCTGACTTCCAACGTCGAACGAAAGATATTGGATTGGTATGATTAGGTTCAAATACTTACCGTTTTTTTTTTGTTTCAGGTAAATATAGTAACACTAAGTTACTTAAGTAATGTTATACTGCATTTTCAAGCAGAATTCAACAAGAAGATTTCACTTTCGTGTTTACATTAGTTCCATGGTATGTATTTCGTGGTATGTGCAGCGTGTATAATATTTTTATACTCTCAATTTATATTTTAACTTAACTCTTGCCTCCTAAATGTATAACGTAAATCTTGCTTTTCGAAGTCCTTGTGCCTGAATAGGCAAATATAAAACATGACAAACCCCAATACTTGAGGCTTGGCCCCAAGCCAGCATCGACAATGCATAGTTCACAAGCCCTACAAGTGCTAGTGTGTGAGAATTACTTAGTACAATTAATGAATATGTTTGGGCTCGCCATGGATTCGTCATGCGCTTGTGACAGCGATGAGCAAACACTGTGTTACTCAACTTCTGCCTTTCGGCCGGATCCAAGGTGAGGTGTGCGCTGCATTTTTTATCGGCTTCTCTTAGTCCCGGACGATACTGAGTTCGATTTACTACTGAGTTTTATGAACCGTTTAATAGATATAAAGAAATCACAAAGGCTGTACTTTATCAATTGGTTATACTGATTTCTCGTTTCACGGTAAGAATTTTTACACTCTTTAGTTCTTTGTTACATTGCGTGAAAACTGACGATTGATGTGATATTTACATATTTGTAAATAATTAAGAATAAATAGTATAATCCTAATAAATGGTATAGGTATGTTGTTGCATAATTAATGATAGGATATTGTAAAGGCAAATATTACCAATTATCTTGAAGAGAAAATCAGTAAATGTAGTGCGTAGTCTAGTCATGTCTTAAGTAGAAAATAATTGACCGCCAGTGCACTCAATTCTAAGGTATCCTAGTAGGTGGATGCGTCATGGATACCAGTGGCAGGTAGCAAGTAGCCCGGTAATCCAGTAAGCACGTCTTCGAAGAAACCTCAAAAGGTGGCCCAGAGCGAGACGGGATGAGGATAAAGCCTCGCCATCACGTGCTCGCAAACCTTACGCAATTTACGGTTAATTACGTCGGAAAATATTTGATTGATTCTACGAGTTTGACTAAATATTTTTTTTTATTTATAAAAAGCTAACGACTTTGGCTACTTGTTAAAAATATACCTACTAGTATATACATATACTATTTAGGGTATACGATATATAATCCAGAAGAAATGTATACAATTAAGTACGAGTTATAGATTTTAATTGTTGTTATTAATGTAGGGAAAAACAAGGCCGTTGACATTCCAAATACCTATCTAATGATTTTGTTCAGTTTATAAATAAAAATAAGGATAAAATTACTTAACATTATTAAATAGTCACTGAAACTAACTTCACAGCAATTATAATACTATGGAAATGGAAGCATTGCGTTTTAACAGTTACGAAATATCTTGATTGATTCTGCAATGGATATAAATATTATAAAGTTAGAAAAATCCAGAATTATTACGGGCTGCTGGTTTTTAAGCATTTATTTAAGCATTTCATGAATCTTCAATCCAAAAATTTTTTTTTAAGTTACCTAATTGCAGGCTAGCGGTGACGGTGAATATTTCGCTAGTTAACTTAATAGGACATGTTTATTTAGTACGAAAGGAATTCCGATGGATAGCTGGCAAACTGGTTTTAGATCAGTTGGAGACACGAATGGCGCATCAAAGCGACATCGGCTAGACACGAGTTAAAAAATCACATACTACTTAGCTTCAAGATGTTATTATATAAGTAAAAAGTATCTTGCTTGTCAGCTTTCCTCCATAGATGCTCAAATATTGGATTCACACAAACTTATTTACATATCTCGCCATTGTTGGAATTAACAACTGTTTAAAAATAGATAGGTATATTATAAGACATATCTTTTAGATGTCACTAATTACTCCTAATAGAAATGTCGTGACACAGTATTTAAAGAATGACTTGTTCATCAACTTGCTTTGCCGAAAACTCGCTTGCTTAAGCAAGTCGGCACCTTCAGATTTTATTATCTCAATTTCGATGTCTCCAGGTCTACCGATTATTATAAGTACCTATTTTTCTTTACTTAGTCAGTTGTCTCCTTGTTATATAGTTTGCGAGTCTACCGTCTGCCTATCTTATGATCACAGCCTGGAGTAATTTGATTTAAATCTTAAATTGGCAAAGAATATCATGGTTCGCCATACAGAAATAAGACTTTGGAGACGCAAAATATAACCCGTTGAGGAAACTGGTTGCTGGAGAATGTCCACGATGAAGTACAGTATAGATATTTGTCTAAATAATTCAAATGAAATGCTAATGCCTACCACGTTATATCTATAAACTAAAGACGTTTTATGTCATGCAGGCACATTACACGTATTTCACTTTTCTTAAGAGGCAATTCGCTATAGATGTGCGCTTTAGTGCTAATATTATCTACATTAGAGTGGTGATTAGCAGGACTTTCAACACGAGAGCTGTAGGTCGCAAGATCACAATAAGTAATGCTTGTTTTATTCATATGCATAAGGCAGAGTTCACATCCGTTAGCACAAGTAGTTTCTCTGGTATGTACAAGCCGGCGTTATAGCAAGAAATGGAAATAAGTCACGTAGGCTGATAATATTTTAGATTCAACACGTCTTAAGAGAACTTGATGTTTAGAAAATAATGGGTAGATTATCTTCTAGGGAGCATGAATGTTAATCATAGACATAGATAGAGATTTTACTTTCCGAATAAGCAGATTTATGTGTTTACAGAACAAGAAAACTTTTCAGTTTCAACCTGTAGGTATTAATTGATCTGCATTTAATTTGGAATAACAATATAGTAAATATGATTTGTATTTTTTAAGAAATTATAGGTAATTAATTTGCATAAGTGGTTTTTGATAACGTATATGTACATATTGTGTAAAATTATAGATTGGACGTTATAATACCTAATGAATTTAATTTTTTTATACATATATGGACTGATATTAATGTATGTATATGAATATAAATTAAATGAATGAAAAGGTAAATGGAGGTATATAAATAAAATATAGTAATGATGAGCTGTGAATCTGTCAGCATTATTGGGAACCATGACTAATAGTGCAATCAGATTACGCTACTAGCCTCCTTATTTAGCACAACGTTGCGGTTTTAAGCTCACTTCGCAAAACAAAACAAACCTTGACCCCTGAGTTAATGAATCCTGCTTATTTTTGTTTGTGGTTTACGCGCACGATTGAGATATTTCGCTAAGTGCGGCTTAGTGCCCTGCCCTGTGACCTGTCTCCGCAGCAAGCTTAGTGCGAAGGTTGCCGGACTTTCGCTTTCTACTTGGAAACGTTTGCCCTGTCACGATTTCTGATTCCATGGTTCCAGTTTCCGCGTACAATTGGTTACTAGTTGTGTTTCTAGTGTGCCATTAGTCCTTGTTTGTCAATTCCCTAAAAAATCCAGAGTCTAATTTTTATTATTGACATTGAGACAATAAAATTTATTTTGGTTCAACTCTGATAAATAAATTTCAAATTTTTATTTTGGTTTTGATTTAGTAATATTTGATATTATATAGGTATGCTCATCGTTATCATTGTTAATATATAGTATACAGTGAGATGGAATTATATTATGTAATATCGGCTAAACACTGCGCTGTACCCAGGATGTCGATAATTATGTTGAATTCCACATTTCTATGTTACACTATTATCTGCAGTTTACGTAATATGTTTAGTTATTGCAATATTTGCCCGTACGCCCGTATGTAAACGAACAATAGATGCCTATGTAACGAACGAGTTCTTTAATAGTTAACAATTTCTCACCTTCGGTGCAATTATTTACTTCGTGATGCATCAATAATTTTCTTGGTCCTGCAGTTGTTCATTATCGGCGGTGATTACTGACCAGCATAATAAGAAAACGAGTGGGGCACACTTTTATGAGGCCAAAATAATGATAGTTACACATGCAGAGACATCTGAATGTGCAGTTTACCTTACCATGTTTTCCATTAAGTCTTACATAGCCGTATGTACTAGGTCTTAAATCTAAAAGGCACGTGTTGTGTCGCGCTTATTGTTTGTTAGCTTGATAATGAGAGGCGGGTGTGTTTCTATTCAATATTGATTTAAATGATTTACGACATTTCCTCATTAAAAACAGCTGGTACTCTATTTATTCTCCTATACTATAGATTTTATTGTGAAGTAAAGTAGCAATAACAAATTTTGCATCCAAAATCTACTAAATTTGTACTTTGAGATTATAATTATTATAAAATTATAACCAAGTTAGCTGTCATTGCTCTAACGTGTATCAATTCACTCATGTTTATAACCATAGAATGGGGCAGGTACATCAATAGTATAAACTAATTCAATAACATTAGCTTGAACAATGATAGTTTTTCACAACAATTGCAAGTATCTCAATAGGTCCTTGAGGGAATTAGTAGCCAAACAACGTTATAAATATTATGTAAGTAGTTCTTGTCGATAGGAATTTATAATAAGCAATATAATATAACTATAAAAATATATAATTTTCCTCACATGCAAGATGATTTGAGGAGCTAATAAGTGAACTTTTGTTGCGCAATTAAATATTTTTATTATTACGGTCTACTCTATTTAGGTAATTGATCTAATCAATACTACTACGTGCACTAAGTTTATATAAGCACTTTTGCAGAGCTAAATATTAAATATTTTTTTCTAAATGTGCTAGCCGTGCTAGCAAACAACTTTTGTAAATACGAAATAATAACAATTGGCGTTGCCTGATAAATTTTCTCAGCTCTTGGTTTTAAACAAAGCGATTTCGAAGGTTTTGAGTATAAACACACATACAAGTTAATCACCATGTGATTGTTGACCAATGTTCCATAAGCTTATTTTATTATTAGTCAGTTACTTCGTGTGGTCATCAACTCATGGTTTCTTAGTAATTTGTATTTAAACAACAGAAAATGTATTATTCAACATATCAACGCAATCATAAATTTATTTATTCAATTAATTTAACTAGTCGACAATTGGAGCCTTACTATTTCATCATAAAGATGTTTCATGAAATCTTAACTTTCTTTTTTTAACAGAAAAACCAGTCTTATACGAAAAATAGTGCGAAGATAATGTTGTTTATTATTTGATATTCTTACCACGAGGTAACCAAATTAGGTATAATAATTGCTTAATCGCTACGCTAATCGGTCATAAAAAAAGTAAACAATTTTTTCAAAAGAATATAAATTACCTGACCGATATTTTATTCGTGTTTTAAATTTCCTCATTTCCTTCAACAGTTTAAGGCGAAGTTACTTGCGGTACTTATGCTGGAGACTCATCGATCTAAGTTCAGATAATGAAATAAATCGTGTAGGACTTTTCTCTTAATCTTAATAGGAATCTCTAATAGTAAGTACTCACATTACATTAGCTCGGATGGAGCCATTAACGGGGTAAGCTTAAATTCGATCATGTTCACCGACTTGCCGAGATTATCTGCAGAAAGCAGTGTTGGGTTACTTTAAATGACGACCAAAATATACCGTTAATATAAAATGTATCTACTATTAACTTAATTGTTTGCATCTTCCTAATATCACGTTTGCAATTTCACTGTAACACACAAAACGTAAATAAGATTCAAGAATAAAGAAAACGTTATATAGGAAAAAGTTAAATCTTATATGCTTCTAAGATATTTTAACACATTAACCAGTAATGTGTTTCCTGACAACAGGAAATTTATCATCATCATAAAATATAAAGCTTGATCATTTTTTTCTTGTATCTCATGTACTTGTATAGAAAAGAAATGACGTTTAAACTTAATGACGCATCTTTTACGAATGTTAGATAACGTTAAAGATCTCTACAAGAACATCATATCTACGATCGGCAGTTCGGCACGCATGTCAGCTGGAGTAATGCGAGTTTCGGTTGACATTTGGGCTACCGAGCAGTAGAAAGTGGCTCATTGACAAAGGTCGGAAGTGATTTTCTACCACGTGTAACGACCCTTGACGGTGCAGTCGAAACGAGAGAATTCGCAACGACGAAACAGTTTCTAATCCGTGTGACGGTTAATGTTCGCTGACGATGGCTTCCTCTTCCTCCAATTAGCCCTGCGATTGTTACTACAAGTCAGCGTATTATTGGTAGCCGTGGTTAATTGAGTCACTCTGTTTTTGTTTCTATCCGGTAATTAGTTTTTTACGGATTTTGTTTTTGTCTTTCTATTAAATGTAATGATTTTTTTTTATGTTACCCATAAAAAAATATAGTAAAATATATAAATGAGGCAGATAAATGTACAAACAATACAGAGATAACTAATTTGCAGAGCACTGATAGTATAGTAGACAATAATTTAAAAATAAATATTTAATAATAATAAATATTTTTTCTCAATGATAGCTCTTTTGACTTACATATTATAAATTTAATTTTAATACTCTTTTTATATTAAAATAATACTTACAAATAGAAGACACACAATCGTGGATATTTTGTAAACACATGAATTATGCAACAGACCTAGATTTGTTTAGGGCGAACTTAGTACTGTCAAAAAGAGCTCATGTGCTGCGCAAATGGTAATAACAGTTACAAAAATGTAAACAATAAGGCACAAAAAGACGCGGCACGTGGACTCTGCGTGCGCGGGCGCATGCTCTGATTACCCCAAGACATACGCATGTGTTGTGGCTATGGAATATTCACATTCAGCTCGAATTACAACGGGATCGAATTGCTAAATTGACACCTTGCTCTGTCATATAATATATTATAACATTATGGACCATGTAGGAATAGATTAATTAATGTGTAGATAATATGCCTCAGATAATATATTGAAATTAATAAAGTAGGGCGTTATTAGTAGCGGTTATCCAAACGGAACATTAATATGTATGTTAATTATTGACATAATTTCCAAAAATAAAATGTTAACATACCGCTTTACTTTTACATTCATTACTGTTAATCTTATAAGGCGAAAAGGGTTAAACGCTATATAAATGTGTTGCGTAAATTGTCAATTGAATTAATTATTTTGAGGACAGGCTTTTGTAATACTTTAAACACAAAACGGTAACTTCCTATTCTTAACATTTAAGATGTAAACAAGCGACCGCTGTTTTGGCGGATAACTATTACATGATCTAAAAAGGAATGTGCCAACTGACCCACTTCTTAAATTCTAAACACGGTTTCAGTTTTCGGGACATGTAAAACTCAATTTGTCCCAAAAAAATAGTAAGTATTTTTGGTAATTAGTTCAATTTTTTTTTCTACTAACAATATTAAGTTTTTACAGTACCTATATTTTTCCAAAACTAACAATACAAATTATAGGTTAGAGGTTCCATTGTAAAAGGTGATAATAATGATAGTAATATAAAACTCGGTCAGATCGTGATTCACAGTATTACTGTCTAAGCTATTATTCGTTAAGTACCTAGAGTAATGTTAAACATTAAGGTTCCGTTAGTAAATTCAAACAATATAATTTGATAGGTAACAAATACGATTTTACAGAACGGTATTAATGTCGCAGTGGTTTAAGCGATAGGACAAAAAGTTGATTTGCTATTACGTTAATTTAAATTACCTCTCCTAAATTGATGTAGGGACAGAAATGCTCAGAAGTTGGTTTCAAGGATGTTTTAATATTATAAAGCTGAAGAGTTTGTTTGTTTGCTTGCTTAAAGGCGCTAATCTCAGGAACTACTGGTCCGATTTGAAACATTATTTTAGTGTTAGATAGCTCATTTATCGAGGAACGCTATAAGCTATATAAACATTAATCATAAACCGGGTGAAACCGCGGCTAGTATCAAATAAGTCGATTCATGTCCTGAGATTCTTTTCTATAGACTAACTAGCTATTTTCCTAATTTATAAGAAAAACATATCTTCTCCTAAATAAAGTTATTTAAAAAGGCAAGTGAATATAACAACTTGTTTGATTAGTTGTTCGTTTCAATCTAAAAAAGAGAGTGAACGTTCGAGTAGGAAAACAATCATGTCAAAGCAAATAAAAAGTGAAAATAATATGCAAATGTTAGGTGTCTTATGAAAACTCGTAACCGGCACATGTGTGCCGGCGGTATTGATAAAATGTAATTATAACATCTCGAACGTTGGAAAGTATGTCAGTCGGCGACCCGGCGACATTCATTTGGGCGGTTTGCTTCGCTTCCAACTTCGGGGACGACACGGTAAGTCAAACAAGGGATGACGATGAAGCTATTCAATTGGTGATCTCATTTGATGCGTTTATGTAAGCGCCTGCCTACACAAATAAATCAGTACATGTCCAACAATTCCTACATTGCCCTACATTTGTCAGACAAAAAATTATGTTATCTGCTATTTCAATGATTAACTGACATTTATGTTAACGTACATCATGTCTTTCAATCTTACTTAACATTTTTACAAAACTTTATTATTGAATCGATGAATATATAAAAACTGCGACATATTAGACGTACTAAATTAATATTACGTCATGGTTTTATTTTTGACTGAATGTGGTTAAAGGGGCCTGCTGTCCCTTTGACTCTGCTCACCGCTTCGGGGATTACGGGCGTGATGTTATGTATGTATGTATGTAGAAATTAATATAATATGGTTTTATTAATGATATAATCAAATTATATTTTTAGTTATGTCTAATTCAAGTGTGTGTAACATACCATAACGTATTTGAATACGTTGTCTTCGTATAGATAATTCGAGCAATTAATCATACTAGCTATAGGCAACGAAGCACAACTGACAGAGTATTAGCAAATGCCAAAGACAAGGAACAAGTCCAGGGAAATACGGAACTGGCTTCCGCAGTCCACGTGCTTCTCCCGTTCGTGTTTCCGGAGCATTATGCGCACGCGCACGCATCCATGTTGCGTTTCTTCGAAGCACTGCGTATTACTCGCAACTTGCTTGCAGGCTCACCCGATATGCCTTATTCCCTTGTAATAAAGGTCATGTTGGAGCGTTTTTGAAGACTAAAACTGATGGATAACAAAATCGGCCGTTCACCCGTATATCGCGTTCCCTTTTCGTTAAACGTTGAAGTAATCGCTTAACGATTTGCAAGCTATGTGTCATGCTTTATTTATATATATTGGAGCAATAAAGATAATGGTAATTAAGTATTCATTCTTTAAGAAATGAGGACAAATGGTTTTTGTAATTCAACAGGGTTGATGATTTTTGAAGAAAATATTACACCTACTGCCATACTAAATAATGTCTGCTACAGTGAATTTAAATGTATAAGTCATTCGTTCATTATTCATTGCACCCATTATTCTGACCTACTTTTATTGTAAAATATAAAACATCATAAGTGGACACATACATATATAGGTAGGTATAAAAGTACCTATAAGTATACCAACATATTTTAGATAACGAATAATGTGATTTTTGCGTTGTTTTAGAGCATAATTATAATATACTAGCTTCTGCCCGTGGGTTCGCTCGCGTGGTACATCGATGAAACATAGCCTATACGTATGTTATTCGGAT
This sequence comes from Glyphodes perspectalis, assembly GCA_951394215.1. Taxonomy (NCBI): domain Eukaryota; kingdom Metazoa; phylum Arthropoda; class Insecta; order Lepidoptera; family Crambidae; genus Glyphodes; species Glyphodes perspectalis. Next base: position 7,987,559 of record OX596214.1, on the reverse strand, counting down.
GTATGAGCTATATTATTCAAAAGTTTCATTAAAAACCATTCATAACAAACATCCATCCATACATACAAAATTTTGCATTTATAATATAAGTAAGATTTTTAAGTATTTTATGGAAGTACATGATCTCCTTCCTACCTCCATAAAATTACGCGTAGTTCCAGTGCTATTATATTAATAGCAATAATTATATATAACTAACATGCTTAAGTGGTATTATACATACTTATTTATGTATAGACTTGTGACTGAGGAGAAATCTTCGCCTAAGTGGCAATATTGATAGGCGATTGTGAATTCATTTCCTAGTCATAACGACTTTTTCCTTGTTCTCAGAAGGTGGTATGAAAGATGCAAACTTTCCAGCCCATTTACTCGTAATGTCCATTTCTAATGCGATCTTAATAGTACTTAAACTAATCATTAATGACTCCCACAGTCATAGACCTAGCATTTTATAATCACACTTTTTCGTGGGTACGGCGTAATATTATGTCTCTCTAATTTTTATGCTCTTTGCATAACTAGGTATATAAAACAAATGGTAGGTACCTACGCTGGTTTGGATATGTTTTTAGAATAATCCGGTTTTTTCATAGTCACAGATATTTGCGATGTAAATGCATTCATAATAATACGTCCGCAATCTCCGAAGGGATAGGCAGGCTCCAAGGAACATTAAGCTGTTTAAACCACATTTATCCAACAATAATTTTTCAGTTAAGTTGGGTAGGAAATCTATACTTACTAATATTATAAAGCTGCAGAGTTTGTTTAAATACTTGAACGCTATAATCTCAGGAAATGCTGGTCCGATTTGAAAGATTCTTTCAGTGTAAGTTAGCCCATTTATCGAGGAAGGCTATAGGCTATATAACATTAACCATAAATGCGGGTGAAACCGCAGGCTCAGCTAGTTGTAAAATAAAATCAACAGAAAAAATAATTCCAATTATTGCAAAAATGACACATTTCAACTACATATTAGCTTTTATATAACAGACACATCGGTCCTTTCCAAAGTTTAATTTGGCGTAAACAGAATTTAGGAACACAATATAGCAATATATTGTTTGTACGATGCCTACAACGGGAGTCATTTAAAGCGCTTAAACTTGAGCTAAACAGGTTTGTTACCTGATTTAACCAGTACGGGAATAAAACCCGGCACCCAATGTAACCTTTCAAACACTAGTAGAACTTTCATTTCGTTTACGTTGAAGTATAATTAATAGCAGGTACGATATTATTAGCGCACAAAGATTAATGTTTTGGTTAATGACACGTGACATTTAAAGCAATATACTTTAAAGTTAATGTTTGTAAAAACATGGGTATAGAAGTCTATTGCAAACCATTATAAATTCAAGGGCGCAGTAGTCATTATTGCAAACTACGCTGTGACAAAATCAAGCCGCAGGCTACTGCAAGTGTTATCCAAACAAGTTATTAATAGAATCTCCTGCGTTGATTAACTTAATGCTCTCTAATACCGGTTACAGGGTTTCATCATAGATTATAACCGGCGCCATCGCCCTACCCGCCTTACTCATAGGGTTGCTCATAGGGTTACCATTTTATACATTTTAGTAGGCGGAATTTGTATGTAATCGGGCCAATAATCGTCAAACTCACTCAGTCTGAAGTTGCCACACCCCTTATTGCAAAATGATCATATTATTTAAGCGACAAATTTAGACATCTATCTGTCTACCCACCTGCCTCAATACCTCGATCTCTGAGCACAGCATCTTGCACGCAGGATGTACTCCATTATTGGTATGCACATATCCGTGCAATAGAATGCGTGCGTAAGGAAAAAATAGATTGTAACTACAACAAACATTTACTCGTCCATAGCCCTTAAAAAGGGAAACATGTCGGATCCGGTCTATGTCCAACCCTATTGGCGAACGGGCGTAGGCTAAGTATAGCTGATACTAAATTTATGCATATCTGAATAGTATGAGCATTGCATAATCCTGTTTTTATGGACATCAATCGACTTCAACAGAGATGTAATTTATGCACATTAGATTTTGGAGAAAGCGTCCTAACGATATTACAATTGAATGCGAATTTAGGCTCCTCCTCTAACTAGAACATCCCTCCTCTAGTTTTCAAAGATTTAACTACTGCTAGTCCATATGTTCAACGGGTCAGCAATGCTATTTTGCTACTTTTGACTAGTATGAATAGCTCGCTCTGTCTTATTTAACGCGCTAAGTTTAAGGCGAACCTACTTATTTTTATGTCATGGAATTACATAATCAAAACAAGCTGATCAGGCGAACATCGTACCGCCCAGATTTCAAAGAAAACCTTTGGACTTTTTTATCATGTTTCACACAAATCCTGCCCTGACAATAACCTACATTAAAAATATGTAATTTGGTGCAATAGTTCAGAAGTTATGACCGTACATACATTTCGGCGATTTATATTTATAAGTACAACTTATATATTATTGTATTGTATGTTCTCTAAAGAAAAACAAAAATCGGTCTTACGAATCACGGTCCTCTGAATACCTACTTTTGTAGTTAGACGAAGCAAACGACCAGTCATCCATTTCTGAGTAAATAACAGTGGTTCATATTTTAATTTTTATTATTTGCAGAGAATTAGCAACCAAGTTTTAGCAAATAACGTTTGTTTCATCGAGGTATTGTTTCCCTCGCGATAAACCTTCTTGTTGCCGGAGTTTAATTTGCCTAGTTTCTCATTGGAAGTCGTTAACATCTGTCGAAACTCGTGTGTGAACCAACACGGTAATCAAAAGATTGACTTAACCATTATACTGTAAAATGTACTTATAATATTGTTCTGACGATCAATGTAGTTTTTTTAGCCGTTTTATTTTTTATTTGCATACTAGCTCTTTTCTGCCTAACCTTTAATTTTATTACATATGGCATTTATGGGCGGAGTATAATTTAATTTCCATTTTTATAACCAAGAACTTTGACACTTACAACAAAAATTAAAATATTTAAATATAGTACAGACATTTATACGAAATGTCTCGTTAAACTTATATAGCCTTAAACGTAACAAAATAATAATCAAATAAAGCAAAAAATGATACTCTAATGGGTTTTAATAAATAAGTATAATAATATGCAAAAAAAAAACAGTAAAGGTGCACTTTGTTTATTAATGCGAAGTTCTTGCGAAATATTTAGCAATTCGGAAAACAGGTTTAAAGAATTATTATGATATCCACGTAGAGACAAGTATAAAATACGCGTTTTCTAGAGGGGGTAATAAGTATGAGAATAGTTGTGGCACTGATTAATGTTTGCCTAGGATATGACTGTTGTGTCGGTAGATACATTCTGATACGAAATGTTGTGATGTGGTGAATCATGATTACAATTACATATATTATGCATATGATAAGCGAGCCGGCTGTTTTATGTGTGAACAATCATTTAGTCTAATCAGAGTGCATATGCTAGATTCATGACGACAAATAATATCTCGGGAATAAGGCGTGACATTATGTATGTAATATTATTATTTTACTATTTATTATAATATGTAATAATATGGTTGGCTGAATATGTCCAGTACCGTACCGTGTCTGGTATGGTAAAAACCGTACGAATTCATAGATACTTCCTAAGTTTAATTAGAAACAAGTTATCGGTTTATAGTATAAAGTTTGGCGACATGTAGTTTATTCTAATTAATTATACTTTATCCTAGAATTTCAAAAACATAGAACTATTAAGATAGAACTATTAAACATAGAATTTCAAACGAACAATATAATTGCATAAGAAAAAGTGAACTTTGATCCACAGTTACAGCATATTTCTTGCTATTTGAGATTATACTTATTGCAGTGGGTGTAATAGGTGCCTTAGTACAAGAACATACAATTCTTGCGATTCTCATTCCGTACATACGATTTGTTTAGTTACCTTGTAAGTGTCGTGTCAAGTATCATACATCATGCGTCTGTGACTACTGAAGAGTATCGGGGCTATTGGAACGTGACTGCTCAGATACTGCGCCGATACCGTGACGGACCCTACGTTTATTCACAATACAAGAAATATCGGAATCGGTGAGGAAGAGTGCAATGCTCCACTGACATAATTTCTTGGTACAATTTTGGATACAGTGTGTTACCCACAAATATTTTAAGATTCTGTGAAAAGATTACGAGGAAAATAATTCGTATCAAAATAACGTAAGTAGGTAGTTATTATACTAAACAGATATGGATATACCTGTAACACCTACATACTTAAGATAATAGCACATATTTAATACGGTCCTATTTTTAGTAGGTATTAACGGCTCATCTTTGTAATGTATTGTAATTGTAATACCTACTTATTTCAAGTTTCAAACTAAACAGGCAGTATTAGCTACATATAAATGGATGTAGGTAGTACCTGATTGTTAAAAATAATCTGAATGGTGTTTTTTTTTGTTTTATTCTCAACTCATTCAAGATGTGGCAAAAAAGGTAAAACAATAACCACGAGGCCAGAGGGTAAACAAGAATAGGTAATTAATTATTATTATTCGTATCATCATAGTACTGGCAGCATTGTTCTTTGACAAAGAAATAATAAATTAATTTACATCACTATGCAAAGTATAATATATTCTTCCCGGGCTTTATTAGATTTAGATACCTAGGCAGGTATAGATAAACCGCTAGATATAATTTGTGTCGGCCTAAGCCTACCTAAGTAGGTTATAGAAACCGTGTTTTTTTTGCTGTATCAACCGCGGGGCAATTTTCTGCACACTACATAACCAACATCCCTTAGAACTGGGACGTCCATCATTTATAGACAAACATGCTAATTATTCCTATACTTACATACATTTGCCTTGAGTCGAAACCATCAAATATGGTCATCGGGAGGGGGTCACCGTTGTCAAATAATTACAATTTGTTCTACATATTGACCGGCCCGTTGGTCGAGTGGTTAGAGACCCTGGCCACGAAACCAAGGGTCGCGAGTTTGAATCCCGCTAGGGGCAAATGGTTCGTGTGATGAACATGGACATTTGTACTCGAGTCATGGATGTTTATAAACGTATTTAAGTATGTCTACCCGTTCACCTAGTATACATAGCACTAGCTTAAGCTTAGATTGGACCTAGGGAATTGGTGTGTCAGTCTGGATTTATTATATGGTAAAAATTTCCATTGCTTCTTAACCATCCCTGCCTTAGGATCATGTGTCCTGGGTTCTTACACCTGCCTACCTTGGACTAAACCATACCCAGTTTTTTTTTTAGATATAGACGGTTTCGTTCATGGCCCCTGGCTGCTGCCATCCCAAGGCCTATATTACTTGTACCTATTGACAAATCCGACATTGGAACTACCCGTTGTTGTAATCTGCAATGACCGGCAACGGTTTCAAGACAGGTGACGATGATAACAAATCGAAGCTGGTCTAGAGATTCCTAATCGGAATCAGAGCTAGAGGCCATCAACTTTCAAATGGACTCGTCCAAAACAGACAGCTGCTAAAACTAGTGTGGCAATCAAGTGTAAAGAGCAAAAACTAGTTTTGTTGGCGCATCGAGTTAATTTTTTATAGAAACGTTTTATCATCATTTAACTAACGACTGCCTCGATGTAATTTGTCATTAATTATAGTCATGTGCGGTCTAGTGATAGGTACATAATTTAGCATTTTTCGGTCCCCATAAGCGTCGCCTTTAAACGAGGCGATGCTCATTTCCTCAGTTCATGTTATCTGATAAGACATAACTGGTTATATGTTAAAAGTATATTTACTCGACTACGGTATCTAATGCGAAAATATAGGATGTTGACGAGTGGGATGGGACGCCTAAGGGCCTCTTTGACGGATACCGGCCAAAGGTAGGTAGTGGAGGTATACCCACTAAGCCCCTGTGATATCGTCATCGTTTAAATGATTCAATAACACCTGCAAAAGATAAAATCTACCCACCTATTTATTTTCTTTGTAAAATTTCATACTTTACACATACGACGTATGAAACGTTACACATAATTATGTAAAATAAAAAAAATATATATATCGATTAACGCCATCTATATATTTTTGCTCATACCACGTTGCCTTTCTGATGGACAGTTGTTTGTACGCAACTCGCAAGGTGGCGCTGTTCACTACCGGCCAGAAGTACTCTTACACTTCGATAGATGGCGCTAACTTCATCACTGTTACTTTTTTATCTACATCCGAATAATTTAATAACGCTAATAATTTTTATTTCAGCAGTTTAGAAATAGTAAAAATGTTTTTAAAAAATCGTGGGTAACAAGATTTTTTTTTACATAGTTTAGCTAAATTTCAAAACCACGTCAGACTTTTTACTGATTCAACAATGAAGTGACCCTTGTATAGGTAGGTAAATAATATTAGGAAATAATTTATAAAAATAAAAATAAATAAATTCTTCAGACTGACACACCAATTCCTTAGTCCCAAACTAAGCTTATAAGCTCGTGCTATGGATACTAGGTGAACGGATAAACATACTTAAATACGTTTATAAACATCCATGACTCGAGTACAAATATCCATGTTCATCACACGAAATATTTGCCCCTAGCGGAATTCGAACCCTCGACTCTTGGTTTCGTGGCCAGGGTCTCTGACTCGACCAACGAGCCAGTCAAAATAACTAAGCCGTAATAGTAACTACTTCTATCCAAAACCTTTAGACGTTATTCCTTTTTCCAACATGTATAAGCATTATTTAACAGTATAAAAAAAAATATAGACACCACTTGATACGAATTTTTGTAAGTTAGGGTATCGTAAACTTATCCAAACGATATCCTCTAATTAATCTAAATTAATTACATATTATTGTGTTTCCCTACCCATCACAACAAAAGCTCTCTAAATAATTCAAGTAAGAATACGTTACTCCTATTATTAACAACTTTTTACGTGAACAACCTGTCAGTTTTTTATATCAGGCGATGCGTCAGTCACGACTGAGATTTCTTTTTATCTCAAAATAGTTTTTTTTCTTCATAAAACCGATCAATTGTACGTGTACATCAATGTACATGTCAGTCTATTATATATAGTATTATTATTAGTTAATTTGTATTATAACGTACGTAATTTTGGAAGGATGATTGATCCATCTGAATATACATATTTTTTATTTATTTTTTGTAATTGAAATAAACCAAAATGGATAATAAATCAGAATACCACCGAATAATTTGTATGTACCAATTCGAACAGATGATTTATTTATTAATATATACCTATATTATATAACCCATAAGCTGAACAAAAGATTGGCCCATACAAAAGACATGAACGACACAACAACCATTTAGCAGCAATTATCTGGTCCCTTTATGAATATTAAAAAAAAACAGTAATTACTACATGTTGAGCACTTTGATTACCTATTTAATGATACAGTTTTGTATATGTTTAATGATATTATATATGTATATTAATGATACAGTAATATAATAATACTACTACATAGTCCTACTTCTTGCATGTGCATTCAAATTACTTTTTTATTTAGCTCGTATCAACGATGAACTATTTTATTTTGAATATGACCCTTGTCAGATTCCGGATTCTTGTTTGAAACTATTGACTTTTTATACTGTCAGATTTTGTCCTTGTCCGAATGTTGGGCGGCTCCCAAACCAATCGTGTCCAATAAAAAAACATTATCTGTATTTAATACAAAGAGTTGCACGCAGAGTATTTAGAATGTTTACTTATTAATAGCAAAGGAATGCTCGTGCCGATTCCAGCGTTAAAAATGTTTCGCATAAAAGAAATAAAGGAACGTCGCCTACATAGTTATAACCGAATCTCATCTTTCTGGTTCTGTAAGCCCAAACGCGTCGGGCGTGTAAAATTGACTGCCTCTTGTCCGATGGATCTTGTTTCAATTTTTTTTCCTCGTTGAAGATGTATCAGACGCATTATCCTGGAGGAGGCTCGGTTTTGGGCGCGGGCGGTGCGGGGCGCGGCGTATACCACAGAGTATATAAGTACAGAAAACCACATAATATTAGCGTGTGTTTAAGTTGAAAATAGTATGAATTTACACAATTTTTAAATATAGTTAAAAGTACGAGTCCGAAATAAGCGAACAGAAAACTCTTTGTGTTAGAATCAAAAGCAATAAATTTAAGTAAAGCACCATAGGCGAAAAGATAGCCCAGACTTTTTTTAATAAGTTATAATTATACGTCTATTTTAAGTCTATATTTGGGTAGAGTTATACATACATTGATAACATTTAAAATATCATCAAATTACTTTGCCTAATTAAAGTTTTGTCTAATGTGATATTGATTGTGTATTTTGTGGTAGATGTGTTTTAGGTATATATGTAACATTATACATATAATGTTCACATCAGTCCCTTCAAGCTCAGGTACGAGCATAATAAATCAAGCTGGCTCCCCTACATAAACATTAACCTGTGACTTAAACCTTATATCAATTTACAATGTATTTTGAGGAGTGGGCCTTCTATAAGTAGTTGATTGGTGGCTGGGCGGCGCGCGTGCGCATAACTCCGCTATGACGTCATGAGGGCCCGGTAAAAAACGCCATGAACCCGCGCGTCAAGGTCCCGCAGACTCCTGCATTTACATCTTATTATACCCACATATTAATGCGTTTCGCTCATGCGTGCTGCGCCCTTCCAACGCTCGGCTCCGCATTGCTGTTTTATGATCACCATGCCTGCATTTATTCGCGTTCGGCCCACAATACGCTCCGAGGTATGTCCGCACGAGGTACTAAATTCAACGAAACATGATTTGGATGGGACCCCGGAGTATAAATCTATTTTCTTGTACAACGCTTAATCACCGCCAAGTACCCCATTTTACATGGCGTTAGATGATATAATGGCGATGTAAACGACTTTTAACGGTAATTTTGTAGGAAAATACGACTGTCGTCTCCGGCACGAGATCACTCTTTCATGTCACTACAGTTAAAGGCATGCTTAGATTAAATCAGACATTTGGTTTAAAATGTTTCGGGATGCAACTTAATTGGCAGTCTTAGCATATAATAACGCAATTTAATTAAGATATTATTCATTCTGTTAAATAAATGAAGGCAGTTAATTCTTGCGTCGTTAATTGGAGACCTCACCAATAGCCTAAGAATTAATGTGCGTGTGATTATAGACAGTAGCTGGCAGTAATCTGGGAAGTCTCTAATCTGCATATACATTCATTAGCTTAGGAATTATTTAGTATACTATTACAAGCGATCCGTGCTCTTTTCTCAGCAAATGGTTAAATAAAATACCTAGATCATCGTAATCTTCTTCTTTCTAGCTATATTTCTTTATAGATAAGTAGTAAAGTTATTTTACCTCGTAGCTTTTATTTAAATTATCCATTTCCTCTTTACAGGTGATGGTTATCGGCAATTGCACGGTAGCTGAAGTGGCATGTGAACCTCTGCAAGAAGCGGGTACTGTTGTAGCAGGCCTGCCCACCGGGCCCCTATCGGCGCCCCAGGCCGTGTCGCTCTCCGGCCCGCTACCCCCACCGGCCGCACTCACCGGCCCGCCAGGCCCTCCCGCGGCTCTCCTCTTCCTCGGAGGCTCCAAAGCCCCGGTGGAACCACGCGCGTCTGCAGCTTGCCTGGAAGGCGAAGTACTTGTCGTCGAGTACCAGCCATCACAGTGGGATGGGAAAGATTTAGAGACGTTCATCGCGTGGGAGAAGATTTACGGTAAATGTCACTGATTAATCGTTCGCGCTTAATTTGGTAGTTTGTTTGACGGGCGTATTTTTTTCATGGTAGAAATTCTCTACTCAACTTTCGTGGTTCTAATTTATATACATGTATAAAGTAGCGTTAAGCTTCAGCCATTAAAACATAATATGAAGCTGACCTTGTATGTTGAATGGATTACGAGATTATGTATTTTTTACTCCAGGTTATTGAACTTAAGAGACAAATACTTGTATTCGCAGTTAAACTGCTGCTACATGTAATGCGAGCTAGCTTGATGAAAAAATTACATATAGCAGACTCGTGGTAGCCTCCTGCTCGAACCACTAGGCCAAATGAGGAATGTTCGGCTTATTAGTGTTAAATTCATGACAAAGTAAAAGGCGCACCGCAACGGTTTTTATCAGTCCGTATAAATAACGCCTAATACGGCACCCACAGTTGTAAGGAACTGGCGTTCAGTATTCCGCGTGCGGACGCGATGTTTGTAGAAAGCGGTTTGGCAATAATGAGACGCGTACGAACCATTGTCCGGTAATCTTTCGCAGAAGTGACTTGTATGCATTAGGCTTGCACGAGCCGTGACTATCATATTGATGTTACACTATGTTCTGATGTCTGTGAATAGCTGAGCATTAAATTCAAACAGAAAGTCAATATACGGCACTCTCTTTCTAGGATATATTTGTCCCACATTCAGTTCCTAATATCTATAGTAGGTATACATAAAGTAGCAAACGTGCCAATCAAATCACCATGAGATTCAAAGATAGGTAAAAAAATGTTATTATTTTACCATTACGATTGCGTTTATTATTAATCACTGAATGTTCGTCTTGACAACCATGATAATGCCATAATTATACCTCCTTAATTTAAAATAATAACTCTACTCGTAGATACTTCTCTCAAAAAGCGGTACTTGATCGTGAAATAAATTCTCACCTGTGCCTATTATTGATTAACTTGTAACTTGCGTTGATTAGTTCAAGGAAATGAAAAGGTCTGGGTCATTTGCAGACGTACTAAAATGCAAGGTGAACAATTCAACGGATTAGCGTTCCGACCTTATAGCAAAACGGTTCTTAAACGTAGACTTTCGTATCACAGATTAAGATATTTCCCGTCAAGTTTGTCTAAAACATATAATATATTTCTTAAATAATTCGTGATTCGTAATAAACATGTACATTATAACATTGACATTTTATTTATCATAATCAGTAACACGAATTTATCAGATATTACCCAACCGTTGTGTTGCTTTAACACTAACACCCCGACATAATGCCTCTGTCGTGAGCTTATCCATTATTGTATTGTATAACATCGGTCAATCGTTATGTTATGTCTAGATTTCGATTAAGCGTGTCATATGATCTATTGTCTATTGACAAATACTTTCTCTTTCATTACAGCTGCAACACTATTTTCGGCGGTGGAACTGTATGGGAAGCCGTTATTACGAGCAGCTGTTATCACGAAAGAGGAGTATCACTTATTGTTTTATTACCTTGAGTCTGTATCAGAAGCCAGCGAGGCGTTGACCGAGCGAATGAGAAAATATATTGATTCGGGGCTATTAATTAATGAAAGCAAACAATGTGACGAAGTTGAAGCCGAAGATACCCAATCAGTTTCATCGAAGAAATCGATGATCGAAGAAGAACCAAAAAGTATTTTAACTGAACTAATTCAAGAGGGAGTGATCTCACAACACGACATAGACGCAGCTTCAGAGATCACAAGCTCGGAGTTCAATGAACAAGTAACCGATAACCGTAAATCAGACGATGATAATGGTTCGAGTGTTTCCTCTTTAAGTGCTGGTCTTCGTAAAGTAATTGTCGACATCCCATTAGACTGCAATGAATCTGTAGCCGATAGTTCCATTATAGAGACAAACGATAATGTCACAACCGTAACAATTAGGGGCAGCGGGCAGTGCTGCGCAGATCACAGAATATCTGCCGACGTCACTGACAATGTCTGGGCTAATGTAAGATGGGATTTCTTAAATCCGAACGATTTTGGTTACGACCAAGTCAGAAGCGTTAAGCGAAGTCGCTCTGATTCTGCCATCACACCAGTAGCGAGACGCAAAAACGAAGATATTTACGAAACTTTGCGGGATGCCGAAGGTGAATCCTGTGGTAGTATAACGCCCTATGAATCGATCGAAGACTTGTATGACTGCATCAAAAATTCCCAGTACGCCAGCGCCGCGGCTGAAGAATCTTCGCCTTCCACCGAGAGTCAGTCTGAGCCACAGTACCCTGATTACTACGAAAAATCGAGCACCAACCGCCAGAGTTCCGCCAGCAGCGAAAAAAGCGGCGCCTCATCCACGTTTCCATTTTCGAAATGTGGTTCGAGCGATTCGACGGGCGCGTTCGCGTCGTGTGAGTCGACTAGCGGGATCAGTACTTTCGCTACGAAAAGCATCCCGGAGTCGTTAAAATGCCGGGAGCTGCCACCTCCGCCCGCAGAGGGCGACGCGAGTGAGAGCGCCATTCTTATGAAGCAGCTGTTTATGGGGGAGTTGATGGACGCGTACGGAGAGTTCCTGTCATCGTATCCGTATGCGCGCGCTCTGCTGAGGCGTAAGGCGCGCCGTGACGAGCACTTCAATGCGCTTGCTGATATCCGGAGAGGAGCTGCCAAATACACCATCGCAGACTACCTCGAGTTGCCGGTAAGTGTTTTAATGGTATAGTACTAAATAACGCTTTGCTTCTCTGCTCATCATTTAAATGGGTTATGGTCAACATATGATCCTAAAACTGGTAAGTCTGGTTTTATTTTACATCTATTGCGGAACTTTGTGAATACTGTACTGAAAATATAAAATATAAATACTATTAGTATTTTTGAATGTACATTTTGAAAGACTTTGCTTTAGTATGTACCTAAGTACTTGCTGATATCAAAGTAGGAGTCACGTATGCGGTTCTTAATCACCGATCTACACATCTGTGACATTCCTATGCAAAGCAAGGATGTAATAATAAGCATATGTAATTGAAGGTCTTGTAACAATAGGATAGGTTACGAAAGTCACTAGAACGATAATTGTTTCTTCAGTGCTCTTGACCTTATGCAAGAGTCGGTCGATTCGCTACGTGGTGTGTAATGAACGTGTCAAATGTGGTCATTACGGCTGATCGGCAGGGAAACGAGAACAATGTGGCAAAGAGTGTCGCTGGAGATTGATTTAGATCCTCTCGAGGCAGTTGAATCGCGGCCGCGCGACAATGATCCGCAGCGCACGCGCCGCTGCGGGCATTCAATGCTAATGGGCCGGAAGAGTGCACGTGGGGCTCTCGGCGATTACACCCATTGTCTCCCTGCCCGAGTCGCCGCACCAGTTTCGGATTTCAACGCCCTTGTTTAAATTACCTTTGGGAATAATTATGAACTTTAATAGTTAATTGGAAAGTAATTGAGTAAAGCTTGGAGCGTTAGTATTTGCATTGTGCTTTTGAAAGTAAAATCTGTTTAATAGTACGCATGTTCCATTTTTAGACTTTCTAGAATTAGGAATATTGTTCCACCTAGGAATAATACATTACGTATTATGTATTTCATGTATTAAATTAAATGGTACCAGGTAAAAACAAAATCTCACGAAAAAAACTCTAGTTCTACGAGATTTCACTTATATTTTCAATTACTATAATATGATTCATGACATTTTCCTTTCAAATGATATATGTATAATAAATAAGTGATTGAAGAACAAACAAGTATGTAATATCGTGGTGCGACGTCGCGTCTTAGGTAATCTGATAGCGTCGCTAATGCCCTGTCGTGTCGCGTTCGCGCTGCAAGCGACATTTGAAAGCTTCAGGAGTGAGTTACTACCCTTAGCGGTGACAATCTCCGCTTCTGTCTCAGATTATATATTGATATACAAGACCACTCAAAATTACGGTTTAATGTCCAAAAGGGTTGTTATTATTACTATGACAATATTAATTTTAAGCTTCATGATCTACAAAATTGTATTTTACAAAAAGTAGGTATACTTTTTGTGGTCAAGAATTTTGTGTTATCTGTTAATTCCATTTTTGATTATACTATAGCACATCTGTGTACTATAGTGTTAACAATTGTTGTCTGGATTTATATAGTGATATGAAATGTTAAGAATTGACGGGAGTTCACCTTTTCTCTAAAACTTAACCTGAAACAACGAAAAAAAAAAAGCGGATTTAAACTACATATAACGTGTACCTACTCCAAATAAAAAATTGACGCGTAATGTCGGAATTCTTTTTATGGTTTGAAATGGGTCAGAGCATTGATAACTGCAATAATCCCCAATCAACTAATGACCCTATTGCAACGAAATCTGCATAATAATATGTCAATATCGTGTGTTTATGTAAATTTCATTCTTACAATATAAATTTCTATCCTGCTTTATTCAGTACAAACAAACAAAACACGTTATTTTTACCCGATTGCATTATCTCGAATTCCAAAGGCAGAACACCATTAATGTCACATCCAGAGACACGATTAATCTTCTCATATTATTTTAAGAACAAAAAGTAATTGCACGGGAGCTTACGTTATGGAGAGACGAAATATAATTAATCAACCATATTCATTTAGTGTTAAGATTTAATTATTTTTGATATATTTTTGGCTTACATTCTTGTCGATGTTGTTGTTTTACTGACTGTTTTACATAAGGACTTCTTTTACATCTTTATAGTTTAAAAAACTAAGAGAAGTAAAGTATACCACTTTTCTTATTAAACTATAGACACTGACATATGACCAAGAAACTAGAAAAGGAACTGGCCATTGACTTACAGTTCGCGAGCCACGGAGCGGCAGAAAAAAAAATAGGAAAAGAATTTGAGTACTTGCTTTATGCACACTCTTGCGAAAGCAATCTGATGGCTCCCGAGATCATCTTACGGGCTAGCGCACGTACAGACCCGGTCGCACGATTATGCGCTGCGGAATCATATGATAGGCTGGACGCTTGAATCGCAACTCTCTATCTTTTGTACAAGCGTTCTGCGACTACTTTTATCGTTGTAAAATTTAATGCAGGTATTCTGTCTGCCTACGGATTTAATTTGCCAGTAAAAAATTAATAATTGCAATTTGGTTTATAGAAGCATAGGAATATAAATAAGTACGAACTTCTAGAGGAATTAATTCGAGATAAAAATTAATCATACAAAATTAAAGGATTTCCAGAGAAAAAAAAAACATGCAAACATATTTACACAGGTAGGTAAATTGATTTGATACACTGTAACACTAATATTTAATTAATATATGACCGAGTTTGTTGACCTTAGTATGTAATGTTAAGACTAGCAATATTGGTTGCATCGCAGAAAATATTATTCACGTAAAAGTCGTTGCATGTGAATGGTTACTCCATAACTGTATAAGATGCTGCTGTAAGATCAAATTAAGGGCAAATAAGTTGTCCTTACCGTTCTCTGTGGTGGTTCTCAGAACGCACCGCTAGCAATACAATAATTAGTGTGTGCGGACCTAGTATTACAATAGATACTGAATATCCCGCAATTAAATAACGATAAGTGATGACAAATTACACTGTATATTGAGTTTACAAGACAGATTAGAGCGGAGGCAACAGGTTTCTGTTATTACCTGTATGTCGGTATATATTTTTTACCTAGACCTCATCGGCAACACTAAGAGAGATCGAGGTCACTGGTATACACAATTATATTAAACCAGTAAAACATTATCTTGCTCGAATTCGGGAACGCGTTTGGTCTTGTATTAAGACATAGTAGATTCGCAAAAAAAATTTAATACTCGCCTACCCTTGCCCCGATTATTAAATCAAATTACATTTGTATGTACCTTAATCTTAATTTATAATCGGATTTTCTAATATGTATTCATTTCAGTACAAATCTGTACTTAGTTCATTTGTGTTTAAATATTTAGTTGTGATAGATTAGCATCAGGTTCCTCTATATATACCTAGAATAGTTTCTAAACTCCGACATTAGGTGCTATGTACATTATCACGTCAATAAATACAATAATTTCTTACGTATCTGCTATTATCTATACTAATATTATATAAACGAAAGATTTGATTGTTTGTATCAAATAGGCTCCGAAACTACTGGACCGATTTGAATAATTCTTTCACCAATAAAAAGCTACTTTATCAGCAAGTAATTTAAGCTATATTTTATTCGCGTATTCTTACGAGAACGGGAGCTACGCAGGTGAAACCGCGGGGCGCTGCCAGTATTTAATAAGTTAGTAAAGTAATTGTTTATTTGCATTTGGAAAGGTGATCCAGGGTCAATTATATGCATATTGGTGTACCGTAAGAAGAGAATTTACTGCAGAAACGTATATTCTAAGGCCTATAAATAAGTCTATCTTCGCGAATATGACCTTATTCGTACGACACGTAAATTGATTCTATGCGCTATTTCTGCCTACGTAAACTTACAAATTGCTACATATGGATTTCTTGCAAGCAACAGAACCTAATTCTATCGAAATTTGACACGAAATATTATACAAGATGGTAGTAAACATTCAATTACAGGCGTAATGAATAATATATTTTGTGCTTATATTAGATATTGCACGTAGCGGCACTTTCACGTCTACGGACCTTGTAATGACCCAGTGTTGTCAAGACGTCGTAAAGTATTGGAACGGGATAGATATTAGTACATACCTAATACGGTACTAATACTATTAGAAGTTGCCAAGACAGTTTGCAATGAATTAGTTTCCGTAACTTTGTTTTGAACACACTATTTAGACGATACAGTGTAAGCAGTGTTTATATATAAAGAATTGTAACATGTACGTAGTTACTCAACAGAAAAAAGTTTGGTGTATTAACCAGACAGTTTCTGATGGATGTGTAAAATATTTTGCAGGCTCACTTCATTTTCACCGAAGCCGCGCTAGCAATGATATCAATTAAGAAACGGCTTCATACATGCTTCAAAGAGTTAATAGTGTGTAAAATCTAATTATGTGAGATCTTATCTTTTGTGTCTATCAAATGGTCCTATCCCATGTCACGGCGCAGTGGTTGGTAAACCGTACGTCAAGCAAACATTTGACACTTGGAATGCTGAAGTTCCTAACTACGTACCTCATCTCTGCCCACTTGATGGACGTCTTTTCAAAATTACCGTTCCGGGCGAAAGAAACATAAATATGTTGTTGGGTCACAAGGCGTGTGCGGCCTAAATACCATTCGAGCTCTTCATTTGTTTTTATGCTACACGTAAAAAAATGTTTATTGCTTTCATAATAGTATTCACAGTGTTTTTTTTCTGAGTGGCCAGTCACTGACTAGTTGTCTGGGGGTCAGAGTTTGAGACCTGTCGGTTGATTTTTGCGTGAATATTTTTGCGACTGTCATTTAGGATCGACAGCTTTCTTTTAAAGCTTTTTTGTGAAATTTTGCTTATCTTTTGCGGTGGAATATTTATTGTATAGACCATATCCACAACAAGATCGTAGGTAAGACATGATCACATATCCATAATTAACATCAACTAACTTTTCAGTAATGTTCGGTTAGAACTATGATTATAGGAATTATGATGTTTTCAATCTAAAATATTTCAAAGCTTTCGATTTTATTCTTATCTTCATAAAACCAGCTCATACAAATCTTTTGATATTCGTTTATTTATGGCTGCGTGGTATTTTATAGTTCTAAGAATGACATCACTTCCTTAAATACGTACTTTTTAGTTACATTGGCTGAATCGTTCTAGATAATTTATATAACATAATTTCATATACATATTAATAATATAAATTCTCCCCGATCATTAATGTTTTAAGTTGCTACTTTTATTTGAGATAATATGTTTATGGACCCGCACAAAATTAGAGCTAGATTCAATTAAGCCCTTATGATGTGTTTATTAGACAACTTGAGTAACAGTATTCTCGTAAGATGATAATAAAGAACAGGCTTGGTTGGGCTAGCTGTGAAGATTACATCTTTATCTTAAAATGCATTCAGCGGGAAATTTGATGCGCGTTGTGACGCGGTGACAAGATCTTAAAATTATTTTCGTCCCGTGGTGACGAAACATTTTTGTTCTAAAATCAGAATTGTGATTTATGCTCTATAACATTGATAGTTATTTGTAGATTAAGTCATAAAATACGTTAAACATTAATCCACATTATTTTGAACAGCTCATTTTGTAAGTAGATAGTAAATAAGTGCATAAAACTTATTTATCTTAGTGTCCGCATGACTCCTTGTTAATTATAACAGGTAAATCAAAGTTCACTCCTAGGTTTTTTATTTCTGCATGTGCTTAGTACGGAAAATATTTAAAGCAAAATATAGCCTTACAAATGGCGTCGCAGCTTTTGAAATATCGCAATATCGATGGAGGAAAATAATCTCAAAGGGAATGGCAATCCCAAGTTAGAAGTGTGAATATATCTCTCGCGCAGCGTCGTGGTCGGAATGCTAAATGATCTGTCCAGCGTAAAGTACCAGATACTAGCACTGAAGCCGCCGACATTCTTCATGCACTATACTTAGCTATGAACTAAGTATAAACACCTTTTTAGATCGCGCTGATTACACCGGCCGGAGAGCAAGTCTTATTGGGGACATTAGGATAAGAACCCGCTCGTGTGCTGGTATTCCGAGTGTCCTGTGGCAACTTCGATGACGCAATTGGTAGATATGTTAGAATTCAATCGTATAGAGGGCGAAACATATAGAGAAGTGTTCGTTGGAAACTTTTAGTTCTTCCTACATTAATTTCAATCAAATCATTTTTACTTCCATTTAAAATAGAAAAATATTTTTCAAGAATCGAATATATGTGAAACTGATTAAATTGATACATAATATTTTCAATTACATTTCTATTTATGAGCTTTTTCTATACAATAAAAACATATTATTAGGTATCACTATTAGTGTGTTTATTTTATAATAACACGCATCTCTGTAACGATTACGTGAATTATATGTTATACGTGATCTAGATCGCAAGAAAACAAAAACAAATTTTGTTTTGAAGCGATGAAGCAAATAATTGTCGGCAGAATGTTAGATTGGCACTGCTCTCTCTGCGTCCGGAGCGGACGTTCCAAGCATATTGAGACATGCCGTCACTATTTTAAGAGACGCCTCTTACTCTGTGAATCACAAATGCCTGCACTTTTACAAAATCAACGAAAACACGCATGAAATGAAAACGGAAAGGGAATTAACAATTACGGTTAACTTTTCAACAAGTCACATGAAACACATTAGGTACGTAGTTTAAGCGATGCATACTTACTTACAACTTTTTTACACACATGCTACTGCAACTGGAATCATGAATATAAATATAAAATATAATTGGACCACTTTCTTTAATAAAAATAAAAATATATAAACACAAGTTTTAACTTGAACTTTGTAAGATAAAAGAAAGAATAATTTATGTGGGCATATTAATGGATCTTTTCGTAAAATATACGAAGACATTTTTGTAGGCGTAGATTCAAATATCATAAACACATTTCTTAACAGAAATGAAATCAGCGTCATAAAATACGCGATATGAAGTAATTTTAGTTATCTGGTTAATATAATTTATTCATATTAAGATCGTTAACATCAAGAAAAACTCAAATATCTCCTTTAGGAGCGACTGGTTTCAAGGTTTCCAATATATTACCCAATAAATAAGTATCTACATATTTTTTTTTACATATTAGAATTCTTGGACGTCTTCTTAATCTTGCGCATTACCTTTTGTAGGCAGATTTGAGATTGCGGCGTGACGAACCTAGCCCAAAATACTAGTATGCTAATTCGTGACAATATGACTCGAAGTTTTGCAATATACCGGACCTATTTATACTCAAAAGTCTTTCATAATACTCACACCCGGTTTTTCGTCAAGAAGATTTAAATGTCTCTTTAAATGTTAAGTGCCACTAAACCTTGCCCATTTCTAATGCAATGCAGATAGTCATTAAGGATGAAGTAATGCGCTTATATTTGTTAATTGTTTGTATCTTTAAATTTATTACATTAATTTATAGCAAAATATAAATTTAACGTAGTATTGTTTGTAATTGAATTAAATTACGTTATGCTATACGATAGTTTTGATTGACATAGCTTTTTGGCGCCAACGTTCGCTATGTCTGATATTGATTTAGATTCTATCAAAGTTTATTTCTATTTTAACCTTGATACAAACGAATTCTGTTTAAATCTTCGTTCATACAGATAGCATTTTAAATTGCCTGACTTTCCCATTTTGTTTCTATGGTGTCAGCGTAAATCTAAACTTTTATTGAAGCATGAAAAGGTCATAAAATAAACAGCCCACAATCCTTTTATATGACTAAGAATAGATTCTTTACTTGTTTTAGGTACACAAAAAAGATAAACTATGTAACGTTTATAAAGTTTAGAATTTTAGAAGTTTAGACCTTTTATATACTCATATCCATCATCACATGGCATTCTGTAAATATATAATATATCTAGATTTTATGTACCGGTATCTTTAAAACCTAAATATATTTTCTGAAAAATGCACAGAAACCTCTAAAATACTTTTTTTATATCAGTTATAAAGAAAAACTGCAATGGGCTAGGCTATATAATATATCTAGACTATATAGTATATCCCGATTACCTATTATATGTTTGTATATTAGCGAAAGTAAAGTTGAAAAATACTTAATAAGCTTACATATTACCGAAGATTTTTGAGTTTCTGTTCGATTTAAGTTACGAGCACACACATTAAAGCTGTTACTATCAAACACGCTAATAACAAGAAAGAATTGGAAAGTTTAAAGTGGACCCTTGAAAGCTTAGAAGAAAATAACGGTAAAAGGTAATTAATGAAACAGAACCATTTCTGAGGTTTATTTTATTACACTGTTTGGAACGAGCTTAATTCTTTGATAGCACCAGAGACGTATCCTCAGCCCTGTAATGGCAAAACATCTAACGGTACTTGGTTACGAAAAGGACTTTAAAATTCGTGGCAGTTGGATTGTGATGGGTGTGAAATGTTAGAATATCTGTTGGTTCATGGGAAGCCACAGGAATTCATATTTATGTAAATTGCATTGCGTACTCGGCATCCATTAGATTTTTTTGAGCATCAGTGATGCTGATGGATAATGCACTGGTTTTAATGCGATAGTTTAAATGCGAAAACTATTTTGAGCGAGTTTCGGGTCGGCTTAAGAAGTTTTCATTCTAAATCTATTTAGAAAATATAGCTATAAACTATAATTTATTGCACTACGTAGGCCAGCTGTGAAATATAAATGGTAAATTCTCCCAGATGTTATCACCAGGTATTCGCAGTAGATGTGCTTCTGTATTTTCAATTGGGAAAACAACAGTTAAGACCAGGTAATGAGAAACGGAATTAGTGTGTGCTGTCTGGCCCACTTATTTGTTACGCTAAATACGTTATCTACCAGTACCTATAACTTTTGGGTCGTATAGTGATATTAAATGATAGTTAGACACATGTACTCAACCGAGAAAGGCTGTTTTATTATTTTTTTATGTTGTTCTTCATGTTTATGTCAAGCAATTTATATCTAGAAAGTTTAGATTTCCTTACAATTGAGGTTTATTTGTTGTGTGTCCTTTCTAAGCTATGAGCCTCTCTTTTTCAATTAAAATATGTTTAACCAATATTTTACATCGCATTTTATTCTTGGTACGAATTAAATTAAAAGCTGTTAATATGGCTTTAAAAAAATTTTTAGAAATTCTTTTTTAAAGGCTTGAGAATAAGTTTTAATCGAAATACACAACATAGTTAGGTAGATATTTCTTTTTTTCGCCATCATGATATTTGACGGTTCTATTTTGAACCAAAATTAAATACCATTATATGGTATTTATTCAGTATGTATTTAATCAGGAATGAAATTATGACGATTCGTTAACCTTTTTTTATTAGTTAAATCAATTTTAGACATTGTCGTAGGATATTTTAAATTTAATATCCTCCAAGCAATTTAACTGTATAGGCAAGTTATCTAAGTATAGATCAAAACCGCTCCTTATTGTCCGACGTCCCGCCACTCCTTACTTACACATTGTTAATGAATATACAATAAAAGTTTCAATTTTTTAACACCTCCACTATTGGAATTATAAATTGCATATTTATAGCTAAGATTTGTCCAATGTATCGTACGAAACAATTAATTGTTGGCACTGCATTAGCAGTGGTGCGTGCGCAGCGGCCGGCGCGGCGGCGCGGGCGGCCCCTCCCAGTTCTGCTTTCTACACGCGCGATTTCACTGACGGCGCCCGGCCCGCTTTTTGTACCGATGCACGCGATTTTTCACAAATACCTGCTGTCTTAGCATCTGTCATCATGTTACGTGCCAGCACCATGACATTTTTTGCGGTGTCGACGAGCTATTACGGGAGCAAATATACGCAATCGCATAATGTAATCGACTTTGTTTTAAACATTTGGAACGTACGAACGAGATTAAGTTTGGGTACTTAACATACTTTACTTAACATACTTTTTAAAATAAATCGTACCACCAAAAAGTGATGATAACCTATTTATTAGTATTTTCTAATGGCTTATTTTTTCTGTAAAAGAAAATGAATTTCAGACAATTAAAATTTTGCAACAAATGCTAAGTTTCAGTTGTTCCCTTAGCGAGCACATTTTATCATAAAACCAGTAGTCCAATGTAGTAGATAAGATAATAAATTGTGCGGCGCTTACAATAGGATTCTTTGGGTATTACTAGCGCGCGCGCCTGCCCTATCGAAGATCAAGCTTGTCGAAGCTTTCTTTGCGGGCATGACTCACGTTTGGAGTCAGTACACTCAACAAATTATTAGAGACATTGCATTACTTACTTACGTCTGTCTCTTAACTGACACGCATTTAAATGCCTAATATGATGATGATTCAGTCAATGATTCCAGCTTATGAATATTAAGACATGAATTGCAAAATAAATTACAGGACGTAGTATAATTTTACGATCTTAATAACATCAACAAACATAGTGTATAAACTGAAGGTTTCTATAAAATTGACATTTTATTACAAGGAAAAATCCATTCCCATAGAAGAACGAATGCCTAGCTTGAAGGTCTCGGAACAGGTTGCGGCCAATGAGTCACGACACGAGAATTGTGGCACAGTGAAAGAGCCAGTGAGGAGGCTCCACCCAGACCTTGAAAATGGTTTAAAAACGTTTAACCTATGCCTGAGTTTTATTGCAACTTACTAACTTCAAACATTTTAAGTGCCTATCATTTTTGATAATTGTTAAAGTAGGGTACACACTTCTACGGTGCACAGAGTCTATGATGTATCGTTATATTATCTTGGTTTCTAGTATACTGTGTATGGTCAATTCAGCAGTCGAGGTACAATTTAACGGATGGGTAATTATTACGATACAGGAAAAAAAATCAAAAACATTATTACGCATGAAGTACTGTACTTCATACTTACGTATCATGGAAGTAGAAAGACAGAAGTCTGTACAATAGGATACAATTACATGCAGATTTTCAAATACATTCTTTCTTAAACCACAAGATGTTCTATATATACTTAATAAATGTTAGTAATGTAGGTACTGCATCACCACTTTTGTGAATTAAAATGTGGGAATATCGTATTTATATGAGCAGCGGAAGCCCGCCAGTTTAGATTGTGTTCGATTTTGTCCATGCAACATCCGTTCTATTGTATCAATTGAATTGCGCTGCATGCAGCACGAGGAGAGCGATTATCGGGATCCAGTTTGAAATGAAACTGGATGTACCATACTTTGTAACTATGAGAGTGAGGCTCTTTAAATAGTCTATTATGCGACGCCGAACTTCGTACGTTTTTTTACGTATACGTATTACTTATTGTTAGAACTTTTGATCGTGATTGTTTTACAACAACGACTAACGTTTTGTACGTAAAAAACGTACGGAGTTCAGCGTCGCATAATAGACTATTTAATTAAAGAGCCTCACTCTCTAGTTACAAAGTAAGATAGTACAACAATCACGATCAAAAGTTCCAATATAAGTAAATTCATATTCAAGCAATACATGTAAAAAATTACATGACCCACCAGAGGATATTATCCCAGAACTATGTTTGTTTTCATTAATGACAGAGCTTCGTCATTGTAACCAATTAACGTGAGTCAGCCTGAAGATATCTTCTTTGTTTTGAATGACCCAAAATTTGTATGGAGACCCAGTTGATTTCGAGGCTTGGCTTTACAGCGTTTTAAGTTCAGGTGCTCTGTTTCGGCTACCCATGATTAGAAATCTGTTGTAAGCGACATCAAATATTTAAGGGATCTACATAGTATTGAGAGTAAACTTTGGAAATATCTTTTTCGAACCGTGTAATTAATGTTTATAGTTCTATACAAAAATATCGATTGTAATTTTAAACATTATATAAGAAACATTACAAAAAATAAGTAAACGAGTAAATTGTTAATATGTTAAAGAAAACTGATTGTACATACAAGTAAAATATGGTGTAGACTTTTTCAAGGATAATTTTTTATTTGCTGTGATTTTTTAGAGGATTTAAGAATGGATTCAATATTACATGTTTTTGTTGTAATTTACTCAATAGAATTAATATTAAGTTTAAAAATATTGTATTGTAAACATTTTGTTAGGCAAACATCGGCGTCTTCAAAGCAAATCAAACAATCTGAACACACATAAACGAAGGACGACAACACACGTGTCCGCAAACATTTTTGGGTTTTGTTTGTACAAAACTAAGCTCTTTATATAGCTTTTGTGTTTGCCAGTCATTTGCGCTCTTCATTGCGTTTGTTCGGCCCCAGGCCCTTGATTAACGTACAAACGTATAAAAGGTTTGAGTGAAACTTTAGCCGTTGGAAGCCATTTTTGACCAGAAATTTTAGCGTAGGCGTTTGATGCGTCAATGACCCGCAAAACTCGTGGATCCGCATTCAGCAGGTAGCATGAAGCCAACACTTGGTTTAACAATTCAACCATTGTTTGATAAAATACTATAAAATTTGCATGCGTAAAGCCTGATTCATAGTAAAGTGTCGTCGATGCTTGATATAAAACGAGAATTAGATACTAGTAGAAACGAGAAGAGTGTCAGTTGAAGAATAACGCTTCTTTAGAGTGGGTAGTTTATTAGACTCCTTTTTCAAGTGAATTCATAAATCGATTTGGATTCCTCGATGGAAGGCTTGTCATTTACAACTAGTTCCGTGACCTCGCTCACGCATTCCCGCGCCTGCACCTAACTGTACTTTCCCGTTGACTTAATGTCGACTTTGGACAGAACCTGATCTTAGGCAAGTGTACATTATAGCGCTGAGATGGCGATCGGCTGTTGCAATTTAATTATATTTAGGGTATGCGAAGCAAAGCAGGCGTTGCGTAGATCCGAGTGGAGCAGCCGAAGCTGTTGCCGCTGGCTGGGCCCGCGTGCCGCGCATACCAGCCGCCGAGCGGGCCCGAACGCGCCCGACGCGCGCCGAGCCCCGCATGCCCGCGGCCGACTTCACACCGGTGCATGCGCGAGCGCGGCGAGAACGTCTCGTCTGCACACGCTATCTGTCAACAAACTTCTCCCGTGTCGAAAATAGCTGACGGCTCAACTTTCGAGTGATCCTTTCCAATATCGACTGGTTTATTGTGAAGTGTGAGATCTCTGCAGAGAACTCAAATTATAGTTCGACATTGACTCAGTGAAGGAACCGTGTTATTTTTTGTTTTGGATCGCGTGCGCGACTCGCGGTGAGTTGGTGCCGTGGACGTGTGTGAGTGACTGTTCCGTCTACCTACATGGAAAGTAGCCCTTGATGAAGCTGGTACACCAATCCCAACCACCGGTTTTGGTGATGTCGCACAATTCACGGTAAATAGAAATCTCTATGAGAGCATTAGTTTGTGGTTAGCAGCGGGTGGTGACTCTATGGCCTCAATAGTCCACGTCTAGCGTGTTCCGTTAACTTATCATCTCTTTTTAATTTAACAGCAATTAGCTTTTTTCCTTGTCAACTTGTCGATAGGTTATTTTTTCATTTACCTTATAAGAACACGTTCAGACGCATCCGATCACAGTTGAAGAATTCAAAAAGTAATAAATTTTATAATAAAATGTAATAGAAAAGTTATGTTAAGTTTAGCAGTGAGCTCTAAAAGAAGCTTTTGAATATGTCGCAGATAAAATATTCTCAAGAAATGGAAATTCCTAAGTTGTTAAGATAAATATAGGTATCCTAGTGAGTGACCTAAAATAAAGCGCTGATACAACTAGATAGAAAATTCGCTACCTTGTCAAATATGTTCAAAATTATCTTGAATGTTTGCTCAAGGTATTAATGAATAAACACATATTTATATATCTCAAGGTTTGTTTACAGTTTGTAACATCAATCATAATTTCTAACATAATGAGGCTCTGTATGTAACAAAAACCAAAACTCGATACAAGTTATCTATCAATGAATATAATACAAAACCGACCCTAAGAATTCATAGCTGAAAACAGAGTGAAGCTAGCCAGTTGCATTTAAAGACTACTCGTATTTATACACGAGTACAAATAATGGTCGCATAACAATAGGACGAACAATAGTGTGGTCCCAGGCCTCCCGCCGAAAGGGTTAATTCAAGACGATGATTCATCAATAACCACTTCAGTATTTTAATAAGCATTGTAATATTTTCATTTAACCGTTCACCATGTACACGAATTTAAACGACCACGTTGTAATACGAGGCTTTTCTAATTCTGAGAAGCGCATACTTTCTTAATTTTATTTGAATTCCTTGATGAAGATTACCCCAGAACAATAACGTCATCAGGAATATAATATATTCAGCCACATCAGACAGGTTTTAGCTTGGCAAGCATTAAAATAAAAAGAGCTTCAACGGAAATATTCGATCCCATCACACGAGTTCTGGCTTGAGATGAAACCGGTACGAACATAAAGGTAAAAGGTTAGTTGGTAAATATCTATATACCTATCGACGCAACAACAAATTGTTGAATTGAAATGTTTATGAGGCCATTGTTGTAAACTGTGCCTTCGATAAATAACACAGCAACAGTGATTGCTTTAGCAATAGTTCGTTTTGCAAAGCGTGCAACTTCTGTGCTTAGTAATTACGTCTTCCTTTCCCGGAGGAGTCTCATGGAAGATGAGATCATTGAGAAGGTTGTTAGTACTAATAGTTGCTTGTTTATAACCAGTCGTTACTTCTGATTTCTATCCCTGGCGTAAACATCCGTGACGGCGGACAGGGCTCGACTAGACGCTTTCTAGTCCCGGACCAAACCACCGGATACCAAGCCGGAAGACTTGATTATAACCTCATTACCTCAGACACTTGTATATGTTGAGCTTTCCGTTTCTTTCAAGTTGGTTCAACGTCTTTTAACGCAGCAGTGTAGGTAAACAAAACGCGTGTTTTGTTATTTTTTAGAAAACATTTTATCGCGTCGTTAGATGTGCGAAATACCTCGCATACATCAAAGTGCAAATTATTTCGCACCTTGAAGTCCGATATTATTTTCTTTTTATGTACCCAAAGCTGCAACCCACGGATTCATTCGTTGGAATTGGATCTGACATCAAAAAAATACCAAAGATGCACCTTGATGAATCATAAACTCTTAAAATATTTTAGTTTTAAAAATTTAAGTACCATCAGCATCACGCGATACGGTTCTGAAAGCGACTTATTAGTCTTTTTTGGTGAATCACTTTATATCAAGTTATAATCAAGAGCTGATAGTTTCCCCAGGATAAAAAGCATCCTAATCCAGGTCAAGACTCATCTGTATGCCAAGTTTATGCAAATGCATTCAACATTCGCGTGATTAAGTCACAAACACAACAAATATCGGCACAAACTTTCACATTTATAAAAATAGTAGAATTAACATGATAAGTTCATTCAGCCGCAGAAGCGTGTACAAACCTAGTGTCCTCTTTAGATAAACACCACGACATGTGTTTAGGAGCTGCCACGACGCTCATGGTCAACTTGAAAAGACCCCGAATATGACATAATCTCATAGCAAAAATGAATGGACGCAAATTCAGGTCGCGTATAGTACTATCGGTCTAGCAAATAGGGTTAGTCAGGTAAGGCTTCGCGGCTGCACGTGTGGGCAGTGCCCTGACGTCTCATGCTGCCAGCATGTCTACTCACGCGTGAATACTACTCGTTGCCGGATTAAATGGCATTATATCTTGTAAAATCCTTCTACGACAGCAAAGTAAGTACTAATTGTAAATAATATTCAGATCTAACAAAACTAGGCTCTGCAACCCAAAAATAGAACTGTTTTTAGACATTTCATACATTTGATGGGATGAAAATATTTAAAATGTTGATGAAACTTTTTGTATTGAACTCGTTATATTGTTGACCATTCGCCAAGATACGTTTTATATGTAATACATTGTCCCACACATTATCCCAATCGTCGCATATGATATAGATATTCTAGCACTAAGAAAACAGACCCACAGTATGTTCGATACACATGCCTGTTATTACAAATAACGTTTTTCCTATGTAAATTAGCTCTGTAAATGCTCATCTATATAATATATTAATAAGTGAAACAAAAACTTTGGACCCCTTTTTACGAAAATTACGCGGACGGAAGAGTATGAAATTTCTCACACTTATAGTTTGTCTATTGAAAGCAAATATTTTAATAAATATTGCGTTAAAAATTAAATGAATTATAGTCGAATTTCGACCACTGTGCGACCACTAGTTTCTGCAAATAAACCAATTTAATTCATATTACTTTTTGCCGTACCTGTAACTTTCTCCTGTTATTAAGTAATATTGCGATAAAATTACTAGCTATGACCAAAACTAGCGCTGTGTGAAGGACGTTTACTCTAGTGAAATCGCATTATTCTACAAAAACAATAGCCCCAGTCTCTGTGTACTGGCCTTTTAACAGAGCTTGTATTCAGAGTAATCAGATCATCAAATTTTGGTCCCATTGATTTCGGTTGTAATTCTGTGAGATATCAGTTTTTGTACACGTCTCGCCATTGACCTACTGAATTTCTCTAAAGTAATTAATACAGAGGTTATTTAAATTAATCGGTCGTGATAAACATTTGCAGTAGCATCAGCTTAATTAATTATAACACCAATCCACAAATTTGAATCTGTTAATCATATCTGATGATATCTTGATTGATTACCTTAGTCAATAAGTAGACCGAGTTTCACAGTATTAAACGTTTAATAACACTAAAATGGCTGCATGTAGGTTGGTAAATGCCACCATCTCTTAATTGAAAGCCTTTTAAATTAGTTTTAAACGTCGCTTCGTTTCAAAAAGATGGTGATTCAGCAGTGGAATTGCCGCTAATAAGACGCCACAAAGTTGTCTGTTAGTGTAATTGCCCAAATTGTATTGTGAAGTAGTTTGTCCCATTCGTGGCATTCTCAATGTAATGCCTCTGTAACCTATGTAATCAAAAACACAGCGCAAGTTTATTGACTCACTGATAATAACTTATGCAAAGCTTTTTTAGGCTTAGACAGTGCGAGTCGATCGCGCCGAAATTTCTAATTGTTAAAGATTTTATTTTCTTGTTACTCTTGCGATCATTTTCTGGAGGTTTCGTCGCTGTTTTTGTGCGGTTACGTAACAGTTACTTTTCTTGGATTTTTAAAAATACTCTTAGGACTTTCTGTACTGCGCAGTAGGCTGAAAATGACGCAAGATAAGATAATTGTCCTCAGTAATTATCAAATTTCACGCATCTTTTACTGGCATACTCACTCATATCTGAAAGCAAATATTGTTAGCCCGATTTTATCGTTTACGACATCCGATGTTTCATAACACCTTTCCAGTGCCTTGTTTAGAAACGGTGTGATGTGTGAATAGGAACATTAAACATGAGTGCGTAAGCTATCGACATTTCGGGTTTCGGTGCACATTGTTTATGATGTTTGGGTGACTTCGAACGGATTAACGTCCCATAACATCGTCTGCATTAGAATGTAGTTAAAACGAATGGAAAGATAACGGCTACTAGAATAGGATCAGAAGAATGTGCCTTTTTTATGGGTAGACGTTTATTTAAAGTCGTTGTTAAATTGTTAATACGCTGGAAATAGATTACTTATAGCGAACAACATGCTGGTACTATGATTAACCAAATTCAAAGAAACTGGAGATAATAAATTGCTTGCTTATTTAGGTAGTTCTGTTTGTTCGTGCTCATTTTCAGCATTTGCTTGTAACTTTATTGCTTAATGAAAAATATTTGGTGTATATGTACCAAGTATGGTTGAGATTCATCTGGTGAAACTAATTTTACAAAGGGCCAAAAGTGCCCTATTTCCTACTTGTTTTGACATAGATAAGTTAATCTGACAAGCACATATGAATGTTTGCTTGACCCAAACGCGCGTTGCCCTACCGTTACAAATACGCCTTAACGAGTGACCCACAGAAAGAGTAATGATTGTTATTTATTTTCGGGCCTCTGCTGCCTTATAAGGTCGTTTCTCGTCTGTTCGATGAATGTTATTGATTGTTGATTGTATGTATGAACTGTAAAAACAAACCAATTGCCTTTTGAGATAGTTTTGACCTACAAATCTTTTTAGATTAACAAAAGACATGCCAATTATCTTGCAGCAATGTAGAGCACCCTAGTACTATTATTTTTTTATATGCACCTCTTTTGAACTTAATTTGTTACATTATCAACAAAGTAAAGTAACGAATGGATTAATAATACAGAAATAAATCAGTTCCAGCGGAACGAAACCTAAGACTGTTATAACATATTTACGAGTAGGTATGTACATATACAATAATTTAAAAAAAAATATATATTCTTAATAGCAAGCAATATGACTAATACATGCAAAATAAATCAATCAATTTTCATTGGATTAAGATTACTTCATAGCACTAATAGCTACTAAACTACATTTAGGCACTTACTGTTTACAATTTAAAATCGACTTAAAAATTCATTTATCTTGTATTACCAGTTGTTATTAAATAGAAGTCTGACAATAAATCGAACTTATAGATTTGCCATAATATCCTGCCGGCTACCATCAACGTGGCTGCATGGCTGTGCAGGCAGGCCAGCAGATATATAGCTGCTGCGGTCATTACAACTAATAACAGGGAGATAAATTCACTGCAAGTCTCTTAGGTGGCTGAGTGCACCAAGAGAGGCAGCGACCGGGTTATAGCGCTCCGAGCGACCGGAGCAACAGTTAGAAACATTTAAATAACTCTGTCACGCTGCACCTAATGTATAAATGTATACAAGTAGCAGCTAACGGGTCTTCGCCCTTCATAACATCTCGGAGGTGCACCGAGACACTTCCCAACGACACTAATGTTTGACACTCCGTAAACGGAACAGACGAGATGTTTACATAACTGAAGTGCCTTCGCATAAACACGCTTCAGGTCCGGCCCGAGAACAATTTATGTCAATTTAGTTTATGAAGTTAGAGCGAATATAAACTGTACAAACGGAATAAATCGATGCGCCCCACGGAAGCTTGCACAGTACGTCGAACCGATAACAATAAAATAAATTGGATATAATCCTAAATCTTGGGAGATAAGTCGGATACTCTACGCTGTATGAGTTTCATGTAGGCGCGTTAATAGTTATTGTGAGTTGTATATTGGCTTTATCTGGTATATTTTAATATAAAGTGAGCTTGAATGAATGGAGGTTTGGCTTTCACTCACGTCTCGTCATTAGAGTAAACGATTTCGTGCTTGGTGGTTAGTCGCTTTTTAATTTTGCGGCAGTGTGACCAAAAGCGACAGTCGGCAGTTTTCTTTAAAACAGAGATAAGTACAAGAGTCATTACCGCTTTTATAGCTACATCCAACAGCAACTTTGTCCCAGTATTCTAACGAACCTCTAGGAATGCTGTGGACGGTTAGTTCTTTAATTAGTAGGTATGTCTATGTAGTTCTAATTAGTGATCTCTAGAAACATGCGGTAGAACTAAATTAAGTTTTTTGTTTCTATTTTCTTAGTGACGACAATTACCATTGGATAAAAGAGTTGTACTTAATTAAAAAACTGCATTCCAATTTGAATACTTTTTACTGAGCAAGTTAGGAGTTTTAGATTTGAATTACTGTTTGAATGTAATTTTATATAAAAAAACATTACTATAATAAATGGGAAAGTAACTGCAGTAACTGGCTGTTTTTTAAAAATTTAGAATGAAAAATTTTAACTTGAAGAAATTAAATTATAAATCAAAGGGATGCAAGATAAGGCCTCTGTAACGTACCGTATTTCACTCGAGTGAAGCTGTGGGTAAAAGTTAGTATTAAATAAAACAAAACTGTCAAGGGATGTTGGGCTGGAGTTCTAAGAATGTTGAAAAAGGCATGGTTGGATTAGAGCATCGGATAGGTCGGGTGGCAGTAATGGCAGACGATGCGATCAGATGGTTGATAAGAGCGCTCGAGCGGCGTGGCAGGTCGCGCGGGCGCTCGGTGCGAGGTGGGCTGGAGCGTGACGTCTGCCACCCGATAGCCCATCTCACGAGCGACCCACTTACAGCCCAAGGTCACCGCCTGACCTCCTAATCTTTGTAACATTTCCTTTACCTACTACTCACTGCTGAAATAGTTCCATCTCTTACGCAACCGCTCACAAGGAATCGTAATTGAATAAAAAATCCAGAACTTTTAGGCCCTCGGGTGGCCAATGTTTACAAAAAACAAAGGAACTATTTAGATGATTGATAAGAGTCCCCATCGATCAAAGTTGAAACAACATTCCATAAAGTTCAGACGACACTTTGTTTTGAAATTGCTTAGCCACTCGTAGCATTGATGTGCTGAGATAAACGAATTATTAAATGGCCGATCGGTGTAATAAAATTATGCAATTATCTCATAGACTTATCTTGTGGGGTCATTATCTTACTTTGGTTGATTACTGATTGATATCGGACATCATGCCGTAACATAATAGTGGGATTACACGCGTGCCCGCGGTCGTGCGCCCGCGTCGCGACAGATCCGTAGATAGGGCACCAATCAGAGCGTGCGCGCTCCGTATCACGGACTTTCTGATATACAACACAACACACTTTCTAATCTATGCCTTTGTCACTGCTCTCGCTATTGGTTAACTTAACGCTATACCAGACTTTCGCCAATTGTTTTCACGCTACATTAGTTCTCTTCACGGACTTTTTGTCTACGAAATTACATTACTGATCTGAAGATTAGATGCGTTGTTATTGAGGGTTGCATCACGACGTGGCTCGGCCTCTCGGTGTTTTGTTCCTTGATTATAAACGTAAATAAAAATAAACTCAAAACCCAAATTGCGGTTAAAGACCACTATCGGGATATTATGTTGCTAGTTTATCCGGAGTTGGCTCCCAGCGTTGAATCCGATACGAGATATCTGCGAGGACTATGAAATAGGAGAGCGAACTGACAAGGAGCTAAGCCGCAATGACTCTCTTGATAAGGTGATGTGGATGTGTGTATTTTAGAAGCAAGCGGGTGGGGGCACGAGGGGGGGCTGGGGACCGGTCGGCGTACCGGTTTGCGTCGACGTCGCTGGCTTAGGACTAACCGTTTTATTAGCTGAGCCATGCTCCACAAACGATAGCCACCGATCCGAGTCAGCAGCCCTCGGGCGCCGCGCCCACAAATAACACCTTGTTCAGGGAGTCGCAATCATCTTTACATACAAGTTATAGGCAATTATGAGACATTTATCTGCTTCTGATCCTGATCCCTAGATTATTGCCCGTAGTTTTGCCATTACCTTGGTTAGATATAATCACGTAGTAGTCTGGTTATCGTGTGCAGTGTAATTCATGGTACGATTGTCTAAAGAAATAAAACAATCGTCTCGCTTGACACAGGTGTAAAAGTGAAAATATAAGTACACGTATTTAGTTTACAATGTGGCAGAGTGAAACTGTGTAAGTTTTATATTCGTGTTTAGTTCACAAAAGGCCCTTTGAGAATAATGTCGCATGAGTAGATTCTGTGTGCGTCGTTAGTGTCGGTTATGGCTTTAACCCAGATAGCGATGGAAACGTTTGTAGAATCAGGCCAATTAGGTCTGTCGTCACTTACTTGTCGGTTTACTATCATCGTCTTCGTGTCACTCGTAAATGCACATTAAAGCAGAATATTAAGATGTTGGTGTTAAAAGAATGTTTCTAAATATGTTGTCTGGTTGTAGAATCGCTGTATAGTTTAACCAAATGACAATCGCAAACGCTTTGTACGCGTGTGTAACTCAAGTAGTCTGTGTCCTGTCATTGTTAGGTCGCGCCGCGGCCGGGTGAGTTGAACATAGTTGAACCTACTCGTGGAGATAGTGACAGAAGTGTCACGCACTTATTCACTGTCAGGCAATATATCTAAGGAACGATAAACATCTAGAGAGCATAAATATTAACGCCAATGATATATCAAGGCGTCAAATGCAATTTGAAATGGGTCGCTCGTCAAAAATATAGCTCACATGTTGACAATGAACTGATTAAGATTTAACTCGATAGTCGTACATGGCGTGTTAAGCTGTAAATTGTTTGCCTTGAAAATCACGAGCGGAAGCATGTGATCAGATGATGATATGTGAGTACTTAATGGTCGCTTGCAAGAAGAGTACGCACATTAAACTTAATTAACGTGACCAGTGTCACAGTAATGGCGACCGGATTTAATCTGTTTAGGAGTTGACTTTGATCTGGGGACAAGGAAAAACATAATTTTTTGAACAAACATCTCGTTTTGAGATATTAATACGCACTAAAATTTGTGGACAAAACACAGGAATTTCCTTGAGGATTGTTTCTATTTTCGCTATCAGTTATTGGCCTTGCGACTTGCCCATTCTATTTCGACGGTGCGATGGCACGCTGCCACGACAATGTTTTGAACGTTCGATGATGACTTCGACGGCACACTTTCGACCGCTCCGACCGCCTCGTGAGATTAACACTGACTGGGCTCTTAATTACTATATTAACTCGGTAACTAGGTTAATGAACCTACAAAATAATTCACGAAACGTGTGAAAAAGAACACTGGGTCTGTTTCAACATCCATTGTTTGTTATTTGAGCAATGAATTTATCACGAGTATGGACAAGAGCGTTTTGCTTTTAGAGCGATATTCTGATTTTGATGTGAACGTTTTTGCCGTTTCCGTTCGTCACGGTGCGTTCACTGTGTGAATAAATTTTAAACAAAGCATTTTCGAGCGTGTCCACTATCAGTACCTGCGTAGTGACAATACAAGTGCGGATAGGTCAACGATCCAAATTACGTATTGCGTTCGACTGTGATCGGATGTTGGGCGAACCAATAATGCAATCTACGGCCAAATAGAGCGACACCCGCTGAATCAGAGCGCTGTCGTTACAGAATAATCTTTGGTTGTAGGCGTTCGACGTCAAGAAATAAATCGAGGAGTAGCACATTATGGGTCGGTGTGAGTGTCGAGTGAGCTCCGAGCGGGATTGGTCGTCGAAGTACCGCAGCGGATAACGAACGATGTTCGAGTCTCTGGTGTCGCGGCTGACGTCGCCGCCGGTGTCGCGGCGGCGACACACGGTGCACGCGTCGCGCGAGGTGTGCAGCGAGCCCGAGGAGGACGCGGCGCCGGTGCAGCGTCGCTCGCGCACCGCCAAGCAGCTGCTGGACAAGCGGCGCAAGGCGCGCCTCTCGTGCGCCGACCTCACGGCCGCCACCAACGCTGAGCCGGAGCGCTCCTCGCGCATGGATGCGTTGAAAGCATTCTTGCCACTAAGACAGTCCAAATCTCTTGGAAGGCTCGATGGTCTTAAAGAGGTGAGTTAATTGAGATCAAATCTTGTGTTGTTTTTTTCTTTTCGGACTATTTCAGCAAAGGCGAGACCCTTTCCAACAATTATTTTTCTGATTGTTTTATAGGTCCTTTACTTTTTGTATGTTGAAGTTGAGTGAATATGATAATATTATGTGGTGGAAATCCAAACCCTTATGAACAAGCGTAGGTACTAAATATTTACATATTATTTGTATAAATGAATCAGTTAATACAATACAACCAGTCAAGCAGTGCACAATAATGAGTCAGAATACTCATTGAGCCGTCTATCTTAAAGTATTTTTTTTCACACAGTATAAAATGCTACTGTCTCACCTTGATAAAACTGTCGATGTTGATGGGGGTTACAGAGAACAGATACTTGCGACATTAGAGAACGCCACGCGCAGCGGTGGCCTTCGCGTCGCTCCCATGAGCGCGCGCCGACCTCGCACACCTGTTGCTCGACCCGCCCCCCGCACCTCACATTGTACCTTTTGCCCGATCTTGCATAACCAACACCTAACATTACTTGACCAATTGTAAATACCACTTTACACTTGCTGCGTATACGCGTTGAAGACGAAGAGACGATCTTGCGAAACGCATGACGTCGGGACAGGTTCCTATGAACTATGACATCATATCAGGCTGGATAAGACAATGCAAACAATACAAGGGAATCGACATTTGATGGCATGACTCGCCGAATCTTTGACATGAATCATAATGCAATACAAGGTATGAGGTGCATGGTTTTAAGTGTAATAAGCGCTAAGGTACCACTTTACAGATGGGTATCTTAAACGATTTTGTACTTGTAACAATCCGTGTAGCTATTTGAATTTTTAACAGTGAATTAGATGAATCATTGAACAACAGTTTTAAAACAATAACGTGTAAAGATAAGAATATTTCATGTCCTCTAAATGAGCTTTTTAGGCTATTATGTATGCTCCTTAGGAATCCAAATGTACCATTTCGCACGGAGTATTTTAAAAAGAGTATTTCTTCGTGACATTTACATGGATATTGGCATATCAATTCAGACTATGCGGTTTTGTTGCTCAACTAAAATTTAATTTCAGATGTTATACTTCTTTGTAGACTTGCAATGCAATGCCAGAACTAATCGGATCACGCCTTACAGGTAAATTGTATGGTATCGCCTTTTTTAGCATCTCCAGGTAAACTTCGATCAGTTTTAACAACTTTATCTACTATGAATCTTTATCTTAGCAGAGATATTCTTATAACCATTTTTTATATACGATATATTTACAAATATACGATATATATTATGCATGTCACACTAAAAACTCATTATACATAGCATATATTAGTGTAATAACAATATATCACAAAGTGACATGCTGAATTGATAGCAGAAGCTAAAACTATATTTTTAAATCCAGTGAAATTTATTCGGAAACGGATCTGCTTTGCATTTATAATTTTCGCTCCACCTGATAAGCCTGATCTGCATTTTCTTCTAAAGGTTTTGAGGTCAACAACTCGTTTGTGGCCTATACTTGAGGACACATTCGGACTAATGATATTTTAATCAAGGGTGGTTTGATTAAGTTTCTAAGAAAGGAAAATATCAATCAGATGATTTTCTGGACATAAACTCACTATAGAAGCCTAAAGGTTTTTAGGAATACATGATAGTAAGGTATATTTTTATTGCATATTTTTTTATCTAAAAGTAGCATTTAAAGACGTAGTAAGGTATATTTACCTACAATTTTTATTCTGGTCTCTCCCGTATAGCCTAGAGGCAGAGGAAAATATACTTATGTTATTGTAGAATATTTGAAAATTATGGGCTAATGTTTCTGACGGTTGTAGCTATTCTTGTATTTTATTATTCGTAGGTTATTTGAAATAACGGCTGTTGGTTTTAGATGTTTGATTGATTTTACGAGCTTATCCTATTTTCTCAATGTCTTTCTCATCTAAAATGTAAAGTACATTATCTGCAAGCAAAATGAAGTTGCGGTTTCAGATACCTGTAGTGTCTGTTTACCGTAATTCATTGTTGGTTTAACCACAGCCGCTGTAGAATTCTTACTCTTGCATAGCTAAGCTATTGTAAAACGTCAATAGAAGTTGGCACATTGAAGGTTCAATGATAACCTTTCTTACATGCATAATTATGTGTCAATCAACGCCGGGAACTGCTTAGATCAAGAGCGAGTAGTCGAGGACATGTCTGTCAGCTCAGTTCACATCGGGATGCAAGCATGCAAGCACCGTTACGAAACCTTCCGATAGTCCGCAGATAGTGCAAGAATGCGCGATAAGCAGGTAGTGGCAGGTACGCTTTGCGCCCGCGCAGCCTTGGTGCAGCCGCACACACCGGCGCGCGCATCCCCACGCGGCGCGGTGTGTGCGAGCTGTTTGCCCATGTGATTTACAGACAAATGCCACGTCGACTCGCGCATCTGTTCGCTTTGTTAGGGCATCTCTATCATGTTAACGCCTTTTGTCTGTCTCCCGAATGGGAACAGCTGCGCTGCTTCTAAAAAGCTCTTATTAAATTTGTCCATGTACCTGGATCGAGTAATTACATGCACACATGCATAGATGCCACGCTAGATGCTTTTGATTGCTTTGTTTCTGTTTTGATGAATATCGTGCTTGGTCTAATGACGCTCGTGTAAGGGTTTATTACGGCTAAAGTAATGGTATGCTATTAATTTTCAGTTTTCTTTTATTATGGTTGGTATCACGATTTCAGAACAAACATCAAAGATAATTATAAAGACAGCAGATTTGCCGCGGTAGAGATCACGTAGGTAGACGCAAACAATCCCCATTAAAAGTTTGAAATGTTAGCGATCATCAAAAACAATGTATTAAAAAGCATTAACGTATTTATAATTAAGAGACTTATTAATTTATTTATAGAGAAGATATTTTTAAATGTTGCTACGGATTTATTTTATTTATTATACTCATAAGAGACGGTACATACATATTATTTGTATCTATGTATTTTGTTGAATATTTTCAACCCTTTTGGACAGATTCTGTGTACGTAGTTGGTACGACCTCATCGCCATCTCAAGTGTCCACAAAATTTAAATCACTATCATTGTATTGTAATAGTTTCGGTGTGGAGGCAAATTGTGTGGTAACGGTATTATTTTTTGCAAGTCAGATTCCCTGTACCGAAACGATTTATCCTTTCTTGTAGATAACGGAATAGTTAGTCGTCACTGAAGTTAGATCAATTAAGTGATAGTGGCAGATAATCGCCTAGATGGCTAGTCGGATGACAGATTTACTCTATAGCCATAAATGGATAAAGAATAGCTGCTATGAGGATGTTTATTGACCTATACTGCAGTGGAAATGACAGTTATAGAAACGGTGTAGGGAAAGCCATGTCATATTTTTTGATTATCAAGTGAAGTATGTACCTAAGTACAAAAATAATAAAAATATAGATAATAATCGTAAGTAATAAATAACATTACTAGATTGAATTAATTCACTGCAAATACTCTTAGTAGGGTAGACTTTTAGTGACTATTTTCGTTTAGGAACTTAAGCACCAACAATGTATAAGTACTTACCGTTTTTACCATACGACCAAGTTACTGACTCACCGGTTTAACCGTTTCGGAAATTATGGTTATTAATATTGATTTTTTGCTACTTAATCACGACCTATTGGGAACTCGTTTGGTACACCTTCGTTTTTCAACTAGCTGACATGCTGCAGCATTGTTTTCGTTCAAAACAAAAACTTGTTGTCCATTCTGTGCCGATAGTCGATTAATAACTTATAACACCGTCCTACTTAAGAATTCACCAACAGATGCATTCTAAACATTGTTTCAACCAGTTAAAGTTCAGAATAGCTTGTTAGCGAGGTTAACGCGGTTTAATTTGACCGAACTCACATGCACGTAGCTTAGTAATTGATTGGAGCCATTTATAATCTATAATTGCTTCTGAGATCGCTAACACGTACAATACATTTATTTGACAACCTATAAAACAGTATTTTCTAGTAAGTCTTATCTTCAAAGTTAAGCTTGACAATTATTTAAATCTAATTTAAAAAGATTAACGTATTTTTACACTACAAGATATTTATTTTGTGTGTATGCATAGCGCGAGCAGTATGAATGTAAAGCAGGTTTTTGCATGTGAATGTTAAAAAGTAATGTTAGAGACAAAAACCATATGTTACAATACAATCGTTAGAAGTTTTACTAAGTACATGTTTTTCTTCTATTATTGCCTTTAAATAATATCTACAAATGTTTTCACAGTATAAATAGTATGTATATATTAGCAGTTTTAAAATAACTTTATATACACAAATAACATAGCATCTAGGGTATTCGGAGAAACCTAGACAGACCACACTTACACATAGTCGCAGATGATGACTAGTTTTGCCCTCAACAAAGCAGGTACAGGTATCAATATTCGCACGTTACATTTTATGTAATGAATCGTGGATTATGGGTAGAGCGGCCGCTTTCACAAGATTGCAGCTTGCATTTTCAGCTTCAATACGGTTGAATAATATCGACATAAGAATGAGATCTGTAATTAAATAATAACAGACGTTGGCATAATGGATGTGCTGAGATAAAGTAGTGGTCCAAGTGAATGGGTGATGCAACAATGAGTGCAGGCTACGATCGCTGCGACGACCCGCCCATGTAGGCAGGTGCTCCGGACCACGCTTTGGCTCCCTTTCAATGAATTTCAAAGTGGCCAGTCTAGGTAATAATTTACTGTCTGAGCTTTTATGTTACATAATCGTATGCGATGCGCAGTTTTGCAACGTAAGGTTGTTGGTTATGCAAATCTTTCGTTTGATTCTTGCAAATTGAAGATCTCGGGAAACTGATAGTTTATATTTCTTAAGTTTTATGAGAAATGTTTGTAGAATTTGGGGATATTTTTATTAACAAAATCACAAAAAATATTTGTACGTGACTGTTGTACCATAAAGGTTTATTATTTTGAACAAGTATGATTGCCATTTTTCCTGCTCAAGAGTTCAATGGCACAGATATTTAATATTTCAAAAATCGATAACAGTAAACGGTATCAGAAATAATCTAATTGCTAATGTTACATACTCAGTGGTCTTATTAAGCACTGGACGGATAGATGATATCAAATGACATTTCATTTATGTACTTACGTCTTGTTACTGTACCATCAGCTGCTCTGATCAAATTTGTAATCGACGCTGTCAATTTTTATGCAGAACCGTACGCGGTTGTAGTTGTTTATAGAAAATTGAACTTTATTTAATAAAGGTAAAGGACTTTAAAGGCGTTATTACACGTGTTTCCATCGTGATGTGGACCAACTCGCCATTTGCATGTCGTTATATTCTCGCCCGGTTAAACTGCGGCGTCTGAATCACGCTGACCGTTTTTTTTTAACGTATAAACTTTATTAAACAACTTTGGTTTCGTTTAATTGGCGTTCCGAGAATCGCGCACCTTTCCTGTTTCGTTGGTGCTGGACAGCATTTTTAATTTCCATCATTGCTCAACGTTTTCCGTTGCGCAACAATTCGGTCCCCGAGGAAAAGTAGCGAAGTGACATTTTCACTTGTTGCGTAAGCCCTACCGTGGCTCGTGCGTGATGTGACAGCGGTATGTTATTTGCTTTTCACTAATCAATAGAAGGTTTATAAGAAGTAATTTACTCTTCGTACAGAAGTACAATTGGAGATATATTAAAATCAATATTTACACTAGTAACTTACATATTATATAATGTAACAATGTCGGGTTTAAGTGCAAAAGGTTAACGGTAATATTAGCAAAATTAATTATGATAAGTAAATTTTGCGAATATTGTCGTTACTCGCACTCTCTCTTTTATTGACTCTTTTCACATTCATTCATGTGATTATATAATTTTAATAACTTTCAGTAAGAAAGCCATTACGTAGGTAAACAAAAAAGCTCAGTCGGCCCACTTTTGGTATGAAGGGCATAACATCTGAAATCTTCATAAAACGGAATAATTTTACATAATTACCGTTAGGGTTGTCACCTATATTTAATATTAAGAGACGGTGTGCGTCAGTACACCAAGTACATCCACTAGCTAGTTTATGAAACTTGGAACCGCGGCGACATTTTAATTTGCTAATTGGCTGAATTTCACGTGCTGGGCTGCTACTCTGATAATTGACAAGCACGTCATATTTCTAAACGCAGCATCACGTGAATGTAGCACGCGTGAGCTTTTCGCGACACATTCGCGACACGGCAACGCGCTACTTTGCGACATGTCTTCGTCTGTAAACTCATCTTAAAAGTATCTTTTGGTGACTCCGTTCACCTAAAGTGACATATTGAGATGTTATCTATTAGTCAGTTTTCTTTCTTCATCTTATCTCGTGATAACACAAGAGTGACTAAGTAATTAAGAATTAACCTTGCGATAAAAATAGAATACCACGCCACCGTTTGTGCTTTATTATTAACAATCTTCAATCATTATTTTTATGGCAGCTGAGCCAAAAAGGAGAGTTGTTGAAACTTCAATTTTGGGTTTTTCAAATCTACACGCCTTACGACGACGTGCCTGTTACAGAAAATAACACTAAAATTCTTCCCCTTAACAGAAAACTAGAAAACAAGAAAGCGTTCCTATGCTTATACGATTTATTTGTCACTATTGGTCCCCAAAATAAACGACTTGTTTATCTAAAGCCACAATTTGTGTGGAAGCTAATGTGCCAGTCGTTTAGCTGTCACGTGGTCGCGTCGCGTGGGCGTCGCGCGACACGTGCGACGTTGCGCCACTCGGAAGTGGCGTGTGTAAACATCGACACCCACCGCAGCACCCTGCCCCGGTTACGACATGCACTGAACTGTAGGGACTTGTTAATTGTTTATATTGAGGGCATAGGGAATCTCAGAGGACGGACCAGCCGCAGACACTTAGATTTCGGCCGAAGAAAGAAAGAAAAATTTAAATATACTGATTATGATGAGACAGGGATCGCTGTTCATCATTGGTGATTGATAAATTATTCAAAATATATTAATTCCTAGCTCCAAAGTAAGCACATGCCTTTGTTATGGATACTATGAAAAAAATAGACATTTTACTGAAACACTTTTATAAAGGTTTATATTCAATGTTCATTGTGCAATGGGAATTGCACAATGAACATTGAATGAAATTGAATGAAAACGAGGGAATTTAAAATTTAAAGCAGCTTTTGATTTTAAATTATTTTACCTGCCAATCCCCATTTATATAAAATACCGCCAGCATCCGTCTTTCCTCACTCCGCCACTACTGGTCTATTAGATCAATGTTAAAAGATAATTAAGATAATTTTGTCCATTTGTCCAGTTATTTAACGCGCAGATGAAGTATACTTGCGTCCTACGCACCTGCAACATCAAGTGTCCCCGTTGGAAGACGCATCTTACGACACGGTCGGAAGTGGACTGGGTAAACAAATAATATATGTAAACAATACACCCACCGCGACCTCTGGACACAGACCTGAGTTACGTCACGATGCCACCACACTACTATAAACTAATATTTGCATGTGTGGGACGATGCCATAACAGAAAGGAAATGTAACCCATAAAATTCCAATGGGTTAAATAGTTTCTTTTGTTTTTACTTATGTTCTAACGTCATCAGTAACTTTAACATATTTAGAACTATTAATTAAATCGGATAGACCTCTACATTCGAATAAAATGCTAAAAACATTACATAGAATATTTGAAAGCGGAAAAATACGTTTAAGTATACGTATTTTTCCGCTCTCAAATATTCTTGTAAAAAATTGTTTGTATTCATAAAATTCCTTTGTGT
The DNA here is from genome assembly GCA_951394215.1 of Glyphodes perspectalis. Classification (NCBI taxonomy): domain Eukaryota; kingdom Metazoa; phylum Arthropoda; class Insecta; order Lepidoptera; family Crambidae; genus Glyphodes; species Glyphodes perspectalis. Next base: position 7,944,091 of record OX596214.1, on the reverse strand, counting down.
TGTCTTATGTTTGGAGAAGGTATATTAAAACTACAAATGAGTAATTAAAAACAAGTTTTAAAGACAATAAAAACAACCCATTTTGTTATTAACTAACTAAACTATTAACAGGCAAATGGTTTATTGCAAAGACGCAACGAGTGTAAAAACTAGCTATGCGACTGTTATCGTAGTAAATATCTTTACGCCAGTTACCTTACAACATAACAAGCAGGAAACCATTAAACCCTATCCTCTTAGGTTCTAATGCTTGGTATTGTATGAGCATAGATCTCGCAGATTGAAATAAAATAGTAACAAGGGTGCTAGCGAACTCGGTGGGCTACATGTCGCGGCTGTTACATTCAAATATCACCCTTATTGCATCTATATAGAGTGCATGCAGATCCTGATGTTTTAGTAGGGTTGGTAGTTCTAAAATAAAATTGAAACAATTAAGCTAGACATTTTAGTTTAATTAAACGGAGCGGTGGTAGCTCAATGGTAAGGACACGCGCCTCTTAACCGAGGAGTGCGGGTTTAAACCCGGGCACGTACCTCTGGATTTTTCAAATCTATGATTTAAATCTATTTTTCAATCGATGGTGAGTCAACACGTCGTGACGAAACCTGCAAATTCAAACCACTTTGGATTTGTAACCATGATCCAAAAAATTACTGTTTCCCCTATGTAAGGGTTACGAAGGTCGTCGTAATTACCAGGCTCGCTAAATCCTTATTTAATAACACATAACTAACAATAAAAATTAGACTATTATCATAATTTGAATTACAAAATACATTGGATATCACACAAATCAACAGGTTGACGTCAAACGTTGACGTTAAATAAAAAAACTTAGGTACTTTAATCATCTTTTGTTTTCCTTTCGTACAAGTTTTCGTAGGTTATATTTAAAAATGCAGTAGGTAACTAAAATTTAACTTTTGACTTTGATAATAGACAACCCTCATCTGCTGTTGCTACCGTTTCCCGAGCAAACTAAAGAAACCCGACTGCTTTATCGAATGAAGGAAATTGGATACGGGGATTTAGAACCTTTGAATGTGAATATGAAATCAAATTAATTTATGATCGGAGGATTGCGGACTACAATTCTACACAAACACAATGTATAATTCTGTTCAGATGGTACTGAAGATAATCATTAATTGTACAAAGAACCCTTTAGTTACGTCTTGTGAATCTAACAAAATAGTTTTCTTCATCTGTCCATGATATTGTTAGATAGGTCGTTAAAAATTTAAGTCGGGTGTGCGAGAAACAGTTTTCCATCAAAAAATACGGTAATTGTATAAATGTTGCAGGGAAATAGCAAAACTAATCAACGAAATCTCAAAATGATTGTCTGTTTTTAAGAAGGAGAGACATCCCAATTGATTTATAATCATCACATCATCTTTTTATACTTATTCATAGTTCACAGACAGGTAAAAATACACAATTAAGTAACCTGCTATCATCCCAGGCAACCCTATATGTATGGGTGGAGGCTCTGGAAATCAGGATGCAATAGCAAGCAATATCGCGCCGCAGTGATTGCGGACTTTGCGCCTGATCTGTGTTGATTGGATTCTCACGGGCGGGCGGCGGCGCCCGCGCACTTCCCTTATCCTATCGCCGTGTGGAAATCACGACTTTGACGAATATACTTATAAAGATTCCCAGGTTTGAAAGTCGATTTTGTGATTAAATGAAGTTTTATAAAATTTTATTGAAAAATAACAACCAAACTTCGTTCCTTTGAATTGATCAATGAATTCGGCTTTGCAGAAAAATAAATATTTATGATTTTTATTCTAATTTAAAATAAAATATATTTCCTAAAACCAAAATACAAATCGAAAATCGTTGAATTGTGTAAAATAAAATCTTAATTATTTTTTTGTGATTTCGATTGGGCGTCCAATCAATATTTTTAGGAGGAATTGCCATCCTTCATTTATTTCAAACTTGAAATTCAATGAAATTTCACACTTGTTAAAATAACTGGCACAAACAATTTACTGCTGCGCGCTTTGAACGATTGTTTTTCGTGTTGTATTTGTTACGCAAGTAACGTTGACATTACGTGGTAACGACTTTAATGAACCTATTATCATTTGTCCTGTATTTAACACAAATTAAATCAACTAACAACGGTGATTTGTGTTAACTACAAACTAAGTTTTTAAGTTTTTGTTACACATATTAACATGTTTACGGGGTACTTATTCGTGACAATTAACCAAAAATTATCGAGAAAGTACAAATGTTTTATAATTAAGACAAATAAATAACTACGAAGTTGCCAGTGCTTGACTTATTATTTTTATTACTACAATTTAGTAGAAAAATAGAAATCGTTTTTACACCAGAAAATTAAACCGTTGTTCATTATAAAGAGACTGATAAAATTACCTTAAGCTGGGTAAGTGAGTCTATGGTATACTCGTATTTATCTACGTTTTGAGGCATGTGTATCTAAATCTTACATTTTTGGTAAAGTACTTTGATACTAATTTATATAAATATTATCCTTTTAAAATCGGTACGTATTATAATGCCGAAGTTTAAAATACTGAATTTTATAACACCTATGAACGGAAAGCCGATCACTATGTAATTTTTAATTAAGTATGAAATGTTTAAACAAATCTTCGGTTCTGGCGCTTCGCGGGCCGCTGCCACGGCACGCTCGCTTTGCTCGCTCAGCTCGCCCGCTGTAGGGTCGCAGTTGTACCTAACACTCCTCCTCGCTTCGCTCGTCGTCGTTCGCTTCTATTTTATTTTAATAACCAGTTATTTTTTTCATTTACAAATTTCGGGATTTTGAACTTTCGGTTATTTGAAAATAGATATATTAAGCTTCGGTATATCGGGTATAGGTATTTCATACATTCGGTATTTTGATTTTCGATGTTTTAAACATACGTATTTTAGTTGTAGGTTTAATGAATTTTCGAGATTATAATATGTACCCTTTCAAATACATAAATGATACGACTCGTTCCCATTTGATGTCATCTTTCAATGAAACACAATTTCTTGAATATATGACAGTTTAATTGCTTTATGGGCTTATCTTAAGTTCTATGGGAAGAAACCCCTTCGATATTTCCTTCATAAATTATGCCTCTTACTTTATTTTACTTCCGTTCTAGAAATGTGCCTATAAGCCTTAACAACAGGTGCAATATCAGAAAATTGCCTATTTGACATATGGAAACCTAGAAAATAAAGTTTACTAATGTGCTTTTGTAGCATACACTGCCTGCATATAATCGCATCGTGCATAAATCGATAATCACATCTCTTTATGTGTGTAACACGTCAGATATGTTATAAACTTGACTATTTTATACTAACTTATTTTATGTAGACAACTATTGTATACCCATATATTAGTTAGTGTGTAATTCGAATGGGAAGTAATTTCCTATGTTGTTACAATATAAATAGCTGGTAATAAGTGTCAGCTAATTGCCTTTGCATTACAAAGGTTTTTATGCCGTACGATGTATTAATGACACCATAGTTACCGAGGCACCGCTCGTCGCGATACAATAGTGACGTGATGACAAGAAACATGCGCTTTGTGTCGCAAGCTGCGTTCCCACCGAGCATCTTCCCGGTCTCCCCTTAACTGTGCGCGTTTTTGTACAGTGCCTTACTTTCTATGTAATAATCCTGCTATGTCGTTGGTGCCGTTACTACACCACGGAGTTATGAATAAAATGGTAATGAATGCACAGATGCAGCGATGACCTAGCGAAAGCCGCGGTTAGAATTTTCACATACATACTTACATCGAACTTAACATTTGAACCTAAAAAAGTTATAGTGCGACTTGATATATTTTGTTTAGATATAAATTTATCATCCCAAAAGTAGAATTCGAACATTTTTACAGTAACATATTGTGAGATATCGTATTTAATTTCAACCGTTAAGCTGCAACATTTCATGTCCTAACTCCTATCAGGTGGCAAATGTGTATTCGTAATAGGATTGCGGTCTAGATTTTTTGTTGACGGTAAACTATTTTAAATTGACATCCAATGACAGTGACAAAACCCGTTTGACCACATTTGAAACAAGTACAAGCTGGGGCAAAAGACTTGACATTGTATTTCTGGAAGCGTGTTGCAGTTCATGTCATCCAAATTTTATTACTTGTGTTTGGTTAAAATATGCTAATAGTTTTACGGTCTATGTAGACGGTTGTAAATTATCATAGACGGCGTGTTACGTATGCACACAGGTGCGGGCTAGACATTTTGGCAGTTGCTTCGGAGATTCGACCATGATGGTCAGAATAGTGGCCAAGAGCGCAAGTGTAGATCAGGTGGGCCAAGGTGATGCATGATCATGATTGGACAATTCTAGAAATATGCAGTAGGAACCTGTGTAATTACTTATTTATTTTGGTTATCTCTCAAATATCGATATCCAGATATTTGAGAGTCTAGTTTGTTGAGTGGTTAGAGAACCTGGCCACGAGTTATAAGTCGTGGCGTCGTATCCCGCTAGCGTCAAATGTTTTATGAAGTACCTACATGGCCATTGTTACTCAAGTCATGGATTTTGTAAAGGTATTTAGGTATGTCCATCAGTTATCTAGTGTCCATAGCATAAATAGGTACATATGCTTAGTCGGAAGTGGATAATTATATTGTTTATTTATAATTTTTCGCTTGTTTATCATGTGTACTAAAATATTCAATTTAACATTTCAAGCAGATTTGTCCCGTAATAAGTCATATACTGACACTGACAATTGAGCGGTGAAAGTACTTTAATAGCATATTACACGTGCCTCTCAAATTGTTATGCCATGTTTATCTCAGAATCTCGACGGACATACATAATTACAATTAATTAAACGCAAAACAAAGGCGAGTGCAGACAAACATTCTATAAACATGCAATAAAACCTAATGAGTGTTATGTAAGATGGGCGTGGCCAAACATTATTGTGTTACTTTTATAGCCTGAGAGCAATCCAGGCAGATTTTCTGTTGGCAAGTTTTGTTTACGCTGTTTAATAAAGTTTAAAATGAATGACAAATGATAAATATGATGACGTAACCTGTTATCTCTTTTGTATATGAACAATAAAATAAAATGTGTAACTGACGATACAACCATCAGCTACACATCAATTAAATTTATTATATTTTTATATATGTATATAAGTTCTGTTCAAATTAAAATTATTTATATTCGTTTAATAAATTATTCATAAGCTACTAAATTTTAATGTATCATTTCTCAGGTAACGGAATACAATAAACTATAGATAACATCAATTTCCGTAAACTATAACGTTTTACTTGCATCGTCTTGACGACTTTTACAGCTAAATCATTAATTCCGACCAAGTCGATTCCTAGTACGGGGATGCTATTAGGAACCCCTAAGGGTACCGCAAGCTTATACCCGCCATTTTGCGAGATCACTACGATGATCGTTGTTCATTCAATTTACTATCAGACATTAATAGAATAGCCTCTTCCCCGCATACCGACGTTAACTGCGTCGTAATCCTACGTAACCGTATTATAAGGGTTAATTCGAATTACTTAGCTCATATCGCGGCATCATCGGACATAATCCAGTTTTATTTGTGGTCCGTGTTCTAGCGAGATTAACAATATGCGAATTATTACTTAAAACCTTCTTTGATAATATTGGTCTATGTGAGGATAGCGTTAACATTTAGATTCTTTCGCATATTATATTGTGTGAATAAAATATATTTCCTTCCCTTTTCTTGATCAGGTCCTGGTAAAACTACACAATAAGTAGCTAAATTTCGCCGAATGTTAAATCATACAATCTGTCTTAGTAGCTGGAGGTATTTTGTTTTGGTACAATATTTTCCTCCTTTTTAGCCGACTTCAAATAAAAAGAGGAGGTTCTCATTCGACTGATTTTTTTTCAATGTGACAACTTTTCTAATAACAATCAGATGAAAGTCTAAATTGGATTAAAAGAATTATATATTTAAGTAATTATAAGTCATGTAAAAACTGGAAACATAAACATGTTGAAAGTATGCTTCAAGATACTACGATTTGTGTCACAAAGCGTTGAGGACAGATTTTGTATGCAGATCACACCTATTTTTTCATATTTTCAAGAACACACGTGATTAGTTTACTCCCACGCGGGATGTGTCAGCCCACAATTGTCATGATCACCGTGATATTACTCTCTTGAGCACGATCTTCATTAAGAAGCGAGAAGGCTGTGCCGGACTAAGAAGGCAAAAAGAGCGGTTCATACCGGCCCTCTAGACTAGACTTTCAAATAAAAAAATATTTTTTTTTGTGCTGGTTTAGTTTTAGTTAATTGGGTCCCTGATACGATGCAGGAGGTGACAATAGCCTGCGTCATCCCGCTAGCAGTCGCGCCCAGCCCGATCCGGTAATCCCGGTGATTGCCCAGGAGACGATCAGGAGAGATTACGCCGTGGGCGGAGCTTCCAACGGGACTGGCATTCCGCAACTTTTCATATCTACACTTACCTCGCTAACATCTAGATTCTAGACCATTAGGCATTTACGACTTCTCTATGGTGCGCCATAACCGAGATTTCCATTTAGAATTGCGGCCTGTTTAATTACCGATAATCTATTTTCCATTTATTGAATACCATTCTCCATATTAGCTCAGCTCGAGAGGAGTTTTAGTGTTAATATGGTGTAATAAAAGTAATACCATTTTAGATGTAGAAAGTGAAGGCGTCATATATTATTATAAATTGTTGCTTGCATAATAACCAAGATTAGTAATTTCTATTTATAAAATCGATGTATTCCAAAAAGGGAGATACGATCTCCATCAGGTTTTATTTTTTTGTTAATTAGTGCTTAATTCTTGGTTTAAAATTTTAGAAAGCAAGTATTATTATTGTCGATTGAAATTATCTGTCCAAAATAAGAATACATTTATGAAGTACTGCTGGTTGTATAAAGGTATGCGGCCGTTTAAAATGCTTCATGTTTCCATGAGAGTGTTATTAAACATTTTTGACAAACGCATCATATTTCACAATTGTTCCCCGCGACGCGCGCATTTATCATCGCATCCCTTAGCTCAAAGGACGTGTACGGACTATCTAAAACCTTTGTTGCGTTGAGTTAGTGAGTACACACGAGTTATGAATTTACATGTTTACGGCGGCTCACCGTGGGTGGCCGGCGATTTGTTCGCGAAATGGTGGACACTTGACAGGTGGTTAACCGTAAACCATTAACTAAAGGAGGCCGGTTATGAGGGAGACATTCATTTTCATTTCGTCACGGACGAGCAAGTGAATCAGATTGAATTATCTGCTAGGCATTAATAATGCTTGGTTTTATTCGATCATCCTTTACTCGTTATTCGGAATGATGTGATTGACATCAAAAGTATACTTATATGAATGAAAATAATGACACCGAATAAAAAAAATCTGGTAAACATAAAAGAAATAAAGGGAAGACAATTTTAAAATAAATTAAACTCACTATTTTTACAACTTATTAACAATGTAAATATTATTATAGTATAGAAGGTTACCAATGAAGTAAAGACATTGAACACCTTATAAAAAAATAAGATTGAATATAAATATTTATTGTTATCGTAACAATAAATATTTTAAATAAATTATACTCGCGAGTCAAAGCCAGTTCCTAGAAATTCAGTATTAGTGACCATTTAATTTGACGACGACGGCATAGAGCATAAAAAACAATGAAATGCACCTCGGGGCGAGCGTTGCGCAGTGAGGTCGCAGGTCGGCAGTTACATCAGCGCTGCACTTTCGATGCGCCCAGTGAAAGGCGCATCCTCGCAGGTGCACGCTGCACCGCTGCACCGTCTGTGAGGCAATACCGCGTGGCATCATCTATGAGCTCGGTAAATCAAACGTGTTGGTCAATGTAATGACCAGATGTGATAGCTTCAACGTTTAATGACACCCAAGTCTGGGTATTAAAAGTATTTTTAGTAATCATAAAAGTTATTACAACCACGAAAATGCACCGCAGATGACTTGTGTAACGAGTTGTCAAAGGAAGATGTTTGATCTGCGGGTTTAGATTTTAGGAGTTAGAAAATTGATCACATTCTTAGAAACACACCGTCACACATGTTCACGGAACATTTTAACTTTATTACTACCATTATCTCATATTGCTAAAGTTCCTCTCTATACAAATGAGGTAGTTGCTCGCTTAATCATAACAATATTTCTTGTTGTTGAAAAAATGTGGGAAATTCCCTTTTTTTCTAGTTTTAATAGCACCACACTGTTACGGTAAATAGGTTTTCTGCAAATACGAAAACTATTTGCATTGCAAAACTAGTTCCGATAGCGCAACCATCGGTTTGCAATAAACATAAGAATTGTGTTTCTAATTACAAGCAAATGGAAGTAATATTCGTAACAAATTGCAATCTGAAGCTACGCATCGGCCGGGTGTAATTTGAACGACAACTTATAATATGAAAATCATTATAGTGTTCGCCATTTGAGCGAACGAGTTTCAAATCACCAATGTTTGCAACATCGTAGCAAATCGTCATCTAATTTACACAACGCCGTTTCTGGGCCATCAACGAGCACTCGTTACTTTTCTTGTTCATGAACTGTTGTATAAACGAGTTGTTTTTTAGATTTATTTCAATGGCTTTACTACTACACCTACTTAAAAAGTGTAACCAATTATGTAAATTGCTTTGCATTTGTTATTATGAAACCTTTCATTCGCTTCCAAGGTGAAGTTTTTATTTAGATAAATCAACTAACTTTTCGCAGTATCATTCTTCTACAAAAATAATGCGATGCGCATTGCGTTTTAATAACCCTTCAAATGTTGTAATAGGCACATTAAGAACTTACTGATTCTACAGATAACATTAATTTCGATTGAATGGTTGTGTTGGTCGAAGTCAATGTAAAGTCATTTATTAAATGTTATATAATGTCGATTACATTTCCAAATTTTTTATTCTCCTCGGGTATCGCATTCTTGAGTTTTAAAATCATTTTATGCATGCGATCTAGAAAGATAACACGCCCACAACGTTTCTTTGGAGCGGGCAGAAACGCTTGAAATTACGTAATTTTCAAAATTCCCCGCAGCCTGTAATGTTTGGCTCCAACAAGTCTAGTTCCTTAGCGTTTTCACCGAGCAAAGATTGGTGCAAGCCGTGCTTATTATGTCTTACTCAACGCTGCGGTTTAGTCTCGACTTCACCCCTCATTGCGCCGGTAACCGTGTTCGTACTTCGTGCTCGCAGTTTCTCATTACATAGGAAGTTTGTTATTACTTATGCCTGTTGTTTCATTAATGCCGTTCTGTCATTACTAGGCGTTTCTGAGGTGCAACGTGGCATATTGTCATGGGCAAGTGCGGCGGACTTAACGGGACGCGCACCACGCAAATTATTACTTCGCTATGCTTCTACTTTCTAACTTGATTGTACCTTCCATCATTCTATGGAGAGACCTATGGTTTAACGGAGATTTCATCGATGTCATTGCGTTCTGTGACATTACTGTTGTACGCAGTACTTGTAGTGTTTTGTACGTTTTATTATAAGTTTTCCTACAGACATTGACGTAAATGTAAAGAACGGTAAATTAAATATAACTCTTTGATACAGACACATATTGTCAGGAAAACCCTTTAAACTGTTGTACAAGTTAATTGTCTTTATCACAGTGACGTAGCGCGGGTTTATGTCGCCTGGGGCGGGTCTAAATTATTCCTCTATTTGGTTCAAATACTTGGTTTTCCCCCTACAGAAATTGCAACGCAGGATCGATTTACTAAATAAATCTTTACAAGTTGAACAATTATGTCAAATAGCCGCCCCCAACAAAATCGTCGGGGCGGATCTCCCCCCCCCCCCGCCCCAAACACGCTACGCCACTGCCTTATCATATAAATATATTTTGATATTCAGTTCCAAGTATGTATACATAGAACAGCAACAGCACATCGATAATTTGCATTGGTACATACAATAACTACTTATTATTCTTGAAATTGAAAACAAACGAAAGTCACGTGGGTAATTATGTTATGTTTAGGTAACTATTAAAATTAACAAGGCGTTTATGAGCAAATTTTCACTTCAGCTAAAGTATTCTCTCCCTCATTATTCTCACTAACTGCTTTGTTAAGTGTTCAATTATCTCAAAGATTGTGTGAACTGAGGTTTTGTTGTACAGTGGAAAGCTATTCATCAGATAAAAGACGGCATGTCTTCAATGTGTCGGCACAATGACGCTACTGTAGGAAGCCTGCGTCCGTTGAAGTTTAAGTATGCTTGATAAAGTTCTAGAAGAACTGTAAGTATAACAAATAGTCCGAGAACATTTTTAGTAGTAATGTCTATAAATTACAACTATGACCATTCTTGTGTAAATAAATTCATCATGTGTAAGCATGGGAGAAAAGGGCTTTTTAAATAAATAGTGTCACTAACTAACAACCGAAAAACACAAAAACATAAGTGTGAATAACAGAAAACGCTAGAACATATAATATGAAGTAAACCAATATTTACATCTTTTCTCTCCTCTATTTGTACTATTTAAAAGTAAATCGAAACTTCGAGCAAATAGACACACTTTTGATTAATGACATCGAGATAAATCAGGAAAATTTAATTTGCGCATCTAAAACTTGAAATTATTTACATGCACGATTAAATAACTTATGCAATAAATACATTCACAAAATTAAATATCCGATTATGTTAATTCTGTGAATGGGAATTTAATAGTGTTGGCTAAATTACTAAGACTTAAACCAACGCAGTTACTTTCTAATGGCTGTTTTAATGCTTTTAGGCGATAATAAAAATTAAATAATGTCATTAATTACAAAATAAATAGAAATTCGCATTGGTATATGTAATTATATCGAAAAAATTATAGGTGGCAGGTTAGCGAGATATTGAATAATAACTAGTAATAGTTTTCTTATTAATAGATATATTTAGACATAAGTAAATATAGTAAATAATACATGTATATGCACTGAGAACGGTTTCGAGATATAAATGAAAAAAAAAATAAACAAAGAAAGTTTTATGTAATTTTTATTAATGTTCATAAATCACTTTTGTTAAAACTATAAATCATTTATCTGGAAAAGCTCTTACTTAATTTACTGACACAAAATCACAACCTTTAGGTAAGGACTTTGACATAATATAGAAAAAAGATTTGGAATTGACAGTACAGACCAAAACTTTTCTTACTATTATCCCAGTCACATCTAGTCGAGTTCGAGATCTCGAACTCTGTACAGCGATGGGAAGGAAGCTCGACCAAGGCACCACTGAGGGACATTGTTCCTTCGTACCTCACGTGTGTTAGTAATCTGTTAATTTCATGTGAACTAAACGCGGCGCTTCCTACTTGTTACGTTATCTAAACGCCCTATAGTTGATACCAACGATGCGCAGCAAAACGACTTTCCCGTCGACAGTTATAGTCGTTTTAAAATGACCTTTGTAATGTGATTGCAGATCTAAGTGTCTTCCCGGTTCCACGGTGATGATAATACGTATATTCTATTCATTTACCTTACAAAAATTCTTTTTTAGCATTCCGATGCTAGTAGAAGTTATGTTTATAGATCTATGGTAATAGTATTAAGGAATTTATTACTTTGTAAATAGACAGTATGAATGTATTGAATGTTATCACATAGAAATGTGTTGACACTAAATTTACAAGTATGATTTCAGATACTTGTAAGATGTTGTTTTGTAAAGCATGGTATTTCCTGAATATGAACTAAGTACTTGGCTATTATCAGATGATAAATTTACTTTGATACCTGAGAATGCATGTCGAATGCCCAAGTAGCTAAGCATTGAAGCCGGAAGATAAGAAACAAGTTCAGATTTATTGCCGCAGCAACACTGTGGCGCCATTGTTACAGTGTTGCGTTTGCTTACAGTAACCTTATCACTGATGACGGTGCCTATCCGCATCTATAAGAATAAAGCTTAGGAGTATTGTATTCCTAACTAATTTGTAACTGGTTTCAAACTAGAATTTTTTATAGAGAAAGTAAATTTGTTTACTACCTTTTCTCGTCCTAACAGATCATTATAACGTCTCGTCTTAACTCTTGACGTTGTTATAGGCACAAAATGTTATTTATTAAATAAATTACCATTCATTTTATTGTTTTTTTTTATTATTGTGTTTATCAGCTATTGGATAGTGAATATGTAAAAAAAGCGATTTACATATCAAAATGGCAGAAAAAATATCAATTGTTAAGTGGGGTAATTTCACAACTCAATGCGAACCATCGTAATTGGATTTTCAAGTTACATATATGTTATGTAGATCAATAATCATGAATATATTTTGTTAATAAACACATTTTCTATTTATCACAATTCTCATTTAGCACAACTTTTCAGTTAAGTTAAGCCCCATGTTAATTCCACCCATGTAAAACACCCTATTGAATATCACGCACCGAAGAATATACTGAGAGGTGTCGTATGTTCGTGCGATCAATCCGCTTTCTCGTCGCATCTAGCTATGTACTTCAGGTTGATGGATGGCGAGGAAAGTGTGCTGTCGATGCACCGAACATGGTGATTGTGCCTTGCAGGCTGTTGAAGTTGAACCAACAAACAGACACAACTCCCCTGGTTAAATTAAATCTTTGTGCGTTTAGCAATAGCTAATAGTATTTTCACTAATGCCTACTTATACGTAAGTTTCTCTGGATATTTAGTATTCATATTCTGTTTTAAAGACATTGCAAAGTTAACATCGTAGAAATAGGGCAGGAAGGAAAGGGCCGGCACTTAAGTGACAAATGCTGACCATTTTGTTTCAATAAAGAAGTACAAGAACACTCCGAATATATCACATAATTCGACATAGACAAAGCCATTAATACCAATATAACAACTTTTTCGGAAGTGTACTTCGTTGTATTGATAGCAATACAACGATATAGCAGTAACTTTTTAAAGTGTATAGCTAACTCGCAGTCCTTAACATAAGCGTTATGTCGCAAGGAATTGCATGATATTTTGGGACGGATAGAATTGAATTGGTGCAGTGGTGGCGACGTTTCTACCGCGGACGCGTGGGCTTACTGCAGTGATATTTATAACAGGGCCCTATTAATAAACGTGTTAACATACGTGGATTCATAATCCTAGAGCTAATTATGTGTTAGACTACTTGTGGGGTAAAAACATAAATATAGTCAGCTTCCTGTTGGTGGAAAGGCGGATCAATAAGGTTACTTATTTACTTGTTTGGAAGAGTATCCAGTACTGAATATAACGAGTTCTGACAACGCTTCTTTAATTTTGCTCTTCCAATATTACAAGACGAATAAGAAAACCAGTCAAGATTTTTATCGCGCCTTCCGAGCGTTTTTCCGAAAAATCAGACTCCAGTAGCTGAAAATTATGCATGACAGTGTCAGGTTTTTAATAAAAGATACGTTGCAAGTTAATTTAAACGGTGTTGCAAGCTGATATTAGGGATGAAAAATCTTTCGCGCGGTAATAATTCAGTGGTGGTTTTCGTACAAAGGGTAGCAATTAGTGGTAATCGATCTCGCAGTTTACGCCTGCTCGTATATGGCATGGGCGGGGTGCGCGGGCGCAGAGTGCGTTCACTTGGGAGCGCGCACCGCGAAGCTAATTTCTCTATCTTTAGCCCACGGTGTAAGTGAACTCAGCCCTGCTACCGACTAAAGAGAAACTGCATTAGATGCGTCCGGTTTGCACACGTCAAATGGATACTTCCCTTTAGCTATCTACGCGGATCTCGAACGAGGTTCGACTCTCGACTTGTAATTGAGATAGCTGAATACAGGTAGTGATTTATGATTGAGCACGAGTGTGCATGAGATTTCAAAGAGGTTCATCGTATTCACAAGAACGTATTCTTGAAAGTTTTGCTTTATGTCAAGACTCCCTTTTACAACGTGGCAAATTGCACCCTGGTAATTATTTTAAAATGTCTTTGTAGTTTAGTTGGAAACAATCTTGGTAATCGACAATTCGATTGGAAATAACTGTCACCACGATATGATTTTTAGATTGTTTCGTTAGAAATCCCGTATTGAATTAGATGGTGGTCGAAAGTAGATCTTGTAATAACGCACTTCTGTGATTATCTTGGCAACAACTGTAATAAACAGCAATAATTTTCAACAGAAGTAGGTAGGTGTTGCAATTTTGCAGTAATGCAACGGTATCGGGGAAACGGTGGCGTGTGTTTACTTGCATTAGACTATTTTTCTGCTTACTATTCAACTTCGCACCCATGCATTGGTTCAATGCGCATGCGCACGCACTGTACGGCTACGGCTGCTTTTCAATAACAATGTATTCGATTCCATTGTACCAGTTCAGTTCTAGTATGTCGAGTAATCTGTCCAAACAGTGTTACATTGTCCAGACTTCACATAAAATGCCTACGCAAGTTGCGTATTTCTGGATGTGTAAATTACAGTTTTCTTGTTTTACTTACTTGCGTAACATCCACTAGCAAATAGGTACACTGTAGCAATTAAAGTTTTCGTTATTTTTTAAACATGTAAAGCAAAACCTAGGCTAATGTGGCGTGGTTTCATTTACTTTTTATTGCTGACTAGTGTGGTTTTATTTAAGCTTTTCTTTCGAGCACATCGCTGGTACCTTTGTAGCCATCTACTGGTAATTACAGTCTGAACTTAAAACGACTTTTTGCCCCCACACGGGACTCATCAAATAACGCATGTCCACACTACACACGTTCGTTTACTTTCGCTCGTTTAGTGAGAGTCCGCTTCTAGTATTACCACTAACAGGTAAATAAACTGCGGCCGCTAAAATAATATCACTCCAGCTTGTCTTGCCATAAATTAGTTTTCTATTACGACTCAAAAACTGCCTCGAGTTTCTTTTTACTATATTAGGATTAGTTACCGGGAAGGTAGTGTACAACCGACATCACAACTTTATTACGTAAGGTTGTCAGCACGGTATTTCACATGTCTTAATAGTACGGGGGCGAGAAGTGTATCCGTCGGATAATTTTTGAGTCTTTATTTCTTGGTCTAAGTTGTTGTAAATATCGTGTTTCCGATAATATAAGCATCATAATATACACAATTTAGTGACTTTATTAATATGATTTCACAATTTTTGTATATAAATTATGGATTCAATGTCGTTTTATTCTAAGCTGTTAATGATGTTTTAAAAAGTAGAATTAAAATATTGGACTCTATCGATCTATTTAGTTAAGATGCGTTAGTCACCGATATTTGTCTTGTGAAAGTCTTGTGTCGTCCTCGAAACATTGTTGTACTAAACTAAACTAGTTAATAGGTTTTTTACGACGACCCGTATGTTACGACTAGTCCAGTTGTTACGCGCCGCGTTTAAAAATTTAGTTCAAACACATCAAACTGTTTATTACATCACAAAATGTTTCATGCTTTCCGCATTTTTACCGGATCTGTTTACCAGACCCGAAATTTTACAGCTACAGTATTATGACAACTAATAAATTTAATTTCGCACTGTCTCCTCTTAACAATAGGTATTATCTATTCTCTCTTCGCCAAATAACATATTCACATGAACAGAAACCTTCCGCAGTGGCAAAATGCCAGTGTCTTTTCTGAAACTACTCGTAATCATTATAGTTAGACACGTGATTCATGGTTAACATAAGCTTTTCTGGATTTAAGAATTTTAGTCGATAAACAAATTGACAGTAAACTAAGATTTTAAATACTTTTACAGTAGGTACCAAACAGAGTTTAAAGTAGGTTCGTCGTAAAGATACAAATTCATTACTAAAAATTAAGTACACATGCATCGTCCGTAATTTGGCTTAAAGCTTCCATATAACGACTTATTGTCCCTCAAGCTACTAATACGTAATGCACTAAGATTTATATCGCGTAGACGACAGTAATCCCCTAATCAAGATTATGTCGCCGCATAGTAATGAGGAAGAGGCAATTTCGTTGCGACGATTTGAATTGGTCATGTGGTAGTGACGCACGGAAAGAATTGTATGTACTCGTACTAGGTATGGCATTCTTGCACTTGGATAATTGATGCACGTGCGAAGTGACCAAGGTACTTCGCTCGTGCTGCCTCACGTGGCGGGGAGCCACGTTCAATAGGTGTTGTTCCTATTTGGTCATAGCAGGCATCTTGCGAAAGTGATATGACTCAAGCCGTCTATACAGTTTGTTTACACTTTGGAGAGAAAATACAGCTCTGGTATTCTTTAATGAGGCGGTTTGCTCGAGGTTTTTAATTACTCCCGTGCCAGATGGGGGAAATCCCAAGAAGAAAAATGTCGTAATCTGAGCACGTATTTAAGAAGATTAATTCACGGCATAACTGTTAGGAATAAAATTATAGCCATGGAAAATACCGTGGCAACTTGTAAACGGGGATTTCTTTATTTTATATAGTATTGGTAAATATATTGTTGTAAATAATGACTAATGAAAATATGTTTCTTTATTTTCAGGTAAGCATTGTTAAGCGCTATCGTGAAATAGTGATCGCAGATATGTACCTTAGTAATAGCTTTAGAGGTAAGGTTTTGCATTATTATAACACAAAAAGAAAATGTAAAAAGACCAAACATGCGTAGAATCGCATTTTAACACATTTTACACAAGAATTTCAAATTTACCACAAGACCTATGTCTATATCAAAACTATGGAATTTTTATTTCTTCTACCTACTCGATTAGAACTATTTCGTATTTTTGCTGATTGCAGAAAGTCATGGATTAAATGTATACATTGTTTGATGTCCAATAAATAAATCATATCCACAAGTTAGTAAAAAATGTTTTGCATAAATCTTATGCCAAGTATTGCTACTTACCGTAATTAGCTACAATATATAAACATCCGACTAATTTGTAAACGTAAAACATGATCGCGTTACAAGATCGGTCAGACAGCTGTAATAATTTTCTGGATAAATAACACTTAAGCCTAATGAATAAAGCCTTTAACTTAATGCGTTTAACAGTGTTTAAAGTATATTATAAAAGTAAATAATGCCCGCTAAGGCCGTAGACCCCGTTGCTAATAAATTACATTCAAGTTTACATAATAATATATAACCGCGCGACGACATTCGAACTGCATTAAGCAACTCTGATAGTATTACGTCACACAATGATTAAGTGAGAATTTTACTAGAGATGTGTTTGAAGAATACGACTTGTTTCCGTTTCACGACGACATCGCCATGTGTTTGAATAACTATCGAGCCACATAACTTGACTTAAAAAATTACAGCCTAAAACCTTTTAAAATTCAATTCAATTCCGAAAAATAAATATTGTTATTTGTGATCGTATGAAAATTAGTATCATAATAATTTCTGAGATTAATGGCCTGGGCTGCCTGGAAGAATGCAAAAATAGCACGTGGAGAACTTTTGCTCATCTTCATCTTAGACTGAATAGATAATTATTACCTATACTGTCATAGAAAGCTGGGGTTGATGTTACCATCATCGACTAGTAAATAGGTCAATGATAGACATAAGATATCGTCGGCTCAAAATAAAAAGTTCGAACCAAGATAAGAACTTAATTCAATTGGTGACCACGTCAACGCATCCTCTACTTTTATCCGTCCGATAAATCCGAAGCGTAAAATTGTCGTACCGCGTCCGTAAATGGGCACTCGAGCAGTGGTTTTGTTCCATAATGACGGTGACTGCACTCATCCATCTGAGAAAATGCCCATCGCAGCCTCATTACGCGTCCTATTACGGCGACGAGAGACGCCGCATTTATCTCTCTTAGAAAGTCTAGGGCGTAATTAATATGGAGAGAGGTTATTATTATGATATCGGAGCGGGTCGAATGTTAAGATACGCCTCTAAAAGTCATTCTCGGGTTTCGGAGCATTATCGGAGGAGACTGGGAGGCTGTTAACGTCGTTGTTTGTTGTGCGTGCTTAAGAAAGAACTAGAAAGTTGATAAAACGTACGATATGGTTTAATAATGTGAGAACTGTGGACTCTTGAATCTTACGAAGATTTTACCAAAATCTTATAGTCTCTAACCTATACTGTTGTAAAATTGAAACGCTCATAAATAAGTTTTACGTACCTTATACCTAGAACAGTTACTTATTATATGTGCTATTTTATATTATTAAAGTGAAGCTCTGATAAAGCTTGTCGTTGTCATGCTCAGAAGTTATCGCATTATTATTTTTTATTTTATTATCAAGTCAATGTAGCCGTAAAGTATGAAATTGCGCATAAAAACTGTTCCAATAAAAGCAGGAGCAGCTGATGTTTTTTAGGTAATGATATTGTGGTTTAAGTTTTACGGCCTTTTGTGATTCTATAGAGCTAGCTCTGCTATCATTGAAATTAGCTCCGGGCCGCATTGATACTCGTACGTTCAAAGAATATGTAGCTAAAATAATCAACATATTAAAAGCACACGAGTCTTTATTTATCTTGATATAGGCACCATATGTACGTACAAAATTTTAAATACGTGCTGGAATGTTTTACTTAATACGAGTAATAAATCATTAATGAAGTCAAAATTTTACCTATATTCCTGTACAAAAATAATAACACAGAAGTAATATGTACATGTAATAATATGTAATAAAACAGAACACAGCCCTTTTAAGAAAGTAATTAACTGTAAATACAGTTGTTCATTCTTGTAACACAATTTCGAGTCGGCAGAGTCAGTACAAGTGCACAGTGGTATATCTACCTATAAAAGAAAAAGTCTCAAACAATGAACAGCCAAAAAAGTGGGACGAAAATAAAACCTTTAACATTTCGCTCGTATTAAACTCGGAGTAATTACAAACGGGGTTACGAAATTGCTGGAAACGCGCTCGTAGTTTTTGCGATGCCATGAGTGCGCGCGCCAAACATGTCGACGGGTGACATGCGCGGGCGCAGCCGCAGCGGTACACTAACAGACATGCTGTTAATTACGCGAATTATCAGCCGGCTGACTTCGCGACTGATGAAATGTGCTCGAAAAAACGTTGCATAACCCACCACTTAAACTCCTTTACGCTCGGCTTTTTGTCTAATTGTCTCCGCGGTATAATAATTGTCGCACTTACATTGCGGCTAGATTTTATTTGCAGTTTACGGCCGTGCAGGTAGTGTTTACCCTCGTCCTTCTAGATAATGTGGAGTAATAATAGTGGGTCGGAACTTATGATTACGTAATTAAAAATGGACATGATCTCGATCATTTTAAACGTAACTCCTATAGATGAGATAGATGTCCCTTTTAGAATAAATTTACACAAAACCATTATTGTATATTTAAAGTATAATGGTCCCTGAATACCATTATACTTTTAAGATGGACGCAGAATCTACATTTAGCAATTTGATATGTTACCTCTTACCTGGCCAGCAACTTTTGGTATCCACAATAGGAATTTAACTTACTTAAATAATGCGCACAATAAGACTAATAGCTACCTCTTGTCTGATTTATAAGGTAGTCAGCAAATAATGTAGCGGTAGATTCAAGAAAAAAATTACATTAGCATTTTAATATAGTGGTAACATTATAAATACTCGTAACATTACCTAACCGCGATCCTTATGACGATAACTTATAGCTAATCCACTCCGTAACTAACTAATAAGTATATCGACCGCATCGCAAAGGGAAGTCGAATCACGTAACATTTTTATCTCGTTAAGATTGTCAATATCCTACGTGCTTGTTAGCTGGTAGGTAATTGAGCCCTAAAAGTGAAAGTTTAGCCACGGAGTATAATGCGCTTATCTAATTTGTCCCACTCAATCACGGTGGCATGCAACACAGAGTCGAGATAAAGAGCACCTAATATATTTTAAATATCACTTGTCATTAGTATTATGTATTATCTATTACCGGCGTTACATAACGTCGCGTCGTGAGGAGAGTGATGGTGCCCTACAGCCATCACTTATGGAGCTAGTGAACCTCACGGGAGGTTCGAACTTTATTTTATTCTTAGAACGGAGCGATGCACTCACAAGTACATTGATTAGTTTTTCTATTTCACATAGGACAGTTCATTTTCTCACGAATACTAGTGCTGCGTGTTAAATAATGATAATGAGGTTGCAATGTTAATATAATACAGTTAATAAGGTAAATTTATGTCGAAACCAATGGACTTCTTCACATTAATGATTTTCATGAAGTTAATGATAATACAGTATTATGTACTTTTATAATTATTTGATACACATTTTATAGTTTTTAAATAACCGATTTTATGACAGGAATAATAGTATACCGAGACAATTAAACTAAAACCCATCACTACTTATGTTTAGGTTTTCGCCCACTCTCGCAAACGTCAAGAATTTTTATTGCGAGAGAAAAATTAACATCATTCGACAACATCTATCGAGATCATGCTAAAACAAACTGAAAGATAGTTTGAATGGTAGCTTTTCTATATCTTTTGTTGACTCTCTAAAAGCATTGTATGTATTGTAAATATTATATCATCGATAACAAGCTGTTTAACGTAATGCAATGTTTTGCATAACTTTACTGTTCTTTGTTGAATTTTCAATTTTCACTTGGATAATTAAATACAACTACTACGGTAGTTACGCAATAATTTTTTAAACATAAATCACTTCCGACGTCTTGCTCATTATGGATTCCATGTATTTTGTGAGATTATATCGTATATGCCATTATTCTTAGTAATGAAACATCTGATTACGTGAACAGATGGAAATGTCGATAGTCGCTATTATGCGCGATTTAAATTTGATATCGATTTAGAAATTGTTATAAGTTTAATTATATGAAAACTTAATCATATGAAACTTCAAATTTTATCATATTGCTAACATTATGCCCTGTTTGTAGTCGGGGTTATGCTTAAACTTGAATGGGTGACGTCTACACATGGTTATTGGATGTGCAGGTTTTAACTCTGTACTTCGATATTTAAAAACTCGGGAGGAACGTGTCCTTAAAATAAATTAACACTCCTTGCATCGACTACTTGTCCTTACTTACTAAGCTACCACAGACTTGAAACTGGATACGTGTCAACATTCTAATTGTATCCTAGAATCCATTTTTTCCTGACTTGGTGCAGGTTTACGCATTTATGGTATGTATATACATATAAAAACAATACAAACAAATTAGGTGCTTCTTAGGTGATAATGATAGTTTGACTCAGCATTATAACTAAGGACCTCCGCCCCGAGCCCAAATTAGACCTGGCGCCCTATAACTTATAACAGTCGCGCCCTTGATACTCACCCCTGCGGCCAGCCACTACGATCCTAGCCGGGTTTACTTTAAGCATTATTCTACTATAAATACTATCTATTACTATCCGTCTAAGATGTCTATTACTGATAAATTACCAGTTAAAAGCACCCTCTATCTCCATATCTATCTATAATATATTGCCGTAGGCGCAGTTCATTCGTGAATATACTAATATTTCGGCCCGTTGTTAATATGAGTGAACAAACAAAAGTTAATAGATACACATATTTCAAAATACCTATTCAAATGAGCTGATGCATTTTATTTTTTTTCTCATACCGATCTCATTTCAAAGTGAAAGTGATCCCTTTGGTAGCAAGATTTATGTCGGCTGCCGACATGGAATCATTCATATTGAGAGATGGGTCGGAACGAATGACGTCACAACCATTACTTGAGAGCATGGATGTTTGAGCATGGGTATTTCTAGAGTAGCCAGTGACGCAAGCGCATTACAATATTTGGATTATAAATTACAACATTGACCGCAAGTATCTCTCCGATTATGGATGAATTATTGTCGTTTTAGTGTTGCCGGCAACATCATTTATAAGCTAATGTATTTTGGACTGTTTTAGACAATGCTACGTATATTTTTTTTTATAGAGCCACTCGTGTAGGAACTCGTTATGTTGGTATTACAATTTTCAGACAAATTAACGTTCTTAAACTTTTAAATATTCATGAAAGGCCGTCTAAATAGTTGGCTTACTTAGTAACAAACGTTTAATTGTACCTATTACTAGTGTAATTAATTGCCAATGTTTTTTTAAGTCGCCAGCCACACTTCAAATTCACTGACGCGTTGATGTCGCGGACATAAGTCAATCCATATCGAAAATTATGTTGTGTAATTATTTAGAATACTATTAATATGTAACTATTTTGTTATTAATAGTATTCTGAAGTTTTATTCACATCAACGTAATGTTTACTTAATTATTAAATATTAGTAAAGGTATACCTAAAACAAATTAATTAGAGTAGTATTAAAAAATCAGTAAACATTTACTATATGACGAATGCCTTCAATTTTGCATGTGAATTCTGGATAAATAATTGGCGGCACCGGGTATAAGTACTTATTAAATTGTCTTAATTATGTACTCAGAATAGCAATTAAGTGTATTTATTAAATATTGTCGTTTTATAATTACATAAAACATTATATATTCTGATTATAATTAGCAAAATTTTAATAATTTTACAGATTTTTAGACGTGTTCTCACGGTAACATTTTTGGTACAAATGCTTATCAAATAGGTATTTTATCAGACTGATTCATCTTTTGTTTTCGATTTTATTGCTGGGCTTATTCGGTCAAAATGGTGATTCAGACTGCCTAATCACTGAAGCGGAAATGGTTTCCTAAATCTATTTTGATTTGTAGTTACAGCCTTATGCGTCAGAGGTGACCATTTCTACCAAGAAATAAAGATTGCCATCGGATGAAGTATTATCTAACACGGTAATAAAATGAAGCGGTCAGATGTCCAAAAATATGTAATCCATAAAATGTTTTAGCGATATGACGTAACCGCCCATACGTTGATACAAATCATTTCATAACTTATTATTGAAAGAAATCACTGGTTCCCTTACAATGGAGATAATTATCTAATCTCAATTATTAATAATGGATTCCGAAAACAAATTTTATGGTTATCATTGCGATCTGGGCGTATTCGTTCTCGGAAACTAGATCGAAGCTTACATAAACATTGGCGATTTCATTTATTTGTAACTATTATAATGGGACTATCGCACACAATATCTTACTACAATACAAATATTCCCGTCTTATTCGTTCACAAACAGAATTAAAATACAATAAACACTAAGAAGCCACATTCCTCAGCCGAACACAATAGACATTACTATTGGTATTTTCTTTATAAGCTTATTCGCCTTGTGTATTCATAAGCTAATTACTCTATTCAAAGTTATTCAAACGTCATAACCATCGGTCAACTTGGATATATCCCTTCTAAAGTAGCGTGCTAGAGTGCGTATGATCGTGACTAAACTCCTGAAATGGGTATTCGATGGCGGCCGGTGTGGCCGCGGCCGATCTGCCATCACAGCCAATAACGGTTGGCGCTTTATAACTTATTATCAAAGTAGTAGGGCATATATTCCTCTGTGCTTTGACCTTGACAGGTTAAATATTATGCATGTACGTCTGTAAACAATCGATAGTGCCGCCACGGACAACGCGACCCATCACGCATGGCTAATGCGCGCGCGCAGCCGCACTGAATCACGATGAGGGTGAACATTAAAAGCTCTAAGGCTCGTCCATCAAACTTTATTAGATACCGTATTTTATAGCCTGATTTGTATTCTATACTTCATTTTCATACTCCTACTATACCTACTAAGAAAGCCAGATTAACTTATATACATACATATATAAAACTTGTCTTTTTGTAATTATTTTTAAGAATTAAATAGGAATACCTATTCTATTTGCTTCCTTAATTATACCTAGAAGACAAATGCACATTATCATTGCAATATAATAGAAAATATGTTCATGTAAGTTTTAGTTTTACAAAAGCTCAAAAAAAAATATAAAACCAGCGTTCAAAGAAAATCTTTTCTTTATACAACTTGGTTGTAAAACCAAACGCCACTACCACCAATCAAACACCTCAAACAATGGCCTCACACTCAAAGAAATAAAAGATAATCCCTTGCAAAAAGGAGCAGTAAAATGCAAAATAATACAAATCTTGCTTTTGTCTTGTTTCGAGTGGCTCTCAATATTTTGTCGGTTATCGAGAAGTTATAAACTGGTTCATTACTGGGTCTATTACAAACCGATGCAGAGCTGTGAAACAAAAGCATTGTGCGGAACACTTGAACGATAGATAACGGTTTTTGCATAAACAAAAGGCAACTATCAATAATCTTTGGATGGCATAGAGTATCGACAGGACACGCCCCTTTCGCTGAGTTTTATTTGGAATATGATCCGCTAACAAAGTTGTTAACATGACGTTGAAAAAGCCACAGACATTGTTCTTTTAGCGATACATAAGACGAGTGCAAATATTTAAAGATGAGGTTACTGGAACAAGTCGCGGAAAGATATTAATGATAATGTTCTGATTGGGTCCGTGATTCATCATTTTTGGGGTACAAGGTATTCAGATTACAAAAAGTAGGTTCTCGAAAACAATACAAGTAGGATGATGTTCGAGAAGGAATTGAATGAAGATTGCGTGCGGCGTCGGCGCAGGCGATCACGCACGCTTGCCTCTGGAGCGGGACTCATTCATATAATGGATGTAGAATGGTAAATTGGATAATCTTCACAAATAACTCCGCTATATCAATCATTAGTAGACCAACCGACCTATTTTCTACAAACGATCCGAGCTCATGGTAAAGGTTCTGCAACAATGCTGGAGACTTTACATGTAAAAATAAAACGCACGTTTCTCCCGAAGGCTTATGCATTACAGTAATTTTAACAAAATATTACCGCACAATTTTACATAGCAATAGATATTCAGCATTAGATTAATTTATTAAGTTTAAAATTTCCTAACATTGAATACCAAAGAAACAGATTTACTTTACTTACTCATTCAGTACTTACAAGAACTTTCAATTACAATAAAATTACTTGAATAAACTAAGTACTTAAGTAATGAAACTTTTCGTGCCACAGATTGTGTTTCTTCATAATCGTGACAACTGAGACATTTCACAGCTAGCTCATTTTGATAACCTAACCAAGTTGCAAAGATACAAATATTGCAACGAAAACATTTTTCTTGTAATTTCGTATTACAATTGAACGTCGAATTTTCAACACAAGTATTTTACTTACCACTTTTCAACTATATTTTTTAAAACTAAGCAATATCGTAGTTAGTATTTTTATTATTTTGTATCGTAGTTAGTAGACTTTACGTACATCATACGTGATAGTGATCAAGCATTTGAATTGTCTACACGTGTTGAATTGATTACCATGACCTAAAAATGGAGTAAAATCGTTTACGATGGACATAGTAAGCATTTAAGTGCAAGACTACGCACACCACGAATCGCTGCGTGTCAAATGTTAATGCAACATATTTGCATTAATTGCCGATTGGCGATTCGTCGCGTTCCAACGACAAGCACTTCGTTTGACGAATTTGGGTATGACACATGTCCAGCCGTATGATTGTGGATGGATACCGACGTGGACTGAATAATGTAACACTAGCGAATCAAATGTAGGGAAAACACTTCGCTAGTGTTTCATGACTTCAATCGTTTTAGAATTTGTAAATACTCGGCTACTTTATCTAGTAGTTAGAAACCTTAGCTACGAAAATAAAAGCCGATCGATCCTGAAAAGGGTATATGATCGTATGATGAACACGGCCATCTGCACCCAAATCATAAATGTTTACAAACATTTTTAAATATGTCTTATCGTTGTCTTATCCATAACACATGCATTAAAGGGAATCGGTGTCCTTAGGTGAGCAATTTACTACTACCTACTTTCTTTGAAGTTAATAGCACTGAATTGGTCCAATTAACATATTTACTTATTGAAATGACCGAGAATTCAGATTAAACTTAACGCTTAACCAATGATATCCCGCTTTTAACACGAAAAAGAAAGCTGACATGATATAAAAGAAAGCGTCATTGTCGTAAAATGTCCTATAAAACTCCAAAAGTATTCGGTAATGGCTCTCAAGGACCCTGAGGGAAAATGGATGTCGTGGCATTCCTCAGAGCGTGGCGCGGCAGTTAATCGAATTACTGACGACAGACGGCCAATGATATAATTTAACTGGTTTAATTCGATCGGACACAGTCGGGGTCGATGAATTCAGGTTACTCAGACGAAAGAAACAGCACTCTTTATTGCCATTGTTTATTTAGTTCGAATGCCAACGGGGAAAATATGTACGCACGATTAGTGGCAAACTTTACAAATAAATCATCACAGGTTACACATTACAAATAATCATGCAGTGTGTGTTGTTTAAATGTCAATAAGTTATATTCTAATAAAGATTAAGCTGTCAACTCATACGGTACAAAATAGCATTGCATATTAAACCGTATTACCTAATACATATTATTCAACTAACGAAGTTGACAACGAATACTGATACCTACCTACCTTAATAGGAGTCTGTCGCAAGAGCCTGTCGGAAGTTTCGACACCACCTTTATTAGTAGGCAAATTTAATAACCACCTGTGGTGTATAAATTAGACGAATTCGCTGTAATTCGACTTCTCAGGACAGACACAAGTCGTCTAGCGCTTTGACCTAATATGTGGCTATATGGCTTACAGTAAAACGGTGAGAAATGGCCAACTTTTAAGCAATCTAGCAGCATATCGACGTCTAGCGTGATGTTCATTTGTACGTGCGAGTATGATTGATAAGTTGTGTGACATACTCCACTTCCCGTAGCCGCAGGCGTATGATATCTCGGTGAGTGCGCACGCGCGTGCTGCCCGCTTCGCCGCCATCACGAAACTCTTTTATTATTAAACAGCTCTTACATTTATTACTCCATTGATATGTTACACAGATAGTTTTTGTCATTGTTAACGACGTTGGCCTACTGCATTGATTGTATCTCGGTTGCGCTATAGGACGTAGCGCGGTCATTTTTGCAACATATTTTATTCAAGTGCTATCGAGGGATGTCAATAGCCTCCATTATGCATATGGTTGTATTTGACAATAAAAAAAGCAATTTCTATAACCTTTACGTTTAATTTTTTCACATAAAATTTCACCTCATCTCCAAAAACGACTGAACACTGATTTTAACTAAAAACTGATGTAGATCAGTTGAGAAATATGTTTTTCCGACTTCAGTCTGTATTTTCTTTGAAAATCTGTAATACAATAACAAACACTGTATTTTTTTAAAATAATTAAGTAAATTCTATACTGAATAATCCCTTACCGATACACAAAACTGCGATCACAAGCTAGCTCATTTGTATTGAAAAAAATATGAGTAATTAGTGGCTTATAAGGCATAGGCGGGCGGGTGCGTATCGTAGGAGGCCGGGCGGCGCGCGCGCCGGCCGCGCGGGCGCAGTCCTCACCGCGCCGCGATACCGCTCGCACGACCGAACTCTGTGACTCACTGCGCACAGTGGCCCGGCTGTAAACAACGGGGGTCGTACGTGACCCAAGCCTCTTAGTGATGTTCTCGTGCTAGTGACCACTGCTTACTTACATACACACAAAGGACTTATGATGCATGTAAGTGCTACCATACCGAATATACTGTCTTTATGTGGATCAGTTAAATACAATTTGATGGGCCGGCTAGGTCCGCCGTTACCGACCATTGTTTTTCCTGTTAACGCAACAATTCATTCAAAGTAGTTGACCACAATTTTTCAACAAGGCCAATATCAAATTGATTACAATCCTCTTTAGATACAGTGTTATTCAATAGCCTATTATATTACTGGTGACCTCTATAGAATAATATACCTTCATGCATGCTTATTGAAATGAAAATGATCACTTTTTTATTTTTAAGCCACTTATTCCATAATTTTATTTAGCCTACTAACACGTTAATCACATTCGCATGCAACCCCATTTATACATAGTTAACATTTATGTCAACGGTTCGCATAACGATGTCAATTCCCCAAATGCAAATGTCAGTGCACTCCCATTTTTAGTCTCAAAATATGGCGTTTTCTTACCTTGTCTATATGCCGGCAAAGGGAAAGAACTCTCCGAAAACAACCATGTAATAAATAAAAGCCTCTTCAACATGTATGAACATCATAAAATTATTTGTACCAACATATTCATGCAGATTATCTTTTGACGCACATTCCACGTTTTATACGATTAATCGCGGGTAGTTGCAAAGTTCATATCTCGATAGAAACAGAGCCCGTAGCGTCATCCGTATTCATGCGCATGCGACACCGGCCATTTGTTGCGTTATCGCGCTGCTGGCTAGTACCAACGCGTAACACCATATGAATGCATGTTAGGTGAACATCTGACACCAACTAATCGCATTCACAGGTACCTACGAGTTCACAATAAGGTACCTACTTTGCTGTAGTTAAGTATGACTTTGCACTATAATTATATGTTGTTAGAACTTCTGCAAACGTTATTTATTAATGTATGCAAATTTGATGTATCTGTAGTATGTTAATTGCTTTGTGTAGTTACTTACCGTGCACTGAAATTTAAGAAATCTTTCCAATTTCTGACTTAAATTTTGAAAAACATACTTTAAAGTATAAGTTTGGATTTAAATTTTTTTTTGGATAGTTTTAATAACATCAAATATAAAAGAGTAACTTCTTAAGTACTTGTATCTAGTACTACTACAACTACTAAATATCATGTTTAATGTGCAGTGACTATATGTAGCAATGTATAAAAATAAATCTAGAAAGGTCAAGACTGCGTCTGCCAAATAATAACATTCACTAATAACATAGTAATAATAATCTTTACGTAGAGGTGGTGTAACATTGACCGAAGTTTTTTTCATTCGGAACAAACCTAAAAAAGTTAGTTTTATGAATAAATACAATTTTACGCTGCCTTAACCCATACCGCCATCTTTATGAATAAACGTAAAAAAGGATTTACTAAAAGAATGACAGTCATTTCCTTTAACTGATCATAAACTCTTTCATGGGGGCGCCTGGTGCGGCCGTGTAGAATATTCAATTGTAAACCCTAAGCTTTTAACTTAACACCCAGTTACAAAAATTTTGCGTTCTAATCCTCAAAGAAACCTTAAAAAGACAAAAGCCATTGATACCCACAAAGTTTTTACTACAAACAACTATCATTGAAGATTAACAAAAACAAAATCACCTACCTGGCCGATGAAAAAATAGGACATAATTATCTAATAAGTAGAGTCGAGTCTGGTCGGGGCAAATTGATAGTGTTGCGTGTTCCACCAGTGTTTGAGCTTTACCGCTGGTTACATAAGAATATTGGAAAGCCTCGAGCACATGAGGCGTCGAAGACACGATAGATTGAATCGTCTTTCGTAAGCGTTCCGTAATTATCCACTCCGAACTAGATTTATAGGTTGCAACCCAAAAAGTAAATTTGCAACCCGACGCTGTCTGAGCGGGTTTTGTCTTGCAATCCATGACTTGTCATTACAAATTAATACAACGCCAGATCATTTATATGGATTTTATTTCGTGAGTACCAATCTTGTTTTGTATGTGTGTTTTCACGTTGCATAATGTTTGACTGAACAAATTATAATTGCAAATAAATATGGATGTTTGATTGATGCTTTTGAATCGTTCCGTTTATAGTCTTTGCGTTGAGAATTTAAATAAACATTCATTTAATGTGATTGGATCAGTGGTTATTAGGAACGCAAGGATTAACATTTTCCATGTGAGCAAAACTGCATAATTAAGAACGTCTGTATCTCCATAATTGATGAGCCAATTAAGTAATGCTCTCCCTCCAGTAAAGTAGTATATAACCTTAATACCTCGATTAAGAAGCATCATAGCAGTTTGCCAAGTTGTTCGGAGATTAAACGTTCGTAGGGCTTGTCTAATGCCGACCAGATGTAAACAAGCCTTATGAATTATTCATTGTTATTGTGTCTCTTATTAAACTGGTTCTTAATTCCAAATCGAAAGCGCATCCAATCGCGGCTTACTGAGTAAAGGATTGCCTACGAGCGTGGTTATTACACATCCCCCGGCTATGAGACATTAAAAAGGACCTCCAATTAATTTTAATAGCTACTGCCTCGTAAATTATAATCTATTGCCTTTATTTATCTATTGTCGACAATGATAAACTAACATTATACTAATAAAAATCCCTGGATGGATCGCCCGAATGACTTTTTTAATTAAATATGCTTTTATCGCCCATCTAAACCGAATTCATGGTTGTATTTAAAACTAAAGTTGATCGTTTTTTAAGTGTGTTCCAGCCTTGATGTTAACAATTCTCAATATATTTTTCCCAAGCACTGCATTGTAGGTAGTGGTTACATGTATGTACACAAAAATCTCTGCATTATTCTTTTATACACGCAAAAACTGACAACAAATATGATTTGTTCAGATGTTCAGTCACATACCTAACAAAGAAATCGTGGATTAAACCGCGACTACCAGCATTTACTTTATCGCTTCTTTTAAAATGATGAGACAGTAACACGAAGCATTAAAGATGTCTCTGGTCTTATTAACTGATGAGCAAAAAATCTTTTAGAGCACGCGTGCTGTCTGCACTTGGCTCGGCGATCTTTAATTAAATTCGATATCGCATGTGCCATTAATAAGGGCGGGTGGATCGCCTAAATGGGGAATACACCTGACGACAGGTTACACTACTCAACAAATAACAAACTTTTTTTTTTATCTGAGTTCCGACTATGTGATTATAATTCCTTGTTACTGACCTAATACAAATATGTAAATAAGATTTTTACATCACATCTCATTTTCAAGATAAATTAAATTAGTCAAAAATACGATTTTCTTACAAAATAAAGCTAACCCGTTAGGTTTTATTGATGCTTTGATTGAAAAGGCGAAGTTTTCTTGGTGCCGCTGGCTTTCCTCTTGTAGTGAGATCCTGGAGTTTCTCTAACAAGGCTCCAACAGTAATCTGCGAGCATAATAGGCTCCCATCTTCCTTGGAAACGTTTTTCGATTGCAGCCACATCTTGATGAAAGCGTTCCCCATGTTCATCGCTGACTGATCCCATATTTTCGGGGAAAAAATCCAAGTGCGAATGAAGGAAATGTAGTTTTAATGACATATTACATCCCATTTTGTGATAACAGTCCAACATCAGTTTAATTTTTTGGCGAAAGTCAGCGGATTTATTGTTACCAAGAAAATTCTTTGTCACATCAATAAAAGCATCCCATGCTTGTTTTTCAGTATAATTCAGAGTAGATGTAAAAGACGAATCTTCAATCAGCTTTTTTATGTCCGGACCTACGTATACGCCCTCTTTGATTTTTGCCTCACTAAGCTTTGGAAACTTTTGCTTAAGAAATTGTAATGCAGGACCATCTCTATTTAAGCGTTTTACGAAATTTTTTATGAGGCCTAATTTAATGTGTAACGGCGGCAAAATAATTCTAGCGGATTCAACCAAAGGATCAAATTTAACATTTTTCTGTCCCGGTAAGAGAGAGTCACGTGATGGCCAGTTTTCTTTTATAAAATGTTGTGATCGCGCTCGGCTGTCCCACTCGCAAAGAAAGCAGCAGTATTTGGTATAGCCTGACTGCAAGCCAGTTAACAAAGCAACTACTTTAAGATCTGCACAAATTTGCCATTTATGTTTATTGTATTTTAGTAACACTGTTTAATTAGGTCAGAAAGAGGTTTTTTTTTCGATTTTGGCGTAAATTCGCCACAAATATAACAAAATACGTTAGGACTGTTAACACATACGCGTGACATTTTCTAGTTTACCAATTGAACTAACGTTTAAAGTAAGTTTTGCTTGTAAAACAATCGTATTTTCGAAATACCCGCAATATAAAAATCAAAAATACGTCAAAAAGTTAAAATTCATATTTCTCAGTTTCTAGACGTGATATCGAAATAAAATGCCTACATATATTTATTATTAGTCAACATCGATATGAAACAATATGAGCCAAATCAGATATTTTTTTAGTGTTGAGTAGTGTTATCAGCCAGACGCCGCTAAATAGTTTTGAGTACAAAATGGAGTTCTTTGAATAAAATTGCTGTTGCTAATAGCTTATGCCAGTTGTACAGGCTTTGCATGTCGACAAAAATAGCACCTACAGCATATTGTGTTTACTTTTTATTAATTATAGGGACAAGATGGGCAGAAGGCCTTGACAACAATTGTTAACAAGTAGTATGCACATTAAAATTGTTTCGTTTTTATTTTGGATGAGGCCAACATTAAAACGAATGATTATAATTGATAGTGTTAGATTAATAATAACCTAAAATATTTATTAGTAATGTTTTAAAAACATTACTTATACAAAAACATTCTTAAACATAAAACAGCAGAATTTCAATGAAGAAATATTTACTTAATAGATTTTAGGTTAAATATTATTTAATCATTGCGATTAACTGATACATGCAGTTAGTAATCTCTTATTGTTAAAGCTATTTACATATTTTAATATGATGATAAAACATAGCTGTATTGCCTGTACCTTATATACAACGGTAGTTTATAAAATGTACTTTTGCATGCGAGCTCTGCAAGGACTTCCATTTAAATAGCCTATGGCATCGTCTGAATGATAATCATCATAGCATAGGCCCATGTACCTATACAAGCCTCGCCTTGCGTCATGCATGGTAATAAGAAGACATTACAAAATTACCCACCATTGTTCTGTGTTCGCGGAACAACATTTCTTGGTGCGCCGATTGACGGCTTCTAATAGGGCTCGCATCATTGTGCATCTCGCCGGTTCCCACCTAACGCCACGCTAACCCACCTGGAAGTACCGACAGGCCACTGCAAATCTGCCACTAATAATGTCGTCAAAGAAAGTGTCACGTAATGTTTGGTTACGCGGCGGAAGTGTTAGCATAAATGATCGACCAAAAAAAGGCATATTCTTTTTAACGGCTTAACGTTGTTTAGAAAGGGTGCCTAAAAATATTTTCCCAGTGCAATCTGTGCGGCATGTGACGTTATTGTCCCAGCACGTGTTTGACAGCAAGTTTAGTGACCCGCTTCTAAAGAACTGCCGTACATTCATTAGACGGCGTCCTGCGGTGATGCGAACAATTCTTTCTTTCCTCTGGCGGAGTACAATTGACATAATGTGTAATTGTTTTGTAACTAGAGTTTTATAAGAATGTTGCAACAGTACACTAGAAGGATAGCTTCTTATTAATGTAAATTCATCTTAATTACGTTCCAGTAATGTCTAGATCTCAAAGTCTTAGTTGTAAATAAATTAAACCGGTTTTTTTTTTTTTTTTACAATTTACATATACTTTAGTTCTAGATTTAGTTACAATTAAGATAATAGCGTACGGTGGAGTTTTATTTACCTTAAGTAATAACGAATAGGTAGGGCTGTAAAAATACCTCTTATATCAGATACTAATGGCAATAAAAGGATACAAGTCTTTCGGTGCAACGGCGCAAGCACGGGACGTGTCCTGTGACAGAATCTCATCTTTTGTGAACTGTTCGAGGCAATTTGTTTTTGAGTAGTAACTTTTTAGACACCACCAGACGTGACTGATTGAAAGTGTCAGTGGTGTGGCCAATAGAGGGGGGAGGGGGGGGGGGAGGGGTCACGTCCGTCGCCCGTGCCCACTGCCCGCGCTCCAAGTTACGTGACCGTGAATACAACCCTCTACAAAAGCAATGCTTATGATACATTTTGACGGAATCGTCCGAAAATTCCCGGTACAATCCATTACGTATGCGCTCTGTGATATGTGTGATCTATGCACTCGTTGTAAAAAAATCCTTTGATAAAATAGTTGAGCTTGAGCTTTACCCATACGATTTACTAAACCTAGAGTACCTACTGTTATTAAATAATTAACTCTTAGAGTATTTATAATAATATGGTATTTTAAAATGATAAAAAAATTACTCAGGAAATCCAAATACGCAGTTTTATCACAACATGATTGTTCAAATAAGTATATCTTACTTATCATGTTCTCAATTAAATATTATATAAGTTAATATTTTTACAACATTGCTAAAAAAGGATTATTATAGCAATATAAATGTAGCCACACCGCTTCTAGATGGTAAGCCAATTTGTTGGGTCGATAACGTTGTCCAATTGTCCCTTCGGTGAGTGCGCACACGCAGGGGTCGTAAATGACGTTCCGGGAAGCACGCCTTTGTCCCCGCTTCGCTCCACTGCGCCCTTGGGGATAACCTTTGGAAGGAAATAATAGATATTTTAGGAAGTTGTAAACTTTAGAATACACCATTTGCTATTGGCCGTAGACTAACTGTTGAAACACGTTTCTGATGTCCAATAATCGTCGTAATTGTAGATATTAAGGCTCAAGGCTAATATGTGTTCTTTTTATAGCGTTGTAAGTGATTTTAAGTGCTGGTACCATATATAATCTGTAATGATTTTCGTATTAACGAGTTCGTTTAATGTAACATTAGAGATACCACCTAATTTAAATAACAAGTTTTTTATGAAATAACATAATGGATTCAGTCACATATTCGCTTCACTGCTCCGAAATATGAACTTATTGACAATAGTAATATTTTATTTCTGTCAATATTCTACTAATAGTTATGGTATATCATCAGACGGTACTGTATTAAGAAGTTCCGTTAAAACTCGCACAAAAGTAATTCTTAAATTTCATACTGAATGTAAGACTTTCGTTAGTTTTACATAATGTCTAAAGGCGTTGCAGACAACAAAGCCTGTGAATATTTAATTAAGATTAATCAAACGCCGTTGTTTATTTTATGCATATGTTTACGTAAGCATTACGTTTTGAGATAGGTAAACTAGTAATTCTATTACGTAGGTTAATATTGGAATTCCTTTAAATAAAGACTATATAGACAGATAGAATATAGTGAAGACGCCGATACATTACAATGAGTTCTTGCATGACGCTAAAAGTAGGTGATGTCTTAACACGTGAATATAACACTTCATCGATGCACGAGTTAGCAGTTGTTGAAAAACTAGTCCAGTCTATAAAAGGAACACCGAATCAAACGGATCCATCATCGGCGTTGCATCGGTGATGTAAATTAAACACCGCTGTAAGTTACGCAATGCGAAAGCGGGAAACCGGTGAGTTATCGATAGTTAACTGCGTTTTTACAACCACACTCGCCGGCTTTGTTTCCATCTTGCGCCGAAAATATTGCGCAACCGCGTAAATTGATTGCTCCAAAAAAGTATAAACTTATATCTCTTAAACCATCTGGCTCCAGGTAGCTGGTCTACCTGCCCACTTCGGTGCATCGTAAGATGACAAATCCGATCAAATATTTAACGGTATTCGGATTTCATTCTTCACGTAGCTTTATCGTATTTCGGGAGATAATTTATATGGCCACGTAATGCGATTATTATATTAACGAGACAACATTTTATCTCCCGGGATACGGATTTAATCTTGTCGTAACTAACGCGTTATAGAAGCTACAGAGGCCGATGAAAAGTTTTCGAAATATAGTTAGTAGATGATATTCGTAAGTGTTGCCTAACTCGTACGTAGCTGTGCAGTGGTATCACTTATTGTCAATCAAATGAAGCGGTTGCGCACACTCGTTGAGTGGTGCGTGTCACGGCCCCGGTCACGACGGCTGACCCGCGGGGGCGCAGGCCGAGCGCCTCAATTAGCCAGCCTATACGTTACGGCTCAAGAGGTAGGTTACACATCGCCCGAATTACGTGCCCGCCCGAGGCTCACTACTTTCTCCCATGGACTTATTTAAAAACGTCTCCAACGCATGATTGACGCTAGTATTGTTGCCTTATTGTTACGTAACCCGATTTGAAGTGCCGTCACTCAAACGAATATTTTCAAAAGATAGGTTTTGTTAATGTGTAATGATGCGTATTCTTTGTGCTTGCCATTTAATTGTTGGGCAATCGATGTGTCCGTTTAACCTATGTACCAATGATTA
This sequence comes from Glyphodes perspectalis, assembly GCA_951394215.1. NCBI lineage: Eukaryota > Metazoa > Arthropoda > Insecta > Lepidoptera > Crambidae > Glyphodes > Glyphodes perspectalis. The sequence continues at coordinate 7,908,126 of OX596214.1, read as the reverse complement.
CTAAAGACGCGGGCTGGATTATACGCTTCGTTGATAGCGTTAACTCGCATATTATTGTGGCTGTCAAGCCATCAGGAGTTATTGACAGCCATGATGCCAAACTTACCAAAAAGTTGCGAAATGTATCATACTGATTAGCAACAAAACGTTCTGAAAAGTTTAAGACTCCAGGGACATTCCAAGAGGTCGTCTTTTATTCAAACGCAAGTCCAAGAATAGCCGTACAAGTTCAGAAATGTTAAGTTTTATTACGTGCTATTATCTGGATCACTTCTCATTTGGGAGTCCATTCTAAGCTTAATTTAAATATTCTACTCAGTCCGAGCTGTTCTGCAACACTGGACCGAGCAGCAAGCGCGAAATTCGTTTATTGTCTCCATTAATTGTTCGCCGCTTTAAACGCATTACAACTTGGCAGCTCATTTGAAACATTGTTGAGGTTCATGTGGTTTTTTCTGGTCGTTATTTTAAAATGAGCTGTTGGGCGTGAGCAGAGGGGTACGTAAGAAGGCCGATGACCGCGATCCGCCGCGTGCCGTGATTCGGCCCAGAATGCATTTATTCTGATTCAACGCAGTCCTACATCATTCCCAATCGGAAATTCCGAGGCTGATGTCTTCTTCGGTAACAGAGCGCTGCTTTCTTTATGATTTACGAGTTTTAAGTCCAAAGTGTAATTGCAGGCCGGATTTTTATGTTCATGCATCTTATTGCCCGCTGAGTTAAGTGAATCCGTTAATTGCGAAGCCTGTAATTTGTAAAAAAAATAATACACATTGTTTAGTACACTGCTTGTATATTGCTATGAATCATCTGCATACTAAAAGGGACATCCATATAAATGTGTTGAAGTTGCAGTTTTATGCATAACAAATACGACCTAGACTGTAGGTATAAGTACTTCGCGCATGGTCTTACAAATTCAACTGCTCTACGCTACGACTCGGTTGCGTGTTAATTATTGTACTTATCATAATTAGCAGTTTTCAACGAACCTTTGTTCCTAGTTCTTCGGAATTAGCATGCAACACGTTGTATCATTGCACTAGCCCTACTCAATGCGTAATGTTTATGTTGCATATACTCATTATCGGTTTATTGAGTTCATGTGATGTAGGTACATAACGGTTTCCTAAAAAAAATGGTTTCTTTTTCAGTAAAAACTTGCACTTAAACAAAAATCAGTATTTATAAGACAGCAATTATTTTGTTTGAAAATTACTTAAGAATTTCTTTAAGGGTTACAAATTGGCTTAACTTTAGATGACAGATTAATTGATTATCTTAGATATGGTGCTTCCAGTAGAACACAAGCTAAAAATATCGTTTATATTTTTCTTCTATAGGCTTTCATTTGTAAACAAATTGGCGTAATATTTAGTTTCATTCCCTGACCTTTGGTGTGAACAAATCACTTTTACTAAACGGTATTCATCCAAAAGTGAAATGTTTATCGCTAATCGCGAATCGAGTTGTTTTCACCAAGGATGAGTCGCCGGTTCGTGGGTATCGACTTACAACAATGGTTGGGATTAGGGTTTTCACAGATGAACCAAGCAAATTGCTTTTGTTAAATCTTACAACCTTTTTTGAGCTTATTTGTAATCCGTATTTTACTGATAACTAGATTTTAACACAATCTGTCTCCAGTGTAGTGTAACCTTCAATGTCTGGATAGGTCAATATTTACTTTCAACATTGCATGGAGTTTTTATTATATCTTTTTTTTTCTCATTTTCTACCGAAACAGTTGTTATTTTTTCGCTGTCTCTACTTATTCATATATACCGCTAACGCATTAAATTAAGTTTCACACAATTTAATAATTTTATTTTTGTAAAGTTTAAACGCGTTCACGCGTATGTATAGCATTTCTATACTCGGATAAATTTACTCGAATTAAATTTGAATGTTTTTCTGGACTGTTTTATTGAGTGTGTTAAACAGTTCGACTCGTTTAACACAATACTATCGTAAATAGCAATAGGTTTCTGATAATGTGAAGAAAGGAAAATGCAAATGCAAACGAAATTAAAACCTCTCTTGACACAATTAAATAAACTCAGACAAACAGTTTAAAATGCCGGCGCAAGCGTCTACCTATAAAATAGAAAATAAAGCGATACTTAGAGTTGAATTATTTTGCAAACTTGCAGTAAAAGGTTTTATAGCTATTTTACAGTTGTCTTAACATTAATTACTCTGGGCTTGTAATTCTAGTAATAGGTAATTAATATTTTATCTTCTCTGTCCTATTTTGATTTGCCTCGTCAATTTGGCAACCCTGGTTAAGATATGCGGGAACCCGCTGCGCGCTGACCTTTGAGGAGATGTCACCATGATGTTGGATGACATACCAGCTTCAGAATCTGGTTTTAGTTCCGCTAACCTATTGCAGCGTTGCCGTTTATGGTAGAGAGCACGCGTACTTACGATATTTTAATAGTCAGATAAGAATTAACCGACTGATAAAGTATAAAGTCACCAATTTGCGGATGTCATACGGTATTTTACTTAGGAAACAGGCAATGACATTTTACATTCATCTGGATTGTGATTTATTTGATTGTTGTCTTTTAACTGACTGTTGAACAATTAGCCCTAAGATGCATAATATGTAAGTAGATTAGTCCCATGTTGGTCTGGGACTTGGCCCATGTTGATCTGGGACAAAAAAAAAAGAATCTTGCCTAGCATGTCGTAAAAGGCGACTAATGGTGTACGGGCTTTTGGGTATGTGACTGAGTAGGCGACGAGCTAGCCACTTGTCACTCCTTTTTCACAGCTTTCCATCCAACTCAGCCCACTGTCCCATGTTGGACTGGGACTTAAAAAGAATATGCCAACTGTGGTTCTTGCCTAGCATGTCGTAAAAGGCGACTAATGGTATATCGAGTTTTGGGTGTGTGATTGTGTAGGCGACAGGATAGCTGCTTGTCACTGCTTTTTCACAATTTTATAATCTAATCTAATCTAACCCAGCCCGGCTTTATTTTTGGCTGAATGTGGTTGAAGGGGCATGCCTCTTTGACTCTGCCTACCCCTTCGGGAATTATGGACGTGATGTTATGTTATGTGTTATGTTATGTTATATGTAAGTAAATAAAAATATAAATGCATTTAAGCGTTCGTCTAGTAATCCACAATAAATAACACTCTAAGCAGCAACTGTTATAACTTGTAGAATACACGCAATCTATCGAAAAATGTGATCGCAATTATTGAATTAGGAAAATGCTTGTATTTGATTTTTTAGGTCGCAAATGAGTCTAATACAAAATACTGATTATATAGGAAACATGATTGGAATACAACATGCAAACTGCAATGTACAAGCCTGTTATCCTGTATCCTCTTTCAACCTCTCAGAAACACTGAGCTTACTTGATGAATCACGGCATTCCACGAACTTGTACCGAATACCAGAACGCCATATTACGTACCGTTAATAAACCTCCCCTCTCAACGCAGTAAATTCACCTTTAAACCAATGTCAAGCATTAATTTCGAAGTGATTATAGCGCTCCGAGAGGTTTATTGCGAGTGAAAAGCGCCCATTTGATAATTGCGTCTGCATTCTGTTCGTAATGCGCATTACATGTCAATGCAATTAAATTAACGTCCCAAATAATCTTAATGCATATTTAAAGTCCGAAGTATCCTCAATAAAAGCATTATTGAAACGTTATCAGTCGTACCGGACAGTTCGATTTAAGCATGATTAATTTATCAAGTCCATCAACAGTTATTTTCTGTTCTGGAACTAAGATACTTTAATCTTTTAATCGAAATTCAAGCAAAATTTAAATCCTGCGTCAGATCTGAGATAAAAAAAAATGTTACATGCCAATCTCTTCTGGTTAATTTTTTTAGAAATGCTTTGAATTTTCATGAGAACTACCACTGTATATTCAATTGATTAGGTAGTTACAGCTTATAAAAAAGATTTTATAATATTTGCACTTCACATTAAGAAATACCAAATCGAATATTTAAATGTATAGTAGGTAATGCAAAAAGTATGTCACTACTATAGTTTTATACATAAGTAGATAATTAGATTTTTTATAATTTCCCATTCATGTAATAAATTTTTCACTGACTACTTATTTGCATATGTAAGTAGATAGTGAAAAAATATGTAATATATTATATATTTGAAGGTTTTAGATTGTTTATGTATCCCGTGGAACTACCGAAACTATTGTTGGAAGTTGTTAATATGTAAAGAACTCGTGCGCAAATCATCAGTTAATACTATATCATTAATCACATTTTCGATAGCTGATTGATTAATCGCGATGACAAAGCAAATGATTGCATAACTTAACTATACTCGGGTACCTTCATGTCTCAGAATATAATGTCTAAGCTATTACATTGACGGATTTCCTTTTGCGATATGTAAATTTAAAATAATTGTAGGTAGACACAAAAGCTTACTGTAATGGAAGTTCCAAGTATTACTATCATAAAAAAATCAAGCAGTAAAATCGGTATCATTATTCTAAGTTAGTCTTGTATTTCAACGGTTATTTTATGTTGAGAAATATTTAGTTACATAATTTTCAGGAACACATACTTCCTCAGCGCAACCCATAATTATTGTCATGAACCTATAATATCCTTAGCAGTAATACACACAAGGAAGTGAAAGTGATAGTCCTGGTAAATGAAAAGATTTTGCATAACGATAACGGTATAACCATAGGTTATTAAGTGCTTGTTATTATTACAGCCAAGTCTATAAACCACCGCAATTTCCGATACTAACTAAGTAATCAAAATACGTGCGTTTAGAATTAATGAGGGCTTTACATCTATACGTTAAAGAATTAAGATACTTCAGTACGTCTTGTTGCACATTAATCCGCGCTGTTCGTACATTGCTTTAATTGCAAAATAGATTATTCCACGAGATTAAATAGCCCACTAGTAACCGCTTTTACCACCCTATCGACAAATAAATTCGCACGTTCGATTTGAATCCTTAGAGCGTCGGCTTAGAGACGTATCGGCGATTTGCCTCTGCGCAAAAGATAGGTCCATACATGTAAGTTGCATTAACAGAATAAATGTGTTTCACTTTATAAAACAGCGAGTAGAATCGTAACTTTGCCCACTAAACAGGAAACGGAGTGAGTAGATAAAGATTTTGTAAAAAGCGCAGCCCATAATGCGCGGACGCACGCGTCGGCTTATCTAAGTTTTAGGACAGTTGGTCGTTATCTAAAAACTTACGTCGCCGTACTCACTTACTCCAGAGTAAATATTTGAGGTAGAAAGTGCAGTTCCGTGTAACACGTTCCAAGATAACGTTTACGTGCCTATTTGTAGTGCCCAGAATTCGTGGTACTTGCCCAGAAATGAGCCAAAGTGAGCCGTACAGGTGATGATTGAGGAGCAAACAGTAATAATATCGACTATATGTTTGTTATCCGAGGACATCGTCCACTAATCCCTTTTTAAAAGCTGTGCTCAATCATGATAAACATTTGTCTGGGTTTGACAACCTGTAATCCCCATTTTAAAGGTTTTGGGCTGTAAAAAATGGCGTCGAGAATTCCTTTTACGTACCTTCACATTTTTGGAGAGTAGATTACTCGGGGAAACGTTAATAGCAAAAAATCCTACTTGTTTGAAGATTATAATATAAATTTCGTACCTTATAAGTCAGTACATAGTAATACGTATTTCATTTGTTCCTGGTACAGAAAATTTATTCATTTTTTTAAATTATTGTTATCATTTAGTGAAACGAAAACAATATTATTTGTCATTGTTAATGCTTTCAATTGATGCGTTTGATAGGTTATTGTCATTATGCTAATGTTTTGGTAACTCGAGCGCCAATATAAAAAATGAATGCTAGTTTGCGTTAAAACAAATTGTTGTTTGAAAGTGGCCGTAGATAAACAATCGATATCATGTCATGTGTTAGGTCATCATTTGCATCTAGCAAACGTATCATAAAGAATAATTGCGGTTCTAGCTAACATATGGGAAGGCGGGAATAAAAGATAATTAAAATCGCGTGAATACTATTTCGAATGGCTTATTGTAACTGTTCTTTACATTTAGAAACATCAACGCGAGTCACGAACAGTTGAAATATGACTTAATCCGCAAAACCTACACTAGCGGCCGCATGAACGGCTATCATTAATATCATTTATTTACTGTTATCAAATGGTACCCAAATTGGTGTAATCGGTACACAAAATTTGATCGTGTAACGGGTTATGTGTCGCTGTCCATTCAAATGAAAATCACGCTGGATGCGTCAGGTCGCGGTTGCGCGCTTTGATGTATAATTATTAACAGTACAATAAGTTCGCGTCATGTGCCCACAATGAGTATCCTTAATAGCTCCGCGGTTCTCGTCCTCTATTTTTTGCACTCTGCTAACATGTCGAACAGTCACGGCCTCATGCTCGATAAACCATTAATAAAGAACAACATCTCCGTCGTGTTTTATTAACCTTTCATTATTTTAATTCGAGATTTATTTTTTAATATAATGTTTCTCATCAGATCACACATAATGACCACGAGTATAGGTCCTTGATTTAGAATATTAAAAATATAAATTATTTTTGATAGGACGTAACAAAAATATAAGTAAATTTAACAACAATTTATTTATCATACCCTTACTAACCACAATTATGTACTTACCTACCAATCCCAATTTGAATGATGATGGCATCGTTTACTATCTATACTTAAAATAAGATGCTATAATAAACCATCTTCATAATATAAGAGTGACTGTTAAATTTAACATTATTTTACCTATCTAAAAATTGTTCACAACATCCATCACTTCTTATACATAAAATTGCAACTGACTTGCCAGCCACTGATATTCATCCTTTTCTAAACTTTAAAGCTTATGAATTCTTCAAGATACCCTAAACTAACCTCACACACACATTGACCTGAGATAAACACGAATGCCATTCGTATGCGTCTTGCATATTCGCCATCGCAATCGAGCGTACGTGACTCCTTAGGTTATTATTCATGAAGTCTCATGTGCTTTATAACATTCCCAAGTATGTGTATAATATCTCCTACTGTACATGTGTTTGAAACATTAGCGGTTGTAACCAATTTTAAGATCCAAGATTGCGTACGGCTACTGACTCTCACGGTCCTTTGTCCTTTTATAATAAGGTATGATTGTCGTGGACACGGTTGGTGAGCCGACGTGAGGCGCCCGGGAAGTCGCCCTCAGGACACGCTGCACACCCGATGCGATGAGAATTTAGATTAGAATCGTTACATTTCAATAGATTCTCGTAATGAAGTTTAATGCTTTTCTGAACGGATATGAGCACGTAGCATTCTTCCTCTCTCGATATGCCGCTTCTTCACAAACGCTTATATTTAAATAATCGTTATAGTGTTCATCGTAAGCATAAGAGTATACTAATTCAATTATTTAATAATGATTTGTACATTAATTTATATTTTAAACTACAATAGTAAAGTAAAGTATTTTTTTTCAGTCTGACACAACAATTCCCTAGTCCCAAACTAAGCTTATGCTTGTGCTATGGATGCTAGGTGAACGGATAGACATATTTAAATACTTTTATAAACATCCATGACTCGAGTACAAATGTCCATGTTCATCACACGAAACATTTGCCTCTTGCGGGATTCGAATCCGCGACCCTTAGTTTTGAACCCGCGACTCTTGGTTTCGTGGCCAGGGTCTCTGACCACTCGACCAATAGACCAGTCAATAATAGCAACTGCAGTATAATGTTCACTTGTGTATTGCAACAAGTCTTTTGTTTTGAGCATGTATTATTCGCCAATTTACATCAGGTGATATTATTGATGACTTGCAAATCCTAGTAAATGTTACAATAAATAACAAAAAGTCAAACTTGTTCTGCCGACAGTACAAGTATTTATTTTCATTGCGTATGCATGCTAGTCTTTCTGTTACCACTGTGCCGGGCCAAGCGTATTATTATCTACGTCCATCATTTCGTCTATTGTGAACTCATCAATTACGAAACCAGACAATTAGGTTTAGGTAGTCAATGAATGACGTATTTATGACGGTGATAATTTTTATGTATCCATATAAAAGTGCAGCCACCGAATAATTTATTTCAAGTGTACATTATAGTATATTTTATGTTTCAAATTAGAAAAAACAAAATGCTAAAATACCCATAAATGATGTGTGGCAAATCACAAACGTCGTGGTGACATTTTGAGTGCCATAATGGTATTAAAAGCATCATGATTTGATTTAACTACTTCTGAATTCTCCAGAATTCTCCAGACTGACACACCAATTCCCTACTTCCAAACTAAGCTTATGCTTGTACTATGGATACTAGGCAAACGGATAGACATACTTAAATACGTTTATAAACATCCATGACTCGAGTACAAATGTCGATGTTCATCACACGAAACATTTGCCCCTAGCGGGATTCGAACCCGCGACCCTTAGTTTCGTGGCCAGGGTCTCTGACCACTCGACCAACGGGCAAGTCTAATATAATACTCTGTCATATTATATGCTTCTTCAATATATAACAAAAATGGGGCTTCCATTTTTATCAGGATGGCAGTGAAGAACCAGCCACATTGGGTCATGGTTACATATCCATAAATATTTGGATATGCAGGTCTCATCACGATATTTTTCATCACTGCCAAACGGATTAATAAACTATGGATTAATACCGTGATTTGAAAAATGAGGATGAGTCACCTGAAAGTGCGTGTCCTTACCAAATAGGTTTCCACTTCTTTTCCATCTCAAGAAGAAGATTATCATGCTCATCATGATGTGTTGTTGTAGATCGAGCGGTTGGCGCAGTACGAGCGACTGGTGGGCGGCGGGTGCGGGCGGCGCCGCGCCGCGCGCCTGTCGGACCTGGAGCGCGTGCAGGACCTGTTCCCGCACGACTACCTGGCGCTGCACGACGCCGACGCGCCCGCCGCACTTGCCTCGCACCATGCGCAGGTACGTCTTATCTACATTCCTGCAAAAATGTATTTAGATACATAATATCACGCGTGCAAATCCTGAAGGGCTAGGCAGAGTGCAATGTACGATTTAGGTTACATGTATTTTTCCTGCAGGAGTGTATTTAGGTTACATACATATCATCACGCCCGTAATCATCGAACAGTCCAATTCCTGCAGGGACGTATTAAGGTACATGCAAACCTTCACGCTTGTTATCCCCGAAGGGGTAAGCAGAGGCCAAGATGCGATCCTTAACCCACAATTAGCCGAAAATTGAGTTAGGTTAGATGGACAATTGTGAAAAGTACGAAACATAAACTAATATCCAATACACTATTAGTCTTTTAAGCCATACTAGTTAAGGAACATTATTTTAGAATCCCAGGTCGACATGAGACCTAAGTCACATGTATTAGGACCGGCTACAAAAATTGTAGATGCAGAAGTGACGCAATTTTTGTTGTCAAATACCTTTAGCAGCATCCTTATTACCCCAGGGCGCTCAAATTTTGTAGTCAAATAGGTACCTTATTGGGCGTTTAACTGTATTGGCTCGGGGCACTCAAATTTAAAACGCCACTGCATTCCTGCGCTTAGTAATGCAGGATGACTCATTGACACCCTGCACACACTAAAGCTGTCAGTATATTTACTAGATCTAGTAATATTGAGATAAACTCACATACATGGATCTGATTCCCAATTGTAACTTAAGCGCTTGTGCTATAGATCCCTAATGAAAGGATCATAAACTCGTAGTAGGAGTCTTGATGGACCAGGAATTTGTCTCGGGTGTCAACATGTAATTGCTAACGATAACGATAGGGCAGAAAATTTGCCACATTTTAGCAAAATGCTGCTTTTGAGGGTGGAGGACTCAAGCGATCGTTCAGACCACCAGAGCCTAAGAAGCCATAACAGCTATGATATATCGCCAAGGTCTCCTACATCGATATGTTTGCTTTAGTAATAGTAGGATATAAAGAGCGCCGAAACTGATCAATCAATCTGCTTACGATGTAGTGTTTGAACTACCACACCAACGAGCTGGTCAACGACGTCAATATGAATGATTAACGTCAATATAAAACAAAGATCAAACTTTTGTAAATCAACAAAATTTATGGTTTTAAAATTACAACAGATTTATTCATCATATTAATTTCAGCTAAGAGACCAACAACAACGTGACATATTTTGAAATAAGTCAATGAACTCAGCTATTTACTTTGAAATAGACACGCATCAATATCGCATTTGAACCAATTTCCTTATCTAGCTATTACAACATAATAACTGAAATGCCATATCGTGTAGTCATTACATGTTGTAATGCACTTACTTAAAAAAATCACTTTTTGTTTTTATTTTATTACAATAAGATTATGTCTCTCATTTGTAGAACTGTAGATGATACAGTTGAAAAAGGAAATACAGTTGTTCCATGACCAAATTAGGAGAATGTTAGTAAAAAGTCTGAAAAAACTATCTGAATCGGGTTGTATTAACTAATAAAATAATCATAATGATTTCAACATTCTTTGTTTTTTTTTCTTCAGAAATCGAAGAGCCTCCGCAAGCGACCGAGCTTGGATATCGGCGGTACCGTCAATGCCAACAGCACATCCCTATCACCCCGGACCTTCATCATGGAGGCGCCCGTCCAGCTCGCTCCCTTGGGAACCACCTCCCCACCGCTAGATCGTCATTTGTTCCTGTTCAGCGACCTGCTCCTTGTAGGAAAATCGCGGGGGACGAACTGCTTTAAGTTGAAAGAGAGCGTGAGACTGGCCGAAGTGTGGCTCTCGTTGCCCGACGGCGACGACACAGGCTTCCTCTTCGGGTGGCCGACGACTACCGGCGTCGCCAACTACCTCGCCACATATCCGACGCAAGCCGCCAGAGATACCTGGTACAGGTTGGTATTGCGAACATTCAATGAGATAAAGTTGCTTTTGATATTGAGTTCGATCGGGTTTCTAACGAGTTTTTTTCATTTGCAGGAAAATTCAAAACGCTTTAAACGCCCAGTTGGCGACGGAACCAAAGTCAACAAATATACAAATCTTTTACAAAGATTTGACAAGTTCAATAGAATTCGTAAGTATATACTTACAGTAACTATCTGTAACTAGGTTTAATCTTTCTGGTAGCTTTTTGAAACGTTGTAATAATTAGAAAAATAGTATTGTTATACGACTAATATACAAGTAGTATATTAATCTGATAAACTTTAAAAAGTAAATCCTTAAAAAAACGAAAAGATACACTGACCTTTTTCTCGAGTCACCAACGCAACAAATGGCTCAGTTTTTGCCTCTTTCCAGTGCAAAACAGTATCCGTGGGACCAGAGATGAGCGCTCGATGCGTGGTGCGCCAAGCACTGCATGTTCTTCAGAACGGCGGTACCGAGGGCGACGCCGACGCCGACGCAGACGGCGATCACGACGGCGAGGGCCGCTGGGGCAGCGCTGGCGAGTTCACTCTCTGCGTGAGGCCTACCAGGGACACGCCTCCGACGCCCCTGCACGGGATAGAGAGACCTCATGCTATACAGGTAGCTAAACATTTTTAAATAAAGAACTTGAACGGACCAGCTCACCAAACTATCACGAATCTAATATATTTACCATACGCAAAGACCTTGTATTATGTATACCGAACAAAATTGCAACAGACAACACTGAATGTGATCTTAAATTCAGGAATAGTCAGGCTTTTAACTAACGGCGTATGTTTTTGCATGGCCAGGGTCATAGGTAGACACCTATCATACTGATTTTTGTTTGATTAGATCCTCTTATAAAAGGATAAAGAATGATACCATTTCTTCTCTCATGTAAAGGCAAAAACTGAAGAATGGAATTTTTAAGTAAAGGATGTCCTTAAAGAACTTAAAATTTATTTTATAGTTAGAAAATTACAATTATTTTCCTTTTAACCGACTTCAAAAAAAGGAGGAGGTTCTCAATTGGACTGAATTTTTTTTAAGCCATTGAGTTGCTTAAAGCAATCTCGTTTTTATGATCGTTACTCGGCTAAATCGATATAGGTACATAAGTTTCATTCCAACATTTTTCCCAAGTGTTATTACAAGGCAATGATGGATCGCTTAGTGTCGATAAGGTCACGTACTCTTTCGGGACCACCGGGAATATAGTCCTGTCCTATTAATAATTCATTTGGTGCACACCCACTGTCGACAATCGAATGTCAATTACAAGACAAAAATCTTTTGACTTGTTCGTTTTTTATCAATTTATGATAATATACCCAAGCAATGTTTCTACAATTGTATTTCATCTCGATATTCAGATGTCGAGAATACGACAGACATTGTCCAATGAAGACGGCTTTGACTTGGAACACGTCAACGCGAAGAATAATCCATGTGGACTGGTCTTCGAGCTGAGAAAGAAAAATCAGGGCTTAAAAAAGTAAGTATCTAACTAACTTAACATTGTTAACTATTAACAATGATTCCAAGTATTTACACTTGCTTAAATTATTGCTATCGTCGGTGACTTAAACATTTTAAGGCTAATTCGAATTCGAATCAATCGATCGATTGATTGTGTGATTCCATTGAGGCCCTATATGGATTATCACTATTGTTCCTGTTTAGCGATCTGCTCCTCGTAGGAAAGACGCGGGCTGTTTTAAGTTAATTTGGCACATTTGCAACTACGAGTTATTCGACTTTGAAATTATTACATACACTTAAATAGAAAGTGATAGAAAAAACCTAGGACCAGCACATTGTAAAAAATACTTACAACTTTTATCTTCCGCAAGTTTATGACATCACCAAATCTTTTTCTTTTAGCGGCAACACGACGCCTGGGCGCGGTTTGCGGCTGCTGCGTCGCGGCGGGCGGCTGTTCGGCGTTGCTCTCACGCGGCTATGCAGCGGCGCGCCGCCGCCGGCGCTGCTGCAGGCCCTGAGACGACTGCGCGTCGTCGCGCCCCTTACGCACGGCGTCTTCCGTCGCAGCGCTAATGCTAAAGCGCTGAGATTGCTTAGAGATAAGGTAAGCTATTTGACTTCATAAATTTATACCATCACGACTGCAACTCCTGAAAAGGGTAGGAGCTTATTGTTCCTGCAAACACATTTAGCCAAAGACCAAACTGGGTTAGATGGAAAATTGTGAAAAATTTGTAAACTCGTCGATCACAAGACCATTATCCAATGCACAGGATACCGTAAATGTGAGCGCATCTATATTTTCTATAGAGAAGGACATTTTGATATTATATATTTCATATTTACTAGCTGTTTCCCGCGACTTCGCCCGCGTAAAATAACTCCAGACTGTAATCTATCTCTGTGCCAAATTTCATCCATATCCGTTCAAGAGTTTTTGCGTGAAGAAGTAACAAATATATACACACACACACACTTACAAGGTTTCGCCTATATAATATTAGTGTGATTACATCAGTAATCTCTCAACTATTTTCTTTATTTCAGTTGGACGCATTAGGCCCGTGGGCGGAAACATGCCCCGAGCTGGAGCGAGCACCAGTGCTGCTGCTGGCGGCCCTGGTGAAGGAATTCTTCAGAGCCCTGCCGCAACCGCTCCTCTCTGCCGACCTCTACCCCGCCTGGCTGCAAGTACTCAGTAAGTTGCTTTCCCTTTTACTAGTAAAAGCGTGAACAATATAACTGGATGTTACTTCCAATATGTAGGTACCTTCTATTCGATACGGCAAAATAATTAAACACTGTGTGTATTTAAAATTTATGCTCGTCCTTTCGGCTTGCCTACTGTAAATTAACGGGTTCTTCTTACACCATTCATACATTCGTTCGAGAGAACTGGACAACAAAGATGTTAATAGTCTGATATGCCGAAAGTAGCCAACTGTAATAATCTTATCTAAATCAAAGATTTTACAAATACTTAAATCATCAAATAAGTGTAAATATCAGTGTATTTTGATACATACACAGCCATAATATTTTTTTTTTTGCATAATTTATTACCTCATCACATAAATAATTTGTTTTTTCTTTTGTCTACAGCATTATCGCAAGCAGAAAAGGTCACTGCAGTTCGATCTTTGCTATTGAAACTGCCAAAGGCTCACTACACCATGCTGACTTACTTCGTGTGTCTACTGCAAGCCATCGCAAAGAAGTCCAATATAAATCTCATGTGTCCCATGAACCTCGGAGTTTGTGTGGGGCCGAGTCTCTTGTGGCCCAACACTCCCTGTGACAAAGCTCCCAAAGCAGTGCCAATGGTAGTAGAACTACTTATAGTGAAAGCTGAAGCGTTATTTGGACCGCAGATATCCGGTCTTCTAGGAAACGGCAGCCCCGAATCCTCTAACGCTTTACTTGACTCAGGTGCAGAGGAAAGTGATAGTCTCCACTCTGTCGGAATATCGCTGGACTCAATGGAACTTTCAACGCCACGTAAAGAGAAGTTGTCTCTTAGTAGAGATTCGGGACTGACGCTGTCAGAAGACGATTCAAACAGTAATGGAGGTAATAGCCCAGCACCCAGAAATATTCTGCATAGCCTTTCCGCACCCACATGTAATATTCAGCAAGACCCAAAAATGGTACGTTACAATATCGAGAACCACAATGTCAACGGCCTTCCTCAAGTTTCACAAAGACAAAATATTTATGCCAATAAAGCTGAAATGTACAGCACCGTAAATGAGGAATTATATACGTCTCCCTACAGTGGAGAACGATATGTACATAATTCTATTAACATAGGAATCTCAAACGGTATCGATGAAAGAAACTATGTCTCGAAAACCGCACTACAGCGTTCCACGGCTGACATCTATGGACAATGTCCAGCGAAGTACATTACTGGCTTAGAGCCACAAAAACCACCGAGAAGCATATCGAAAGCAGCTAGGACATCTAAAGTATACAGCATGTTTGCAGAAACTCAAGAAACTGACAAAAATGGAGCTAACAAGAATTTCAATAGAGCTAAAAGTTCCGATAATCTTTTAGAATCGAAACAAGAATCGATGGAAAATAAACGTGACCTAGTTTCTAGTCAAGAAAATATCGTATATAACAACATACACGACCTCGCCATGTTCACAGAAAATATTCAACGACAAAATCAGTATCAATCTCACGCTGAAATAATGAAAAACACAAATACGAATTATTCACGAGTGTATACCGGATGGGAAAAGAAAAGTGCTAACTACAACAGCAAAATGACCAACTGTTCATCGGAGAACATTTATGGACAGATGAGTAAGAAACAAGGCGAGTCCTCGCAGAATAAACCAGATGGGAACGTAACACCGGCAGCCACCATTTTTACAAGAAATGACTGGTCTCGTCAAGCAGCGAGGACGAAAAGCCTAGAGGTCAGTGACGATGTGCCCGCCAACGGTGACCGGACACGTAACGGTAATTACGAGGTAAACGTCGTCAACTGTTGCCGTAAGCGACGTTTCGACCCAGCGCACATGTGCACTAAGAGCTGCTCGGGGCTGCAACCCATTAACAAAACAAGGGAACAGGAAAAACATATGAACCCCCTTCAGAACTCTTACTCTTACGCTGACGACCTCCGCAGTAACAACTCCGAAGATAACAAAAAGTGCAGACTAAGAAATTACAACAACAATAAACTGAATCAGTCGAAATCGTTAGCAAATATCATTCTGCATAGTGACTCGAGCAGCAGTGACACGTTGTACCAGCCGCAGAATTCCTTCAATAGCAGATCGACGGAGTCACCGGCAAGTGAGAACTCCTTTGAGAACTGCTACACCACCCAGTATATCGAGCCGTTGTACACGTCCGTCTACAATCGCACAAGAGATATTTTCCACGAAGACAAATACAACATGTTCTCATCCGACATTTACAAGGCGACACCGACTTCTGTGCAACCGGAGTATCACAATGCGGAAGAGCAGAATAACAACAGCAAGAAGCCGCCGCACATGCCCCCGCCGGTGCCCCCGAGGAAGATGGTGTACCAGCGAGTGTTGAAGAAGTTCCAGCCAGTTCACGTGAATAAGGACGACAAGGCGACACGGTCCAAGTCCGTTCCCCGCCTCTACCCACCCAACGGTGCTGACAAGACCACACAAAATGGTATAGCTTTAGACGGCACAGACTCTGACACGGAATCCGAGTCCTACGTCTGAGCAGAGCACAAGTATAATGTAGTGCTTACTTTGTAACTGCAGGTGAAACCTTTATTGTAGGTAGTGCTACGAGGATGAATCGTTTATGCATGAGGATTCGACAATCATAACATGAGCATCGTAGGTAACAATCTCAGTAGAACTTAGAAACGATTTTATTCATCATACGTATTGTATTATCCTCCAAGTTGTTTAAACGCTTTGTGTGCATTGACTTTTAATGTTATTTTAGATACCTATGTCTTGTGAATCCCGCCTGAAAGTTTAAAATGTGTGACCATAACCAGAGTTGTTTTGGTGATGTAATTCCAAAGACGTAAGAGTAGTTTCAAACTTTAATGATATTGTGTAGATTGATGTTTCAATGAGAATTTGATTTTATGTCATTCTAAGTGGTTTGTTTTATATTAACGTCTATCAGCCAATCGTTATTAAAATTTAATTAATATTAACGTAATTGATACTTGTGTATTCGAAAGTAAATAGACTTTTATGTGTCATTTATTGTTATAAGATTAAAATATTATATTGAAATAGATGGAAATATGCCTGTGTATATAATGTATTATAATGTACCTAAATATACTAAAATATATTAAACAATTTTTAATGACGTCATAGCTGTTTTGTTTCCTTTATTTTTTTTTCATTAGAAATCATGATTTTATTTTTGTAGAACATTATCTACCAATAAAATTTACCAAAATTAAATAACTTTGGGTGACAAACCATTTACTCTGTCAGGTTTGATTTGATGATTGATATAATGATTTTTATAATACATTTTTAATTGTTAATAAAGACATAGGATAACTAAACAAAGTTGTAAAAGATTATACTACACTGATTTACGATTACAATGATAATATCATTGATCGAAAGGACCGTATTATAATTTTATTATAACTGACTGCCTTGTTGGTCTAGTGGTAGCATGCGCCGCCTAAGGACCAAGAGATCCCGTTTTCAAATCCCGGGTCGGGCCAAAATTTGTGACTGGGTATTTCAATATTGAAATTATTCAGTAACAGCTCGGACTCAAGAAGTTGGCGGTTTAATCACCCCGTGCCTTGGAAAGCACATTAAGCCGTTGGTCCTACGCCGGACCTCTATCCGGTCATGTCGAATTGCCGTCTCACCGGACTATGAGAGTGAAGGAATAAAGAGTGCACCTGTGATTGCGCACACACTTGTGCACTATAATATCTCCAGCGCAGATGGCTAATCCTCGTTGAGACTGGCCGCCGTGACCGATATCGGTTAGGAGGACATTATTATTATTATAACTAATACTTTTATGTATTTATTTACTTTTAGGTACTTTATTTTTGGATGCACTTATGGAAGTTACATTACATAAATACTTGAAATACATAGACATTCTAAACAATGGTAAATAAAGGATACTCTGTTTAACTAATCAATATCCGTAAATATACACCTACTCGTCATAAAATTCCGAAGTACAGGTAAGCAACAACAGAAACCAGAAATGTCTTTGTAAACTTAATTTATTTATACGCATGAGCACTTACATTCATCACAGTCTTAGATATCTACATTATGATTATAAGGTATGAACGGAATTTGTAAAATATCAGAATGAGATAATAATTAAATCGCATTTACATAAAAGATCCACATTTCAAGAAAGAAAACAATGAAAAAATTTAAGAGGACTACTAGATATTATCATAGGTGCATGTAAGAAGTAAAACTATTAAGTAGGTAGGTACTTGTCCTATAGAATAGCTGATACCACCTGTCATATAATATATTTTTGATCTGTCAAAAAGCAACGCTTCTGACATAGGAAGAATACTCAAATGTGACGTCACGGTTTAGTAAACTTAACGAACTGGTCATTAAATGTCTTCAAAGTTATGGACTTATGAATTTTGAGATCGACGGTGTCCATAAACTGTACTTACTTAAACAATAAATGGTTAATAATTTTCAACATACAATAAGGAATATTTGATAGGTGCTTGCTTGCCTAATTAGTCATTTGACATATTCATATGTGAACATTTTATGACGTAATTAAGATAAACTTTACCGCATGTTTTATATTCTTCTCATCGTTTAATTAGATAGTTCATGTGCCATTAATTAGGGATGTAAATATCAAAACATTATACTATAAAAAAAATATCTAATACAAAATTGGAATGCTTTAGAGCAGGGTTTCTCAAACTTATGGCTCCACGTACCACTTATAAAGTCTCCAGAGGACGGCGAACCCCTAGACTCAACCCCCCTCAGAGTAGGTTCAGATCAGACAGTACATTCAATACCTAGCGCGCACGCCGACAAGTGTGTCGCACGGGTCAGTCGTTCATCCTCCATTACGTAAATTTTCCCGCGAACCCCCTATGATCGAATGGCGAACCCCTAGGGGTTCGCGTACCCCCCTTTGAGAAACGCTGCTTTAGAGGAATATAAAATAACATACTTGAAATAAATAACAAACATCC
Source organism: Glyphodes perspectalis (assembly GCA_951394215.1). Taxonomy (NCBI): domain Eukaryota; kingdom Metazoa; phylum Arthropoda; class Insecta; order Lepidoptera; family Crambidae; genus Glyphodes; species Glyphodes perspectalis. Next base: position 7,889,492 of record OX596214.1, on the reverse strand, counting down.
TATATGCTGATCAAATAGTAACTATAAAAATGATGCCGTATTTGTGTCCGTGCCGTATTTAAGACAATGTTAGCAAAGTAGGGACATATTTATTTAAAGTGTCACTTGTAGCGACCGACCTGAAATACGCAATGACGACACCTAGTCACCCGATGAATAATGTAGTGTTATTTACATTTACATTATGTCATGCCAACAATTGGTTAAGTTGTGTAAGTTTCCAGCACATTATACCATAACTAATACTGATTCGACATGTATTGGAAAGCATTCTATTAGCAAACGCACCTTCTAGATAAATAAATACACGTCCTAATTCTCTAACATTAACGTAATATCATGACTGATTATTATAAATTAATATCTTTATCTAATCTTTATTTACCAATGGTATTTCTCAATTTTCATCTAAATTTCTGAATGTGGTGTGGTTAAAGGGCTTGCTGCCCCTTTGACTCTGCCTACCCCTTCGGGAATTATGGGCGTGTTGTTATGTATGTAAGTATTTACCAATAGTGTAGATACTTTATTTTAGTACATAGACCATATATTATTAACCAAAAAATAAAATCACAAGATATGCGCTTTTAAATGCTCGGTGCATCTTAACCCTGTATGGCTTTAATTATACTAAATCAAATGATGTAAAGTATTTATAATCATAACAAAAATGTACTATGCCTTTATAGTTCTGGCAAGAATTACAAAAATATCAAATTAATCAACACTGTCATATATCTTAACTAAAATAATGTTAAAAATAGTTTGTACATTTTAAGGAGTGCATTTGTACATGAATGAGAACAACAAAATCTTGCTGTTCAAGTATTATTCCATATAAGAAATACTTAACAAGGAGCAAAAGTGATGTATTGTCACTCCTGGATATGTGGTCTTGGTTCAAATCATAATATATGTGTATATCTGGATTGGAAAAAAAAAAATAATTTATTCACTAGCTGGCTAAAGAGCACATCGCAAAACAACCTGCACTTTAAGATAACACCGCATATGCAACTATGATCCAATTTTTCTGGGTTCCCATATCGTCTGATATGTCTAGCTGTCATTTCAATGGAATGATCAGACTCATCAGCTCTGGGGTTAAGGTTAAAGCTTTTCTAACTAGAGAACTGGTTATTGTTGCATACGCCTCGCGAGAAAGATTACTCACAACAAATAAAAACTCCTTAAAACATATTTTCTCTTTACTAAAGGTATATCTATATAAAGCTAGCTACAGTTGGCTTAACGGTAAAACGTCTACGTCTTAACCGGGATTGTGACGGTGGTGTCAGTGGAATTCCCACTGGGCCTCTTGTCCTCTTCAGCCTCCTCGACAGGGGCCACGTAGTTCCAACTCTGCGTTTCGCCCACGCCGAATAGGATGAAGTACACCGCAGCAGCGATGTACAACGAAGCTCCAGTCATGAACACCGGCCGCCACTCCGCGAATCCATTCTGTTTACAAATAAATATTAAGAATTAAATATCGTATAGTTCGTCTGTATTTAAGCAGGGCCTAAGCCTTAAGTGGAGAAGTCCACTTAAGTGAGGACTTAAGTGTAGGTACCTCATATCTGGTAAAAGCTACCATTTACCATTACTCTTAGCATTATACCTATCAATTACGGTTTGTTGACTTAAAACATCCAAAAGATGGCGTAACTATGACGTACGATCTTGTCACCTACTCATTGGTAAGTTTTCAGAACAAACTGACATATGTATCACAGTATGAAGAGTCAACAAAGAGCCAATAGTGACCGGTCGGATATCGGTATATGATGACAAATTAAGTAGTTTTGAAAAAAGTGTATTAATATATAACTTATGCCACTAACCCCATTTTTCGTGAAGTGAGCTGTCACCAACGGAGTGACGAAACCGGCGGTATTGCCGATGCCGTTCGCGATGCCGTACAAGGTCCCCGCGAAGTTCGGCGCTAAGTCCTGGTGGTTGACCAGATTGGTGAGCGTTGCGGCGCCGTTGGAGCCCATGGAGAAGGTGATGAGCGCGATGGACAGGATGGGCGCGCAGCCCGTGTAGCCGAGCGCGATCAGCAGCAGACCCGGCACCACGTGTGAGAATAGGCAGAAGAACTTCCTGATGAATGTCGTTGATACCACGTTTTGCTTCACTATCCTGTTAAAAAATAAGAAAAGGAAAAAGTTAATTATGGTAACAGTGGGTAAAAAATTTACGGGAGAAAATTGACATCTTACCTGTTGTAAATACCTTGTGTATAGTACCTATGTACAATTGTACTCATGGCTTTAAGACGTAAGTTAGGACAGTTTTGCTTACCCACGGCTAATCGAATACAAGTAAACAGGAGATATAAATTTAAAGTTGCTTACCTGTCACCAATAGCACCGAATATGAGCGAGAATATCATCCTAGCTAGATACGGCAGCGACGACAGCGTCCCAGTGGACGTCAGGTTAAAGCCGAGGGCGCTGGACACGAACCGCGGGGCCGCCGTCATCACGAAGTACAAGCCCCAGTTGTTACCGTAGTGCAACACCACCATGGCCAGGAAAGGTAGAGACGTGAAGATGCTCTTGAATGGTGGGACGATCTGTAATTTTTTTCCATATAGAATCAATTAGTTTTTCTTTTTATTGTTCATTAAGCAAGTATGATCAGCGCAACAATACAAAAAGAACGTAAGAAGGAATGAAATAAAAAAAAATAGAAATCTAAAGTTCATTTGGCCGAATTTTCTCCAAAGTTTTATCATAAAAATAAAATGTAGGAAAATATCTATATTCTGAAATTAGAAAAGAAATGTGAATACGGGCTTTTGATTTACTAAAACAGGTTACCTTTAATCCCGTCAAACAAAACGTTTTGGCCTAATCCAACAACTAACCTTGGTATCTTTACCGCCTTGATGAACTTTGTTTCCTAGGGCTTCCAAAATATATTTCTTCTCACTTTCCAAAATGCGAGGATGTTGCATGGGGGAGTCGTACACTAACAAGATCCATAGGAAGCACCATACCAATGCCAGTATTCCTGTAAATAAAGTACGAAAAATTAATTCCTGATCATGGAGACACTGCCTAGATAATTATATTATTATTGTACATTTATTTATATTTAAATATAGTAGATACTGTGTATCACTACACTTCATATCATAAAACACACATATATCAAATTCTATGATATTTACCTAAAGCATTCAATGCAAATTATAATTACACCATACAATTTAAATTGATATCACAGAAGTTATAAATAAAAAAAAATTATCGCGTAACAAAATGAATTCGAGCGATTGGTGTGACTCTGCTAACACACCAAACGCGTCTACTAAGTTTATTAAAAAAAAAAGAAATTTCAACTGAATCTTGAAATATAATGATTTACATCAAACAAAGCGAGGACGCATCTAGTATTAAATATGATATCTTAGTCTCTGACGCTTAAAATTGCGTGTGTATTTTTCGAAGATACATATTGTATTACATTTTTTTTAACTTCACAGGCAAAAGGGCAAACACGGATATTATGTACTCTGCAAACGCATCACGTTGCAATAGAAACGGACAGGCTGGCATTGAATTTAAATATCTAAGTACGTTTATGAAAGTCAGGTGGCAATACTTGTAGATAATATGGCTTTACCAAATATTCACGTTAAGTCAGTTAAGTCAACGGCATTGAAGAAACCGCTCACCGTTTTACTGTAGGTGATTAACTGAGATATATAAAAATATTTACACAGGAGTAACAAAAACCTTTGTAATCTTATCTACATTTCCAGTGTAGTACGCGGTATTTGTATCCGAGTAAATCTGGGAAGCATGCAGAATAATAAATAGAATAATTATAATAAACGGTATTTCGTACTTTTTACGGTTTTTCTTAAAATGAATACGAAAACTTATAGCGTAATTTTATTGTCCGTTTGAATATTTGAATAAAATAAATAAATAAATTCTCCACACTGACACACCAATTCCCTAGTTCCAAACTAAGCTTATGCTTGTACTATGGATACTAGGTGAACGGATAGACATACTTAAATACGTTTATAAACATCCATGACTCGAGTACAAATGTCCATGTTCATCACACGAAACATTTGCCCCTAGCGGGATTCGAACCCGCGACCCTTGGTTTCGTGGCCAGGGTCTCTGACCACTCGACCAACGGGCCAGTCGAATATCATCAATATACTTATATTATTATATTATTTGCTCATCAATATACCTATCCTTAGCATATTTTTAATCAAAAGGCAGGCCATGCGTTAATGACTTTTTCACAGAATGAATGCAGTGGTTTACCTTGCCTCAACTGGTCAACTGTTAGTGATACGAAATAGTAGGTATTTCGAATACATTAGCATTCAAAGTCCGTAGTTTATGAACTTTATGTGAGTGTTAATATGAATTATCACCCTAGTTTCCATAGTACTGCATAGTTTTATATTATATCTCATCTCCATTATCTTTCTTACTAACATTATATATATATAGGTACAATGTAAAAGTAACTGACTGAGTGGGCCATTTTCATAATTTAATTTTGGTTCATCAAAAAAATTTTCCGTTCAGAAATTATAAAATTATTTTGTTCCGGAAGATCGAGCGCAACCCACAATAACTTATATGTACAGTCAACAGCAGGTATGCCCCGGACGTAAGGGTGGTACGAAGTTCAAAGTGGATTGTCTGTTGTGATTGACTGGCTCGTTGGTCGAGTGGTTAGAGACCCTGTCCACGAAACCAAGGGTCGCGGGTTCGAATCCCGCTAGGGGCAAATGTTTCGTGTGAACATGGACATTTGTACTCTAGTCATGGATGTTTACAAACGTATTTAAGTATGTCTATCCGTTCACTTAGTATCCATAGCACAAGCTTTTGCTTAGTTTGGAACTAGGGAATTGGTGTGTCAGTCTGGAAATTTTATTTATTTGATGTGTTGTTGTCTGTACCAAAACGAACTCGACGCTAAAGGAACCGCGGACAAAAGCTACTTGCTAAATATTGCTGACTTTACACGTGGCGCCAAACAAGAATAGCACACTGAAATCATTATGATTATTGTAGTAAAATAATTTCATTTGTTTGCTTTGAATGTGATAACAAAACAATTTAACAGGCTCCGCATGGAAATTACCACAGCAATTACAAACCTTTACTATTGACATTTATAATTCTAATTTATTCTTTTGCACGGTTGAGTAACTCATGGAATAAGTGGACTGTTTCTTACTGAGCCACATACTAAGTTTCACCACAAATAATGTTTATTTAGGCATAGCGTGAAACATTTTCACGCACAGAGGAATACAGCTTTTGAAGATAATTACTTTATAATAAACTAATTTGTTAAGGTCACATAACTCCTAGCCCTTTGTATTTAAAAAAAAATAACATTAAATCTGACACAGTCAGTAGCCTAGCAATACATACAAGCAGGACCAGAAATACCTTATTTGGGTCACATGACGAATAGCTGTAACCATTAACTAAAGATTTATGAGACTTGCAAAACGTAGGCCTATTAAGAGTGTTATCGATGGACAGTTCACCGCATTTTTTCCACGTACTCACCAGAATTAAACCAAAGAGAAATAACGATGATCCTAGAAATCATCCTAACAAAACTTAGATACATGTAATCCGTTTAGGTAAGGTAGTTACGTGAAAATATATGTTGTTGTACTTTTGAGGTAATTCCATTCCGTCGTTAATTTGTGACTGTCGAAACATGCAAAGCATATAAAGTTATTATGTGCCACATATTTTTTCCTGTTAATATTGTTACTATAATTGAATCAAAGTAGGTAAAATCGTAGTTCAGAGTTGAGTATATATCTACTTAGAGACAATTGAAGCTCTCGTCCTGTCCCTAATCAATACTTTAAATGACATTACTACTACATATTTCATCATCTATATAAATGTTTTTTCTTTCTTTCTTCACCCCGAGATAACCGTTAACTAAATCGGTATTCGCAATGGCGCTGAGCGACATGGTACATAAAGATATGATTGATTGTACTATAAAACAGCAAGGTGAGTTAAGGACGTTTCATTGGCATTTATTGCTTACGTCAATACATCACAATCCTAAAGACCGAGTTAATCAGAAACGATCTTCCCAATTGCCCAAATTTCACGCTGGAGAAGAATGTGCTGTATTACCTGGAACGTAAAACGCGTAGTCCCAACCAAAGTTTTCAATTAGAGGTCCAGTGAGTGACCACGTGACCACGGTCCCGATGGCGCCTCCCAGCAGAGCACTCACGAACTTGCCCTTCTCTTGTGGAGGTGCCCAGCGCGCTACCAGCGCATGCAGAGCTGGGAAGAGGAAACCCTGGAAAGGAAACATTTTGTTTGACTTTTGTTAAAAAAAATTAAGACCTAGTGTTTTATCAAAATTTCCAAACCGACACTTGCACTATGCAAGTATATACAATCTTATTATTTTTAGTATATACGAAACCTGAAAACTGTTTGTAGAGAATGGATTGCAATAGTTTTATGCTTTGTCATATCTTAACCAATTTTTTTTTATAAAGCTTAAAGAACGTTACATCGCGCTAAAAAAAAATGGCGTGCGTATTGCTTGTCAAAAGATCGATTAGTCCCGTTAGTATCATCCATACTAATATTATGAAGCTGAAGAGTTTGGTTATTTTTTTGCTTGAACGCGCTACTCAGGAAGTACTGGTCCGATTTGAAAATTCGTTCAGTGTTATCGAATAAGGTTATAGGCTATATAACATTCACCATAAACGCGGGTGAAACAGACACTCTTCCCGCTCCCCCGCCAGCCTGGTAGGTAGTAGAGGCCACCTTTGGAAACTACCAATGTCCTCTCAAAAAAAAACGCGGGTGATACCGCGGGCACAGCTAGTTTTGATAAAAGCTTGTGAGTTTTTGAAATACCAAATATTTTTTATAGTTATTCTTTAAATGAAAATATTTTACTTTTTTCGGTTTTCCTATATACTAAAAATTACCGGTCACATCCGCTTATCCCTCCTTCAGTAATGTGAATTAATGGGTTAGTGGAAGAAATACGTATTAAAAACAAATCAGGCAGAAAAACTAATCGTAGGTATTTCATTCGCACCATGAATTAATAGCAAATGCAAGTCTCCACGTGACAGTGGGTTTAAGCATAAATACCTAACATTCCGACTATCTGCTAAGCCTCTTGATAACATTCAAAAATCAAGTTAATGCATGTATTTAATTCATTTACGAGGTAAATTTGATTAATCGTGTAATTCAATGCGTTCGGCACATTACTATCTTTACTAAAAAAAAACGAAAAGTCGTCATTAAGTCAATATTACAAATTGTTTTTTTTTTTTCATTTATTAAATACCACTCAAAGTAAGTAACATATATCTGCCTAACTAAGACTAAAACTATTTAGATACGTTGTATTCTCAGTACCTACTGCGCCACTGATAAGGGCTCTATGAATAATGGTCGTGGAATTGCATTCATTGCGATTCGTTGCACCGTAGAAATATATTTAGTATAAGAATAACTCATTGTTCTCCGTGCCCTATCTGCTTTTAATTTATACAACCGGCCTAGAAAAACTGCAAGGACTCTTTTCTTATGCAGGTACTTGAGGCGTGCGACTAACGAGGGGCTATTTGCTGTATTATTAACAAAGCTGTTTGAACTAAATTTACTTTTGAATAAATGTACTACTACTGACCTATTCTCATTAAGAAGCATTAATCAATGGATGATGATGTTGAACCATTAGTAAGGTTGTTTACAGACGGAGAGTTATGAATGCGCAATTGTTTATTTGCCGAGAAATAAATGCACATAAATATCAAAGTATATTTTTTATTCGGTCTTGGCTATTCAGTAGCTGATTTTATTAACCATGAACCGTACTTTTCCACATGTTTTTACTGTAGAATTAAAACGATGTAAATTTTCTGAAGCGCTTTGTTTCTTTGCGCTATAAGTGACCTTCACGCCTACTTGAAGTCTCTAATAAAAAGAACTTTTTGCAAAGAGCATACAAAAGGTCCCCGTACTTGTTCAAAATGTTTGATAATTGTCGCTGGCGCATTTGGTAGTGATCCTGTCCCATACGCTAAGACCGAAGACCAACATTCATTATACATATATTAGTACTCAACATGGGTTTCTGTGTCTGGGTGTTAATATAAAAATTCAAGATACCACTGCTGATTTTGATATCCGTAACACAAGTGCTTAATCTACTTACATAGAAATCAGATCAATGTTTGTGATGTTTTTTGATATTTAATTATTATTATTATTCACCTATATATCTCATACTAAGTTAAATAATATAAAAAAATCGTATCCAAATGGACTTAACTTGATAGGTGTACGTTTAGATATTTTATCATAGAAGTTACTACAAAAACAATATGTCCTTGTATATTAGCTTGTAATGTGCAGGCATTATTTACTTAATGGTAAAGGAAAACAGCACGATGGTCATATTGTGTATAACGATCGTAAAATATTTTCCACATTATGCATGTGCATTATTATTACTGGACACTATAGAAAACTGGGAGTACTCCACTGTATCAATCAAAATGATATACATATTCATATACACAACATATAGACATTGTGGAGCCATATATGTTTATAGAGACGACATTTCAATTTTAGGTTTAGTCCACTCGCAAGACGGGGCATGAAACCGAGATCTGTGTTATGCTCCCGTCAGTAGTACACGTTTTTTTAATACATACATACATACATACATAACATCACGCCCATAATCCCCGAAGGGGTAGGCAGAGTCAAAGGGGCAGCATGCCCCTTCAACCACATTCAGCCAAAAATAAAGTCGGGCTGGGTTAGATGGAAAATTGTGAAAAAGCAGTGACAAGCGGCTAACCTGTCGCCTACACAATCACACACCCAAATCCAATATACCATTAATCGCCTTTTACGACATGCTAGGCAAGAACCACAGTTGGCATATTCTTTTTAAGTTCCAAACCAACATGGGACATTGGGCTGGGTTGGATGGGAATCTGTGAAAAAGGAGTGACAAGTGGCTAGCTCGTCGCCTACTCAGTCACATACCCAAAAGCCCGTAAACCATTAGTCGCCTTTTACGACATGCTAGGCAAGAACCACAGTTGGCACATTCTTTTTTTTTTTGTCCCAGATCAACATGGACCAAGTTCCAGACCAACATGGGACTAATGGGTTTTTTTAATAAAGATGCTTAAGTTGACATTTATATACTTTTTTTAGTAAATATGTATATTAATCCATTATTTAGTGTCCACAGAACATTTATTTACAGTCTATTTACCAGCATTTATGATAACGAGGATATAATTATAGTGTCAGTTGATACTTGTTACTACTTTATACTTAATTGTCTGTAAAAGTTGTTGGATTTACCGCCCTCATTTACGATCTCTATAGAATAAGTATAAAGTAAGCGCATTAAAATGAAAGACTCACCGCTACAAGTCCATTCACAAAACGAGAAGCCACCAACACCAGGTAGTGGATGCGCGCAGCCTGCGGCGAGAATATCGTCAGGATGGCGCCGATTAGCATGGTGATAAAGACCACCTTCCGAGGCCCCCACATCTCTGCCGCGGTCCCGCCGACCAGACACGTGATGGCGTAGCCCCAGAAGTACCCCGAGAGTACATAGGCTTGCTGCTGTGCCGTCCAGTCAAAAGTCACCACGCCTGCAGGCTGCAAAACAAAATATATTAAACTACAAGACATACTCGTAGCAAACATTTGAATATAACATTAAATAACTTACAATGTCTGCTATTTTATGCTTTCGCAAATAATAAATCATTTATTAAAAAAAGAGATTGGTCGATTTATTGAGAGCACCTGGTTCTTTTGACACACAAACAGGTCCACCCGCCTGAAAATCGATCTGTTACAAAGAAATATTTATCTCTATCCATTAATCTTTTCGAAAAAAAGTAGCCTTGCTAAAGGTTCAAATTTTTGGCACACTAAACAGACACACTAATAGACAGTTACTATCACATAAGTATTAATTCAAGGTAAAGGAAGAGAGATAGAAAAGGAATAAGATGGATTTTAGTCATGAACTTCATTTATTTACATAAATATTATGATTTATGACTTTTCCGACATGTTGCCCCAGAATTCAAAAAATTTACAAACCAATGTCTAGAATCTAGATTCTAGATCTACCAAGTTTCGTTACACGTGCGTTATCTATTTCTCATTCTGTAAGTCAGCCATCCTCGTGTTGCATAGATAGGTATGTAGATGTACAGACAATGTAGAGAACAATGCATTTGTTGTTTATTTTCATAGAAGTTGTAGTACAAAAACTAAAATCCAATTAAATTATTAAGTGTAGTTTTCCTCATAATTTTCATACGAATTTTCCTGTAGGTGTTAAAGATAACAATATAGCTATTGGTTTCGTATAGTCTAATTAAATCTGATAAGATCATAATTTGACTTGCGTAATTCTGTGAACAAGGCAAATCTGCTTGACTTGTTAATTGTGTGTAAAAACCACATCGAATTTACAAGGCACGTTTTTCATGACATATATCATGAACTTGACAGCACATCAGCTTATGGAAATTAGAATAATTGAAGGGACCACAAGAGACCACCAGTTAAGCAATTGTTTCATATATACATAACATCACGCCCATAATCCCCGAAGGGGTTGGCAGAGTCAAATGGGCAGTATGCCAATTCAATCACATTCAGCCAAAAATAAACCCAGACTGGGTTAGATGGAAAATTGTTGAAAAAGCAGTGACAAGCGGTTAACCTGTCGCCTACACAATCACACACCCAAAACCCAATATACCTTTAGTCGCCTTTTACGACATGCTAGGCAAGAACCACAGTTGGCATATTCTTTTTTAAGTCCCAGACCAACATGGGACAAATTGTTTCATAAACAAATATTAATATTTATTTAATCCAGGCCTACTTAAACGTCTAAGACGACCTAGCTTACTATACTAGCTGTTATATTCGGCTTTTGCCTTTCTAAATTTGATGTTGGATTTTCCCCAATTTCCCAAAGTAGATTTTTCAAAAGTCCTTTCTTTTCCTTTCCTAAAGTCCTTATTTGAACAAAAACAGTTTTAGTTAATTACTTTGCCCTCTTTCTGTCCTATGAGGGTCGATGACCTAAGCCACCATTTATATGTATATACATTATTGTACATCAATAGTATTATAGGATAAATATTTCTGTATTAACTTTTCAAATGATAATTTGCAACTGAACAAATATTTTAATTAGTATGTGTCACATAGTCAAAACATGAATAATAATCCCACACAATGAAATTCTAAAACCGTTCTATATTCTTATTTACTTAAACTGTTTACTTAATTTTATGTAATAAAATGATATCCCGTTATAAGATTTAAAATTCATATTTATAGCGTAACACCTGTGTTTACATCTACTCGGTGGTTTTTCTTTTTATTAATGAAAGCTCAATATAATTATTTTAATATTGTTCAAGACAGTTATGTGGTAAAATGATATCGTTAAGTCCAATAATTATGAAAAATATAATTATGACAATTAGAAAAAAAGTAGTGTTACAATAATCAATACCTTGGTAATTTTATCCATTTAAAAATTCTGTGACTTTATTAATAAACAGCCGAAATTTTTTTGTAAACGATTAAAATATCGACCGGGTATGATCACTGTGATATTCTTGACAACAAAAAATATTTTTTAAATTCGGACCAGTACCTGAGATTAGCGCATCCAAACAAACCAACAAACAAACAAACTTTTCAGCTTTATATGTTAATATATAAAATATCTAGCTAGCCTACCCTAGCAGAGTAGGCAAAGAGAACCGAACGCCATGTATACGGCACGGTCCTTACATTGTCATCCTAAACCTTTTTTTGTAATTAGATACAAATTTAATTTTATTGTGAACTAGGTCAACAACGGTATTGAGGATTTGGGGTCACTCTTTAAAATTTAGGATATACTACGTTATATTTAAACAAATGTTTTTAATTAATAACAGTGTATCAAACATATACAAAGATTTTGGCCTAGAAATGTATTCGCAAATAGAGATTAGGCTTTCTATTATGTAATACAATTTTAGCTATGATGGGTATACAATAAGTTTAATTAAAAATTGTATAATGCTAAAATAAACAAAAAGACTATAAAAGAAGAAAAATTAGAAAAAGAAAATTTAAAATTTTGCAACCTTTTGATGGAAATATTAGCTACAGTTTTTACTTTAGTTTTACATAATACATATGGTAGTAGACAGCCTCAGACACGAAGTTACATACTTCGTGTCTGAGGCTGATGCTGAGATGCTGAGGGAAAGTATACTTGCCACATAAACTTTTGCTTAAACACAAAACCTGCCCCTTCATTCAAGTTTATCCGCTCTTTCTCACTAGTTACCGGGGGGGAGTAACAATAAAAATTTGTCCTAGAGCACTGAAAACTGGTCCTAATGTATCACAGTTCTCTAAATTGGAGCCCGATAAATTCGAACACTTTCTTGATATAATAAATAGCAGGATAACAGGATAATCTTTACACTAGATCAAAAGTGAGAATGAAATATAAACAGTTTAGAAAATTCCGTACTTAGTTTTTAAAAATCATGATGTTCTTGCCCTTTATAGTATAACCATGTTATATGTGAACCATTGAGCTACCCTTTTTTATTTCACAGAAATTCTTGTATTATACACAAATAAACCAGATTTACTAAATCATTAGTTAAATTCGACCCGACAGAAAGGGAATGGTAAATAACGGAAAGAAAAAGGAGAGGTTATCAGGAATCTAACAACAATTCTATTGGCGGACTAAGCCCACCAGAGGCACGGGGTGGCAATGCTGAATGAGGCCCTAATATTAATACAAGTTGTGTTGTCCACCTAAAAGTGTCCGGATGAGGATTTTAGAGGTGCGGTGCGATTTTAGAGGTGCCTTCAAAACCTACAAAAGGACAAGAGTTCCAAGGCGAACCGCCACTTCTGCCCCCTAGCTGGTCTCCAACTGCTAGACTGGGATTAGCTAATGCTTGTTTACCTGTCTGGGTTGTTGCCGGCGAGTGACCACGAACGTGGTCTCGTTGTACAGGCCCGTGTCATTCGTGGCGATGGCCTCGCACTCGCTTCGCGCTCTGCGGAACAAAGCAGTCATTGCACAAACTGTTCCATTCAATTTCTACGTGCAATACCTGTTGGTATTGCACCATGCAATCGCACGTTAACTACAGATAATTTCTTTTAGCGAGACACGCTTTAATAGATACTGAATAAATGCCGTACAATAGTATTTATCTATGTAGTGTTAGTATATCTAATTTAAATAATAAATATATACTAAACTGTTATTAAACAGACTGTTTTCAATTGTTTTGCCTACGTGTTCTAATGATTAATTATCACGTTCAGAATCAGTTCTTCTCTGATTGATTGGAAAACTTATTCGAATGTTACTATTTTCAACGGAGGGATAAATGCTTTTATTAGATTTAATACAAGTCATAGTCAAAAAATAAATTAGATACCAATAAAGTTAGAACATCTTTATTACAATATTTTTCATAATCTTTTTTATGTCATTACATATATAATATTGCAAACGAATTCATTCATTTAACAAAAGCAAATATATGCTAATGATATTTAAAAATGTAATTAAAAAAATAACAATCATTTAGGTATTGTTATGGACATTAAGTATTAAGTAACAACACCAAGGAAATACATAATAAATGATTATACATATTTCGATATTAGGAGAATTTACGCGGCAACTAACCATTGATTAGATGACATGTAGCGTTATCTATGATCATTTCACTTTTAATTGATTAAAAATGGAAGAGTGATAGATTTCTGGTCTTTCTTGCGCCCGTCCAGTGTTAGTGTCCTAGTACCTGAGAGGTGGTATGAATACCTCTGGCGCCCTAATTACGCCCACTGAGACTATACTACGGAGCTGCTCACAAGTTCACAAGAAGATAATTAAATCTAGATCCACGTATCATAACCACTTTAACACACGTATAAAGTACAATTGACTTTAAGTGCACTGCTAATCTGCGGCATCCACAGCAGCGGCACAATTTAATTAAGATACGAAGACACACAATTACTGTGAGTTTACACGCTGAAACCAAGTTTATGCTACTAAAATCCTAAAGAATATGGCAAATAATCAGGATCGAAAAACTAATCAGGATTATCGATAATTTTGCAATAAATATAGGTAATACACTAGAAGGTCGGACTAAACTATTAAAACTCTATTCTAAATGAGAGCAGGCTAAAATGTTCTGCTATGAATCATAATACATTCATACTACATCCCAATATAGCTTATTGTCTTAATTAAAATCATATTGTGGTATGAACTGTATTAATTATTAATCTAAAACATTTTTTCAATTATTTAAATAAAACCGCGATGAAGCTCCAGGAAATCGTTAATTACTATGTATTAATCTATTTTTGTCAAGTCACGTACCCAACATAATAATTCGTTTCCGGTACTTAATACTTTATTAATGTAAGCCATCATCATCATTATTAAGACGTTATCTTTTACGCGAACAGTCGCGTAATATACGAAGTGCTAAGTGTCTTAGTTACCCGTGTTTCCTTGCACAAGAGATTTGTATACCTTTTTCTAGTAACCATGTGGTATACTTATAGTAGTTCATTTATAATGTTGAAAAAAAAGACCGTGCTATACGAAATTTCAATCTTTGAAGATCGGTCAATTTTATTTAATTTTTCTTTTAATTTTCGCATTTTCCTCTATTTTATCACGTGAATATGAATGCCTGATAATTCCCAATTGTAAAAAAATATTTTTTCGTCTGTTTAAGATATGTTTTATCATAGAAAATGGTAAGTAGTAAAAGATAAAATATCATGAAATTAACCGTTATGGATTGAATTAAAGATTTAATTGCCACCTCGACGTTGGCATATCAATCGTCAAGACATTTACGTACACGTGACATACACGTATAGCAAATATGCGAGTTGTAAAAATAGTATTAACTAATAAAATATCTAGGTACCTATATTAAAAGCCTTACGTAACAGGGACATA
Source organism: Glyphodes perspectalis (assembly GCA_951394215.1). Lineage (NCBI taxonomy): Eukaryota > Metazoa > Arthropoda > Insecta > Lepidoptera > Crambidae > Glyphodes > Glyphodes perspectalis. The sequence continues at coordinate 7,874,381 of OX596214.1, read as the reverse complement.
ATTATGTTTCTGTAATATTCTTATCGTCACACACATTTTATTCATGTTTTAATAATGAGTAGTAAAATAAATCTCTATAAAACGGCTAGCTGAATAAGTATCATTAAATATTACGTGTAATACGAATCATATCTAAAATGTTTATAATACCTGCTGCCATTAATCAGCACAATTATGTAATTTGTTTTTGGAAATTAATCTCTTATGTAATAATTACAGATATCATTAGCTAGGTTTATTAGTGCATACGTAGATAATGTGCTAGAAATCAAGATAATCATGAGATTTTTATAGACACCGCGACAGATGGTGTTTATTTACAACACAAGTAGCTATTAACATTTGCAGTGATGACAAACGAAAGGAAGTAAATAAGGAACTATGACCATTTTTATTTACAAGTTGCTGTGAGGATTTTTATTGACTTCCTATTACATTATAGATATCTGATGAATATTATCTGAAGAATTACGACCCCTTCTATGCGCGGGACATAATGCTAGGAAGATTTTGATGATGATTATCTAAAGAATTTAATATTCGATAGATAATAGTAATAAATCATAAACGTAAAATTGTCCCATTGTGCATTGAGTTATTATGGTAATAATAAATATACAACGTTATTACGTAGGTTATATTTTATTAAACAAGTATACCTATGTTTTCGGTCGTTACAGAGCATCAAAGTCCTTATTATACATGCAAAACTATCTCTGACAGTTTGTTACGACACCATACTTAATCTACTTGACCTGGTATTAGTAAAATTACCAGTTAAGTAAAAAGAGGCTGAGTCTATTTTTAAATTAATGAGTGAACCTTTAATTCATTACATTTTTGATATACAAGCAGTATAAATAGGCATTTAAGAGTCAACGTAATTTTCAGTTCAGTTGCTGTTAATCGTATGTTTTGAGTGAGATTTGATACGCAGTGCGCGGACGCATGTCGAAATGTTCGTATGATTTGACTGAATGAATGCGCTCTGCTCACGTGCGTGAACATTCTTAATCGAGTCCTTACGTCGATTTTTTAAATAATACTTTTTTAAATAACATAATGCTATCTATGTTTGTATGATATACATATACGAAATATGGGGGTGAAAAAGAGCTAATTAGCATTTCTATTGTTTTCAACACGGTCAAAACGTCATGCTGTAAGTACTCATGTACCTACTACATAATGCATATTGCGTTTAGTCCCGTTAGTAGTGATTCTATTGATAATGCAACGCAAAAGTTCAAAATCGTATATCTTTTCCATTGTTGTTGATACTCAGAATCCCTATTTATAACAAAAAATAGTATATGGGCGCGGTTCTACCAGTGTTTCATTTAGTTTGTTACAGAGATGTCATCATGCATCGCACGGGATCGATCAATTTTCCAGGATACAAAGTACCATATTAAGTTATCTACACACGGTAATTTCTTTGCAAGCCGTACAGTCATTTGCGTGAGTAAGAAACATACAAATCATAAACATCTGCGCTTTCCCGTTGGTAATATTAGTAGATAGTGATAATAAATCTCTTCTGAGATATAAACAAAAAGTAATCCTCTTTCAACCCGTCATCCTTTTAAAGTAAGTCACGTGGCCATCCATTCGGCTACAGAGGACTGAGGACATTTCTAACCCTTTTAAGATGACGTTTCGTGTAATTAGGCCTTCTATGCTCGTGCCCCTACGCTTGACAGGCCCATTGGTCGAGTGGTCAGAGACTCTGGCTACGAAATCGAGGGTCACGGTTTCGAATCCCGCTAGGGGCAAATGTTTCGTGTGATGAACATGAAAATTTGTACTTGAGGCATGGACGTTTATAAACGTATTTAAGTTTGTCTATTCGTTCAACTAGTATCCATAGCACAAGCTTATAGCTCAGTTTAGAACTAGGGACTTGGGTGTCAGTCCGGAGAATTTATTATTTATTATTATTAGAAACCTGCAAATTCAAATAAATTTGGATTTGTAACCATGATACAAAAATTGTCTGGTTCCCCTATCTTAGGGTTACGAAGGTCAGATCGGCAGTCGCTTCAATGTAATTACCAGACTCGCTACATCCTGGATCATGGTCTTAGCGGACCCCGTCTAAGCACGGGACATAACGCTAGAAAGATGATGATGATATTATTAGTATGCGTTATAATGCATCCGCATTGCAGTTTTTTTACAGAAACTGTAAGGTAATAAAAGTAAAATTAAAAAAATATATCTATTAGATGTTGACGTGATTATTGATGTTGTCCAACTGTATGTATATATTGGCAACACGCTACCTAATGTTTTCGTATTGGACATAACACCATTTATTAGCCATATGACACAAAACATTCGTTCTGCACAAAAAGTAACTGCAAGTAGATGCACTATTAAAATTATTAATTCAATCCAGTATAAAATGTTTACCAAAATATATTTTAATAACCTCGTATAACAAACGTGTTAGTTTTCAATTTATTGCCAATGTTAATTGGAAATTGACTAACCGTATCTGGGGCTTTTCTGGTGTAGGATTCTATATGCAAAATAACGCTGGTGCTTAAAACGGTACCTTTAGTAAAAATACGTTAAGGAGCTTTTACGAGAAGAGTAACAATAATATCCTCCAGGTCATTTTCACCAAAATTATTATTAAATAGCCGTCTAACTGCACGATTTATCACCATAAATCTTAAAACAGTCTTCAAAATGTTAAAGCTGTTAAGAGAGATCCAAAGGAATTCAATGGTATTAAGATAAAACAGGATTAAACCGTTACTTAAAGATCGATACAATGCGGATGCGAAAATCGAGTATGTGAGTGTACACTCGATTCACCAGTCGCTTTAATCAAAAAGTTCATACCAAAATTATAATACCATAAATTAATTTAAAAAAAATAGGTAGTAAGTAAACCTTCAATATAGAAAATACCTAATAACTTATATATTTCCGAAAGCTCATGTATGTATATTGTATTACAGTATAGTAATAACACAAGTTACATTATCTATTGATTTACAAATAAAATAATTCCTTGACCGCGAAACCATTATATTACACAGATTCAAAAAGCGCGATATTTGACGGCTTATAAAGTTTTGAAACAATTAAGAAGAGCTAATTACGCAGTTGTGTAAATATGTAAATTCATTATCAATGTAAGCACGTTTAAGACCTAATATTAAAGAGGCCGAGAGTCCGCAAAAACAATTTAGAATCGAATTAACACGTGAGCGCGTTGCTGACCTTTTCTGTGAGGTACTTATTTATTTTTTACATCATTTAACGATTTGCATAAGCATGCGTTCATCACCACAACCAGTTATAATGAGTTCATTTTATAGGACGTGAGATTTCAACAAACGTGGTTCTTTCTAAAGTGTAATTTATCGAAGGTTGCAGTTTATTTATGTCTCTGGTTTACTGTGTCTTGTTTTATTTTTTTGACTGGCTCGATGGCGCATTCGGTAGTGACTCTGCCCCATGCGCCAAGAGTTGTGGGTTCGATCCCCACCCAGGACAAACATTCGTATGATGAATACTTGTGTTTGTTCTGTGTCTGGGTGTTAATATCCAATATTTATGTATATATTTGTAATACCACTGTTGATTCTGATATTCGTAATACAAGTGCTTAAGCTACTTACCTCGGAGTCAGATCAATGTATGTGATGTAGTTGGATATTTATTTATTATTATTATTTATTTTATAGTAGTTTTAACTTTCTACTTCTTCATACCCATATATGTGGATTAATCATTTACGCAATAAATAATATAACGTCTGGCTTAATCACTGCTGGAATAGGCAGATGAACGAATTTAATGTTATCGGTTAATTTTATAATACTTCTATCCATTGTGAGTAATCAAGGATAGATTTTATCGCAGTAATAGAAAACTCAACGTTGATAAGGATAGTTCCGTATAAACAGGCCTACTTGGTATCCCGTGAATCATTTCAACCTGATATTTATATGTATTTATTTCAGAATTTCAAACATCTAACTAATATCACAACACCCAGTGTAGTCTGAACTCGAAACTGTATCATATAGAGTCTGAACTAATACGTCACCAGGGCATTGTAAAATAAATAATTATAGTAAAACAATTTAACAAGGTAACTAAGGCAATATGACATTGTTTAATAAAATCATAAGGCAATATAATTGGATGTCTACAGTAATTATAAAAAAAATACTAATACACTTGTGTGATAGCACGAAGGTTCGCCTTTTTACCCTTTTTACAAAGAAAGAGCCACAAACTACTAAACTAAGCTAAAATAATAATAATAATAAATAATAAATTCTCCAGACTGACACACCAATTCCCTAGTTCCAAACTAAGCTTATGCTTGTGCTATGGATACTAGGCGAACGGATAGACATACTTAAATACGTTTATAAACATCCATGACTCGAGTACAAATGTCCATATTCATCACACGAAAGATTTGCCCCTAGCGGGATTCGAACCCGCGACCCTTGGTTTCGTGGCCAGGGTCTCTGACCACTCGACCAACGGGATTACCTCCGCGATGTTACACCAAGAAAGTTAATGAGACTTAGATACTCACGATGTGGTGTTGGAGTTGTCAGGCACCATGGCGATGATGTTGACGCTCATGTTGACCCTCATCATGTAGTTGACCCAGCATGCGAAGAACATCATGATGCCCACCACGAGCCGAGCCGGCACCGCGTCTGGAACAACGTGAAAACAATAAGGATCAGGGTGTCTTATTTTAAGAGAAAACAAAGCCGCCGATGAAAATATTAACTAATTTCCGTTTGGGGCATTAATAGTCATCGTACATAAATTTCAGTCTATCCGAAGCCTATCAGAGTGTAATACATAAGTACGGGTATCATTTGTTCGGCGTTGAGATATGTATTGTATATGATGATATACCATCGGACTTAGGTAGGCATATAGAAAAAGCGAATGATGTGTGCCAGGGGCGTAGCAAATGCAAAGATGTAATCTTTTCCTATTTCCATAATAAAAAGACGTGAACTGTCTCGGATTTTTGGAATTTCAGAATGGTAGTCACACATACTGATATATAAATGTATGACTACCATTCTGCCGCTTCCAATACCCACTACATTATAGTAGGAGAGCTGGCACCAATTTTTGGGTAGGTATTTCAGGCAAGCTGAAAACTTGTCCCATGCCTCTCCTTTTATACCTCAACACGGAACTGCAGACCTGGCTCTTAAGAAGCGGGGCTAAATCAAGATATATTGATTGTTAGATAGAGGTAGAAAATCCCACCAAAATTATCCCTGTTTTTTAGAATCCTATTTTTTTATTATAAACAATATGTACTCTATTAAATTTTCAAAATTATGTGACTGAGTAGGCGACGAGCTACCCACTTGTCACTCCTTTTTCACAGCTTTCCATCCAACCCAGCCCACTGTCCCATGTTGGTCTGGGACTTAAAAATAATATGCCACCTGTGGTTCTTGCCTAGCATGTCGTAAAAGGCGACTAATGGTATATCGGGTTTTGGGTGTCTGATTGTGTAGGCGACAGGTAAGCCGCTTGTCACTGCTTTTTCACAATTTTACATCTAACCCAGCCCGGCTTTATTTTTGGCTGAATGTGATTGAAGGGGCATGCTGCCCCTTTGACTCTGCCTACCCCTTCGGGGATTATGGGCGTGGTGTTATATATGTATGTGTGTAAATTTTCAAGTTGCCTCAAACATAATTTTAAATTTTTTTGGAAAATATCTTGGGACGCTTCTGCCAATCTTAAAACCCCGACTAAATCGTCTGGCTTCATTTTTTAATTCTTTAAACATTACACTACGACATATAAATATTGCATATTCCCTCAAACATATTTATAAAAATTTAAAAAAAGGAATAGAGGGGCTCCTCTATTCATCAGCCAGGTCTGCAGTTCCGTGTTAGGGTATAATAGAAGAGGCATGGAAGAAGTTTTCAGCTTGCCTCAAATACCTACCCAAAACGTGGTGCCAGCTCTCGGACCATTATACCTACTGTTGGCACTAGTACCAGTATGAACGAGGCCTCTACACGTCTCACGTGAACTGCGTGATGTACCAGCTGCTCAGGATATCGCCTTATTTAATGCCGTCATTTGTCTTGTCCCTTTTTATGTTAGAATCCCAACTAAGACGTATTTAAATACAATGGCTGTATTTCGTGGAAGTGTCAGTATGCAGTATACATTAATTAATCACACTGGCTGGCCTAAAATGCGAATATGTTGTCTTAATGAATGGTTTTTCTTAATATCCATTAGCGAAAATATTTTTATACCGGATTTTTTTTTTTTTATTCTTGAGATTTCTCATCGACAGACAGAATGTTATACTGACACTTTTCCTTTGACGATCAAGGAAAGCTTTTGTGGTCTTATCATATCTACCGTGCGTACAATACTTAGTCTTATTAAATACAAAAAATTGCGTTAAATCTGAGCGTGATCTATAAAATTATAGCAAACAACATAATTAATAACTGCTGCAGAAGATTGTGCAAAATTGACAGGTCGAGAAACCTTGAAACTGCCTGCCATAAAGGAAACTATAAAATACATAGCCAACCAGATAATAAATACATTACTGATTAATTTATTACTCATATATTTTTATTATTATAGCCTACTTTTCAATTAATACCAATAGTATTCTCTATAAATGCTAGGAAACTAAAGCGTTAAAAAATATATTTACACACAATTGAAATTACAATTTTATTTTATATAGTTACAGTATTTATTGCATTCCTAGCAGTCATTGCGAAAAAAAATCAAGAGCATTAATTCTGAGTAGATAAATAATAATTGTCCATATAATCCCAGGATAAAGATAAAGAGAAACTAAAAAAGGACTATGTTTTATCACAACCAAGTCTTGTATCGAGTTACTTGTATTATTCGGCGCGAGTACCGCCGCGGACAGAATTCTAGTGTTAAACATATAACAATACATAGATTCTCAAACCAGTGGTCCGTGGATTACCGGTGTAGTTTGATCCTTGAAAGACATAAAGTAAAGTAAAAACTTATTGATTTCAAATTTGATACAGTTAACTTTCAACCATTCGCTCCTGCCCTGTGGCTTTTTTTTTTTCTGCATTTAACATGTGGAGCTTAAATCAGATTTGTTATCTTAATTAGCAGTTCAAGATTGTGCACCCTGCGGTGTGTCATCTCGATATATAACAATATAATAATAAAATTTAAAAAATCCCCAGTCACATAGGTTGGGAATTACTGTTCTAGACTAAAGCTGTCATTGACCTAGCAATTGAGCAACCTATTTACTTAAAGCAAATTGAATATAGACGTAACCGTTCTCGCTGGACGGGTGACCTCGTGGGCGTTCGCGGAAGATAACTTTCGAATACAATGTCAATAGCAACGTCGATAAACAACCTGCGGGGCTCGCCTCCAGCCTTGTCCGAGACGCGCTTCTAGTCCTACGGCCGTCTGAGTCATTTGTATCAGATGTTTGCATTAATAAAACCGGTCATGTGCTGTCAGACCAGCCCACGTAAAACTATAACACCTATAGTCCTATATAATAAAACACTAAATGCTAATAATCCCCAAATAACTACAGCAGTAAAGTAAGTAAAGTGGGAAGTTGGTAGCGGAAAAAACAATATTTGGGGAAAGCTAACAAAAAAATTTTACAGGATTTAACAGCGCAACGTCTTTCAGCAGCTGTCATTCAACAAAATTTGACTTCATCTTTACATTACTTAATTAAACTTAAGAAATTTTAGAAGCATATTCAACTAATTATATAAATATTTTAAAAAAATACCATTTACATATTTGCTCGATTTGCAAAACTTTGAAGTTTAGGAGCGAGCAGAACATGTTAAGATATAATGCAAAATATTTTGTATATTTATGTGATGTGGGTATATATAAAAAATTAGCTCAACTCTAGAAGAATCGCAACCTTTATATAGCTCTACATAATATATTTTATCCAATAAAGCATTTAAACGACCACACGACATCGACGCTACACAATACGCGTTCAAGTCTTTTGTACCGGCGAGTAGCGGCTCCATTTGACCTTTGCGAGATTCGGCTTTGTTCTTGTTCGTAGTCCCGTTTATTTCGTCCTAGTTTAAGGGTTCGACAGCCAAATGGAAAAACGGAACCGTTATATTAATTAATTAGTTCATGCAGTTGTATGTCACAATCATTTTAGTCGGATTATTACTTGTAGGATGAAAGGAGGATAGAGTGGAGCAGTGATACAGACATAACCCCTTACGCAGGTGCGTGGTCTCATCTTTTATTTGGACTTTGCAAAATGGAAAGTTAAGGTGATTTTCCTTTAAATTAATAGGTTTATATATCCCATATATATTTTAGCCCTGAGTATATAAAATGAGTATATAAGCGAAAAAATTGTTTCATTTAAAAAGTATATTATATGTGTACAATTCATATGCAACTTACGATGTATTGAGGTATAGATACGTACTAGCTTTACACCATCGTGCACTATCTTCATATCTACTATCAGAAAAGATAGACGTGAGAGGCAGTTCTATGTGCATATTAACAAAACATGCACAAAAAAGACAGCAATGCCGAAGCCGCTGTCTTTGCAACACCAATCTTAGGCTCCAAAAAAAATATTAGATCTAATTTAAAAATAAATAATTAAATTGAGGTGAAGCGAAAGTAAGAGCCTCACGCGTGAACTAGTTTGACCGAAAATTGTCGTGGCATGATGCAAGTGAAATTAATTAGCCAACGTCAGGCGCGTCCGGTGTCGGGCGAGATCACCGGTGAATGTCAATCACAAATAATAAACAAAATTTTAATTAATGTTTGCAAGCTAACCAAAAAAATAATAAATCAAATATAATTACACATTACAACTTAGTTTTAATTAATGTTTGCAAGCTAACCAAAAAAATAATAAATCAAATATAATAACAAATTACAACTTAGTTTTTAGAGCGCCGAGACTAAGTTGTAATTTGTAATTATTGCATTTTTTCCGTACATAAATCATATATTTGTCGAGTTGTCCAGTTGTATTTTTCACAGTTTACCATCTTACCCAACTTGACTTCACATACATACATACAATACATAACATCACGGCCATAATCCCCGAAGGGGAAGGTAGAGTGAAAGCGGCAGCAAACACCTTTAACCACAACCAACTTCAACCAACAGTCCAAGGAGCTTTCCGCTACTTGGACTCTGCCTACCCCTTCGAGCATTACAGGCTTAACGATATTTATTATATACGCAGTGTCATAACGTGGTGGGGGAAACGGGGTCGGACGGCACTTGTTGGGGGCTGCAAATTTGAAATAACTGTTCAACTTTTAAAGATTTATTCAGTAAACCAGTCCTGGGTTACAATGTCTGTGGTGTGGCGGAAACCAAGTATGAAAAAAAAAAATTGTGACCGCGGAAAAAATTGGGACCCGCCCCGGGCGACAGGAACCCACGCTACGCCACTGTATGTATGTATGTACTGTATGTAAATATGTATAAAATAACATATCGCGCATAAGTATACATATGTGTCTAAAGGATTTCCTTCTGTCCGACTGACCCTGTAAACAGACAAAGGTAAAAAAACCGAAACAGGGTCATTGCACTCGTCATTACGAGCAACTTTTTATGTGGTCGGGATCCAAACTGCGCAAAACAGTTGTTCCGCACATCTGACTTAGTTCTTTTGACAGCAATTAATTTCATAAAAACTACACAAGTATCATTATCCTATCTTCGCTTAGTACCAAGTGTGTATTATCTATGTACATTTACTATGTAAGTCTTCTATTATTCTCTGCGAAAACCATTTTTTAATTTTATACATTCTCAATTATTTTTATCTAGCCTAGAATCCGATTGACTAAAAACGTTAATGACACGTGTCATATTATTTGATCAAAAGTATGTAGGTACTTAATATCAACTACTGAATATGTATATCTAACGCATCTATTGCACATGTTTCCACTATGCCGATATAATTATTTAAAATAAATGTTTAAAATACTTTAGGCTGACATAAACTGCATAACTTCTGATATTTATGTTAAATGCATGTATGTATTGCATTAATGCAAACAAGGCCAAATAAATTTTTAAGTGTATCAGATGAAACATCACCGATATAGATCTCATTTCTCACATCAGTGGCTGTGTCTTACCAGACAAGGACAATGGATAGTCCGTATCAAAAACAGTAAATATTACTTTATACATCTGTATCATAGATAAGCATAATGATCTATGCTAGTTACTCGTCATCGCGCGATTCGTTTAGATTATAGCTACCGTAAGATTAGATATGTATTAAAAGAGAGAAAAACAGGTACGTTTCTTGTACATTAAAAATCAAGAAATATGCATTACACATTGTATTCACTTTAAAGCTATGTCTGGTCTAGTAATGAATAAAACATAGAAAGAACACTTTAAACCACATTGTCTCTACCTATTATAATTACTCTTACCTTTTTTAGAGATTATGAAAAACTATGTCGCCGTCAGTTATATTGGAGCAGACAAAATGACCAAATACTTCTGAACAGTTTAAAAAGGCAATAAAAAAATTAAAGTAATATGAGTTATCGTATATATACCGAAATTTTTGTGAGAACGTTGTTGATTTAATGCAGAAACGGTTACAGGACGTATTAAATGCAGGAGGTTACACAAAGTACTAACACTTGATATACTTAAATTATTATAAATAAAATATGTTCACAATAATTTATTGATTTCATTACAAAACCAATTGATAGTATTTATTTTCTTTTATTGGGTTTACATTAACATAATCTGTATACATGGTATAACAGGAATGTTAGTCACGCACGTCATGTGTCAACAAAAACGCCATCAAAACCATCATGTTTTTGAAAACTTTCTCATTTACCCAGCTGCGTAGATACACTTGATGTTACATAAGAGTTTTCAGATATTATTGGTTAGTTGTGTGTATAGAAGTTATTGACTAGCATCTGCTCAAATATTAATGAAGTAATGAATGTTCAGATATGAATGGTAACTTGTAGTGTATGGAACTTATTGACATTTTAAACTGTTCACAAGTATTTGGTCACTTTGTCTGCTTCAATCACGGACTAGTAAAAAAAGAAGGACTCTGCGCCACTAACTGGACATTAAAGCTCCTCAGGTGCTCCAACTTGACACGCAACTTATTATATACACATTATTATATATATATATATACATATTGACATAATAAACGCTCCAAATGACAGATATCCGATATCTGGTATCCATAAGTATCGCACTCACACATGCTTAAACGTGGCTTTATGCTGTATGACAGCGTGAAGTCCTACTTTTTTTACTAGTCCGTGGCTCCAATATATCTGACGGCGCCTTGACAAACCAGGAAAAAATAAACAAACTTCTTAATATTCTAAATGCTCAGACATTTTTATTGCAGTATTTATTATGGTTAATAAAATTAAATCACTAAGTTCAATATTCTACGTATGAAGATGTTATTGGGCGTTGACCGTGGTTTTCGCAGTGACCATGGCATTAAAACGCAATATTGATGAAATACCAATGTTGACAGTTTATCTTACGGAGAATCAGTGTGAGGCAATGGACGAAAATAAATATTAACTTATCAAGTGTTTTAAATGGGCAAGCTTAAATAACTTTTGAATTTTTCAGAAAGTCGCAAATTATACGATAGAAATAACGCATTAACATTGTTTCTGTTTCTAGCTACCACGTTATACTTGAAGATCCTCTAAAGGAAAGTTAGTTATCTACAATCAACACACGCATGGCGCTACTATTATACATACGTTTCTATTTCAAAGAAATTATCGTATATCGCCTTGTCGACAGGAATACCATTAACATAGTGATAACACCAAATATGAGATGCTATGCTAAGTTCCCTTGAAGTGCCGTCCGAACAGGGTATAATCTACCTAAGGTTTGATGCGCATTTATATTATTGCATTGTAACTAAATTAATCGCTTGAGGAATCTCTGCTATCTTGGTGTTATTGTACATATAATAATGCTGAGATGTCCCGTCCAAACTATTTATATATATATATATATATAGGTGCTTTTATCAATCAAATTTTCCTAATACAAGAAACTCTTGTTGAAAATTAAATAATACTAGCCTTGATTAGATTATAATTTCAAGCCAGGAAGACTAGACTAGTAACAAATAAAATCAGAGCAGGTGTTTAAAATGTAAATGTAAATTGCTCTTTAGCTATCGAACATTGGTTGTTTTGACAATTGGGACTTCGGTTTTTCCCGTAAATCAAGGTAAACTAGACATATATATACCCTTGATTAATGTACAATGTATATAACTTATATAAACATTATTGAAACGTGTTACAATACATTGTCGTAAAACAACAAAACCTTTTGGTTACTTACGCTACCAGGAACTTAAATCTCTTATACGAGAATATATTATTTGATTATAGTGTAAATGCAAGAGATATCAGTGTATTGAATAACAATACTTTGTAATAACACGCTTGAGCGACATTATTATAACAAAGGATGAAGATATACATATAATACTAATTAATACATGACCAAGTGAAGTAAGGTTGCAAAATGTTTCATGAGATAATGCAGAAATTCAAAATTCAATATTTACGATATTGGTAATCCACCATCGATGCAGAGTTTGATGAGAAGAAATTATTATAAATAAGGAGAATTGATTCTGAACTTGTTGATTCTAAACCTGGTTCCTCCAGACCAAAGAAATATTAAAATAAAGTTGTAGTATTAAAAGTCTACTTTGTGCGATGAGTAAGACTTCTGTGTGTCCACTGCAAAGGTCAATAACATTTTGAGGTTGTAGATGTCCATACACTACACTGACTGCCTATCATCCGGTTATATACATTGCCACTTTAAGTGGTAAAAAAAACATGAGTGTGGAGGAGTGCTTGTTTACTTTTAGCCAAATAATAACATGCTTATCTTGCCCGCATTATTAACGGATTAAGTCAAGCTACCAGGATAACATAATTATACAACATAGCAGTATACCTCTATCCCTCCTGACGACAATAGCATGATTGGCGTCCCCTGAGGCATAACCGCTACAAGTTCGCATGAGCACATTGCCGATTGTGATACCCATAAAATATCCTTCAAGTGAATAAGAAAAGGGTCACCCGCTACTTCGAACCGGTTGTCATCGATAAAGTCAATGTGAGCAGTGAGTGATACTTAAAGTACGAGTCTAACAAAGACATTTAGATACCTACTGTCTCATATTTCAATTAGATATTAGGTATTTATAATTTTTCGCATTGTTCGCAAACTAGAAGTATTTCTAAAGTTTACAAAGTCCTAGCATAAGTAGTAGGTAAGTAAGTATAATCGTAACTAATATTATAAATGCAAAAAAATATGTTTATTTTATTTTTACGCTACAAAATGGCGGACATAAAATAATAAAGTGCCTTTCCTTCAGCAATAAATGTACTGTTCCCGCAGAATATCAATTATATAATAACAAGAGCAAGTCGCGGGAAATGTCTAGTATATAATACTAACTGTCACATCGCAAATAGTGACAGTGTGTGGCGATAGTGTGTCACGGTACGACAGACAAGCCGATCCCAACAGTACCTAACTGTAATGACTTTACAACGAATTGAGATCAATGTGACACAAGCTTTTATATTATGCTTACTATTATATTATCTACAACTGTTAATCCCAGCTAAAATCCGAAACAACATTTCAATTTGCTGGCAGTGGAAAGTTGAAATATAATACAATATCTTCATAGGTATATTGTACATAGACATATCCTTATTACAGCAAGATTCGTATTGAATACGATGGGGCAGTTATATAATAAAGAATAGATATGTATTGACTATTAGCCAATTTTTTTTTTCCTTGCCTAAGAATCAGGCTCGCTACATACATAATCCAGGATCACGTTTTAAGTGGACCACGCCTAGGAAGTAGATATAACGCTTTAAATGATATGAAAGAGTTACTTTATCTCTACTGCTACATACATATAATACACTTGCATAATATAAACATTAAATAAGTGCTACAAATTAAAGACCGTGATATCACAATCGCGTTCATCAAATATACGTATTCAAAGTGGTACTACACATAATAATTTCAACAAATAGATCCGCTAATTTTGTAACGTTGGAAAATATTTCTTGAGCTCGAACTGTAGGTATATCTTCAACGCTTTTAGGGTTATTTACAGTTTATATTTTATCATATTTTGTAATGGAAACTAAATATTGTATTCCTTGCATTCAATATCTTTGGAGCAGGTCTCAAAATAATAATGTTTACCTACAATATATTTTATATACGTATAAGATAAAATGCCGTTTTAAAAAGTGTTTAAGTCCAACAATGGCTAATTGCCTCTACCTACGTCAAACATTATTACACAGCAAGAAGCGTAGTTTGTAATCATAAAAAATGTGTACCATTTTAATTGTCCGACACAAACGCAGGGCTGCTACCTTCACATGTTAGAGTTAAACACTTTAATAACTTATTATGGTCAAGGACCCATTCGGAAACTCATTGGTAATAAGGAAACAGCGCTGAGAGGCCTTTTACATTTACCCACGTGCCATTACCTACACTGGCGAGCAACAAAATCGATTTACCATCACAATAAATCTCTAAAAATATAAGAATAGACCTAGTGATTTTCTTCAAGTAAATCAAAACAAAAAGTAAATCATCATCATCATTGAAGAGTCAAATTCTTGTTTTTGTATTATATTTTTTATGGATTAAATTTAACAAACGCATAGGTACATGTATTCTGATTTCAATTGTGATTAACTTGTAATAATTTTAACTTATGAAGTCTACATTAACCTCGGAATTATTAGCTGTAATTTTGTTTCATTAGAGGTTAGATAAAAGCAAGGTACGTATATAAAACTAGTCACTACCGGATATTCCTTGCAGATTCAAGTTTAGTTGACATTCGTAGGTCCTAAAAATATTTTTCCATCAGCCAAAATAGAGTTCAAACATTTTGCCTCTCATAGACTAAACTCTCTTTAATTCAAAAAAGTGTATTTTTGAAAAAAAAAACTGTTTTGCATGCTCTTGAATGTATTCAGTAAGAAGGAAGATGTTAATGATTTGTACCCAAGGAAGGAAGCTAGCTTCCTACAAGCTTATGAATAAATTTAAAGAACAAGCTAAATGATGCATTGGCACGTCAATATGGACTTACGATGTCATAAATAAAATTGTGAACCCAGTAACTTAATATAACTTTTAGTATGTGATATGGCTGTGATTCAATAATGTGACCAAAAACAGCCGCTCATTGAAAAAATATATTGCAATCTTCTTGTCGAGGCTAATAAATAAAGGAAACAGAAGTGCGAATAATTTTTTATAATTTTGTTTGATGTGTTGTTTGGATCAGGCGCACTCGCATAATAATTTTACATACAATTAACATTTTATATATTAAAATTTAATAAAATTCTCCGAAAACCTGTATTAGATTTATGTAAATAGAAAAGTTTAGCCTAAACATTGATTTAAGACAAATATAAAAAAAATCTGGGAAATATTTTTCTTTAAAAAAAAAACAGCCCCCTTGCCATAGAGTCACCGATGGTTCGTGTTGAGCTTAGAATAAGACGTTGGTCAGAGTTATTTATCGGCAAACTCGGCACGGGTGTCCTAATGAGCGTCAATCATTTGCGTAACGGTGACGGTGAGCGATGTTGGACTTGCACTCTGGAAGTTTCCGACGTCCGCGTAGCGGTGAAAGTGCAAGAATGCAGGCTTCGCAGGGAGCGCGCGCCCGCCTGCCTGCCGCCTTGCGACACACTTAGACCAACAACAGAGAAGCGACCCCAACCGATAAAACTATAAACAGGAAAATTAAACACCTAAATAAACGGACACTAGTTCTTGAAATTAGTTTTGCCTTTGTATATTAAGTTTTATGTTGATGTTGTTTTCTAAACATCTCTAAATACATTCCGCTAACGATGAAAACAATTGACTTACGCAAATCGACCCGAATCGATACAACAAAACATACATACTACTAAATGACTAAACCTTTCACTAAACTAGATGAAGACTCAGCTTTACAGTCGACTTGGACCCAAAACTTGTTTTAAAACTTCATAATAAGCAAATTGAATGTCATGTACTTTTTCTATAAGCCGTAGTCAAACGATGCGAGTTACCTGAAAACAATCCCACAGCCGTCACGCAGCAACTGCGGGAACAATATAGCGCGTCTACAAGTAGATATATTTTCCATCTATTATGCGTCGATGACATAATGTCAATTATATTTTCTATAAAATAACGTTTCATTTCCTGAAAGTTATTTAACGGTTGCCGCGTTACGACCGAGTCCTGTGGTCAGCGCTATTGGCTTTATGTCATAAATACATGAGGATGTATGTGAGGGAGGCCTCACTGTCACTCGTTGAAGTGCGCCCACGCACTCGCCGCGATTCCTCGCCGGCGCCAGCGTTCGCAAATGACCGTCCACCAGGTTTATACACGCATAACACTTATTTACTGTCATAACACTTATTTTATTTATAGCATCACGAGCTTGCGAAGAAGATCATTAACTTAAACCATAAATGAAAAAAAAATGAGAAAACATCTCGATTTAAATTACAAAATGATGCTTTTACTTAGTACTAATGTCAGTGTGATATAACTTAATTAAGTGCTTATTAAATCGTTAACACCAACTAAATGGCATATTCTATTCTACGTTTGACAAATTATATATTATTAAAGGTTTATGGTATAAATCCAATATTTCAATAATGTATCCAAGTACGTTTTACCCCCAACCCTAGCTGGAAAAGGTAAATAATTTTTTTTATATTGTCGCTAAATAAAACGGTTTACATTAAGTCCATGAAAATACCAAACATTATTTCATGTTACCATTGTTATTGCTCATAACTAGGTCACTATTATCGCGCTAAATAAGTGCACGACATAATATGGCTAAGAAATGTGCATAAATTACTTACGACAATGGTAGGATACTATAGTAGGGGAGCCAATGCTGAGAAATGGGTGTTTACTATATTACCTATTGGATTTTCAAGAATGGATTATTGAGAGAAAAAAGGTTATATGATGTTTTCGAGGTTTGTGTCGGTTCAGTAAATCTAAAAACCCCCGCCATGGCTCCCTTAATGTTTTAACATGTGCAATGACAATACATCCATGATTAAATGAGAACTAAAGAAACTATTACCGCACTACTAAAAATATTATTCACATAGCAACTGTGCATCTATGTATAATTAATCAAATACAATAACCACATTATGTTCGTTTAAAAAAAAATTAAAACCTTTTGACAAAAGTCGATCAAAGTATACCAAAGCGAAGGAATCGTCTTGATATTGCTATTTTTATTTCATAGTTAATTCAATGACGCAACCGAACTGCTGAATAAAGATCCACTATATTATTCCATGCTCAGGATTGTTATCTTTTTTTTATGAATTGTTATGAATTATTTATACATATTAAAAACAATACATACTTTATTTTAAAGTATTATGGCCATTGAGATCCCAATAAAAACCACCTGTCTCTTGTCACCTGACGCAAGATGATTATTATTATATCTTATCTTTCTGATGCAAGGAAAACAGTGTAGTTAAGTGTTTGCTCTTTTTATTAACACTTAATAAAACTACTGGTGTTCGGGGATTTCATATTATATGACTTTACAAATTCCTTTTTATCATAGGTATTAAATTTCCCATCTAATTTTGTTTTTATGTTTTACTCAGTATGTCACATAAATGGTTTAGAATTTGATAAACATTGTTTTAAAGTCATTCTTCGAATCATCATTACACATTTAACAACCGAAACCTTTTCATAAGGCTTTAGTTTTCCGTGACTGAATGAAGGTGAATTTAAACTGATTTAGCTTTAGTTTTAATTAAGAAAATAACTCCATTCAATTAAAGTTGCTTAGGTACACGTTATTTTGATAATACCAATAAAGGTTTATAAGACTGACACCCAATTCCCTATTCATTTTATTTCTAAATCGTTACGATGGAAGATTCGAGAGAGTAATAACATGGCTGCAAACTTGCTATTCTAGTGCATCGATAGAGCGTGAACTATGCGGTCACAGATTATTATTCTGAATAAAGAGTACCCAGGTACTGATATAATGGTCTTGTTTATGGTGGTCGTCGCCAATGGCGTGTTAACGTTTACTGCAAATCACTGAATCAAAACACGTTGAATCGGAACTATGCATTTTACGTTTCTGTCAAGGCCGTCTCACCAACATGACAATCAAACTGTGAATGGACGAATAGGGCGTGGATAATAGCCCCTATACAATGCTCTTACGCTTGCTATTACGTAATTACGTTGTTGGAAATTCGAAGCTGATACTCAACTTTGAAACACATGTCGAAATATAGGTATGTCTCGAATAATAAGCTAGCCTACTTACTAAACGGCGCCAATCAAATTTAGGCTAAATACTGCTCTTCCATTCATTGAAAATCTAAGTAGGTAGATGACATAATTTAATAACGTTTAAGTTTTTGTCTCAATTAGTGAGCTGAAACTCAATCTGTCAGATACGACGTCGAACATTTTAACGCATTGGCTAAATGTCATTCAGGCCAATAATTGAATTACGGCAGCGAAAGCTGTGCCGAGGTACCGCGGAGTTTTAGTGGGTACACCCCGGCCACTACCATCTTTGGCCGGAGCAGGGGCCCCCACTTAAGGGCCCCCGGGAGTCCCACACACCACCCTGGCCCCCCGGGTAGGGTGACGGTGCGTAACGCATTTCTTCGCGATATAAAAAAAAAAGGTTAATAATTGAACAGTGTCAATTAAATGGCTTATTCAATAAGCTGCGGTCTATATATTCAAGTAAGTATATACCTAACAGTGAGAAGCTATTAGATATTACGAAATCTCACGAAACGTCTTAAAGTTCAATAAAAACGTTGTAATCTTTACCGCAATAACAAGCAATTGAAATGTATTCCTACTAGTAAAGCCTTTATAAATACGCAAATCAACTATAAACTGTGATTGCACATCAGTGACGGCCGTCAAAACATCTCCGCTAATACATAGGTGGTACATAACATTGAATATAAAAATGATAGGTACCTGAATATCGTTACGTCAGTATAAGGAAAACATGCATATAAATACAAATATTTCATCAACACGTTTGCAGTTTTATAAAAGCTTAATGTAGGGTTTGATATGTTAATGACCTCGATGTCACGGTCAACGGTTGCGGGTAGGCTACAGAATGTTTGATTCCCGATTGACTTGTTATTTATAAAAAAATCTAACGAAAAAGTCGTTAGTTAGTCTGATTGTTTTAGAAGTTATGGCGTCATGTATATTATAGTATTAAGGAGGAGGAGCCATAAGAACCGTTAGAGCTTGTATAAAAAGGATTACGAATGTTTAAGAAGCGAGTAAGATGTGTATGCCATATAGCGTTCGGTTCAGCCTGCCTACCCCGCTAGGGAAATTACATAAAGGTAATTAGTTAGTAGTTAGAGAGCGGTGGTAGCTCAATGGTAAGGACACGCGCCTCTTAACCGAGGAGTGCGGGTTCAAACCCGGACACGTACCTCTGGAATTTTCAAATCTATGAACGTATTTATACCACTAGCTCGACGGTGAAGGAGAACATCGTGATGAAACCTGCAAATTCAAACAACTTTGGATTTGTAACCATGATCCAAAAATTGTCTGGTTCCCCTATCTAAGGGTTACGAAGGTCAGATCGGCAGTCGCTTCAATGTAATTACCAGACTCGCTAAATCCGGGATCATGGTCTAAGCGGACCCCGACTAAACACGGGACATAACGCTAGGAAGATGATGATTTAGTTGGTAGTGTTAAGGAAAGTAGTAAAATACGAAATGATTGTCTAGCTAATGTAATTGCATATATTGCACATTTTTTATACAGGGCCACCATCTGTTTTAGAGGCTATTGACCTTATCGGTCATTAAAAATAACATAAGTATTGGGGGTATCATATTACGCATGTATATATCATTATAATGAAAACATTATAATAATACAACAGACTACACCCAGCCTCAAAGATAAATATTTTTTGTTACACATGAGAGAGCACTTAGCGAATCGCAACTGCCAATCTACGCATAATTAATCATTAATCGAAATCCCCTTCGACGTGTGTCTATGTGAAGATGATCTCAGAATCGATATACTGTAGGGAAGGATTAACCTAAAGTCTCAATAGGTTCTAACATTTGAAAATAAAAAATCTCGTGTCACGGTGTTTGTGATCGAACTCCTCCGAAACGGCTCGACTGATTTTAACGATTTTTTTGTGTATTTAGTACTCCTTCCCCCATCTCCCACTTTTATCTTGAAAATGGGGCGGTACTTAGTTCGTGGGGACAGCTCAAGTATCTATATTATTTCTTTAAATGAGAAACGTGTTTTTTTTTGTGTCATAAATACAGGATCGTTTGTCGTTACGACCTTTGCGCTCTAACAGACACCACGTACCGTGACAAGTAATCGAGCATTGTTGTTAAATTATGTATCGTAGATTATGTAGTCAATGATTTAAATACATCATAAGGACTATTATTTTCGGGACGTCATTCCTTCGCTCATATTTTTTTCTCGTGTGTCCGTTGTATGTCTTTTTAAATGTAACGCAACCGCTAAAGCATGATTTTCCACAGGGCTATATTAGACTTCTATTATCTAAAATACACGGAGTGTTGTACTGTGTAACCATTAAGAGGGACTACCTAGTGTCACTACCCCTGCGAATTCCTTACAATGTAATTTTAGCATTCATTGCATTTGTATCCAATCACAATAAGAAGAGAAAATTCCATGTTATGATGTAAATAGCTATCAGACAATAAAAAAATATTGTATTTATCATTAAATAACTAAGTCAAAATTATGTGGTTGTGGTGAAGTTATTTACCGATATCATCTTCTAACATTGGCCCTGTGGGTTTTGATATAAAATAGATATGGTTTATATTCATGTTTATATAAATGCTATTGACTAGAAAATGTATAAATAAATTCAAACTTATATCGATTTTGCACCCATGGATATTAACACGTTTTAAGGTGTCAACATAACACTAGTAGGCAATCATAATTAATTTCCTCATAAACACTATACTTCGTAAGTAAGTATATCAACCAGTTTCAAAATGAAAGTTTTATCTAATTTCATGTATTCACAATTTCACAATGGCATAATACGCAGCCACACTCAACTCGACAATCATAGACGCAATAAAAAATTAATTACAGGATTCCACTATTTATTCTCGGTAATTTACACACTCAAGGATGCGCCGGTTTAAGACTATAATAATTGAAACAATTTTTAATAATTATGTCAAATACTTACCAAACGCTTTAATGTGTAGTTTCATTTTGTTTCGCACGATAAGTTATGTTAGTAAATATGAAATATCCGCACTGCGTGGTGCGCGTAGAGACCGCGGGCTGCGCGCGCGCCTGTCTTGGTGCGACTGCTCTGCGCAAACGCAAGGCCTCGCGTGCCGCTTCGAACACCCGATATCCGATGAGCATTAGCAAGGTAACTTAACCCTGTTGTATCTGCACAATGACATGCCTTTCTCTTCACCATTGACTTATCTCAAACAGGTACTGATATCAATTGGTATCTTTAAGTTTACGCGTCAATACACAGCAGCCTCGCACCCAACAAACGTGACGTAAATAAAAACCCTCGGTTAGATAACTGATAAATCTATGACTGAACGATATCACTACCAAAACAAAACAATTCGAGCGAGATACCTACCAGAAACGATAACAATGGAGGCGCCATCATTTCCTTTGCATTAGAAATAGGTATATAAGGTGTAACAAATCTAGGGCATGAGCTTGAGAAGTAGATATATAATAAGTACATTTTCTAATTGTTCTCAAAGGTGGGCATTAACTCGGCATTAACTTTTAAATTAACTGCTAAAAATGTGAATGTTAACGCTCTCGTTAAGTTTCATTAAACTTCCGTTAATTTTAGTCCGTTACAATAGTCGTTTCTTGATATGCTGTCATTTTAAAGCGAAAGTTGAATATGCTCTGCTTAAAGAAAGGGAAGCAAATGAAAAGTAAATTATTCGTGTTAGCGAAAGTAGCAATAATGAAGAAGAAGGGGATGATTTTTACAGCACTGTTACTCAGTTCGAAGAAAAAAGGTCTAGAGGCCACAAAGCTTTGAAAAACAAAGCTCACAATTTGATAAGAAACTCGTAGAACACGAAGTCAAAATAATCTTTTACGGGTGCTGCTTTTCTAGGTGAACCAGTTCTTATTAGTATTTTTATATTTTTATTAAATATAACACTGCTATCCCATCTAGTGCTGCAGTAGAACGTCTTTTTTCCACGGGATAGATATTTTCCAGGCTAAACGATGATCGCTGTCGGATGTCAATTTTAATATGCAATTTTTTATGGAGGGGAAAATGCACCTTAAGCAAAATTACCATGAATAATATCTACGTATAAATTATAAATAAATAGTCCAGACTGACACACCAATTCACTAGTTCCAAACTAAGCTTATGCTTGTCTATGGATACTAGGCGAAAAGATAGATATACTTAAATACATTTATAGGTAAACATCCATGATTCAAGTAAAAATGTCTATGTTCATCACACGAAACATTTGCCCCTAACGGGATTCGAACCCGCGACCCTTGGTTTCGTGGCCAGGGTCTTTGACCACTCGACCAACGGGCCATACCTACCTACTTAGGTACAACTTATTTCTACCTACTTTATTATAGAAATAAATAAATGTGTGTTTAATTCTTCTTTCCACTTGTTTTAGTTTTATTTACTTTTTTCTCACAGCCCAAAAACAGTACTTATAAGTGTTTCATGATTAACTTTTAACGGTTAACTTTAACTTGCGTTAAATTTTCGAAAATTTTACGCTCTACCGATTATCAAAGTTAACTTTTTAACAAAAGAATTAACGTTTGAAGGAAATTAACTTTTGGATTAACTGTGCCCACCTATGGTTTTTCTAGTAACTGTAATACCATGTATATTAAATAAATAGCTAGTCCTACAGAGATCAATGAATATTACCTATAGTTTTCCTAATTCAATGATCAAGGTTTTAAAAAACAATTTTAAAACCAGACCACAATAATCAGTGACCGATTCAAAATCGAACGTCTTCTTAAATTAAATTAATGAATTAGGTTTATATATAGGTGTACCGAATTTTTTAATTTGGTACAAAATAGCGCTTTGTAATTCTACTAATGCTTCCCTTGCATTAATCACATTATATAGGTTCCATGCAATGTATGATCGTAATTTCTAGAACTTGCTAAAGTCATCCTAATTGTTCTTGTTGACGTATTTTGAATCGTAATGCTTATTTTACGACTTGTTTTTGCTGTTTCCTGTTGTTTTCATACTCAATTGTAATAATTAGTGGGAAAACCTACTTTGATTCAAATGCATTGCTGCAAAACCAGAAATTATTCAGACCTCTATTTTTGGAATTGTGATCTGTGAGATTGTATCTAAAAATACTAACTAGTAAGACCTTCTATTAAATATTTCCATGAACCAGGCTTATGCCACTTACATATTGAAATACTTACCTACCTACTAGTTTTTACCAGCGACTCTGCTTACATGAAATTCAGTCTGTTACAGAGACTAGAATCGTATATCTCGAGGGACTGAGTATTGATCTATAAATTTTTCCGGCATAAAAAGTAACCAGTGTCCATCCTATGGAAACTGATATTTATATGACCTATTCATATGTCTAAACTTAAGGTGTGCCTATTTTCATGGCAATAGTTCTAGTAGGTAGTTATCTAAGCGTAAAGACGTACCTAAGTACCCGTTGTAGACAAAATAGACGTTACATTAATTCATTCTAATATTAGTAAGGAATAAATTAATAAAAAACATACCTACATATAAAAAAGATTAAGATCGTGAACCTAACTCTTTAAGACCGTCTCTTTAAGTCAACCAGAAAGTAATTTGAGAAAGTCGTTATATAGAAAAAAGCGTTGGTGAATTTCAACAATAATAATAACACTTATACAATGTGTCTCAATACAAAAACTGATGTCCAAATTATCTAGATGCCACGCATTTCCCACACGTAACTAGCATGTATTTACTCTTGACTCACATAGACAGATTAAACCTATATTGATCGTATCTTTGACGGCGTCCATAATAAGTTTCAAAGATAAAAATAATCTTACATTTCGATTTGAGTACATTCAGATGATTGATTACATAACACCTGAAATATATTTGCATAAAATTTATCAGTTAAATGTTAGTACATTTCTATAAGCACAAGCACCATGAAAAACTTTACCTGCGATATAAGGTAGTTTCCATAGTTTGACTATAAAAACGTTGATTGGGTAGAATTAGTGGTTCTTAAACTTTAATATCCATCACATGACATTTCGATAGGTAGGTTTTTGGGGGAACCACTTTACTGTGGTTTCCCCAAATAAATAGGGTTCATATTGTTAAGCTATTCTGTGCACATCACACTTTGTGAGCATATCACACAGCCTTCTATTACCCCTAAAAATATTACGCTCCTTAGGCTCTGCCTACCTCTTACGATTGCGGGCGTAATAATCGGGGCCAGATCTGCTATAGGGGCTTTTTGCCCAGGGGCTGCAGCCCAAAAAATCATCATAAACAGGGCCATATGGACAAAAAGACGCCCGTTGAAGACAATGCACATATCTGTCGAGCAGAACAAGGGTCACTAGTTGTATCTAAAAGAATACCATTTTAGGCCCTTCTAAGTAGGATTAGACCAGAGCTCCCCACATTCAAGATCCGCCCCTGGTAATGGTAGTATGTGTGTAAGATATAGAGAATGGAGGGATATTGTCTGTTAAACTTATTGTTAATTAATTAAAAATGTAAATTTTAGATAGGCATGAGTAAGTACATAAACAGTTAATTATAGTGTATACCTACCTCAATACGTGTAGGTAACTAACAAATCAACCTAATTATGACGATGATAATGAAGCTTTTAAACACAAAAACGTTAGTAAAAACCAGTACTTTACTAGTTTTTTTGGAGGTAATATGAATTAAGCAGCAAGTAGATGTATTATAATTTTTACTTATGAACTGTTAGTTAGGTACCTATATAGATGCGTATATTAAAGTTAATATTTTTCACAAATCCTTAAATACAACTTCTACTAGAAAAAAATAATTAAAATTATACTATTAGCTAACTACATTTTCAATTTCATTCGTTTGGCACCATGCTACCACGTGACACGTCTGCTCATTTGATACCTACTTACCTAATAAAAAACTTAGATATTTTAATTCTTAAAATGAGAAAGTAACTGTCTGTCTGATATATCTTCACGCCTAAACGATTGCGATGAAATTTAGTACACTCAACGTCTGAATCCTGAGAAAAGACCTGGGTTACTTTTTAGAGTTCTGTACCCAAAGGGTAAAAACGCGACCCTATTACTAAGACTCCGCTTGCCGGCTGTCACCGTCTGTATCTCATGAGCCGTGATAGCTAGACAGTTGACATTTTTATGTATTTCTGTTGCCCTGTTATATCTGAAAAACATTTTTAAGGGGGCTCCCATACTTACAACAAACGTGAATTTTTTGCCGTTTTTTTCTCGATATTAATAATAGCGGCACCAGATAGGTAGAAACTTGAAATATTCACAGAATATTTAGTTGATATCTAATGTTGTAAAGATAATGGTACGGAAAGCTTTGTGCGCGAGTCCGACTCGCACTTGTTAAATACTAGTATTTAAAAATAACTAGATTTCACAAGAGTAGGTAGGCATTTGTAGCAGACTGATTTTCGCACGGGCGATGCCGCGAGCTAAAACTCGTTTAGATAGAAAAGAACTACGCATTGTATAGATTCTATTTCAATAAAATTTACAAAAAGGTAGAGAAATACCTAAAAGGCTTACCTTTATGCACATTTGCATATGCATACCTAAGGTTGAAGTATCGAACGTGTTATGCCTTTAAGGATTAGAATTTAGGGCTGAAATAAGTTTTTTACTAAGTAGATAGGTAATCACTTAGCTTGATGACTGCTGACCGGGACGCATGGAAGAAGAAGACATGCTGCGCCGACCCCAGATGAACTGGGAGAAGGGCAAGAGGATGATGAGATAGGTAGGTACTATACTCATACCTAAATGTTTTTTACCTCCGTTACAGCTTTATAAATCCCCAAATCGAATTATTTATTGCTTATTTTAAATTAATGTCCACGTAACGTTCTAATTTTTTAATCATGATGTTCCTTTTAAACCTAAGACAGAATGATAGATCTATCTATCGTACATGCTTTTGTCAAGCTCATTAAATATATGTTTATTTATTGTTAATTCCTTTTTAATACAGCAACTATGTAGATAGTCTGATCACATTTACTTAATCGCTCGTACGCTTAATAAAAATAGAACTTAATAGACGCGTTCTAAAAATATAACATACTAACATAATTATGCACTTACTTAGTTCACATAATTAGTGAACCACGCACAGGAATCAATTGCAAACGACCACTTAGCTGTAACGAGCCTTTGCTTCATGGGTGAACCGCAATGCAACCGGGTTGTGTACATCTTTTTTCGCCAACATCTTCGTTCTTACATACACCTTTATTGCGAAACCAGTTCTGAATACCGGACAAGATCCCGGTCCAGAAAGTGCGACAATTTACATCTGATGCAAGTTTAAAGGTAAAATCTTTGCATAATTAAATAAACTCAGACGGAACTCCAATGGAAACAATTGTTTTTTATGCCTATATATATATATCTGACTAAATGAGCAACATCCGATTAAACCAAAGAGAACGATTACCTATGGCCTCGTATATTGTCCCAACTTTAGAAAAATATTTAGGTAATTAAATCATGTTACTAAAAATACCGATCCGACAAGCAACATAAAGTAGTAAGTAATTAAAAGTAAACTAATTTAAAAACAGCACTATTCTCCTTTTTTTTAGTATAATATTATCCACAAAAATAACTGCCCGGGTGGATGCACCATACCTACGCATTAAGTCTAAAGAACTTTTGTAGTAGGTAAGTATCTTTTCAATTGGCAGACAATAATAGATCTAGGATAATTTATTGTCGATTCTTTGCAAATGAGAGCCCCATCGGTCAAGTGGTAAATTAAGAATAGCCAGATATTACGAGTCATATTTCTGTACATTAAATCGATCAATCGTATTACTTTTTCCTTTTAAAATAGCAGGTTTAGCAAGTAAGAACAAAAGCACTAGATATTAAAATTTATTTATGAAATAAATTCATAATGGGAAACATTTAGGTACATACCTAAATAAATATGACATTAACTAAATAAGTAATTTTAATAAAAAGCGATTAGGTACCTAATATATTAACATATATTTAATAAGTAACAGACACAGCGACATATCTCAGGAAATACATTATATAAGTAGGTTTAAAATGCACATTCACGTCAAAGGTTCGAAGCATTAAGTAAAACTACTATACAATGACAGAAACTCATAACGGATTCATGTTAAAATCATGGTTTTACAGTTTGAACATTACCATCCACCACCTTGAGTGACAAACGAAGCGGTGGGAGGTCAGGATTATTAATGGTATAGTAATAATTAAATATCCAACAACATCAGATACAGATGATAACACCAGATACGTTGATCGATCTCCGAGTAGCTTAAGCACTTGTATTACTGATATCAGATTCAACAATATGTTCTTACCTAAAGATTAGATCAACACCCGATACATAACAAACACAAGAATACAAGAATGCAAGTATTTATGACATGAATGTTTGTTCTGTGGGAATCAAGCCCGCAACTCTTAGCGCATACGGTCACTACCGAATGCGCCATCGTGCCAGTTAAAGTCGGTATGATATGTCAAAACTATTTACTCTACTTTAATTTAAATACAATAACATATACAGACCAGCAGTAATGACACGATTTGTGGATGGAATTTAACAGTTTTTTTTTAATTTTTTCATATATTTTTTATTTGTTTCAGATATAACATAAATGTAGGTATTGACCGCTATTTTAACTGCAAAAAAATATAATAATGTTTTATTACAGCTGTCACAAAAGTTTGTTTGCCACCTCTGTCTACTTTTTCTCACCCCGCACCAAGCAGCTTCTAAAGGTGCAGTTATTGTCAAGAATTTTATATATAAAATGTATGTATATTATAATATATATATAGGTACCTATGTATCTATATTAAGTTTGCACATTTTTATATGGTTTCTGCCAATATTGTAATTGCTTCTTTAAAAAGGTATGGATGGCTGTATAATTTTTCATCATTTTATTAATCATCGTTTCCTGGGCAGATATAGCTATTCATCCTGCACTACTTGGAACAAGTATCAAATCGATAAACTAGTAGTTATAATAATATACATACTAATACTTAAGTAAAGTACCTAAATCCATAAATTAAGAGTGTGCAAACAATCCAGGGAAGTTATGATACAGTGTATTATGGCTTTTATAATATGCAGTAGATATTAATTTGCTATAAATGCGGTAAAGTTACCTACCACCTATTTAACACAATAAAACCTTAATTTGAACATCGGTTCTAGATACAATATTTCATATTTAGTTTGACTAGAACGAAAAATGAAAATTCCTTGTTTCGATACTACCGACTATTTATTTAGGTGGGAATACACAATATAGAGCAACAATACTTAATTAAAGAGCATCGAAAACCTAATACAACATACCTATTTATTTTTCTCTAGCCATCAGTGAAGGTAGGAATAAGTATTATTAAAGATAGGAATTATTATTTTATACCTACTATGTAAATTATGTGACGCCACAGATATTAATTTCATTTCTAACCCGGAGTTTTAATTTTTTCTCAATTTCTGGGCAACACATCTAGATGTTTTTTTACTTAGCCCCTTGAAAACCAGCCATTTACAAGTTAGGCGTAGAATAATAATAATATTTGGATACTAATAATTTTTTTATTTTATGGTAAAGAATTCTTGGTTATTTACATCAGTAAATTCTTCTAGCGAAACTTTGTAGCACGGACATAACGAGCACATTATTGCAACTTTTTAGAGACTTACAATTTTTTACGACTTTTATTCTAGAATACATACAATGTACTATTCCACACTTTATTTTAATAGTGCAGGTTGTTAAGCAGGTTATTTATTCGGCCCTTGTCATACTTTTTACCAAAAAAGAAGTCATCGATAAATCTTTTTTCTGAGTTAGATTAGGTATATATCAGGTTATACTATACAAATACATATAATCTTGAATTGTATTGTGTTATTATATTTGGTATAACCTTATTTCGAAGTTTTTTTTTATCCAGGATGAGAGAAACCATCCTACAACAATAATCTTATCGTACGGGTACCATTAACTAAACATCAAATCACATAAAATATAAATAGGGTTGCTTGTTTAAATAATTTTATTTATCTACATAGAATCAGGCTCAAAGCTGTTTTTTTACCTACTAAATTGGCATAAATCTTTACACTCTCATTGTCATCACGCTTCTTGAGTTTTCTTCTGTATTCCTTATAAAATATAACATTACCAGAATTCAAA
Source organism: Glyphodes perspectalis (assembly GCA_951394215.1). Lineage (NCBI taxonomy): Eukaryota > Metazoa > Arthropoda > Insecta > Lepidoptera > Crambidae > Glyphodes > Glyphodes perspectalis. The sequence goes on along the minus strand of OX596214.1, from coordinate 7,844,631 downwards.
ACAGGAATGTAATCTATATCTGCTTCTTTGGGGCAGTTTTCGTCTGTACCGTCTATATCCGGATTGAGCCTTGAATAAGGCGTAGCTTCAAGTTTAGGAATGCAATCTCCTAAAGGAAACCATTTGTATGTTTCAGGACACAACAAGTCTGACGGAAAGTAGTTGCCCTTGTATCTCATCTTGCGGCAGCTGTGGATGTAGAATCCCATGTAATAATACTGAATCTCTGGAGCAGATTTATACAGCTCTCGTGTGAATTCTATCTCTCTGAAAAAAGAAATATTTCTTAAGTCCATTTTAAATAAGATTTTATGCAAAGATTACTTCTATGTAAAATTTTATTTAAAATTAATATTGATAGGCATAATTGTTACTATTACTGTCATGTGCCTTTTATGAATCAATATTATTTATGAAGAAGAACTTATTTGTTTAAGAATGTGAATTTAAAACTTAGCCCCAGCATATGAGTGTTATACAAGCGCATAAAAGTCAACTAAGTTAGCAGACATTAACACTACTACAAACAACTTTATTTTATCTTTTAACTTTGTTTTATCCTGCAGTCTAATTGTCTATACTTTTACCTCATTAGTCATCAATCTACTATCTACTACAATCTACTACCTTAGACCAATTTTTTTAGAATTATACAGTACAGCACTCTTTATTAGTTTAGACTTTAGAGCAATATCTGTCATAGCATAATAATGTTAATTACTTAATACATAATAGAGATACTTACCTAAGTGCTCCATAAGTTCCCAGTGTTAGATTTGTATAACTCGGATCATAAAAGAAATAAACTGATGAAACACACTTGGGTAGAATATCAATGACTCCAACAGCTATAATGTTCCCATCCAGCCAATACTGTTGATGAAAAGAACCATAGCCACAAGCTGGCCCAACCTCACTATGCTCTTCCTAAAATTATCACAAAAATATATTGTTATCATTTGTAAACATTTATGAAATTGAATATATAATAGGAAAATATGAATTTAATATGTACATAATAAGGTATTTTACTTATAGTTGATTCTATACACATTTCTTACAACATTTTTAATTGGCAAAGTCATCTACTCTCCACCTCATGATGACTTTAAATTTCGCTAACACAATAAATATCTATCTATGATATAAAAATGAATTGCTGAATGTGTTGCTAAGCGCAAATCTCGAGAACAGCTGAACTGATTTCGCTAATTCTTTTTTAGTTGTGTTTGTTATCATCACGTGAAGGTTCTTATGAAAGAAAAAAATAAAAATGTTGCATGGCAAGAAAAAATGGGTATTGAAAATCCGAGAACAGGGCGTTACGAAGTGCGCCGATTCAGCTAGTTACACACACAAATAATGTAAACTATGACATGGATTGCGTCATCTTTTATCTGCAGTAATATTTACATGTCATAACATTATATTAACATGCGCTATAAATTTCGACAGGTGGTGCAACAGTGCAGGTTGTGACCATTTATTATTACTTATTTAATTTTTACTTATTATACCAGTAACGAGTGTATACAAAATGTGTACTTTTAGAAAATAATAATATTTCTTACTGTCAATGGACTGCTCACAAGGAACTCTTTAAACCTGGCTTCTGTTATTTTATCTGGCTTATCATTGTGGATTATTGTTTGATACTTCATGTAAAGCTTGTGAGTCTCTTTGGCAGTTGCCAGCCACTCAGGGCTTGGTGGTGTTGTACGCACTAATCTTATCTGAAAAAAAAACACATACAATACATATAATGATATAGAATATATAAAACATTGAAATATCTTTATTTATGTAAACCTCAAGAAAGCACATACAAATTGTCAAGTTATAACAATATGAATCTACCAATACAGAAAAGTCATATTGTGTACTTACATATGTAATATGAACATCCGAAAATTAACCAACACCGAAATAAATATATGTTATCAATTAATATTAATATTACTCGACAGGTTAAGCCAGTCAACAAACTCTTGATTCTGATACATACCTCTAGCTTTTGCCTGACATCATTTGGCAGCTCGTGAATGAAATCTTCAAGTCCCTTTTCTTTGTTTTTATTAGTATTAGTAAGAGTTGAAATGTCAACACCTTTTTCTTTTAGTTTTTCTAACTTCCTCTGGCGTCGCAGTTGCTTTGCTTTCAAACATGGTGGTTTGTTTGGATCGGGGCCCATATCTATAAAATATACATTTGAGATTACTGAGAATTATAGTTAAATTACAGTTTTGATCATTGATCATTTTGATTCTTTTGAAAAAAAAGTGGGTTCTGTTTTAAATGTCCCAACTTTAGCCCTCTAGACGTTTTGAATAAGTATAATACATATATGTAATTAATGACAATGAAAGTAATTTATGACAATGTGTTTACCTTCTATGTGAATGTCAAATATATTCTAGAAACCATGTAATGATTGTTTATCAAAGATACTTTAATTAAAAAAGATCAAAGATGCATACCTTTTTTAACCTCAGTCTGTGAAGTAGATTGAGATGAATCTCCTGAAATTCATATAATGTTAAATGAATAGATGCAAATATAAAATACCTACCAAACTTACAATAATAAAGAAAGCTGAAACTTGACTTTTATTTAAACATGGATGTTTGTTTTCAATTTAAGTAATTACTTTGATATCTATACCATTTGAATTTGATTCATAAGAAGCAAAACATTATTTATTTCGTAAACACATAATCAAATGTTACCTGGTTTTGCATTACTGTCAGTTTCATTAACTTCTTTAATATCCTTTACATCAATCTTCATCACCGCATTAACATCAATATTTTGGTGTTCCCTGTGGCTTTCGACAAATTCTTCCCTGCCTTCACCTGCATGGTCTTCCTCCATACCACCGCTGCAAGTGGACATTCTCCGGCCCGCATCGCCTGCCACATGTTCTACTTCCTGGCCTATTAAGTACTTGTTGAACCTTTTCAATACCTTCTTTTGTGATTTTGAAGCTTTAAACTCAAGAGCCCTGCACCTGTATTAATGGCAGTAATAATAGTTAGTTAGTTAGTTAAATAATACATTTTATAATCATGCATGTAGATATTCCATAGTCCTATGTTATATTGGACTCAAAAAGAATGTGCCAAATACGCTCCTTGCCTAGCATGTCATATAAGGTGACTAATGGTGTATGGAGTCTTGTTTATGATTAACTCTACTTTATTACAATTTCCTGTCTAGCCCCTATTTTAATGCAGTTTATAGAACTTATCACACATTGTACAATGAGAAGCTCTTCCAGGATTTTAGGCATGATGGTATGCTTGTATGTATTTACCTTCAAAGAAAATGAATGGGTCAGTGACTACTCTCTGACCCACATCTTCATGTGTTACAAGTGTACTGGAATCCATGCCAAATACTGTCACAACCCTCTCAGGTAATCTCTTAAAAATCCCAGGTCTATCGATAATTTTATTTATTAATTACCTTATTGTATACATCGGACAGCATGTGACATCCATAGTGGGTTTATAGCAATATAATCCAGATCTTCGCCATCCTCTATCAATTAGATCTTGGTAATCACTAACCGAGAGAGCATGTGCCCACATTCCTAAAAAGGTCAGAATAGAAAACATTTTACTCGTAAGTATATTAAACTTATTTTTAACTTCACTAAATGCATCGTGAAAACTATACTAACCACGGCTATAATTAGTATCGGGACTCTTACAGTAGCCGCATTTGTGGACACTGTGATCGGAGAAATACTCAACGATACTGTGCGCTGGCATGGTGATTCAACACTATGTAAATAATCCTTAATGTCAATTATCTCAATGTACTAATTAGATTTACAAATAAAAACACACGCTAAACTTTTCAGACTCCCCTGTTCACTTTATCCCTAAAATTTACTTTGATTGATTCAATAAAACTTTGACACTGACGTTTAAAATACTAGATTTAATGTCAACGTCATTGTCACTGTTAGGAGAAGGAAATTTGCTCATTCAAATGTCGTTGCGTTGTTTTATGGCAGTGAAATATGTGGTTTGGCCACCCAATTTTGTAATTTAAGAAAATTTAAGCTAGTAACGCCTCTGGATTGTGCTCTGGATTGATCTCAATTAAGTTCGTTAACTCTGAAGGATAGTCCTTCAGAGTCCAAAGAGGTATTAAGCTCATCTAACCATTTTAAGCCTAAAATAAATTGAGTTGGACTAATTATATTATAATTTGGATTAAAATTTGAAAAAGTAGTGACAACGACTGACTATAATTATGAATGACACAAATGTACCACCTACTTTCAGTTAAGATATATATTATATATTATATTTATATATATATTATATTTATATATATATTATATTTATATATATATTATATAGTATATTTTGTGATTTTTGTTATATAAGTCTTTATTATATTCTCATGTTCTGCCTCGTTGTTCTAATGGTACTATGCGCCACCTCAGGGCCAGAGGTACCTACCGGGTTCAGACCCCGGGACGGGCCAAAAAAATTGAAGGGATAGCGTGCAACCGGGCTAGAGATATTAAAGTTACCTTTCTCTAAGGATATAGTGGATCGGGGTTTCGAGTTTCTGTATTCAGTAATACAGTCGCCTGATGAAGGCTTCTCTCCTGCCGCGCGGTCATATCCGATTGCCGTCTTTACCGGATTATGAGAGTGGAGGAACATAGAATGCACCTGTGTTTACGCAGACACTTGTGCACTATGATATCTCTTGCGTAGTAGGTTAATTCTCGTTACGATTGGCCGCCGTGTCCGAAATCGGTTAGGGGGTATTATACTACCTAGGTACTATTATATTCTCATGGCATATCAAATACCTTACATAGCGAGCCATACCGTACGCGTTACGCCATGTTTATTAACGACAATCACAAGCACTTGCGTTTTGAATACCTACTATTTTTCATAAACACAACTAAGATCTAGCAAAATTCTATGCAAATTTGTTTAAATGAGTAGGTATGTATTATTTACCTACTTAGAAACAAGGTATTAGTTGAAAAGCAAGTTGCCACATAGATTTATGTGGCCCTATACTCGTTGAAAAGTTAGGTTGATGGAAATTGGTGGTACCTATATATTTCTTTTAAGTAGTTAGATAAGTATATCTAGTATACTAAGTATAGTAGATACAGTGGCGGAGTGTCCGCCCCGGGCCTCTGGTCCTGGGAGGGCTCATGTTATCTGCAAGTTCCTGTAATCATCCGACTTATATCAAACAGTGGTATAAGCAACACTGCTCGTATCCCTACTAGGGACCTCGTACCGCCCCAGGCTTAAAACAAGCTTACTGTTTTGTTGCTAAATTAACATGGTTAAATAGAGCATCAATTACGACCCGCTGAACTGAAATCAGTGTCTAAGTATCTGCGATTATTACTTGCTCCATTTGTGTACATGAAACCGATGTGGCGGTGTTATCAATATTTATAATATGCCGCCGTGCAAACACGATTACACCTAATGAATGGAAAGTCACAAACAACCTGCGAAACTGTTTTGCTATATTGAAACTATCTTAATTAGTCATTATTGTATTTTAAAAATATTTTAAGATTATTGAATGAGGCACCCAATTTACTATAAAAATATGTAGGTACATATCTAGTTATTAATTTAATACATGAATACATTAGTGCAGTGCTTCTCAAAATTTTTTATGCTATGGAACCCTTTTAGGAAGCGGAGTATTTGACGGGACCCTAGAACAGCGCGGGTGCCGCCCGCGCTGTTCTAGGGTCCTAGGTACCTACATAATATGTAGGTACAGTAATGATAAGTTCTTACCATCATATCTTTGTTTGCGAAGATCTAAAAAGTCCAGTGTACGATTTCCTTTTACTATGTGCTGGTAGTGGCTTCCTATAAAGAACATCACAGACAGGTAGATATGTATAATTGTCTTACTAATAAATTTTTATAGAGCATTCAATTTATCACATGCGTAAAGTGAAATAACAAAAAATGTGTTGTAGCTAGGTATATTTACATTTATATTAGATACGTGTTACCTACAATATAAAGGTTAAAATTTTCCATCAGCAGCATATTTTCAGTTAAGTCACTTGGAAGCATGCAAATTATGTACAAGTAAGTAAATCGCCTATGTGTGGCCTAGGCATTTAATTTAAAAATAAAATTATCTTACGATGTTTCATCTTCATCCATTTCTACTATATTAGACATCACAGATGGCTTTGGTTTAAGGCGAAATACTCTTTTAGGTCTGTAATTTAAAATTATTTATGTAAAGCCCCAAAGACACCTTGTTAGCTACCTACCTAGGTATTTAGTTTGTTAATAGCATTCAATCACTTTAATACGATGTTAACTCGACACAATAGTCTTTATCCTTTAGTTTACTTACCGTTTAATTTGCTTACCTCCTAAGTAAATAAAAAATATATATTTTGTTTTTTGTTTTGTTAAAGATACACATCTTTCATAATATACCTACTTATAGATAATACCTAGCCAGCTTATAAATTACATTATATAAAATGGCTAAGTGTACCTACATATTTCTTTGTGAGTTCCATGGCTGCACATGAGTGTCTCCCCATATCAAAAATATGATTCCACTTGTGAACAGTATAGTTGCGTGAAAGCACCAAATATATTTCCAGACTGTAGGAGAATTCTGAAAAGGAAAATAGGGGAAAACATTGGATTCGATAGGAATATGTTGTATTCAACAGTAAATATTAGGATTTCTTGCATTCTTTAAATATAGGTAGGTACTTATCTATGTATGAACCGCACAAAAAAAAAAATTACCTCACATTCCACTAGTAAGTAAGTAAGTAACTACATAACTTTTTACAAACACGAAGCTTCCACAAGTAAGATAAGGAAGAAGGGTAGTAAAAACTACGACGTATACAAAGATTATCCGGTACAGACCCGCAAAAAGCACTCGTACAAGAAAATACTTATACACGAAACAAGTAGGTACCTTCCAAAACACTTAATTCCTTTGCAAGTAATGCAAACAATTAAGCGAGGAGGTAGCGAACAAAAATTCGCTCGGGTCTTTTCACGGTGAGAATGAACACGCGCCTTTTAGTGAGTTTCGTCTTATTTTTTGTAAATGGCATCCTACGATGTACGAGGTTTATTTTTGATAAGATAACACGCTAATATTCAGTCAGAAGATGTAAATAATTTAAGTTTAAGTATATTAAATAAGTAAAACAGTCAAAAAAAAAATTTCGGAACTGCGGACTTGCTAATAAAATTACATTTTAGCGAAAAATTTATGCTTTGGCTTTAGCCTTTTACATTTTAGCATTCTTAAGTAACAGCATAAAATAAATCTTATAAGTCATTTATACGCATAGTACCTTATCGTAGACAAACAAGGTCCGTAAGTATTTAAGTATCTTACCATAAGTGTACTTAATTTAGAGCACTAAAGTAGCTATGTTATCTCACTTATACAAACCTATCCATTACTTAAAGTAAATCAAAACTACAGTAGATACTTTTGAACTAAAATATAAAGTCAAATCTGTTACCTCGTACGTTTGTGTAACTTGTCCCACACAAAAAGACAAAACTATTCCTGATAAGTTGCCTATGATTTTGATGACTGTGTTCACGGAGTTGACAAATGTCGGTGTTAATTCCTGAAAAATAATGTTAGGTATTTATAAACCTCATAGATATCTACAAATCTACATGTAAGGATTCTATTACTATTCTAGATTTAACATGTTAAATAAAATCGGAAAGATTTACAAATTTACAAATCAATCAGTAATTATACTTATGTAATAAGTGCATAAGTTTTGCACAGTGAACACGACAGTCTGTCAACAATGACTGTAATACTAAATACCCAAATAGGACACCCCAATTCACTCCAGCCCTAAAGAAAGCTAACCCTAATATCGCTAGCCAAAATGCACACTAAATCGAAAACACTGAATACTGAATATCTCTAGCCGGAATGCACACTATGCCCGAATCACACTAGACCTAATCATATTGCCTGTAATAATAATTTACATACGTTCAAACGTAACAGTAAACAAATATTTTAGTCAGTCAGTTTTCTATAGGTGTCTAATATTTTATACGTAGGAAAAATTTTAATACAATTTTTAAGTATAAAGTGTTTTAAAATTTATTTTATACCTTCTATATAAATATGAGAGAAGCTTGAGATATTAAAATCGTCACTAATTTCAACTCTTGGATTTTTTATGATGATTTTACCTAAAGGTAAACTAAATAGTGTAGGTACATGGTCAGTATTAATTTATTGCTCATTGTACTTCGCAATAATTTAAGGTGCTTTCATATTTAATAGTCGTCTATTGTGATCAGTGCAAATTGACTCTTGAAAACTAAGTATAGTAGGTAAGTAACTCCTCATGGTCAAGATACATAGGATTGTTTCATTGATAACAAATAATTTTTATGTAAGTACATTTGGTCCATCACTTAAATTATCAAAAAATATTAAACATGTCTTTTTATTGGCTTTATCGAATACATACAAAAAGAATGTCAAAGTTCTGGACTGAAAAGCTTTGTCACTAGCTGCTAAAATTTGTAACATTATGTATCGTTATTTTGATCGCGCTGTACTTATTTGCGTGTTTTGCGGTTTTTAATCCGCTCTCCTATTAATAATAATAAATAATAAAAAACTTTCGGGTACTACCTTCCAGTTTTATATAAAAAAGAAATTTAACACACGTAACAAAGGTCCAAGGTGAGGTCCATGCCCGCAGCGGTGAGAGCTACGGCCGTGGTCAGGAATATCGGTCCCGGGACCACGGGCAGGAACCAACACAGCGACACCAACAGGCCGGGCATCACGTGCGCTGGCGAATGCGATAGAATTTATTGTGATGATTTTTGCTTTTTGTATTTTTATCATAGATATTGTTTCATCAGAAAATGTGACCTATGTCATTATAAACAATGTTGGACTGGAAATTAAAGATTCTTGCCTAGCAAGTCATAAAAGACAACTAATTGTGTCTACGAGGATTCAGTATGAATGAACCGCGCAGTTGTTATACAGGCCTGTAACAGGGTGATAGTACCCCCTGAGTTGTGGATTTATGATTTTAACCTTCTCAATTTCTTTTTAGCTGAAAGTAAATAAATTCATAAATAAATGAATAAGTTCTCCAGACTGACACACCAATTCCCTAGTCCCAAACTAAGCTTATGCTTTAAACCCGCGACCCTCGGTCTGGTGGCCAGGGTCTCTGACCACTCGACCAACGGCCCAGCCTTAAAGTCCAGTCAGTTTACTGCTCTTTTTTAGACTATAGGTATACAGTCCTTTAAGATTCGTGAAAGAATTGCGGGCGTGTTGTGTATGTAAGTATGTATTTAATATGCCTGCTAAGCAAATGTTTTCACTCCCTTCTTCTTCATCTATCATAGGCATGTTACATAATTATACTGTAGCTAAAATAAAATAATAAATCTAAACTACGTTGTACATTATGAGGGCATGACTGAATTGTATATTATTTCATATAAACATGGAAAATTACTTACAAACGACGATAAAATATTTTCTAATATGCTTGATCCGTCTCAGCTGGCTGTTGTGTCGGTACCAGTGGAATGTTTGTATGACAATAGTGCCTAGAATCAGGCGCAGAAAAAATGGCAGCGCCGTTAGTGCAGATGCCTGCGTAATTATGAAGAAATATTTACTATCAATATTCATTGGTTCATGGAATTATGTTATTGGAATACCTAACTACAATTACCAGCCATTTCGTCTACTCATAAACCTACAGGGACCACAGAGACTTCTCTAAACATTTTTACAACTTGCCTGCGTCATGCAATTTCGCTAACTCAGTTCACTGCGCCGGATAGGTATCTATTGATTTACTTCTTCATAATGTGGTAGCTCAAAAAATCGAAATGTGCTGCAGTTAGCAAATCAGGGTTCACTCGACCGACGCGTTCCATTTTGCTATGACGCAATATTGAGTTAACTCAAAGGGAGGTTGCATTAATATGCGATTGAGTGACATTATCATCATAGCCGACGCAAGGATGTTTGCTAAGTAGGCTTCTCCTTACTTCCGAAGCTATCTTCAGGTATACATAGACGTATATGTTAATTTCCCTTTCAAGTAGCCCTCATGCTCTCGATCAATAAACAATTAGGAAGATATAAAAACTACTCACTCTTGCAATAAACAGGTAGAAAACTATAAGATAGTTTATTTGATGTTATTAAACATACACGGAAATATTATTAAACACTATTACTTCATCACTACCTACTAGAAATATTTCTATACTTAAGTACCAAGTCATATTGCAATATTACTTACACTATAGATGCTGTAATTTGCAATCCTAGAGTAGAAATACGGCCCATAAAAGCATATGGATATTATCATCCAAGAGTATCCAAAGTTAAGAATGCATAAAGCCCAAAAAGGTACAGATTTCAGTATGGATTTCCAAGGGGCTTGTGAATTCGTTAACTAAAATTTTAAAGAAAATATTATTTCCTGAAGTCTTACATAAATTAGACGATGATTTTTTTCTAATCCGTTAAGAATATAATTGCTTATATTATTTAACATTATTAATGTCAATTAATCAAAATAACTATGGCAATGGACATCTATATTTTCTCTCTCCTCTGGGTCTATGTATGTAGTTAAAGCCAGGAACTTATAAAACTGTTAAAATATCTCCTCCCGTATCGGCATTTAAACCAATAGACTCGAGTTGTTTCAGACTGCATCAGAATTGTGATCGGGATTGCAATTCAGCGGCATTGCACCAGCACATGTCGCTGAATCCAACACAGCTAAGAGTATACTTGACTTAACTGGATTACTTGATCCAGCATTGTAATCCCTAATTGTGATGTAAGTAAATTTCCTCCGCATGATGCACGTGTGTGTATAATGCTTAAGGAACATGGTAATCATCATATATTGACAAAGTTAATTTTATTCTGATGACATGACATTTAAAAAAATCCTTTATCATAAATTATGCTTAAGTAATTATTGACATATTTAGGTAAGTAGATATTGCCACCATATTATGTATATTGTATACTAAAGCATACGCCGTACATTAACATAAAATTCGTCAATGATTAATCTCATAACCGGTGTTTGTTGACGTGCGGGTATCAAACCCGCGTCCTTTGTCGAAGTCTAACCATTACCTACGTCATACGGGCAGGTAAAATCTGTCTGATTGCTTTAACTCTTGATTAATAAGATTATTTTATTAAGTATAAATATTTATGAAGTTAATAAAGTTTTACTGTGTTTATATTTTTACATTTTCTTTCTTCGTTATTTCTTTCTATTTAACAAATGTACATTTGATTTTTTAACAAAACACCTTTATGATTCCATAAAGTACCCACTCCGTAGAAAACCTGATACCAATTTATAGAATCCCTATAGTAATAATATGACAGGAGCATATTTAAATAAATTATAAGAAAGAAATGCGCATTTATGTGTTTCCTCTATGTTGTCATCATCTTCTTAGCGTTATGTCCCGTGCTTAGACGGGGTCCGCTAAGACCATGTTACAGGATTTAGCGAGTCTGGTAATTACTTTGAAGCGACTGCCAGACTGACCTTCGTTACCCTAAGGGGAACCAGAAAAAAATTGTATCATGGTTACCAATCCAAAATTGTGTGAATTTGCGATTCCATCACGATGTTTTCCCTCACTGCCGAGCTAGTGGTTTAAATACGTACATAGATTTGAAATACCCAGAGGTACGTGCTCAGGTTTGAACCCGCGCCCTTCGGTAATGAGGCGCGTGTCCATACCATTGAGATACCACCGCTCCCTTTTCCTCTGTATGTTTCCTCTATGGCGTCATAAGTCATTAATTCGATTGTAATTAAACTTTGTGTTACTTTCCAAAAGTGCCTGACACACAATCGTTTTTTTTTTAGGTGACTGTGGGTTAGTTGATTAATTAGTGATAGAATCGTTTAATTTATTAATCATATGTATGTGATGTAGTCTGATATTTAAAAAAAAAATATATTATACATTTACAATTAGCTTTTTAACTTAGGCAACTTTCAAAAGTATCTAAATTGACTGGCTCGATGGCGCATTTAGTAGTAACCCTGCCCCATGCGCCAAGAGTTGTGTGTTCTATCTCCACCCAGGACAAACTTCGTGTAATGAATTCATGTGTTTGTTCTGTGTCTGGGTGTTAATATCCAATATTGAAAGTATATATTTGTAATACCACTGTTGATTCTGATATTCGTAACACAAGTGTTTAAGATACTTACCTCGGAGTCAGATCAATGTATGTATGTGATGTCTGATATTTATATTTATTATTAAATATTTATAAAATTTAAATATTGCCATATGTCTTCCATAAATGTATAATGTTAAGTTTTTAAGGGTATAAGAAGTACTCTTTATTATACGGTGATTAACGTCATACCTTAATGGTAAAAACAGTTCCAATCGTGTTTATCAAATATTCGAGTTCTTCTTTAGAGATGCAAGGGTGTCTTCGAGGGTAGTCGCTCACAACCATGACCCAGAGTATGGACCAAACCACTTGTACACCACCAGCCACATAGAATCCCACAGGCCAGTGAGAGTAGTAATGTACTGCCGCGCACAGTAGAAATGTAGAACATGTTCCTGTTGTAATGCCTAGGAATGTGGAAAAAGAAGTTCTACCGAATGGAAATACCCGATGCAAGTTCGATAAACTATGACTCATACAGCTATCATAACAAGTTTGAGGAGAGAGCGTAGATATCTGTAGTAAAGGACGAAAACTAGTTCTCTTGTAATACCTAGACAGCTTTTTATTATCCTTCTTAGCACTTAAAGCTAGTTTCCAAGTAAGTGGCATCATGTAGATTTGTTTTACTTTTATATTTAGTTAACAACGTATCTAGGCGACTATGTTAGTCGTAGTTGGAATTACATTTCTTTCAAGGATAAAACTTTAATACATTGCAGTTATTGAAAACCAAACGACTATTTTAATAATCGACAGAGCAAAAAAGATTTAGTAATCTCATAGTTCTTGTTTGCGTTAATCCAACTAGGTAGTTTTAGGTCTATGTACTCAAACTACGTTTTAGATAACGTGAAACACCGGTTAATGGCATTAAGTATGTGATATTAGCTCACCACAATAAGCCCACATAAAGTGGTTTCTCTCTATAGGCGGCACCCAATGTCTAAGAACTTGCACCATGCTGGGTTGCATTGCTCCCTGTTAATGGAGAAATATTTTATGGAAAATGTTCTGCATTTTTTCGCATAAGGCTTTGTTATATTGCCAATTTATTAATTTTAAGACAACTAGGGAAATCCTCAAATTCGTAGTGAATTTTCGGGCAGTTCCTGCTAATTTATTATTTTTATTTAAAATTTAAAGTCTCATGCGTTCTATTCATAAAATTTTTTAATTTCTGTAATTTATAGCCCAAAACTAAAAGAACATGCGTTTTAGCAAATGCGTTTTGGTAGGGTCTGAATGCCAAATAATCGCGGGAAAGAATATTTCTATTTAAAATTTTTGATTATAAAACCGAATACTAACAGCGCTAAACCCCATTATGATGCGAACACTGAACACAGCCCAGAAGTTGTAGTACGCAGCGGCAGGTGTCAGGCAGCTGAGAACTCCGGATGTCATCCCGGCTATGCCCACCGCCCACGTGGGGCCTAGCCTGGAACCGAACCGCCACTATATGCAACAGACTGCTATTTCTAAGAATAGACGCTGCCAAGCAACAAACAGGAATCCATAATTTATGTGCAAGTGATATTCTTAACCATGTTTGTCAATTATTTACACAATGATGACGTAGATAAGTACAATTGAAGTCATTTTCGTTATCAGAATCGTAAGTCATTATTATTATGGTATAGATTCAGATTATTTTAGGAAACCTATACATTTACAAGCTTTTGATAAATTTTTATTGATATTAGGTAAATAATTGAATACTGAAAAATTTACAGATATCCATTACTAACATAGATTCTTGATCATTACCTAATATTAAAGTATTTTCAATTACCTGTCGCCAATATTATGGAAAATGGGAAAACAAATACAATATCCTATGTGATAGGCTGAAAATAACTTTGCCATTTTTATGTCATCCCAATTAATTATGTCAATCATAGTCTGGAAAGTATGAAAAATATAATGGTTTTTATATTTTACTTGTAACTTAGGCAGGTGTTAGTAAAATGTAAACGACTGACTTACCCCGAACTTTGAATGTGTGGACTGTCTTTGAATATTCATTGTTTTATTATAATGTGTTATATATTCGTCTCTTTTGGTTATTTGGATCATGTCTACAATGTGGACACTCATATTATATCGGACCACGTAAATCACAAAATATCCGAGAAATATCATAATTCCAACCTTAAAATCAAGGAATTTACACAAAAATCTCGTGTTTAAAACACACATTCACTCAATCTATAAGTATTAAGTAAGTTTACTTACTAAGACACGAATCCTAATTGTTAACATTTTTAAAACCCGTCAACAAGTAAATAAATACAAATAGATAGTAAATAATAGAAATAAATAATAAAATGTCTGTTCAACAATTTTTCATAACCAACGAGATAAATACCATTGTAGCATATTTTCGCGAAATAAATGCACGAGGCGCGCGTATAGTTTATGTTAATAAATAAAAAAAATTATGACGATCATCCTAACTCAAAAATTCTCAGTCACGGTTGTACAACCCTAAAATTTCCATTAAAATTTTGCTGGTGGCTCTCGTGTTCAATATCACCTCCTATTAACAATTTCTTCAGTATTAAGTAAAAAAATTTTCGTATTTTCGTAATTAAAAAATCCTGACTAATTGTAAACAATTAGTCAGGATTTTTTAGTTGTAAGACACAGAGTGTAAGTAAGATTGATGTACCTACCTTATTTTCTATTTTTAATGGATATTATTAGGATACGTCCAGTTATAACATATTACACTCATTCAGCCAATGTATAATGATTGAGTGATGTTAGTAAATTACGACATTTAAATAAAAAAAAACAACTATGTTATCATTATTATATATTATATCAGATCAATCAATCACGACGTTAATAAATTATCATACATTGAGATATGTCAACTATTAAATATTTAATCAAAATTGTATAATTTGTATCCTAATCTTTATCAAATTAGTTATTAATCTTCGCCATATTTGATGAAACTATTGCGTTAGTATGAAAATGTTCTTGTAATCGTAATGCGTACTGCACGTTTTAATAACTTAAAAATTTTATACACATATTCGCAGATTAAAAATACATCAGATATATTTTTAGATAAATCCATGATCTAGATAAGTACATTCTTAAGATAATAAAAACAATTCAAATAGTTTAAGTATAAAGTCGTAGGAGTCAATAATTATAACGCTACAGTATATTAAATCAAATAAACATATCATAAACAAAATCATAACAGGTCAAATTGGGAACCAAATCCGTAAATTACAAATCATAATTTTATCACATAAATTATACCTAGGTACCTGTTTTAAATAAAATATGAGAAACGTTTCACTACAGATTCTAAGTAAAGATAAATAATACCATGTTTATTGATAATTGCATATTGTGTTAGTTTAATACGGCAATTATATACAGATATAAAAGTAATCGCTGAAGTTACAATATTTCATTCCATGCTAACCTAACCTTTCTTTATCATGAGTTCTTATTATAGAAATCTACAAGTCTATGATAAATCTAAAATAAATTAAATGCACTCAATGGATTTCTGTATGAACAGTACAAAAGCGATAAGACGCCAACGTTGAAATTGTCAATATAAAAATTAAATATGCCATTTACTTGTAACCTGTTTTTGGCAAAAACCAAAGTCAATTCATAGCACATGATAATTTTTATCACGTATTTTGCAATTTATCATTTTCAACACTCGTAAAACAAATTTAAATAATTTGTTTTTTATTTTTGATGTTATTACTATTATCGAATACTTATAATAAATATTTTTAGATACGTTAATATTGAGAAAAAAATATACGTTTACCTACGTATATTTTTTTAAGATATTACATCACAATATGAATTGTAAGATTTAACTCCAAGAGTCAGAATTCATCTAAGTTCATCTTCACAAAAACTAACATAGGCACTCCATAAAAAAAAATATTTTAATAAATACAATGATAAACAATATGAATTTCAACGTTGATTCAATAAATTTTCATAAATTTATACGTTACGTCAACCTATAAATCTAACCTATATAGTACAATATCACTGTTATAGTACATAATTATTCTAATTCTCAAAATCACATGGATATGGTCATGTTGGCCAGGGCAAAAATAAGCACACGGTGACCAATAAAATACATCATGTTTTGGTATAACTCAAAATATCAAATTTAATCTATAACTACACGACAGGAATAATAAGGCACTTGTATTTTCTCTGACTTTTATCACATTGTAATAACATTTTTAAATTCATAATAATTAATGATTGTGTGCATCCCCAAATTTATAATAGAAATAATCCAATCACAAACGTGTCAATCGTCTAACTAACATTGAGCGAAGTTTCTTTTACCTCTTTAGCGTCACCTTTCTTGTTAGCTACTCCGTTCATATCCTTGAGATCACCATTCTTCTCTTTGTCATCTTTCCCTTCAGGTGTGACTTCATTTCCAAAGTTCCAAGGCTGTATATTGCCTGTTCCGAACAGCACGAAGAATATAGCTGATACTACATATACTGACGCTCCAACAAAGAAAACAGGACGCCATTGCTCGAAGCTGTTCTATAAACGATAGAAAGAAATATATTAGTATTGTAGGTGTTATACATCGTAAGACATGTTTTTAAGTAATTATGGCTGCTAGAAAATTATTTTATTTTATTTTAATACAATAATTGCGAACCGATGTGAAACCTGATAAGTCACCCTACATATAACATCGTATAACTTTAGTAAGTGTATTTTTGAGGAGGAATCAAAGGAGGCAACTTATACAAATCTAATACACTTACCCCTGTTTTAGTGAAGTACGCAGTTATCATGGGCGTGAAAAATCCAGCCGTGCTCCCGACAAAATTAGCAACCCCATATAAAGTTCCTGCATAGTTTGGCGCAAGGTCTTGATGATTTTGCAAGTTCGTAAGAGTTGCAGCTCCATTGAAACCCATTGACATCGTTATCAGTGTGACGGATACTACTGTGGAACAGCCAGCATATACTAGCAATACTAGTAAAACTCCAGGAAGTACATGTGAAAACAGACAGAAGAACTTTCTTATAGCTGTAGTTGTCATTAGGTTTTTCGCCAATATGCAGTCGCCAATTGCACCAAATATAGTTGCTAATAACAATCGTGCAAGATAAGGCAATGCTGATACAAGTCCAGCTGCTGATAGTTCGAAGCCCAATACACTCGATACGAATTTAGGCCCAACGGTCATTATAAAATATAGACCCCACAAGTTTCCATAGTGGAGTACCACCATTGCCAAAAAGGGAAATGAAGTAATGATGCTCTTGAATGGAGGAAGGCCCTGGAATATAAACGAAAATTGGTTTGTTAAAAAATCACATAAAAAACTTCGCCGAAAAGGATACTATTGAACATGGTTTCACGTAGACAGTAGTCCACATAAAATCATGATAAATAGTATATACTCTAGAATTTACACTAGGCCGTCATTTTAGAATTACGTAATAGACTAGGATTTTGTAAATATTAACTTTACCTTTGATTTCTTGACCTTGTCGCCGAGGGCCTCTAATATATACTTCCTTTCGGCGTCTGAGATCCTGGGATGGTCTGATGGTGTATCCGCGACCAGGTACCACCAGAATAGACACCAGACAAAAGTGAGAGCAGCTGGCACGTAGAAAGCTGATGCCCAACCGAATCTTTCCATAAGTGGTCCAGTTAGAGACCAAGTGACAACAGTTCCCAAGGTTCCTCCCATCATAGCGCTCACAAATTTTCCTTTTTCTGCGGGTGGAGCCCAGCGTGCAACCAAAACATGAAGCGATGGATATATGAAACCCTGAAACAGTATTATTTATAGCATCCATAATCTTATGTACTATTATTTTTGTGTTAATTATACTTGATGAAGCTTTGGAATTCGCAAAGAATTGACCGAAGCTAAAGTCAATATTTAAAAACAACACTAGTTCTATTAGCTTTTCGTTTTGACATTTGAGATTCCTGTTTGAGATTACTCTGTGCTGCTTAGTATTAAAAAATGGTAACACGTGAGTTCGAATAACCCATTTAAAGATCCGTTCAAGTCATTTTAATTTCTGTTTTAGAAATAGAAATATCTTTATTCATGCAGGCTCCACAAAAGCACTTATGAATAGTCATAATAATACAATAAAATTATTCTACCGCCATTAGTGCCTATTAGTTCCGTGGTATTATTTAATTATTCAAATAATTTGAAAGAGGACTCATATGTATTAGTGACCCTGGCCTCAAAAACAAAAGCCATTGTTTCGATTCCCACTAGGAGCAAATGGTCTTGTGATGAACAAGGGCGTTTGTACTCCTGGATTTTGATAAATGTATTTAAGTATATTCATTTATGATAAATGATTTAATATATTCATAATCAGCACAAAAAATATGCTTAGGTAAGCGCAAAAGAATTGACGAACAATCTATGTATGTAGGTATATGAATTCCCCAAAACCCCGAAATCTGAAATAAGGATGACGCGACTCATAATACCACTATTATATCGATGTTATTTTGCTTATCAAACATCGCTCGACACGTTTAGCACGATTTTTTGTTTTATTTTGTTTGGGAACCTTTAATATAGTGGACACCACTCATACTAATAAATTGCCATACTTTTTATGCACTATCAGAACGCCACACTTTTGATTACTAAATTAATTAACTGTTAATTTAAAAGGAGTGATTTGTATATACTGTTAATATTATAGAGTAAATAAACAATAGGGGATGTAGCAAATTATCCACTTACCCCTGCACAACCTAGGAAAAATCGGACAATCACCAAGGCGACATGGCTTAGCCTTGCAGCAACAGGTGACAGCATAGTCAGAACCGCACTAGCTACAGAGCTGATGAGGACCATGTAGCGGGGGCCCCACCTCTCAGCAGCCATGCCGCCGATCAGTGACGTCACAGGATAGCACCAGAAATAAGCTCCAAGGATCAAGGCCTGCTGATCGGCAGACCAATCGAAGGATCCCCCAGCTGGCGACTACAGAAGTGAAAACCCAAAACATAAGTAGTATTAAATCTTTATTTTAAAATTTACACAAGCGTTCAAGGACCTCTCACCTTAAGCTTAGCGGAGAACGAAACTTTGTTTTTTTTATTTAATATCACGTGTCTGCACGTGTTGTGTGTCCATGTGTGCGTGAATGTGATCTTTTATACAATGTATATGAATGTATTCTGGATAATTTATAACTTAGACGTCTAAATAAATCACATTTCTTTTCTTATTTCTTCTACTTGGAACTAAGACGAACGTCGAACATTAACTTAAAATTTTTTTGCCTTCGTATTTGATTGTTTGTATTCATTTGTAATATGTAAATACCATTTGTATTTAATTGTAATGTGTAATAATGGTATTATGGAAGTAGCTATTGGTAGCATTTATTCAATAACAAAAAATATTGATATTTTCGTACCAAGTCATTTTTTGTATTAATTTTTTGTATTACCAACTTTTGTAATTTTTTGTATTAACTAGCGTCACTACATAACTACTGGGTACAAGCAGTAAGTAGTGCGTCAGTCTAGTATTTATCATTTTCATTAGACTCGCAATTTACACAAAACAATGTGCCATTGACAATGGTGTATATAAAAAATAAATTCATAATATGCAATACGTTAGCTTGTTTATTATAAGTTTGTAGGTACGTCTATGTCATTGGAACATGGAATGAAGTCAAACTATATATGTAGGTAACGCTTCAGAAGATCCAACACATTCCGGTAGAACATTATTATTGTAAATAGTGTTTTGTTTTTCATAAACCTTGTAGGCTCAAATAGGTAGATGAGTAGATAATATAAATTACATCTAATAACCGCAATGAATAGCAAAATGCATCCTGTCCGTAGATTATACATACATGTCGATTCAAATTACAACTGCATTTCCCTTCTCGTGTTTAATTACCTGTCTCGGGGCCTCTCGCACGTCAGTGATGTCAACATGATGAAGAGTTTCATTTGCCACATCGTCTTTCGCATTGCATTGCGATCGCATTCTGTAAAACAGACATGTTGTTCAGTTGCGCAAGTCATTTGCGTGACTGATTTTAATCTTCACAATTGAAGAAAATATGCGTAGATAAATACTACAAACAAAACATTCATATGAAATATAGGAAAATTGCCGTAATGTAAGTATATAAAAAAAGTGTTTCCGGAATTCCGTGTTTTATTTAGCGTGTAATCGCGTCATTATGTCTGCAAATTATTCATTTGAGTAGTCAGTCAGGTGCTACATAAAAAAGCTTTTTATTATATACAAATATTTTTTCAATGTGTAACAAAGCAATATTTTCAGAAGATCAAATAGACGCTTATAAATGTAAAAATATTCATATAGACCTATCTTTGCGTTACTAGGACTTTTTTTATAATTTTAAATATTCCTTCGTGTATCAATTTCGACATTTGACTCAAATGACAGTAAAATTGAGTAAAACGAAATTTACAAACAATTAAAAACAAATTTAAATTGACTGGAGCTACACAAATATCCTTATTTGGCCGATCTTGATCCTAAAATACCTACCACAGGAAACTATGGCATAACCTTCTATTCACTTTCATAATTTTTAATAGAATCTGTAGCAAATGTTTAACTAAAATCTATTTGGATCGTAATGAAATTAAATGGCTTACGAAGAGTTTCCTTTTTCCTGCGGCACCATAGCGATAAGATTGAGGCTCATGTTCACTCGCAGCATGTACACTACCCAGCAACTGGTGAACAGCATCACCCATAAATTGAATCTTGCCGGGACCGCATCTAAAAAAAGAAATTAATTGTCAAAAGTTATGTAGGTAGCTAGATAGATAGAAAAAAACTTATTCGGAACATGAGATACAGTCAAATACGGTACAATTTAGGCAGCCTTATTTCTGGTAGCGATCTCTGCCAGATAATCTTCAGGTAGAGGAAAATAAGCAACCTAAAAGAAGGCCGTGCAGTAATTAATATTAAGAAAAGAGATACGTGAATTATATTTAGGTATTACGTAATCATATTAAACAATATTAAGTAAAAGTTATAGGTACTACAATATTTACGCGTTTCCGACATAGGTTATCGAATAAACACCATTGGCAATACTAAATGAAATTCTTCTCAACTGTTCCATAACAGATTAGGTAAACTATAGACAATCTCTAAGAGTATGAGTTCATGGAAACGATGTAAATAATATAATCATAACTACCAGCAATGTAGAACCAAGCCGCTATGACAGGGATAACTGGGACATTAAGAATCTCGCTTTAAATAAGACCTTGTTGGAACATCACAGATAAACCGTAATCGGCCACTAGTCGTTTAAGACGACTATCCAGACACCACCAGTGTTTGGATACCAGTATAGTATTCCTAAAGAGTTTTGATAAAAAAAATCATGTAAAAAGTGTCTCATAACTAGAATTATGAGTATTAGGTACTAATCAATGAAATAAATGTACCTAACTGCAGCTATAATATCGAGTCACAACACAAAATCGTCAACAAAATTTGAAACCGAGGTAACTTTTCTGTATCCAAAAAATAAAATGGAGGACCAATAGGTATCTACATTCGCAGTGTGTGATGTTAATTTTCCTAAAGCCATTTACATACTTTACTTTTTGTGCATAATACGATTAGTGAACAGTCTTATTGTTCTTTTTATTAATGGAAGTTCTGAGTAACTAACTAATTTATCTTAGCCTGGGCACATTTCAAGTAAAAACATTGTATAAATGTGATGAATTAATATTATTTTAGTATAATAATTTTAACGCCTTATAAGCATTCGAAATATTTCTAATAATGGCTTGTAAATCTCTTTCTGAATAGAAATCCACAGCAATATTTTATTAAGACCATTATATTTTTTACCAAATAATCAATGCAATACTGATTTAAATAAATATAGATGATCGTCTTTCATGCTATAGGTAAGTAATGAACGAGGAATATCAATGTTGCCTGAATACGCTTAGGTTACGCAAAAGGGCGCTTTTCCGTATATATAGAACGTCAGTGACGATAAAATCATACCAAGTAGAAATGGAATAGACTCAAACTGAAGGGCAGATGAATACTGCGCAATGACGTAACATACCATGATCTAGCATAATCCTAGTCATTATTTCGTATTGCCATCTGATCAAAACATGACCTGGCATATTTAATTCATAGAATATCACCAACACAATATGTACTTCACTATAAAGATTAAATCTCTAATAATCAGAGCTTTGGCTTATTTAGCTTTAATAATACCTATTCAAAGTACACTTGAATCAATTTTGTATATTTTATAATATAAACTGTACAGATTTACAAAATGCTTTGTATTATCGTTTGATTTTTTATTTTAATTCAAATTTAAGACCTCACAGTGCCACTTAAACCATAAGCCATAGTCTGTATATTTAAAAGCGGAATTAATATATATAAGTATAGCAATTAAAATACTGAGAAAATGCAGATAAAATACAGAAAAATACTTTATTGTTAAATTATCGCAATCGTATGTAACTAAAGCAAATGTCTACTAACACGTTTTTCGATCATCAATATTTTTTTCCTCATATTTCATTTTCCAAGATTGTTTTGCTAATTCAAAATAGAACAAACATTACATTAACACAAATAATAATTATTAAAGTATTGGTCTATAGACTTGACGACATTTTGACATATTTATGTCTTAAAGGTTTCAAAGACTAAAGAGGTAAGGCATAAACTAAAATAAATTATGGAATTCACAAAAATAATAATAAATCCTAAACGTGTACAGATCGGGAAACCAAAAAGAATCCTAGGATTATTCGCACCATGGTACCAAGTACAAAATAGTCCTTAGCGATTCATACAATGCGATGGTACGAATCAACGACTACAAAAATGCTCCATGTGCGATTCGTACCGTGAAACAAACAGCTCGTGGGGCGAACCGCCGATAGACCCTCGGTGATTCAAGGTGTCATGTGTTGGTAGAGGTGAAGCTCTCCTAGCATTTTAAATGATCGATATTTTTATTAGATTTATTTGCTTAGGAGTTAGATGACATACGACATTACTAAGTAATTACGTATTTCTCCGTTTCTAAATCAAAAAATATCTCTAGGAATAAAATAACAAGTACAAATTAAAAAGTAGACTGATACAATACAGGGGGCTTTGTTTATACGCCTATTTATTTTATTATCAGATATAATAATTTAATCTACTATCTTATTAGTGTATTATAATCTAAATGTAAAGATTTTGTTCATATTGGAATCGCAAAATATTTTGGGAGGCTATTCGCTAATTCCTAGGTATCATGTATAACATACCATGAAATAAAATTGTAATGTGAAAATGTGTGTCAATGATGGATTAACTTCAGAGACAGACAACGGAGCTCTTCAACAGTACATGATATCCACTCGCCGGCAGCTTCTAGGGGAAAATCTCCTTAACTGTTAACAGCACAAAGTTTTTTTGTCCCCATTTAACTATAATTAATAAAAATAAAAAATAAATCAGGAGGCAATGAGCTTTAGGTTACTAGGTACTCATTTAATATTTTTTGATGACATCATGTGGTTGTGATTACATAAATAGGTTGGTTTTTGTTAAAACGTGATTTAAGACGAACGAGGAAACATAATGAATGACGAACATTAAGTGGGAAATCCGATTGTTCAAAACACTTGAAAAGCAACTTGCAATTAGCACAAATGCTTCCATCGGTTTCCTGGAACGGCTGCATATATTTTCAAAATATTAACTAGTTTTACCAAAAAAAAGGCTATTTAAGTTCAAGATTTTTATGAAAAGCATTAAGAATTAATTATAAATGTTACTGAACATACTAGAAAAACGTATCGTTCAGTAAGGGTACGACTACGTTTTACCAAGTTGTTTTCATTTTTTAAATTAAACAAATTCCAGGTAACAACAACATATCACACCCGCAAACCCGACCATTTTTGGGCAAAAAAAATAAAACAAGGTTGATTTAGAGGGAAAATTGTAAAATTAGATTTTATTAGTCTCCTTTTAGACAAATTATACAAGGAACGCAGTTAAAAAAATTTCAAGTCCTGTACTAGACTATATAGGGTATCCTATATCTATGATTTTAATTATAGAAATATTTAAAGATTAAATTTTCCCGTTTCCATTGTTTCTATTAATGAGTGGCCTTTATTACCTTTATCTTAATCGTTAGCTTAATAACTTCCTATAAGGTTTTACTTAAAGGCAGCATTTGAAAGTGTTAGAAAATACTCCGATTCAATTTATATCTTAACAAGCTTGATGGCTTATTCGGTAGTGACCCTGCCCCATGCGCCAAAAGCTGTGGGTGCGGTCCCGACCCAGGACAAACATTCGTGTGATAAATAATTGTGTTTGTTCTGTGTCTGAATGTCAATATCCAATATTTAAGTATATATTTGTAATACCACTTTTGATTCTGATATCCGTAACAGAAGTGATTAAGCTACTTACCTCGGAGTCAGATCAATATATGTGATGTAGTCTGATATTTATTATTTATTTATTTATATCTGCCTGCCAGCAAAACAAGTCGAATGCATTTATCTGCTCATTTGATTTCTTAAGTTGAAAGCTAACAATTACTACAGGTACAAAACAATAGTTTAATAGAGAATGTATTACTTAGACTTCATAATAAAAGGTGACAGTGATACACGGGTGTACGATACGTACGTAAAGTAAGCTATTACCTTGAAGTGGAATTAGAAAATAAGCTGATAAACGGTCATGATGAAGGTATTTTTCTCATTTTCAGTTCGTTGCAATGACAAGGCAAGTGTTCAAGGCATTATGCCGATCGGCCGACCGCACATAATCGCCGTCGTCGTTATGATGCTACTAACTTAAGCATCACGGAGATTGTACAGCATATTTTTTATATGTGTATTATCAACACCATAACGTCACCTCGGCGGCACGTTTAAATGTTTGAATAAGGACCAGGCTCTGAATAGTCAGATTCGTAATGTGCGGTTTCGAAAAGAACTCGGGTCTGTAACCGGATCTATTTAGTATAAGAATGAGCATACTCTATTTTAATGAAAATCATTTTCTTCCATTTGTTTCCTAGCGTTATGTCCCGTGCTTAGTCGAGATCCGCTTAGACCATGATCCAGGATTTAGTGAGTCTGCTAATTACAATGAAGCGACTGCCGATCTGACCGTGGGCAGCAGTTGAATGGCAATGTAAGTGCCAATTAATGATAAGATAGCCTGTAGGTCTATAAAATTCTCCTAACCTCCATCTCGTTTTGAAAGATGCTGTTCATCTCAATTTCGAAATCAAGTACAAATAATGAAGTAGAGCAAAAATAAATGGCATGAGTCATTTGAGTTCATCGCACTTCAAACTTGAATAATCATAAGGACTGTATTAGTTTTCAAAACATTTATTTTACTGTACACCTAAAACAACGCGCTTGCGTCGTTCACAAATAAGCTATGTCCAGCTGTATATACCTATTGTTTAATAAGTAATTAACAATTCAATATACATATTTAAATATGAACTTGTTCCCGATTCGCAGGATAATCGGCAGGATCGTAGGATAGGGAATTATATGCCAAAACTCTTGTTTTAGAACGGCTTCGTCAAACGACCGCGACATAACGGTGATTCCCAGAATGCGAATTTTTTTTTGCCATTTATATGTGTTTATTACTGTCCATTAAAGAATCGATCATAAGGTTATATTGGTCATAATGATGCAAAATTCAATACGCTATTAATATATAGTTATCCGAAGCGTAAACGTGGTTAAAATACAGAAGTAAAACCTATTTGTGTGATTAACTAGTCGTTGCCCGCGGCTTCTCTGGCGTTAGTGTTTAGTTTGCCAATCTGTGTTTTTAATTGGGACAACCGATCAAAATTTTTTTTTTACACCTCGAGAATAGCATTTTTATCTAGATGCAATGTCGCAATCCTTATCCGTACTAACAACGTGCATGCAAAACTTCATGAAGATCGTTTGAGTAGTGAATAGGCGAAAACAATTTTAATAAATTTACTTATACTTATTTTTACAATGTTGGTCTGGGACTTCAAAATAATGTGCCAACTGTGTTCCTTGCCTAGCATATCGTAAAAGGCGACCAATGGTACATCAGGTTTTAGGTGTGTGACTGTGTAGGCGTCGAGCCATCCACTTGTCATTACTTTTTCACAGTTTTCCATCTAACCCAACTCAGTTTAATTTTTTGGCTGAATGTAGTTAAGGAGGCTAGGTGCCCCTTTGACTCTGCCTACCTCATCGGGGATTACGCGCGTGATGATTTTAATGTATGTATAAGTATACTAATATCATAAACGCGCAAGTGTGTATGGATGGATTTTTATTACTCTTTCACGCAAAATCTATTGAATGGATTTTAATGAAACTTTAGAATAATAAAGCTCATACATCCGAATAACATATAGGCTATATTTTATCGATGTGGTACATCGATAAAATATAGCCTATATGTTAGCAAATCCGTGGGCAGAAGCAAGTTTACTTATGCTAATGTAACTTTTGAAAATGTACCTTAGCATAATTCTAGTTATTGCATAATTTATACGCTTTACATTATTCGCACGGAATTCGCTAGACAACTTAGCGACAGTACGTGCAGTCAAAAATCGTGTTTCACTTGATGAAATCGCCTACTTTGTGGTCGTAATTTTGCAAGATGCGTTTTCATCATAGTTCGAGATCATTCTGCGGCGTACCTAAATATCTACTTACTTATTCACATTACCTATGTAGTTACGGCTATTTTATTTCAATTTTATGCTTAAGCACTTAATCGCTACATTAAGGTTAACTGCCTACAGTTATTGCAGTAATAGAGAAGCGGAAAAACTAATGATTAATATAATAAACCTATTGATATTTTAAAGGCGAAAGTTTGTGTGACTAGATATTAACTCTTTCACTTTAAATCGTTATCTAGAAGTAATAAACTATTCCTATTTTTTTTTCGTTTATAACTTGGTTTTTGCAAACTAATGATATAGGTGTGTATGTACATGTGTATAAGTCGCAGGCGCAATCTTCTCTTCCTCTTGTACGGAATTTGAAATCATGAATACCTAATTACATCGTAAAACGATGGGACAAGCAACAGTGTAGCTTTTTCTCATAACATCTAGACCCGTAGCTTCCACCGTCTACAGTTAAGTTTAGATTATTATTCTAAAGCACATGCCTGTGCATAAAATGTCCAGAAGTCAGCTTTTAGTAAATTTTTATTTTAATACTGGCAAAATTAAAGTTGTTAAAGGTCCTTATTTTAATTTAGACTACCTTTGATGATTGCGGGGGTGATAATATACATATATGTAAATAAAGCTTATTTAAGGGTAGAAAAATCTAAATAATGTAGTGTGTTTTTAAAACGTATCATATTGATTGATAAGTTAACTTTAAGGAAAAAATATCAGATAATCTGGCTATCACAACAAAACTATAAGGAAAATTTATAATCATATTATATGATTTATTAAGAAACCCTAAACAAGAGTTAATTCTCGTGTAGATGACGCCAGTGGATCAAATACTAATAATTGTTAAATAAAAACTCGCCTGAACTTTATTATATTTCTCTTTATTACGCAGAAATACATGGTAATTAGGTCCCTTGCAAAACTAAAATCCTCCAGTTAAGGAAATATGAAAAACCGGGTGTGTGGTTTACCCCATTGCTTTTCACGCCACGAAAAACCCATGCTTCTACCACAGAAATACTTAATAAATTGATATTCGATAGCTAACAAAATAGAAAAGGAGATTTTAAGTTAGGTAGTTTTAATTAAAACTGCACCATATCGTTATTTCATTGACATTTAGATATTAAACCAAAGATTGACTGAAAAAAGCTTATATTTTAGATAGCGTACCTATAAATAGAGAAAAGCTTTATAGTATATTTACGTGGACAAAATGGCGGCCGGTAGTACATAAATTAAAACTACTACCACAGATTACTGAATAGTACTACCTACTGCCGCGCCAACTTTGATCTAATCCCAAAATTTCCATACTTTTCCTTAATAAAAGTAGAGGAGAGTTTAAATATGATACAATGTTCTGAACCAAGCTGAGATCACCAGTGTGTAAATTACCTAAACCACTGCTCTAAGAAGGAATATTAGAAGACATGATTATAAAAACGAGTTTTTGCGATATGATAATTATTTTTTTGCACCAAAATAAAAATCGGTCCAACACGCTACGTTCCACTTTTTCTCGCCGGGTGCGTTTTTGTCGATTTATTTTTTGTATTCACAACACATCCCGTGTAAAAATAACAGTCATTGCAGTCAGTGTCAAGTATGTAGCAAAAGAGTCATTTGGCCAAGATTTTTTTATCAACATTAAACGTCGAGTAAACATTAACCACTATGGAATTTGGACACCTTGTTCCGCTAGGTTCCGCTGGCTCGCAGAGGCCTCAACCGGGACCTAAAAATATTTTGAATAGTTACTAATTTAGTTTTACCCTTGCGGTAAGAAGAAGGAAATCCTTATTCCTCAATTTCACTGGAGCGTTGATGTCTTAGACAAGGGCACGGTAATACTATCTTATCAGTATTGTAATTCGGCCCTAATTTTGAAATAAATGCCTACAGCCGCGTGGTACGTAAATACGCGATAGGGTTGCCCACTTACAGCATTTTAATTACTACTGCTTACTTATGGTTCTTTCTAGTTTTGTGTATGTATTTTGTGATTGCAAATATTATATATTTTTATTATTTAAACAAATAAAATACTTTGTGAATAAAATAGGAAGCGTTCAATAAAAATGCATGTTGTTTTTTAATTAGTAGATTTAATTAAAAAGCCATGTTTATGTTTGATTTAAGACTTAATTACAAATCAATCTTATAAATTTGCGATCGAAAAGTATTTGCGCCTCGACTGAGATGTACGAAATGCTTTATTATTAAATTTAATAGTACCTATAAAAAATCCGCATTCGAATATAAAGCTTAATTAAAAATTTATTTTGGAAACATGGACAAGAAGGAGAAAAAGGAATGTCTTTTACTTGGTTATAGATTCACAATTTATATATTTGGTTTTAAATGAAGTTCGAAATATTTCCCCCATTTTTTCTATTCTTATATTCCACAAAATCATCGCTGGGTATTAAAAAAGTTTGCAAATTAATCTTACTGTAGTCCCGGTAACTTAAAATACCAACTGTTTGTGCTGAAATTGTGGCTTCTTTGATCGGGCTTCACGTACGACTTCAAAGCCTGACAATCATGATGTTTCTCCAAACAAAACAAAATAAAACAAAAAAGCGCATTCTTTACTGGCATAGGCACAGAATACCAGCGTCATGGCATCCTTGACGTCACGATATAAGCTGAGTGGTGACCATTTCAGCATGTATGTGACAATTCCTTTGTTTTGTTTAAAATGTATCTATTTACATGTAATGAATAAAAAAAATCTTTCTTGCTTTATTTCTTTCATATCTAGCTGATTTTAATCGGAACTAGTAATTTGGATGCTGGAAAATTCTTCATAATCTGTATTTGATATTCCGTTGGTTGATATCGGCAATGCACAGCTAGTAACTTTTTCATTAGTCGTTTGAACAAGAAGTATTCCGAATTCATCTGCACCATTTCCTCCTTTTGGTTTTATGATGTTTTTAAAAGTTAGATATAGAGCTATGCCATATTTCATTCGCATTTGTCCCAATAAATTTTCAAAAACGACTTGATTGCATCTTCTTGTTGTAAGAAAATTATATCCTTCCACCCGCAAGTCATTATACAAGAGCGTTAAGGCTGTAATAGTTATTTGGAAACCGTCAATCAATCTAACACTTGATGTAACGTCACTGCTATTCTTTGGGTTTTTCAATTTTAAGTCTTGAAAAAAGCTTATCATCTGTTTGAAAAATACCGTTTGTGACTCATCGCCTTCATACGCTTTTTTATATTCATAACTGTCTCAAAATTAGATGTATTCAAGGAATCGAACAAATCATTTATCATCATTAAAAAGTTAGCCATGTCTATGCCGGATTCTAAAATTTTATTGTTATCTACCTATATACTTACGAATTTGCAACTTGCTAAGATGTTGTGTTGCATAGCAAACCTTAATATTTTCGAAGTACTTAGATGGGTTTGATATAGCTGTTGGTAAGTTTAGGTGCAAGCCTTAAAGTCTTTTTTATATCCTGATTATAAAACATTACAATATGATCGTAATTTGCTAGAATTTCCGAAGTGAAAGTCATGCATCAGGTTATTTAAAACGTTTTTTTAATTAGATACGGTACATTAAAAATGTAATATTTTTTTTATTATTGATAAAAAATAAGGTCTTTCGACGAATCAGTTGCGGCCATTCAAGACGTCTGAAAAAAGAACCTTTTTTAAGAAAAAAATCTGCTATCGCCGATGGTTACAAAACTCCAATCCTTACAAACTTAGAACTTTTAATCAAATTGAAACAAAAATCTAATGGCTGTCATACGGACGCAATTAACGTCAAATTCAAAGTGTCACGGAACTCATCATATGTGAAATGAACTTTAATCTCATAATAATTTCAAAATGTAATTTCGTTTAATTCAATAATGTTTTCAAAAACCTAAACCCGGAGGTTTTAACACGAGCGTGCCTACTGTATCATGAACCGCCTCATCTAGGTACCTAGTTCACTCGTGTATCACTTTCCTTTGCCTTTACCTTATTCACTTTATTTATTAATCCAGGCATTTTTTTTTTTTTGGGATAATTAAATACCTAACCATAAAAAAAAAACAAATTGCGTACCTACTATAAAGTAAGTACATAAATAAAAACATTTCATAGTCTTACCCTTCGGAGTTTCCAGGTAATCGAAAAAAAAAATTCTCTGGCCTCTCTGGGTGCGTTATTGAAGAATTCAACCAAAAACAGCACTATATATTCTACAATTTCTACTTGCCATATAAAAAAGGTATTTGTGCTTATTTGAATCACAAAATCGCACGCTTACTTTCTTAAAACTAACACACCGTCCGCTCATCACTGCGGCAAATTCGCGCCTGTTGCATGGCATGCGCATGCCGAGAAATACCTACCATTTTAAATATACGTGTTAAGATTACTACTACCCCGGGCACTACCATCTTGGCCGAAGAGGTGACTTTTTACGCAGGGGAACCCTGGGAGTCCCAGACACCATGTCGTTCTCCCGGACGGCATAAACGTGCGGAAGGCTCTCCTTAGAAGAAAAAAGGTTTTTTCCATAGATGAACCAAATTTCTGCGTATTCCGTTCAGTAGTGTTGGCGTTGCCACACATACTCTAAAACTTTCACATTTATAATATTTAACAATTTTATGTTGTTACCTTACGAAGCATACAATTGACGACGATATTTTATTTATATTGATGATCAGCTGGAGTCTTACTGCGGCGAGAGTTGCTTTAACTTTAACTGTCGAACGTTAATTACAACAATAATTAAAGGTATATGTATAAAACACTACTATATTTTGATATCTACGTTCTAGCGTTACGTATGCCATATTCCTAATTCCTTAGCTTTTTCGAAATTTTTTTTAGTTAAGTACTATACAATTTAACAACTCTCA
Source organism: Glyphodes perspectalis (assembly GCA_951394215.1). Classification (NCBI taxonomy): domain Eukaryota; kingdom Metazoa; phylum Arthropoda; class Insecta; order Lepidoptera; family Crambidae; genus Glyphodes; species Glyphodes perspectalis. The sequence goes on along the minus strand of OX596214.1, from coordinate 7,812,691 downwards.
GAACAGTATAGATACACTACTATTTTTTATTTATATAATCGATTTACTCGTTACTATAATAAATAAATAAACTACTACAAAAACATTTCATAAAAAACCTTGTAAATACTTTGAGAGTAGATAGATTTCACTAATTTGTATGCTCAAATAAAAGAAATTGATTTTTATGCTCAAAAAATTGCTAGCTAGTTTCACTGGAACGAGAAAATACCTTATTTTTGTATAGACTCGCGGAAAGTTTCCTAACTACAGTAATCTAATGGATTCTAAATAATTGTTCAGACTTATGACCGCGAAACACTGTATTTAGTAAGAACGTAAGCATTTTAAAAAACCGGGCACTCAATATTCTAGTTTCAGTTAATTATCTGATTGATAGAGTGGTGAAATTCAAGTGAATTTGTTACCTTTTTAAATATTTCTACATATCAAGCATACCTATACCATCTGAACTCGTATCGTTTGTTTCTGTTAATAATTTGGTCTATATTATATTTTTTAGAGGTCCAATATCTACATAATTTCTTGTAGATTATAATGTAGATTTATAGACATAAAACTTGCATGATCTAATATGTAATTACATTAGAATTCCAAAAATAATGTAACTACCAACATTTTTATTTGCTTTTAATGTCATTCTTTTATACATTCCTGGATAGTTTCTACAATTGTTTTATGACTACTACTAAATATTGGTACTTAAAGTTTTTTTGCGAATCCCAGGACAGGTCCCTCGGTCCACACCACACGCACATATAAAAGGCAACTAATGGTTTTATTGTGTATTGGGGTTTGCGATAGTAAAGAAAATGAGCTAGATAACTATTTTTCAACAGATTAAGGACGATTACTACTCTTTGGACTCGGCCTTCCTCTTAAGGAATTGCAGGCGTAATATGATGTATGTGTTTTCTTTTTTTTAAGTTTTGTTTCGAAGTATTTTGTGTTTTGGTAGAAAGTTAATACCTAGTTAATTCAAGAGAGCTTATGTATTACAAACAATAAACGGGTGAATTCCTACTACAGGAAAGCGTGTAAGTATGTATTACAATTGTTTTTCAAAACACTTTTAGTATTTATTATACGATAAAGAAAATAGTGAAAAATATAGTGCAGCAGTTTTAAAGCTAATTTTGAATTAATTGTGTGTGATTAACAAGTGCATTCAAAAAATCACTAAAGTAGATGGTTAAAATGGTATCATCTTGCTAGGATTTCCCTGAGGGTATCTTTGCTCTGTCCATAATAACAGTTAGTTTACTTAACAATTATCGCTCTTGGCAACCAATGCGGCGTTTATTTTTTGTTCAGCAAATACTAAGATTATTATACGCTTAAAGTAGATACAAAACTGATTCCAGTATAGAATATTCCTTGGTAGTTTCCTCAAGAAAGCTTAATTATTAGATATTATTGCTTGAGAGTGGATGACGCAAGATTGACTAAACAGATAAACAATGCAAAAGTCGAAGGATGTAGGAGCCGCGGAAGGGCCAGGCTCACCTACCACGACCAGATTGGTCGTGTATTAATAGAAGGTGATGTTAGGAGTCATAAAAACCGTAGAGTTTGTATGAAAAGGATCACGAATGTTGAAGAGGCGAGCGAGGTGTGTAAGAATCGTGCCATATGGCATTCGGTTCTCCTGCCTACCCCGCTAGAGAAGTAGCGTGAAGTTCAGTTAGTTAGTTATTACTAACTAAACTTCATGCAACTAAATACTTTATCATACTAATATTATAAAAAGAAAAGATTTGATTGTTTGTTTGTATTGAGTAGACTCCGAAACTACTGGACTGATGTGAAAAATTCTTTCAAAAATAGAAAGCTACTTATACTATATTTTATCCCCACATTCCCACGGGAACGGGAACTACGCGGATGAAACCCCGGGGCGCTGCTATCTAAATAATTATTCTTGTAATCTAAATACGAGTATTTATATATAACTGCAAGTCTTCGAATAATTTACCTAACTTGTTCTTTATAGGTACATTTTGTTGTCCATTATCTACATAAACTTTTATGTAAATAAAGCAATGTAGCGGCAGTAGATCACACGTGATGGACCCTAGGCGGACCAGCTACGCGGTTAAAGGAACTACTTGAACAGCCCTTATCTAAGATAGAAACTTTGTAACTTACTATAGAAAATCGTAAAATGTAATAAATCTCCTCATGCATATTAACTCTTATTACCGTGAAGGAGATTACTATTGTAAAGACATTTATGAAAGACTTTTCTTAGATAAATGTCCATGTTTTCATACAACATTAATATCTTTTATTTATGTGACGATGATTAGCGTACACGTGCTATTTGTAAGAATGGAACTAATAATGGTAACATTTAATGAGTTTTTTTCACATAATTTATATACAATAAACGTCGAAGATTAAAGAAATCAATAAGTAAAATAGGAGAAAATTGCTTGTAAACTAGTTTTCCCCGCGGCTCTATCCACGTGAAATTTTTTTATAGAGACTATTGTATGTCCGTGTATTGTCCTGGGGACCATTTTTTTTTCTGGGATAAAATTGTTCGACATTTCTCAGGATTTAAACATTTTGCGTACCAACTCTCTTAGCAATCGCTTAAGTAGCTAGTCGTAAAGAATTAACCGGCAGGCAGAGTTAATTTTGCAACAATGTCACTAAAGGTTTAACGAACAATGACACAAATTTATCTATTTTAAAGAAATGTGATATTCATAATGATAATTACATAAAATATCACCGTACTAACCAAGCCCGTAAGAAATATCTGTGACATCAGTTTTTTTTTCCCGTATGTCAGAAAAGCTCGTGAAGTTGTGACAACTAGCTAGCTCATCGTCCACATAATCACAATCAAATACCCTGTACACCAATAGTCGCCTTTTATGTTGTTGTAGGCAAGAAACACAACTGGTGCATCATATTGGAGTCTTAATCCACTTACTACTTGATAAAATATATTTTAAAAAACGTTACCTAAAACAATCGTGACTATACAGAGATGAATACCAAAAAATATTTTGACTGTAGCATTATAATTTCTGCCCGACCGGCGTTTTATTACACACTATGTTCACTCGAGCTAACATAATTCTGAAATCAATACAAATTAAACCTACATAACTTACACTTAGTTCACCATGTAAAAAATATATATATATATTGGAATTCACAAAAAAATCATAAAAAACACAATAGTGCTTCCGCGCTGCAAAGGACAGTATAATGGGATTGTTTGTTCGTAGAAACAGCAATGAAACGTTTATCGTCAATTAAACTTTGATTAATTGCTATCTTTTATAAATAGTTCCCAGAGTACACTGAAATCAATACCAATAAACAACCACTGCATTACCGCACCTTTTATAGCTTGGTACTAACACCAATGTATTTTTAGGCTTCCATACCTCAAAAGAAAAAATATATAGGTATGTAATTATACATCACCCGCTGAGCCGCGCTCTCCTAGTATTTTGACGCACTAGGCCGTTTTTTCCTTTTAATTAAAATTTATGTAGACTTAAGTTTACCTACGCGTTATTTTTACGTAATATATCTCATCAAGACTTCAACTGTGTCTAGTTATTTTGTTATACCATCTTTGAGCTAATTAATTACATTTAAATAAACAAAATTCCTTTAAAGTTTGTCACCTGTAATTTGAGGTAACTGGGCTAGGTGCATTTTATCAGCTATAACCGAGTACTTTTTAGCTTGATAAAATTATTAATGTCAAGCACGTTTAGTCTCGTTATGTTAAGTAATGAGTTTTAAATGCTTCTATAACTAAGTTTAAAAATTAGGATCCATAGTGATGTAACAGCATTGGATAAGAATGTCTCCTTGTGTGTACAAGTTTAACCTACTAGTTCAAATCCGAACATATTGTCTATTGCCCATATGCCTTTGAATTTTCAAAAATCTTGCGCTCTATCACGAAGACAACCATTGTACTCCAATTTATCTAACTCCATTAAATGTGATCTATGATGGCAACAGCTTCAAATTAAATAACCGGATTTGACAAGTCTAGCTATAGACTCATCGACAGATCCTACACCGACTTTTAGAAGATGCATACTGATGTCACCATCTTCCTTATTCTCTATTGTTATATTCATATCTATACATAAACATACATGGTTACTTCAAATATTGAATATCAAAATACATCGTCTATATTTTGCACGTTAAAGGAAGTAGCATAAATCGCAGTTACGTTGACATCAAATAATGGCAGTACAATGTCATTGCCGTTTGAAACTGCGACCTCGAACGGGCAAATAACGACATAATGAACAATGTGGTTACCCATTTTATCATGTACCTACCTACTATTCAGAAATGGACAATCGCTACTTAATCAACATTTTTATATAAGTAGCTTCAATCACATCACTAACAATATTATGCATCGTAACAGTTAAATATTTTTTTCCTGCTATCTATCATCCATACATCACCATTAAATTGTCACCAGATTTTTCGGTCTTTTTCTAAAGCCGGTGACAAATTATAGGATGTTATATATGTAATCAGTTTTTGCAGGATGGTACGTACCTAAATTAGAATGTACAACTAAATTATCGGAATTAGGGAGATTTCATTTTTTAAATCACTTGTGATAGATAGAGTATACACCTTTTCATGCAAACATTTCATCTATTTCAGTTATGGTTTAGAAGAATAGGTATTAGATTCTATTAACTCTTACTAATTACACGGAAAGGTAGATACAAAAGCCATGCCAATCTTTTAAAACTACATAATAAGAATATGTCTAATCTAAAATATTTAGTAGCTAAACAAATGTCTATACGGTAACTATCTACGACTGTAGCAAAAGTACAATTATTTTATTAGTAATATACTTTTCCTAATTTTTATGTTACCTATGCTCGCGGTGCTGTTACCTATGCCGTATACCTATATTTTTATACTACCTGTGCCCGCGGTTTTATCCGCGTTTATGGTCAATGTTATATAGCCTATAGCTTTCCTCGGAAAATAGGCTATCTATTACTGAAAGAATTTTTCAAATTGGAGCAGTAGTTCGTTAGATTAAGCGCTCAACTCAACGCGTTCAAGCAAACTAACAAACAAACAAACTCTTCAGCCTTATAATATTAGTATACTTAGATTAATTATATGATAATTCCTTCGAAAGTCTTTAGATATAGAGATTTATTTATTAGACACTGGAGGGCAACCGTATGAATTTGAAGTTTAATTGTTCAGTAATTTTCGGAATAAAGGTTTGTGCTTACAAACCAGGCTTATTATCTGTGCCTCTTCAAAACAAGGAGTTAGTAGAAAGTGCAGATGGACGTAAAATTTTGCAAACAATACGTTCGTAATTTATTTGCGACCAATATACAACTAGAAATGCTGTCAGCAGCATAACAGCTACCAACGTCCTCTTTAATAACCATTTTAATAACTTAAGCCTTTTTCAGTAGCATTAGTACGCAGTAGACCTGAAGTAGATACCACTCGAACGGATGCGGTAAGCCCACATAATCCTCTTAAGATATCAACTTTGTTGTATCGAAACAAGAAACGGTACATTGTAACAACGGAATATTCCAACACGCGTCTCTCGAAAAATTTAATAAAAACAACCGTTTTCTCTCGGATCAAGATAAAAATCCAATAAAATCACGTCCAATTGGCGCGCTCGAGGAAATTTCTTTATCGTCAGCTTTACAGAGGCCTGTCGCCCGCGTATTTGATAACACGGCCCGAGCCGCGCCGACGGAGCCCAATGTTGACATAATTCGCATGTCCGTCCGAGCTAATGAATCGATAGCGTTACACGGCTAACAATCGTTTATGCCTCGATTTGCTCACCTCAATGCGAATTACAATGCAAATTCAAAGCAACTCGAACCTTTGCGAATTCGTTATTCATTTTTAACTTTGATTTTCATTTAGTGTTCTCTGATTTTAAATATTGACAAAACCCACACAAATTCAGGATGGTTAGATTGTTGGCTTCTAATAACAGGATATTATATATAATACCAAAAATAATAAAGTTTTTTGGTATTATATATATTCAGACACGGATACTTATTTTCTTCTGTTCTTTCCATATCTAAATTCTATATCTACTTACTATTCATATTATATTCATATTATCCTTATCGCCAGACAAGTGGTCTTATACCACTTGTATGGCGATAAGGGAAACCATTTTTTAAATACCTACATATTTAAATAACTGTTATCATTATCCTTTGTATGATTCCCCTAAAGTGTTCAAAGGTCAGGTGATAGTCGCTGCCGCAATTCCCGAAGGTGAAAAAGTGAAAAAGTAGTGACACCCAATACAGCATTAGTCGCAAATAACTCAGTAAGAATTTTTTTTAGGTCCCTGACCAACATGAAACTAGATGTACTATAGGTACCTATATATTATTTAAGTAGGTATGTCTATTAATTATCTGGTATCCATAGTAAATATACAACCTTATATGCTTACACGCAACCTTATATGACGTAGTGTCCTGGTCTCAATAATTTATTTATTTATAATACAACACGCGCCAAAATATAAGTGATCTAAAATGTAAATGTTTTTGCACTTTCGCTTGTAAACTACCTGTGTCTGCTGGCATGCGATTGCAGGTAACGCAGACTTAGTATTCAACACCGATATGCAGTTACCTATAACCATCTCGACGCATTTCGCCACTGCCCACTTATGACGTCAGAAATATTACCGCTACCTGGACCGTTTTCACGGAATTTACTTTTATTTTTTTACAACTCAAAAGTGGCGATTATATTTATGGCAAATTCTTCATATACACTTACAGTATGTGAATGTTTATTACCACATATGTCTCGCAGAATCACTTATATTTCCATGCCTGTACGGAAATAAATTAAATTTGTTACATACAACTATAAATAATACACAAGCTAGGTACATGTTGATGCAAAATAAACACTTATCGATTATTCAAACAATTAATATATTTCAGCATACCTAATTTTTCGTCCGAGCAATCTACGTGTATACTCGAATGTCCCATAAAACATGAAAATTGCAATTTTTGACGCGTTTACATCACACCAACATTTCAACGTAAGCAACTAAGATTTTGTATCAAACACATTCCCTACTTAGGTTGTGAAGACGGGCCATGGTATTCTATTTGTGCTAAGGTCCAAGTTATTCCGATTTTATGCTGTTTGACTGAGGATTCTACTCTGAAATTAATTGCATACGTCATTTTGACTTTGCTTTAAAAATGACACTATAATACCATGTTACGCTTCACGGTTAGCCCTTTAATTTTACAGCTTGACTCTTTCAATGGATTCTCCATGGGAAACGGTAAACAGGCAAACTAATTAATCATATTATCATAGGGTTTCTCCATCGGGTAGCGGCAAGGTACTTATTATGATGATCATTAGTTTAGACGCGAAATTTGTCTGAATCGTTCAAATCAACAATAGCTGATATATCTACATACCTACGTCGGTATCACGAGAAGCCATTAAACCAAAAGCATTATTATCCTGATTTTTTGATTTTATATATTACAAAAAAGCCCTTCTAAAAAGGCAAGGCAAAAGGCATTCTAAAGATTACAACCAACATTGGACTTAAAAGAAAATCATTTGAATCCAAAACCTTTGACCTATATACAAAATATATATATATATTTATTCTGTAACGTATACAACCGTGTGGTATAGGTACTTTAAAAGACAATTTCATCAACATTACCACGAAAAGATGTTGTCCGATGTTGGTCTGGGACTTAAAAAAGAATATGCCAACTGTGTTTCTTGCCTAGCATGTCGTAAAAGGCGACTAATAGTGTATAAGGTTTTGGGTTTGTGATTGTGTAGGCAACGAGCTAGCCACTTGTCACTACTTTTTCACAATTTTCCATCTAACCTAGCCCAGTTTTGTCTTAGGCTGAATGTGGTTGAAGGGGCCTGCTGCTCCTTGTACTCTGCCTACCCCTTCGGGGATTATGGGCGTGATGTTATGTGTATGTGTATGTGTGTGTACCACGAAAAGTTTAGAACAAGAAATCCTACGTTGGTCATCCCTGCCTTCCCCTCCGTCAGATCTGTTGCCCCCAAGGCGCGGTACAGGTATTGTCGGTAAAATATTTTTCGTTGCTATGCACAAACCAGTTTCCCCATTTCGACATTGAAATAATATTAACGAGGTGGCCCAACAAATAATATGAAAAACACCAAAACGAGTTTTCTAACTTGAATTAACTTATTCATTTCCCGCGCGCAGAATTATTGGTTTCCGATCTCTTATTACTTGATTTTATAAAAAAAAATAATAATAAGTATCTATATCAGTAACGTAATCAGGTAGATTTACCACCTTTTACCACAATTTAAACATCAGGCCTTTACAAACCCGTGGCTGATACTACATATATCACCCACGTCCAACCTAACCCAGTGTATTAAGAAAGATTCCAACCAGCATCCCACGTTTTGTTAGCCAATTCGCATTTTCCACTCAGTAATTTGAGGCCATTGACCCATTAACGTACTTACATGACCTGGCATTTGTTACTTAGTTTGCTAACTCTTTTTGCAACTATGTCACTTAGCCCCTGGTTGGTTAATGCATTATGAATTCCATTCTTCTTTGTGCACCGTTCAATCCTTTATTAAATCTAAATGAGTAACAACGTTACAGCCCAGTATGTCAGTTCAACGATCTGAGCTTGAAAGTATCTACCTAAACATATATAACAGGTAGGACGCATTTTAAAACTTGTCTTCAGATATTGCGGTACCTGGGGGCGCTAACATATGGCGAGTATGATACTCATAAAGTGGAATCAGGTGAAACCAAATGAAACTTTTCGAATAAAGGACAATACTGGGTCAAAAAAACTACATTCTATTTAGTCCGTCAGTTAGATTATATAAAAATACAATACAATATATTTTGCTTTATCAAGATATACAATTACAATAATTACAAAGATAAAGAGCATCAAAGTTTTGGAGTGGGGGCTTACGACGTCACTTGTAAGTAAAAATGTACCTACGTGTGTCGTCATGCGCAACTTGAATCCGCTGTATCTTCGCCAGTGTTTGTTTGAGAAATAAATGAAAAAATACGCGTTAATTTTTTTTTTTATTATTTAACTGACGGACCAAATATATTTTTCTTGTCCACTCCCCTATTTTTCGTATTTTCTGGCAGATCAGTCAAATAACAAAAATATATAAAAAAAAAACACCATCCGATTACGTTTTCTATCTCTGAGAATTTACCCCCGTAAAGGCAGATTCCACTCGTGTAGAATACTGCTATAGAGACTCGTTATCATGCGTTCCACGAGATTAAATAATTTTCCGGGATAAAAGATATGTATAATAGGCTTAGGGTTCAAACTATTAGCATAGAAAATTTTATCGCAATTAGTTAAGATTTAAATGTGAAAGCGCAACACATAGAAATGTTTATGCATGTATATTATTTCTACGGAAATAATGGTAAACGAGTTTAAAATATCCAGAAACTCATTAACGTTAAACTAGGGTAACTTGTCATAACCGTAACTTTATGTAAGTTACGGTTTCTAAGAATCGCTATGATTGGCTCTATACTTAGACAATCAACTTCGAGTCTATTTTGCTATAAGTATAATGCATTTTGAGAGCTAACTTAGTATTTGTCTTGAATACTCAATATTTGATACTATTGTAATAAAAACAATACCCATAACTCACAAAGCACTGATATGTAAGAAATATGATGCGTTAAACTTTGCTATACCTACTATATAATGCACCGCCCTCTTTAACTTGGCCGGATACACTGTCATGTGTCTAGATGTTAGAGTTGGTGAAAGTTATATACGAACATTAAATGTTTGAAGGAAAATTACATCAATTATTGAATCACTTTCCGTCAATGTTTTCGCGTGGATTTAAAAACAAATAATAGTGACTTATAACTTCCATCCAATCACAAATTGCTTTTCTACACAACGCATCATTTTTAACACGGCGTTCTTTAAATTCACAAGCCAATTAACAATTTTAGTTAAGTACTTAATTACAAAAATACCGGAATGACAAGACATTTTTTTCCCTCTTTGCCGTTTATAAACAAAAACGTTAATGGTTTAGCTGTATTTAAATAACGTAATTTTACAAACTTAAAATGCTGACTGGGGGAATACCCAGCCTAACATACTAAATTAATATAGGTACTCTTACATAAACATTTACGCAAAAAATACATTAATCAAGAAACACTGAACACTTTACTATTCACAGATTTTCTAAAGTCTCATATACCTGATGCCTCACATTTAGTTAACTTCAGTAGCCAGGAATGAGAAGAACTACTTACGAGTATGGCCTGACAGACGACCATATGCTTAAAGGGTTAACGTTTTTATAAGCAACCAAACCGGTCTAAATTAATTCGCAGCACTTTTGCACATTCGTACCATCAAACGAATTTTAATACTCGGTCTAATAGTTTTTGTACGTTAATACTTACCTACTTATCATGTCTAGATTGCATCTGTACACAGTTATCGTATTTAACATACATATGTCTTTGTCACATTCACAGAGCAATACAAAAGGTCTCTCAGGGAAATATTTGTTATTCACACCTACGTACCAGATTGGTAGATCAACATATTACAATGAGATGACAGTATAGAAACGTGTTATTATTAAATATAAACCTCCGTGGTAAAATGTATAATAATATATTTTACTCTCCTAGTAAGTTTACAGAATTCCAAGAATCATTTTATATACTGTTTTGAGTAGGTATTGTCTGCATATATCTATAAGCACAGGCTGATGATCTTTCTTGCTTTTAAGTAACTGGTTCTGTAAAAATCTACCTATGGAGCAGAAATAGCATTATATAGGCAATAAATAGTTATGTAAGCGAATAAAAATGTCTTTACGCTTCATCATCACAGCATTCCCCCAACCAATGCCGTCATTACCGCTATACCTACCGGCGCCAAGGCGAGACTTATTTAACGCCCGTTGATAATTTGCCCCTCTTTATTAATCTTCCCCTACAAATTGAAACTCACAGAAAGCAACCCTTATTCCTAACATACTGATGATCGGTGCCCTGGCTATTGACCGGACAAAGGGGTTAGCTTAAAGTATTTTTCGCTACTTTCCTTAGTTTCCACCGTTTTTTTTTTCTCGCGGTGGAAATCCTCATGGATGCATACCTCGCCGGGGAGTGAAGTGTGTTATGCCGGACTCTTATCGGGTAAAACCCCCGGGTCTTCCATCTATGCCGCTGAAGGTGTGAAGGGCGACAGAGGTACGCTTGCGCAGTCTTCTCTATCGCCCCGCGGCTCGGCCCGCACCTAGCGCTGGTACAGGCCCCAGCACGAGAAGGAATGCCTACACCCAGCCCAACCGCCCCAGTCGCTCGCGCCTAACGCCGGCACTGTTCTGAACCGTGATGGACACAACCTCCCTTTCTAGGACGAGAAGATCTACATAAATCGTGGTGCTTTTCATCGCCATTATGGTGGTGTCATAGGATCCAGATAATCTTTGGACTACTACAACTAGGTACTATTCAATTCTCTCTGCCTATCCCGCTAAGGAAGTGGCGTGAAGTTTACTTATATCAGTTATATTAGTTTACTTATATCAGTTACTAAATTGGAATTCGCATCAATAGACTCACGGACTACAAATAATATAATAGTTAAATAACAAGGTTACAGATTCTTATTTAACTTGAGTATTTTATACTTGTACCGTAACTCTAAAAAAATTAAACCCTTTTGGGATCATCACTCATGACTGTCAACCAGTTTTAACCAAATATGAAATGTTGGTAAATAGTTTTGAAGTAATTAAAAAAAAACACAAAATTACCATTCCCCCCTTTTTATCTCCGAATCTATTGAGCCTCGAATTATTTATCCATATATTACAGGAAAACCCATAGCAATTTGTGGTACCTATTAAAAATTACATAAGGAAGTCGTAAGTGGCTGATTATGTATAAAGGGGCTGCCCCTTGAAGTAGGTATACCTACTTCAAGGTTCGCGATGTCATAGAAAAAGTCGCTTTTACTAGCTACATATCAGGCATGGAACATTATTTAAAAATGTCAAACCCACATGGAGCGTATGTTCTTTACATACACATATTCTAGGAATAAATTAATACCTATCTACCTCCTTAAAAAATCCTTACCCTTACCTTATCCTTACCTACGCAGATAGAAAAAACAAGGCAACTGATAAGTTTATTCATGATGTTCAGTTTTGATACGTCATTCAGATTGTTCTCAGAACGACCACGCCTCGTTTGTTGACTTTTAAACTAGTTAAAATCACATTATTCAATCGGAATTCATGTGTCTAGAGAGTAGGATTAGCAAACCTTAGGCACGCACGTTAAGATCGCACGTGATAGAAAATTATTGTCACGTTTAATATGATCACAAATCAAAATTCTTTATATAGTCAAGTCTTACGCAATTATAATATAACAAATATGTATTACGAAAAAGGAATTAGCAGGACCAGTTGTCACATGCTGTGTGGCTCCTACTGCGGAACAAAATTCTCAGTTCAGGCTGAATATTCCCTGTTTCTTGTTACGGATCCGATTACATAGATATTCTGAAAATGGCTCATCAAAGGCTGATGGATCAGCAAGTGTTATGTACTCTCACAAAGGGAATAATACAAATAAATTACAGGAACGATTACTATACTTGATTGAAATGTATGCTACTGTTTGGAATTCACAAAAAAGTAGCCGACAATACCTTAATATTAGATATGTAATCCAAATTTGATATACCGACAGTTAAATATTTTCACACAATCTATCACTGATATAAATAATAATCTCCGGTCAGGAAGTTGGAAGACATAAAAACCATCAAACAATAAATAATAGTACTGGTATACAACGGTTACGTATCTAATATAATTTGTATAATTCCATATTTAGTCATGATTGTGGCAGACAAGACAATACATTGGGATCATGACGCTTCAGGTAAAATTTTGGAGAATAACATTTTTTTACTAAACTTTGTCACATAAACTGTGGTTTTGGAATGGCTAAAGGTCGTTAGTGTCATGTGACAATGATAGGTACATGCTCATACAAAAACGTTTAACTAATATTTGTTTTGTATGAATAAAATTTAGTGCTCAGGTAAGTATGACATTCTTAGTTTATTACGTTCTGTCATCATCTTCCATTAACTCTCAGAAATAAAAATAATTTTGAAAGATATCGTACTCAATAGGGAAAGTGTTATCGGTTAAGGCTGTCTAGTCCTGATAATAATAAAAAATTTAAAAAAAATCCGCTGACATCACATACATTGACCTGACTCCAAGCTAAGTAGCTTAAGCACTTGTGTTCCGGATATCAGAATCAACAGTGGTATTACAAATAAATACTTAAATATACTGGATATTGACACCCAGACACAGAACAAACAGGACAGAGAGTAGCCTTAGTATTCAACACACGAATGTTTGTCCTGGGTGGGGATCGAACCCACAACTCTTGGCGCATGGGGCAGGGTCACTACCAAATGCGCCATCGAACCAGTCAAATAAATCGACAGTAGGTTCCCGGGATCTAAAGGGGTAGGTGATATAAAACACCATAACCAATGTTAATGCTTAATGTGATTGTAACAACAGATCCATTCTAATTTGCCAACATCATCTTAAATCTTTTATAGCAACTAAGTAAATCACCAAAAAACACTGGGACAACTTTAAGTTTAAATATTTAGTAAGATATCTATATTATTTAAAACCAAGTTTTTATCTTTTATCGAATCACTCGATTCTATAGTTAGCTAATAATAGCACGTATTAAGGATAATGTTAATATATCATCACATGTATTATGATTAGTTATCCTTAGTCGGAGAAAAACAAAATATCTTGTTTTTCTCCGAATTAAGACCCAAAATCCCCAGAATGTCCAGTGTATATATGTGATCTAAATAGTCTATTCTATTAGGTGATTAGGTGTAAATATATGGAACAAACAGGTCATGCAGGTCTATTATTATAAACCAAACGAGCGTAGAAAATTAAACCTATTTTCCAAATTTTATTTGCATAACATTATTATAAAATAACAATGATAATCAGGTGAATTTTTAGCTAAATTAATAGATTTTCTAACAGAACAGAGCCTGCATATAGAGATAAATGGCACATAGATAATATACTTACCTACATACATAGGTTCATAACATCACGCCCATCCCCCAAGGGGTAGGCAGAGTCAAAGGGGCAGTAGGCCCCTTTAATAACCCCATTCAGCCAAAAATAAAAATGGGCTAAGTTCGATGGAAAATTGTAAAAAAGTAGAGTGACAAGTGGCTAGCTTGTCGCCTACACAATCACATACCCATTACGATATAGGTACCATGAGTCGCCTTTTACGACATGCTAGGCAAGAAACACAGTTGGCACATTATTTTTAAGTCCTAGACCATAACATATATTTTATTAATTAAATTTAAATAGATAATATATGTTTTAGTAGAAATAACGACAGTACCTATACTCGGTTCAGGTTTTACATATTATTCTAATTAGATACCTATGATGCTTCCCAAGTAGGCCGTTTCAAGTAAGTATATAAAACCACTTTTTTCACCAACGATGTTTTAGCCTTGGTAACTTCAGTTTAAATTACCAGTATATTTTTTAATTTATAGTGTATTATTTAAAATATTTTTTTTTATTTATTAAATGTTTAAGAAATATTTAGAAATATGTATCTATCAACGTAGATTATATCGGAGGTGGTAGATAGGTATTGTAATTATGAAATGAACGATAATACTTGCTCAAATATTAGAAATATCGAACAAGGATTTAACACAATTAAATTTTTAATGTTTACTAAATTCATATTTACAAAATCACATCCTTAGAAACGTAAGAAGTTTTACATCAAAAGCAAGCTTCTCAATAACCAACAAACTAATGCTGGTTTTCTTTACGAGTATAATATATTTTAAAATGATAATATCGATAAATATATTAACAGACTCAAGCAGGAAGAAAAATAAAATAATACCTACACATAAAAAAATATTGGCATAGGTATGTTCCAATTCATTATGATCCATTTATGAAAAAAAATGGAAGTAGGTAGGTACCTCCGACTTGATTTTATACTCCATTTCTTTTAAAATTCTCTAAAAAGTAAATCGTAAATCGCTTACCGAAAAATTTTATGTTCACAATCGCCATATTGTTTTTTTAAAGTCTCATATAATATTATTGATAACAGTAAATAGGTTAAAACAAACACTTATTTGTCACTGAAATATTACGATCATTTTGCAAGTGCGTATAGTTCGCGACCGAGTGCGGGGTGGGTGCGATATCGACTACGGCTACGGCGATCGGTAGCGGCGGGCGAGGTGCGCGCGCGCATTCGCAGTACCTGGGACGCCTCCGTAGCGGACGTCGATTCGTCAACATTCGCCGTGAAAACTCGGGAGTCACATTATCGCTACACTTCCGCCTTAAAAAATGGAAAACAATCGCGATTATAAACAATTCGCGTGAGCTGCACTGTTTGTAGGAAGATGGAAGATATTCTTTTGAAATTACTTATTTATTACTGCGGGTAGGTACAAGTCAAACAACAAACATATTGTTGATGTAGGCATGGAATACCACTACAGCAGAGTATATTTTCAGATATTTTTAGTTCATTCTTGCTGAAAACAAAACAATTGTTTCGAAAAATGTAAAAGGTCGAGTTGATACGAAAACGTATAAATGGGTATTTATATCAACTTAAGAAAATAATTAAGCTTTCACTTTTGGCGCAGTTATCATATAACGAGAAATATGAATATGAAGTCGAGAAATACTTACCACACACACAATAAAAGAAGACAAAAGCAGTTATAAAGAACAATTCGAATCCAGTACATTGTACCTATGGCTCCTAATTAGGAATTCGATTGGTACTTTATATAATATCCAGCCTCATTTAATAGGCCATACATTACAATCCATGAGCTGCACCTACTCCCAAAGAACCGGATAATAGTATCAATACCAAACTCAGTATGCGCCTGCTAACGCCTGCTGCAATGCAGTACTTTATATTGATTTATAAGCTAGAAAGTGCCTGTAGAAAATAATCAGCAATATTAATCATGGACAGAACCACCAAAATATAATAGAAGTTCAAATTCAGATTTGATGGAACGAGGACTATGACAAAAAAAAAATAACTATGTATAACTGCCTGTTACGGCTTCACTCGGGTCTACATATGAAGAGGGTGAAACCAAGTCCTCCCTTTACATTACCTACATCTACGCTAACGCTACGCTACGCTAAGATTTTATGAAGAAAGATTTGTACATTCGTAACTATGTCAATTATTAATTCATGCATGTTTATAATTATTTGCTATTAGGATCTAATTAAAACGTATGTACCGATGAAGTTATTATTTGTGACGTCATTTTATTGCGAAGTCGAATCCGGTTTATGAACTTGACTTCGCAATGAAATTAAATTTTAACAAAAATAAAAACCGACTTCAAAAAATCCCGCTAAAAATATTTATGAAAAAAACACAAGTAAGAACCTACCTTAATAGCTATTTAAATGTGTAAACACTAAAAAGTATAAAATACCTTCTTCCAGCTGCTTCGATGAAAGCATTAATCTTTAACACGTATTTAAATATTTACAATAATCAGTTAGTTTTGGAGTCGGTGCCAAAATTTTGGAAATCGGTTAACAATTCTCAGAGATATCGAGTAACATACATACAAAAAAAAAATCAGTCGAATTGAGAACCTCCTCCTTTTTTTTGAAGTCAGTTAAAAGCAACGTAAAACTAATTTAAAAAATAATTCCCTTTTTAATAGTACATAGTGATGCTGTCAAATACTCAATTTTTGTAATTGGCGCTTGTTCCAGTTCAGATTCGTAATTTGTTAACACATAACACTGTAATCTATTGTACTTTTTTGGAATAATTATTTCCTCTGAACTTTTAATTTCTTATTAGCCAGGCCTGAACAAACTACTATTTCAGTCATCAGATAATCCTAATTTACTACAAGAAACCACAATTGACGATGCAAAGATTCTAACTAGCGCCTTAAGTGTCAAAATTGTGAAGCTGTTTAGGAACGATACTTTGAGAGTTATCGATACAATTTACGTCACGGAAACATTTTATCTATTAAATGTAGGTATATCATATTTATGTGGTTTCTTTTGGACGAGACAATAATTATGTTGTAAATAGTCGATTTAATTAAAGAGTCTGCAGGATACACAAAAACAATGCGTTCTGGAGAAAAATTAGGACGATTTACAAATGAAAACTTATTCCCAAAACTCCGTAAGTACTACATTGAGAAACGCAACAATATTTCGTATAGAAATACGAATAATAGAAACCTGTTGCTAATAAAAGCAGAAGCTTTTATTAGCAACAGGTTTCTATAATTGTGATCCATCTGATTATGTCTAAACTTAGTTATTAACCTCAACTATTAGAGCAAAGTGTCGTTCTTAGGCAACTTCTAAAGTTCGCCGCTAGAGGCGCGCAGATAATCTTTGCTTTGCCAATAATGGCAATAATCGATTAGTAGTGGAATGCATACCGATTTCGATAACTGTGTATAGTTTTATCGAATAAATCTTTATTTATAATTGATTACCTACTTCACAACTAGACAGTTTTGTTTGATTTCAGTTGTTATCTTTCACGTTATTGGACGTGCTCCTTAATATCTTGAAATAATTAAAATATCATTTATACAGGTATGTACCGTGTTTATTAACGGTAGGTGTCAGATACCTATTTAAGTCTATGTCGGTAGGTTAGGACCCTATTTTATTGCCTTGGTTGTGGACTTTGACCAATAACCATATATTTCATTATCTTCAAATTGATATTTCTCATATCTTATTTCATTCTTCTATATTGCTACCTCGGCATCGTCAATCGTTTACATTACAGTATCAATGTTGGTCAGAAGAGGGTAGCCTCATCTTTAGATTAATTATTTATAGAAAGTGAAACTAAACGTTTAAACGTCAAACTGCGACTGCGCGTAACTAACAATTTGTTTAATTGATACTTTTAAACTTAATCACAAATTATGTTACTAGGCCGAATTTCTCAATTTGTATCCAGAAGATCTATTCAGACGACATCGAAATTATTAAGCAGCAATATGGTTACAGACGGAAATAATATTTTAGCTGAAAGTTTGAAGAAACAAGTAAGTGTTCATATATGTAAATTAAACCTTTTGCATTAGTACAAATGTAAAAAAAAAATAAGTTTTAGAATACCCAATAATAATGACTTAGAGCATAAATGTGCAAATATGTACCTACTTACTGAATATGATTTTGAAAAGTTTTTCTTACCTCAATTTTTTAAAACAAATTACAATTTTGTTTAATTATTGTGGTTAAAATACAGTGCATATCTTTATATGCATATTGTACTGAATTTGAATAAATTGCTTATTTTATTACAGGGAATTGAATATGTGTTTGGCATTGTCGGAATACCTGTGATCGAGTTGTCAATGGCATTTCAATCAGCTGGATTGAAATACATTGGAATGAGAAATGAACAAGCAGCCGCTTATGCTGCCCAAGCAATTGGTTATCTTACAGGTACTGTCTTGCTTGATATGATTTTGCAGATTATAAATAATAAAATTTGTTAATGATTGTTGGAGCCTTGAATTAATTTTGTATTTCATCATATGCAAAACAGCTTGAAACAAACTTCTACTACTCATCTCAAATAATAAGTTATCAAGAAACTGTATTCCTTAACCTATTTTAAATTTGCTGCTAGTAAATTCAAACTCTACCTACACCATAACCTTTTTTTTAGAAAACAAATAAAAATCATGCAGAAAAGAAAACCCTTTTTTTTAAATAGAAGATAAAATAATATATTGTGTCCCATGAATCTGTCTAGGTTGGCAATGCACTTGTGATACCTTAAATGATGCAGGTGATGAATGCAGGTTACAATACACTTTTGCCATTAAGCTCACCTATGCTAGTTTGTCCAAATAAAAACCTGCCCTAAAATTATAATTTGACACTTCAATGAAATTTTATTCTAGTAATTAACTTAGAGCAGAGGGTAGAGCTCAGTGGAGAGAGCTGGAGAAGGCCTATGCCAAGAGGCATGCGGAATCGACAGACATAATACAAAAATATAACAATATAACACCCAATTCTTTGTTGCAGTAGACATGCATTCTTTTTTATTGTATGAGTTATTTGTATATATAATTTTTTATATTCTTTTGTATTATTTGTTTTTATTTTTCTAATATATAATTTTTGTGTGTAATGTGCATGTAATGTCAAATATGTGCATTTGTTGTTTTAAGGAATAAACATTTTATCTATCTATCTATTGCCAAAATTACAAAGAATTTGGAATAAAAGGACTTTATTATAACTAACTTCCATCTTTAATATCATCACACCTGTAATCCCAGAAACGGTAGACAGAGACAAAAGGGGCAACTAGCCCCCTAAGGGACATTTATCCAAAAAATAAATTATTAAATTAAGACTTTAAAATACAGGAAAGCCGGGAGTATGTCTTGCAGTATCTGGGCCTGGTCTTCTGCATTGCATTGGTGGCATGGCCAATGCGCAAGTCAACTGCTGGCCCCTAGTTGTCATAGCAGGGTCTTGCCCTGAAGACCATGAAGGTATTGGTGGATTCCAAGAATGGCCCCAGGTATGTGTTATAAATTATTAATTAACAAGTATCCCAACAAAAAAAATTGGCCTTTCAGTTACTAAAGAGGGATGCATGCAAAGCATTTGTATATGTATGTTTATTTTATTTATAATGTAATGTACTATATTGTATGTCTATACCTAGCCTAGAATCTTCTAGGCTTAAAATATGGTATCTTAGCGCCCTAAATCAAATAAATTTTAAGAGACATATATAGTATAGTAGTATTTCTATTAAATAAAGTTCAAAGATTAATAATGTATTAAAACAAAAATGTATTATTATTTACTATATTATACAAAGGTTATTATTTATTGAAGCTATCATCATTTATTGTACCCAGATTAGATAATTTCTAATATTATGTTACCACCACAAGAAAGATTAAGATAAACAATGTTGTTGACAACTGAATCTGCTCTCCAAAAATATAAATTTTTATCATTCAAATGATAACATTTATAAAACTTAAATTGCTTTGCTATCATTTAGTAATTCACATTTTTACATTGATTCTCTACTAGCGTTTATTTGTTATTAGAGAGGATTTTTTAATGACTATTTATAAGTGCTTTGTTGAAGCCTATGTATAAATAAAGATATCTTTAACTTAAATAGAATTGAAATTACTAGACGCCTTTTTAAATTGTTTGAAAGAACCTCAAAATTGCGAGTTGATTTTAGTCTAATTGTGCTTCATGCTTACTTTAGCGAAGTGTGGTGCTATCTATGCGTAAAATAAAAATCCATACATATTTGATACGCTAACTTCTGAGCCATCAATATCTCCACATGAGCAAAGACATAAAACTCTATTACTACTATTTCATCTGCACTACTACAAGAGAACAGAGCGCCATATGAAACGGTCCTTACACACCTCACTAGCTTCTTTGACATTCATAATTCTATTACACGCTCTACAGCAGTGTTTTTCAACCTTTTTGAATACGCGACCCCATAACAGGTTTTAAAAATTATCGCGATCCCCTGGGTCATATACAGAAAACAGTTTCTCACTAATAGTGTATAGAACTTTTCTGTTTTCGGCGGCGACCCCCCGAGTATGGCACAGCGACCCCCCTGGGGGTCGCGGCCCACAGCTTGAAAAACACTGCTCTACAGTGATTATGGTTTATTCAAAAAACTCATTGAAACTTAACCATCAACTACCTCTTATCACAATACAACAACTGAATTCTGTAGGTATTAAGAATATTTCGTTAGTAACAGCTAGAAAAGGTTACTTAACTAACTAACTTACTAAACTTCCCGCCACTTCCCTAGCGGGGTAGGCAGAGAGAACCGAACGCCCTATGGCACGATCCTTACACACCTCACTCGCCTCTTCAACATTCATAATCCTTTTCATACAAGCTCTACGGTTTTTATGACTCCTAACATCACCTTCTTTTAATACATGACCAATCTGGTCGTGGTAGGTGAGCCTGGGTCTTCCGCGGCTCCTACATCCTTCCACTTTCGTATTGTATATCTGTTTAGTCAATCTTTCGTCATCCATTCTTTCCATATGTCCGAACCACAGGAGCATGCCTCTTCTTACCTTGACTCCGACGCTGTCCTTCAGACCGACTCTCTTTCTTACATCATCATTCCGTACGCAGTCTGTGGGCGATACACCGCAGATTTTCCGCAGGGCACGCATCTCGACCGCGTTTATTCTACTTTCATGCTCTTTCTGCCACACCCAACTCTCGCTTCCATATGTTAGCGTAGGAATCAGCACCGCATTGTGTATAGCGAGCTAGGCCTTCCTTTGTGGGAATGTTAAGTATTTCAAGACTTTTTTTTAAGCTGTGTGGTATTACTCCTGATTATTATTATTTCTATCATCCTTGCCGATTTCGGCCACATGGTGATTAGGCTATAATACATATATGAATGTAATTAATGTCTTATACACACTGACACACCAATTTTCTAGCTCCAAACTATATTTAGGTATGTCTGTGCAGGTGGACTCCAGCCGATTGTACTGCAAGTACACCGCGCGACCGCCGTCGGCGCGCCTCATCCCGCTACACGTGGAGCGCGCCGTGCGCCTGGCCTGCGCCGGCCGCCCCGGCGTCGCCTACCTCGACATGCCCGGCACCTTGCTCACGGTACGACTTAGCTCATTGCGGACTCTAAGCACATTAGGAAATTGATAAGTTTCGATCATAAGATCGGTGATATATTGGCGATCCCAGGGTCCTGGGCACATAGGTACCTAGAGTGGGTGTTCAGTGGGACAAGTGGGTTCAGTTCAGTGGGTAAATTTACAAGCTCGATGACTCATTCGGTAGTGATCTTGCCCCATGCGCCAAGAGTTGTGGGTTCGATTCCCACCCAGGACAAACATTTTTGTGATGAACGTGTGAAAATTAATGTATTTCCGAACAAAAGTATCGGTGATCTATTGGTAATCTAAGCCTAGGGGATCCTCTGGATCGCGGGCAGTGAGATAGAGGAACGACACCAATCAAGTTACCATGTCAACTAAATTAGTCGATATAGAGTAGGTACAAAACAGATCAATTACTGCAGAACTAGGCTGCTCGCCTTCGAAAGGCCGCGATAATCAATGTACATATTAGGTAACCTATTTGCATCCATCCACCAGTCTCTTTTAACTATGATTATAAGAACACTAGCGACCCGCCCCGGCTTCGCACCAATATGGAGCTATACATTTAAACTTTCCTCTTGAATCACAATCTATTAGTGAAAACCGCATGAACATCTTTTGCCACAGACAAAAGCGGCGACTTGGTTTTATGCATAGTAAGAAAAATATGTTATTATTTATGGCAGGCTGAAGTAGACGAAGACAAGGTTCTAAACCTGTACAACACGGAGCCAGTGCCGTTGGCGCACCCCAACCCGGCGCTAGTGGAGCAGGCGGCCGAGGTGCTGTCGAGGGCGGAGCGGCCGCTCATCATCGTGGGTAAGGGCGCTGCGTACGCGCGCGCCGAGGACGCCGTCACCAAGCTCGTTGAGGCCACCAAGATACCCTTCCTACCTACGCCCATGGGTAAGATAACAAGTACATCAATATGTTATCCGCTTTACTGATAAGGGGCCATCCATAAAGTATGTCACACAAATTTCATGATTTTTTGAGCCTTACCCCATCCCCTTGCCACAGCTGGTCACATTTGTGAGACTCTTCCCTCTCTAGTGTGACATCACATGTTTTGCAATTTGACATCTAAAAAATATTATTTATAATAGATCTTGAAATGTGATGTCACGAAACTTAAGTTCTCTCCCACCCCTTGTGTAACGTAATGGATGGCCCCTAAATGTTTAACCAGTAGCATAGCTGGTGTAGGTGACAACTAGTAGAGATTTTATTGTCACATCAAATGGCCTATATGAAATACGAGCCATGTCAAGATATCGACAATGAATATCCTGCATTTCTTAATAATATAAAAATACAAGTCACCCTCGCGCTCCTCCCTCTAAATTACGCCACTGCGCTTTAGCGTTTACTAAAAGGCACGGTATTATTTATTGATAATTTTATAAATCCTACGTAACTACAGTGGGAGATGTCGCCATGCACTTTACATATAAATACAAAGTCCAACGCTATTAGCTTATGATAGTTATTTAGCAAATTAGCACCCGTATTTTAATTCAATAATACAACTGTGTAAATGTAAATACATTGTTCCAAAGTATTCACACTTTGAGATTGCATCAATAATATTATTTATACGGGAATTATATATAAACTTTTTATAGCCATAGATAGTTCGCTTATTCGTTAAGCGTAAAGCCAATGAGAATTTTACTTTGATGTTATGTATGTATAGTTTAGAAGACAGACATTAATTATTTCGCTACCAATGCTGGAATCGTGTTTTCCCTTGTCCCACAATATCACACTTAGGTGCCAACTGAGGGGTTCCTGTCACCTTTTAAGCTACACTTAATTGACACCCCCTCCCACCCCCTTTAGGTGTGGTACGACGTAATTGAAGCATAGCCCAAGGAGATGTATCTTAGTGTAAACTAGGAGGTTACTGTCACCTGTTATAGCTGGCCTGCCTGAATCCATCTGTCTTTCAGTACGAATAAACCGCGCAGTTGTTAAGCAGATCCGCTACAACTGGTGACAGTAACCTCTCTTGAGCTTGTACTTTTGTACTCGATGCATAGATAAAGGAGAAGATACTTTATATTGTTTTTTTTTTGTGCGTAGGCAAAGGGGTAGTTGCTGACGAATCCCCGCTGTGCGTGTCGACGGCGCGCACGCAGGCGCTGCTGAAGGCGGACGTGGTCGTGCTGCTGGGCGCGCGCCTCAACTGGATGCTGCATTTCGGACAGCCGCCGCGGTTCGCGCCCGACGTCAAGATCATACAGGTCTATGTCACTCCCAAGGCAACATTTACATGCAATGACAACTTATTTATAGAACTTAAATCATGCATCAAGTTCCATTATAACCAAATTGAATAGTTAATTAAGTATGGTTAACTAACACAAGCGCTTGCTAAATACTTGTTATAGATATTCCGGTGGGTTTATAACTAAGTATATGAAAATCGATAGTTTAGGAGCTTCATTATCTGGTGGAGAGCTTGGCCAAAACCAAATAAATCCCACTTAGGTTAAGTGGTGTAGTAGACAGATGTCTCCACAAATGAGTGGTCATGAATGCTCTGCAAGAATATAAAACAAATAATTTATAAACAATATTGGATGCATTTCATTTTTATAAAATATATTTTGACTGGCTCGATGGCGCATTCGGTAGTGACCCTGCCCCATGCGCCAAGAGTTGTGGGTTCGATTCCCACCCAGGACAAACATTCGTATGATGAATACTTGTGTTTGTTCAGTGTCTGGGTGTTAATATCCAATATTTAAGTATATATTTGTAATACCACTGTTGATTCTGATATCCGTAACACAAGTGCTTAAGCTACTTACCTCGGAGTCAGATCAATGTATGTGATGTAGTCGGATATTTATTTATTATATATATATTATATATATATATATATATATATATATATATATTATATGACTCAATTAAATCCATAGGTGGACATCAACCCGGAAGAGTTCCATAACAGTGTGAAGTCTGAAGTCGCCATCCACTCGGACATCAGGCCATTCGTCGAGGCGCTCACAGCCAAACTGGTGCAGAAGAAAGTCGCCCTGCAGCCCGCTAGCAACAGCTGGTGGAAGGCGCTGCAGCAGAAGCAGCAGAAAAATGTCGCCTTTGTTGAGGTAAGATAATGAGACCTTTAGTAGTACAATGGGAAACTCGCGTCCAACGTGGATTTATTGAATAATGATAACTAGAAATATCTAGTATCAGTTCAACAAGGAACGACTTGCAAACTCCTAGTAAGATTTTTTACCTTTTTATCATCAATAAGGGAAAATTCTAATTTCTATGAATCTCAACCATCTGCATCTGCCCATTAAAATTGCTATGAATCTGAATCATCATCCAATTAGTCTAGCTGCTTTGTCTGAGATATGTGGAAGTCTGCAGAAAGGCACTTCAGGAAGATCACGATCTTGGGGCAAGACTTACCTATAATTTTATAAATTACACTGGGAGAGAATTTATATTTCTTAATCAAAGAGAAAGCCTATATCAATTGCAACTAATATATTTTGTACTTTCAGGCTCAAGCGAACGACAAGTCGGTCCCGCTTAACTATTACGCAGTGTTCAAGGCTGTGCAAGGGAGTATTCCTAAGGACTCCATAATCGTGAGCGAAGGCGCCAACACGATGGACATCGGCCGCGGTATCCTGCTCAATAACAAGCCGAGGCATAGACTGGACGCCGGCACATTCGGCACCATGGGGGTTGGTATATGAATGATATGTCCGACTAATGGTATCGAGTGTTGGGTTTATGATTATGTAGGTAGGTGAAGAGCTTTTTCACAATTTTCCATCTATAAATAAATATCCGACTACATCACATACATTGATCTGACCCCGAGATAAGTAACTTTGCTTGTGTAATGGATATCAGAATCAACAGTGGTATTACAAATATATAATTAAATTTTGGATATTAACACCCAGAGACAGAACAAACACAAGTATTCATCATGCGAATGTTTGCCCTGGGTGGGGATCGAACCCACAACTCTTGGCGCATGGGGCAGGGTCACTACCGAATGCGCCATCGACCCAGTCTCTATCTCTATCTATTTATTCCAACTCAATGTTATTATTGGATAGATGTGGTTTTTAAGGAGCTTATCACTCTCTTTGCACTCTGCCTACCTCTTCGAGAATTACGTGCTAAATGTATTAAAGAATAAACTTAACTCTGAAACTACAAAAAAACATAAATATTCTGTGGGAGTAATTATGTATGATTTGACAAATGTTAATTTTTTTATTATTTCTATTGAACCGACCCGCCAATTTTTTTTTTAAAATCTAGGTTGGTCCTGGTTTCGCCATCGCTGCTGCAATGTGGTGCCGCGACTACGCTCCCGGCAAGAGAGTAGTCTGCGTCGAAGGAGACTCTGCTTTCGGATTCTCAGGTATAATTATAATAAAAACTTAATTTGCCGAACTGATTGCAATATTGTAAATGTCCTCGAAACTCTCAACTATCATTTCGTTCTTTCAGGAATGGAAATCGAGACAATGTTCCGGTATAAACTGCCAGTCATTATAGTTATAGTAAACAACAACGGTATTTACAGTGGCTTCGATAAAGAGACCATGGCTGATATCCAAGCGAGCGGCGATGTTACTCAATGGTAAGCTTTCTACTTTCATATTCACACTATTGGCTCTACCTTCCCATATTCTGATTGACTACTTAATTTTTTTTGCAAATTATCTATGAAATCTTAGGCTGACATCATAGAGTCCAAAATTATAATCTTAAGTCACGAATAGATTGCATATAAGTCCAAATGTAGATTTCGACCCGCCTATTAAAACATTAAAACCTTTTTTAGCACACCACCAACATCACTTAGCAGCGAGGTCCGCTACGAAAAGATGATGGAACTCTTCGGCGAAACCGGACACTTCTGTCGCACTGTCGAGGAGATCCAGGCCGCTGTGGCACAGGCGGTGACTGTTACGGATCGACCTAGCATCATCAATATCGCCATCAGCCCGGAGGCCAGCAGGAAGCCACAGGACTTCAACTGGCTCACTGAATCTAAACTGTAAACTACTTAACTCTGGGCCGCTATAAGGATTTCTAGTTAACACTAGTCGCAATATTAAATATATTGCTGTTACAGGGTGCTATGCGTATTATATTTTATGAAGTACAGAATTAAGCAAGACTTTCAGTCTACAATTTTATTTTTTTAATTATAATGTATGCATTTATGTTAAGAACAATTGTTATATTGGCATAATTTATTATAGTTCCTTTTAAAACCATTTACCAAAAAAAGATTATTGTTAATATGTATACATAATATATTTTATGCTATTTAAATATCAATGACTAATATTGGTATATCTTTACATGTATATAATATTAAAATATGGTGGGTGGGTAAACAATAATAGGTAAGGAATTGATTTGATATTGTCTGTATTTGAGTCATTTTTATGTCACATCACAATGTTTGTATATAATGAACTTAAAAATATTATATTTAATACATTTATATTAAAAACTAAATCCCTGTATTTTCTTTTAATCTGCTGAATGCAAATGAATCTGCTGATGTCAGTAATGGTTGTCCAAAGCAACTTAATAGGAGCAGTTTGATTTTCTTCACATTTTGCTTAAGCAGCCGATCAAGAAATTCTCTATCACAGTTTGTGCTGAAAATAAACAGAGCACACATGATTACACAAAGTACATCATACAACAAAGTAAAAGTAAACTGGGTAAAGTAAATTATCATAAATATTTGCTTAATCATCCAATAATGGAGATGCCCTATTCTACCACATCCTATACAGTTGTATATTATAAGATGTTAAAAATGGTAAAGTGACCCTGAGGCATTGCCTTATGTAATGTAAGGCCTTAGCACGAATAATCTGGCTCTTGTTTCTAGTAAAATCAAGATAGTGTTGCATCTTACCCAATTTACAATTATTGGTAGTTGTCAAAGTATAAGCATCCTGGTCGTAATCGTTAGTGAGTGTGAGATCGGCGCCTCTGACTAGCAGCTCATTGCAGGTATAGGGAAAATCAGCGGCAGCAGCATACATCAGTGCCGTGCTACCAGACTGGAACAGAAATCAGAAGACATTTTGAAACCTTCAAATATAAACTTTACTCTCAATAAGGATTGTAAATAATAAAGGATTGTAAACAATAATATTAAAGCCTTTCTGTGAACTGCATTAAATTCACAGTATCAAAATAAAGTATCAACAGTTTAGCTTAAATCTCGCTTAAGTTTTATACCTATCACATAACTTGGAAAATACTAGCATTAGCCCATGGATCTGCCCATGCTAAATATGGTGTGCAGCCTGTCATGCATTCCACAATCAATCAATTTTAGTTGACATAAAAAGAAGCCTTTGTTCCTTAGGGATCAAACTTTTAGTATACTGAATGACTTCAGAATTGAAAAACACATTTGCATCCTTATAAACTTTTACATGCTTAAATTTTTACCATGCCCAACTTTTCACTAGTAAGACTCCCTTCATTATTACAGATTTCCTAAAGTGAGCCCATAACATGGTTCCAATATTGTATATATTAAGTGGTTTAAGCGTGAATTAATTATGGAGCACAAATGCTCAAATAATTAATTGAAGAGTGCTACTTACATCATCTTGTATATCAGCATCAGCCCCCTCATTCAAAAGAAACTTAACCACCTCGTGATGTCCCCCTGCAGCAGCCAAATGAAGAGCTGTCTCCCCCTCTGGCCCCCGCATGTTGACATTCGCACCACTCCTGTTTGAGTATATTCATATTCAGCTAAAGTGAGTGGTGGTCATTGAGTGAGATACATTTAGAAACTATAAAAGAAGTTTCAACAAAAACCCAATTTTCAGGCCATCATTTAAAACATGATTATATATATTTTTGTCTTTTTATAATAGACAACCATCAAATCATGCAATGATAATACAGTAGTTTCCTAAAAATCATCAAACATATTTATACTACATAATATTCTGATATTTACACAATACAAACATTTTTAATTAAATTTCATCAGTACAAAGTAGTCTGTCACATAATTTAGTTACTATTAAGATTGGATAAGTGAGTACCTAAATATTGGCAGTGCCTACATTGCTACTCTAAAGATTTCATCACTTCTTTTCACAAGATGAAGTAGGCTAAGAACAAAGAGTGACCTGTTCTAAAAATAACACCCTCCAGAACGCTTGGTAAGTAGGTACCTACATAGAACAAAGGAAGTAGAGAGACTTACCAAACTAGATCCTGGCAGCTGTTTAGCTGTCCATAACTTGCTGCCCAATGTAATGCTGTGAGTCCATGTTCATCAGTGATGTCAACATACTGCTCCAGTTTCAAATCGTCACGAGTTATTTCTCCGCGGCCAGCTTTCGCGTGTAAGCTACAATCTGGCTGGGGCAGTTCGGGGACACGCGCCTGCGTATTACCTACGAGTGCGACCTTGATAATTACTCAATTGAAACCATATTGAAAACTTCCAAAGGCACTAAGAGGCAATCAATACACACTTAACAGGTCAATTAATGTTTTAGAATTTTGCTTACCTCTCTGCAAATTAGTTAGGGCAGTACACTGCACAGATTTATACGGCGTAAATGCACTTTTGCGAACTCCGTTTAAATTAGGAGCCCATCTTTGATAACCTCCGCTGCCACTTTTACTACTATCTTGGCTTCCTGAATCGAATTCGTATTTGTAACTATCCAAATTTTCCTGTTTTATATCAATATTTTTATCTTCATGTTTGACAGAAACAGCCTCTTCCATCTTCACGTTGACGCACGATTTTGAAGTTTATTTTTTTCGATCAAATCGCGATATTGATAAGACTGACAGCCTCTAGTGCGATGCATTCATAATCCCGATTTAATTCCCGATTTAAAAAATCGAATATGTAATCGTAGTAGAATAAAATTAAGTGATTGATGCTGTACAGCAAAAAAAAAAAAGTTTATTACATTCATGAATTGTTTGTGTATGATTGTTGATGTTCATTCAGCCAGAATTTTAAATCTTAAAAGTTATCTTAATCGGAAAAAAACCGGTATGTTGTGAGAATATCATAGCATTATGATTAATTTTCATAATCGCAATCAATTTCAGTACTCTAAGGCTTTGCTTAAATCTTTTCAGTTTTTTTAACATTTCATGATTGGTACACTTAGTAGAAAGAAACACATATGTATGTAAATTATTAAAATATCTCTTGTGATATATAGGCTGCAAATTGGATTATCTTGTACAACGTAAAAAAATGTACAGATGAAGCTGTCAAAACGAAACGGAAAACTGCTTTGACAAATTTGAATTTTCTTTGAAGCGAGATTATTTAACTTGTCCAAGACGACTTATATATTACTGGTCTATGAAGACGACGAAATATTTTTATAACAACAACAACTAAACAAATTCACCTATTTCTCTGTATATTATAATTATGTCTGCAGTTGGACAATTAGGTCAACAACTACAGCAAGACTTACAAAATGAATTGACTATAACGAATCAACTGTCACGTTTAATGTATGTGTATTTATTGGTGGTATGTATCTATTGTTGTATATAATTTAATATTCAACCATGTAAGTAAAACTCATGCCCTTGCAGATCAATTGAACTTCAACAAATTAAACAGTTTACCAGTCCAGGAGGAGAATTCGAAGCCAACATCGTACAGGTAATCAAACAAATATGAGTTCATTAAATGGTTAACAAGTTCCCCGCGATCTCGTTAATGTTATGTAGCCTAAAGCCTTCCTCAATAAATGGGCTATCTAACACTGAGAGAATTTTTCAAATCGGACCAGTAGTTACTGTGATTAGCGCGTTCAAGTAAACAAACATTAAAAGAATCAAACTCTTCAGCTTTATAATATTAGTATAGATTAAGTGATCAAGGCTACTACCACCTATACACTATATTGATTTGAATTTATGGGACGAACTACTTCCTAAAATATGAAAAATCGCAGCAAGAAAAATCATTGAATAAAAAATATCTCCTAAAATGTTGACTGGAAGGAAAATAAAATTTGACACAACACGGATGTCCCGTCTGTGTAATGCAATAATCTCTTTAACAAATGTATAGAAATACAACCCATACATTTTTTGTTCTCAAAAATTACTTAGAGATATTTGATGGATTCTATAAAATTGGGGGACAGTAGTATTTCAAACTTCTACTGTGTTTTCATTTATCACTTTGGTAGTAGCAAAGTCGTTATCTCGCCATTAAGTCTTAAATTACATAGATATAGTTTGACAAGTCATGTCTCAAACAGTTTTGTTATTTAATGAGTATTTGATTTCAAATCTAATTGCTAAGCACTCAACTGTAGAAATCCCGGACTAGCTCAAAAGCCACAATTAGTTTTCTGTCATCGGTATGTTCAGTAACTTGTGTTAATTCATTAATTATGAAATAAGAATTTATTAATTGTCACTTTTGATCTAATTAGTGTGCAATTATTGTACCATGCATTATATATAGTCTTTCATATTCATATCAATCCTTGCAATTCATGGCACTTGTGTGCCAAAAATTTAAAAATAGCTTCTACCTGAAGCTTTGCTCCCGTAGTACATTGATAAAACATAGCCTATATGTTATTTTGGTGTATATATAAACTATATAATTGTAAAGTTTCATTAAAACCCATTCAGTAGTTTTTGCATGAAAGAGTAGAGTACTTTCGCATTTATATATAATATTATAGGATAACATGTTTAAATTTCTATAAAGTATTTTTTTTATGCTACTACTCTAAGGATTTATGGTTTTACGTTACAGAATGCATCTTTGATATCAACTATAGCAAATTTACAACAAATAAATATTGAAAACCTGCCTCCCTTGCAAAGGAAAAATATTGACATGAGCATTAATCAAACAAATCAGAACATTTCATACGAACAACATGATTCATTTAGAAATACTTCAGATATGGAGGAGAGTCAATGACAGGGATAATATATTTTATTTAATTAAATGTAAACTTTTTGCTAAATAAAAGGACTAAAGTATATTTTGTACATTTTTTTATTAAATACATTTACTCTTAAATACTATAAATTTCAACATCACATAGGTACATTATTTATTTCTAAACATAATTATAGAAGGCAACATGCATTTTAATATAAATAACCTAATTTGTTGATGTAAACATACAGAAAGCCATATAATTATAATTTACAAGATAAGTATTGTATAACATATGATAAAAAATAAGTGCTATTTCCAGTTATTAACAAGTGAGATAGTGATTTTCACTATAATAAATCTCAATAATAATATAATGCAACTTCTTAATTATTAACGGTATATAAGATAGGCCAAACAAATATTATCCAGAAGGAACATCAAAATTCATGCAGTGTATTTTATCATTGTTGTACATTGCTAATAGTAATAAATAATAGACACTTATTGAGTAAGTATATAGTTACAATACAAATATAACAATAATTTGTTTTAGGCTTATTTCATTGTGGTAATGTATATTCCCTCTAACTCAATTGGTTTTTTTAAACATTTATATTTAAGTATACAATAATATTTACAAAATATAATACCTATACTTGGGTAAATCACATTTTCTCACAAGTATATGAATAATAGAATATGCATTAGTAGGGAAATCCTATTATCCTAGTTTCCTTTTGTAGTTGTTCATACTTGAGAGATTCATGTTTATATTATATTTTATATAGGTATACATATATTTGGGCGTACTTATACTTAGTCCGTAATACGATGTTTCCTAAGCCATGGTAACAGCTTATAGACTAGAATATACAAACAACATAATACTGGACTTATCAATGTTGAAATAGAGCCGCCTTTTCTTTGAACCTTTGCATTCTGAGAGCTTTCTCCTCGGCCTCTCGGCGCTTCTCCTCCTGTTCTTGTATGATTTCGTTGTGGAATTTGTTAGATTTAGCAAGTTCTTCGATTTTGGCTTCGAAGAAATTTTTGGCGCCGTTCACTCCGACTTGATCGACATTGATTTCAGTCAATCTAGCGAGTGCTTCTAGTCCAGAATCCATTTCAAGCTCTCCAGCTCGCGCTTTTCTGTAACGATATAATTTTGACTTGTAAATACATATGTACTTAATTATATTTATTTATTATCTGCCTACTCCGCTAGGAAAGTGGCTTGAAGTTTAGTTAGTTAGTTTTACTTTATATTTATTTTAATTGAATGTGTAGGTAAAAGTTTCATAATTTTAACAAAGTATGCGCATGACGGCTACGACTGGCTATGACCTACCCAAAGGAATCAAATTGTAACGTTGCTGTTTACTAACTTATCACATTACAATTCAAGTCGTATCCAAGATTGTGAATTTGCAGTCATTGATATACTTATGTACACAAATAAATACCGACGTTAAAACTAATTGATATATTAACAGTAGAAGTAGGATCAAAATGAACCCCAAGGAGGCTTCCATAAACCATGATTCTTTTTTGTGTTTATAACTCTCAATTAAGGTTTTTAATTTGTTACCTACTTGTCCCAAATAAAAAAAAACCTTATTTGAGAGTTGGAACGCTAAAAAAAGAGCAAGGTGGAAACATAAACAAGAAATTGTAAATCTAACACTTTTATACGGGAACCTATTGAAAACCCTTCCTATTTTTGTCAAGTCTACGAAGATTAAAGCATAAAGGCGAGTATTATGTTTAATTGGTGAACTGCGTATATTATTCCAACTACGCCAGTTTTAAAAGTAAGCTACGACTAAATAACAGGCTATTGTTCATTTAATATATTAACAACCAATGAGTATTCGTCACGCAACGACCACATTGTATTGACTAATTCTAAACGATAGTCGAACATGGTATAAACTTTATTTTTCCGCTTTTAACTAGCCACAAGATAGCAAGAAAGTAGGTACAGTATTGAATGTTTAACGTAAAAAAATACAATTACGTGTTAGTAAAATTGTATGTCGTTAATTAACAACAGTGTTAATAATTCATAAGTAAGTAAGTACGTACGCAAACGACGAATGTGGTTGATAGTACCGTTGAGTAACTTTGTGGTCAAAGGGTTTCTGGGGACGTCCCCAATAATTATCATCTAGTACATTAATACATAAGACAAGGAATAGGTATATAGAATAGAGTTTACTCATTATAGCGCTTTTAATATTAACCATACAAATATTTCGCCTCGGTATTATCCCCTTCTTCTACGATGGAATATATTTGTCGTATAATGCGGTACTAACCTATAGATAAGTAAGAACTCTCTAAAGCTGATTCTGTTGTCGCCATCCTCGTCGACCTCCGCAATCATCGCTTTCAAGCCGAGATGCGTCTGCGGAGCACCTAGCCGTTCCATCATCCGTTTCACCTCCGTTAAATCCAGGAACCCATCGTGCCCCTCATCGAATCTGTAATACACATAATAATAAAACGTTAACATTACTATTGAACATTTGTAGGTAATAGTTGGCTTTAGCATTAATGTCGCGGTAAATAGCCTTTTTGATGATCCTTCAAAGGGAAATCTCTTTATATGCATTTGAATCGATTAGGTTTGTTACCTACCTAGCTTTTACTTTCTATTACAGGTTACGGTAATGAGTACCTAAAGTATACAATTATTTAAATCTAACATTATGTACTTGCGTTGCGGGTTATAATATAAAGTTAGGCTTTACAGCTGCGCACCTTACTCGTAGTTTCTCCCTTCCAGTGTGCCATCAGAAGGTTTTGAAATTCTCCAATAAATAATAATTGCGGGTTCAGATTGTGCGTGTGTTCCTATTGCAAGTAGACAATTTTTTTTAAACTTCATTATAAAATCAGCAGTTCTTTGCCACTAAGCTACTGCCGTTCCAGTCTTTAGACATTACTAGTTTATAGACTATTTACCAAATTCGTGGAACTGCACTAAACGCAATACCTAAGTATTGAGTCACGCTTGCGATTTTTAACAGTTGCAAGTTTTCACATTACGACAGACGTCGATGACAATAGAACCGTACGCTCATAATAGAAAGAAGGACCGTTTGGCCGCCTGTCCGTTACGCATTATGAATGTACCTTTGTAATTTTGTACAGTGAATACTAATTTCTGCGGTATACATTGAATATGTTACTTTCGCCAGCAATCATCCAGTACCAATGTCTGTTTTCGTATTCCACAATGGTTATTGGATGAACTTTTTTCCACAACGCTGTTTACAAATTTAAATGTATCTTCGTTTACTGACCCAGCTACTATCGCGGTAAAGATTTATGAGTACAACTCCTATTGCATAGAGTGGTAGGTATCGAATGTTTTAGTTTTAAGGAAAATATATAACGGGGTTTTCATCGATGTAAATAAAGGAAAATATTCCTCAGTTTGTAGCAGTAGGAGACGCAACATTACCCAGTGGTAGGTACTTGGCGCATAGCCCTATTGTTTAGTGAGTATGCTTTTTCCTAGTCACTCGATATTTTAATGCTTCGTTCACATGGCACAAACATACATATAACACACAATGTCAGGAGTAACTTACGTATCTGGATTGTATCGTATAACAATGAGCAAGTATCCTGTCGTGCGTATTTTTAGAGAAACCAGATAATGTTGCTATGTAACTGTGGATGGACCTTTGTTTTATACATGCTCATCTGACTGTTTTATACCGGATAAGTAAAATAATTATTCTGTTGGCAATGTTGGCAGTTGGCATACCAGCTTTGAGCACACTTCTTAGGCATCTTCAAAAGTCCATAGGTTGTGCATAAATAATGTCACTCAACTGAAATATCGAATCTAAATCAGATAAAGGTAGGTACCTAACATTGAAATGGAACCTATTTTTAGATATATAATACATACATACTCAATCTTCAATTCTAAAAATTATTGTAATACCACTAAAGCGAACCACATATCGTGTATGTACTTATTACGGAGTACCTACATGGACATATATGTATGTTTACTACCTTATGTACTGGACAGGATTCGATTCGAAGGTTTATAACATTTATATGCGAAACATGTTTGAAGTGGTGTGCTCATATCTGGTCACGACCCACTTGCCACTTCTACTACATATATGAACGGGTCGTTAAAGTATTTTGACAGGAAACGGGAGTATGAGTGCGCAATCCAACTAGGATTTATTACATTACAGGTAGTTTCAACATCAACGTAGGTATATTCGTATTATTGATAAAAATGCTCGGATTAGTACGATGCATGCCCTATTCCATCATGGCTCGATATTGCGTGTTTTAACGATTTAGTTTTAAACAATGACACATACAGAAAGAAGAAGTGATATAGCCTTAAGTAGGTACGAAACAGTACAGGACGTATGAATAGCCTTCGAGACAACCTTGCGTCTTTGACACAGTAGGTGTCGTCAGACTGAAAACAAACAAAATTGATTGTGAAAAATGTTTAGGGAATCTGTTGTGGTCGCAGTTCTCGGATTTCGGATTTTCATTTATTATTTGTGAATTCTTAGTCGTATGCAAATTTGTTGTATTAAAGTTTATTTTGCACATTAGCACGAATTACATTCGAAATGTAACAAACATGTAAACTTCACGTTTTAATTACGCTTTATAATATTGATCTTAACTATTTATCAAAATATATTATATTAGTATATGGGCAGCCACCTTATATAGGAGCGTACCTACTTACCTATTCATTTTCTTTCAATAGCTTTTAAAATACATCAAACGTAACCATATCAATGTAAATCCATAACTGTCTATTATATTTGCATCATATTATCAATTTAAAAACAAAATAGTTATTGTATAGATCAGTAAATAACCAATTCTTACATAAAACTTGCTCAAGGTATCAAAACAAGGTGATTCGCATATATTACTATACTAGTGTTAAAATATTACATTCTAAGCTCATGGCCAACGTTTTAAAAATCGGTTTAGTAACAGCTAAATGTTAAGTAGGTAGTAAATGAAGGTGGTGCTAGTACAGCAAACGCATATTTAATACACAAAAGGTTACAGTACACCGCCTAACCTACATACAGTTTGTGAAATAGTGCATACAACTAAAACATGTCAAATGTCGGAGAGTGGCGTGAATACAAATTGCATTGTCTAGAAACTACTCACTTCAAGGTGAGCCAAGGTAAGCCTGCCTGCTAACCAGGTGTGCTGTAGATACTTGCAAACCCTATTTGTGTGTTACATAGACTCGATGCAATGCAACCTGCCATGGTAGAGTGCGATGATCTTCAAATTATAAATATTAGACATATTTAAATAATAAATTATTTATTTTATTTTACCATCTAGTATTTTGTGTTCGTTGTATTAAGTTTAAGTATGCTAAAAAATGTGCGTAAGGCTAAAATGATCTACGCCTATAAATACGAATTGCAGACGTTTGATTAAAATCCCGATATTTTTTAATATAAAGCTTGGTATTGTATATTGGTCCTATGTATATTAATAAAGTTTTAGAAGATTATTATAGTGGTATGGTGACAGAAATGTGTATCCTGTTATGTCTATACAAACAAATTCAATATAATCATCATCCTCCTAGCGTTATGTCCCGTGCTTAGACAGGGTCCGCTTAGACCATGATCCAGGATTTAGCGAGTCTGGTAATTACATTGAAGCGACTGCCGATCTGACCTTCGTAACCCTAAGATAGGGGAACCAGACAATTTTTGGATCATGGTTACAAATTCAAAGTTGTTTGAATTTGTAGGTTTCATCACGATGTTTTCCCTCACCGTCGAGCTAGTGGTATAAATATGTACATAGATTTTTTAGAATCTAGAGGTACATGCCGGGGTTTGAACCCGCACTCCTCGGTTAAGAGGCGCGTGTCCTTACCATTGAGCTACCACCGCTCCCGATTTATATTCTTATATTATATTGAAACAAATTCAATATAATATAAGAATATAAATCTACTTGCATATTAACTCTACCTACCT
Source organism: Glyphodes perspectalis (assembly GCA_951394215.1). NCBI lineage: Eukaryota > Metazoa > Arthropoda > Insecta > Lepidoptera > Crambidae > Glyphodes > Glyphodes perspectalis. The sequence continues at coordinate 7,774,799 of OX596214.1, read as the reverse complement.
ACTTGTAATAAGTGGAATGTATAATGTATGTAAATAACATTCGTGGGAAAAATTAAACAGAATAGACATTTAATTACAACATAATGAGGAACAATGTGCTAATAGAAAAAATATGCCTAGAATGCTCGCTAATTGTTTCGACCGACTCTTACATGACACATGCAATCTTATTAAGACAACAGAAGGTTTAATCATGCGTAACCTTGTTTGCTATTATGACTGTCCGTTTACACTATTTTACAAACAAACATTATATGTAGGTACCAGACCGTTCAATTGTTGATCAGGAATTGATTTATCTTTATAACCTATCTACAAGGTAGGTCACTTTGCTGCGACGATTGTGAGAGGATTTTTTTTTAAACAGTGTATTATTTTGATTTATATAAACAATTTTGCATCAGCCTTTATACATTTAATTAATGAGAACGTTGTGGATTTATGTAAGTTTGCGTAAAAAGTTTTAGTTTACACAGTGAATCGTTACTTGATCATAAAATGACGTACCTATATTTCCTTATTTTATTGAACGTAGGTATGATTTAATTGATTACCAACTTTTTATAAATTTATGATGTACGTATATTATCTAACATCTTACGCCATCTACATTTATTTCCCTCCTTTAGTAAGTGGATCAACGATCCAGGTTCGTGAAAATCGTAACGATAATGTTATCAATCATGTCAACATAATTAGGTGTGATATTTATCTTACTTTTATAATATGTGTTACTTTAGCTAATAAAGACCGTTATTATGTACCAGTATCTATACAATATTATACGTCAAGCCAAAAATCTTTGAATTTACCCCTTTTTATGAGAATTACCCGGATTGAGGAGTATGAGATTTGGCACAGTTAAAGTTTATATTAAAGTTTATTATGGAGAAGGAGTGCAGAAAGCTTAGATTTCAAAAAATAATTTAAAAATTCAAATAATAATGGCCGAATTTCGACCAGTGGGCGATCACTAGTTTGGTTAAATAGATAAAATTCAATGTGGATTGGTTCCATAATACTTACCTAATTGATACCAGTGATTATTCATGATAACTATTTACAATTCGAGGTAAAGACAAGATATTATTATATGAGTTAATCAAATGATAATGTCATGTGTTTATTACGAGGAAAATAAAAACATATATATTTGTTGTTTTATTTGCCTAAATAGATAATAATTGAGCTGGTAGGTACTTTGTTCGGGCAGATAGTGTAGGTAGAATAACCAATCTTACAACAATAGTTCTCAGTGGGAGTCTTGCATCTATGGGAGAGATATTTTTACTTCATCATTTTGTTTGTTAATAAATGTGCATGAAACCCAATCTATTCATTATGCTTCATAGATTGTCAGAATCATAAAATAAGCTTAATTTGGAATTCGTGATATTTAAATACCAGAATTTCAGCATTACCTAGTCATTTTAGAAGTATGATTAACGATAATTAGATGACGTAATAAAAACTTAAGTAGGTAATATATTTGATGATAATATTTACGTAGGTAATAACTACAAAAAAATGGTAATAAATATAGCAAGTAGAACAATGCCCGAACCGATATTAACCTAATAAGAAGTCTGGTAATAAACTATGAAACTGCCAGTGAAATGAGGCCAGCAATAACAAAATAGCATCGTTGTGCCCTACTGAACTTCCAACTGGCCACTAACGAATTCGCAACCTCTGAACCTCTCCAGCCTATACATTTCTTTGGGAACAATTACTGTGACACATTTTTTAAATAGGTATACAGACGCTATATACAATTAACTCCAGTTTCAAGATGTCTTACATTAAAACTATGTTGTAAATTAATTTAGTTACCTACGTTTAAAGTCCATAATTCTATAAATTTCTTGCATAATATTTTAACAGAATACTTTTTCTAGAAGCTTTTGTGTAGATATATTATATTCATTAAAGAACCAAAGAAAAGGTGACGAATGAATATCGATCCCGCCTTTAAAGTAGAGTGCAGAAGTAGTGGTACTGCAGATATTGCAACCGCAGAATACCTATACATGGATAGATATTGAGTGCATTGACTGCAGATAGTAATTTTGCAATTCACAACCACGCCCTACGTAGAAGTCATCATTAATTCTAAAGCTGTTTGTTTTTGGTAAACAAGCGTATTTTTTGTAAACAACAAAAAACAAAACCTACCTACTATTTTAATATTAATATGCATAGATGATTGAGAACAATTAGACAAAATTTTAATCACAACATATAGTAGGTATTTTGTTTTCACATTTTGTTTACTACTACTACTAGGTATTTTACATTTTGTTTACTACAAACTCAATGGAAAACGCGGTACATGTTTACCAATTACCTTCATAGTAGCTTTTTTGAGGTAGCTGGAATTGTGTTTCCATCTAAGTACTGTTAGTGTGTCTTAAACAATACATGGTACTTAGTAAGGTAACACTAATTGTGTGTAGTGACAGTGTGTTGTATAGAGTATGTAGGTAGTTAGTGTATTTATCTCGATGCCGAAGTCAGCAGACCGCGTGCGATGTTATATGAAAATACTTAATACTTGAGATAATGTTTATGAGAACGTTCACATTACAACACAGTGGAAGCTCCGTTTAATTACCATTTCTGCTACCTGCAGAACGGCACATCCTTTGCGAAATTAGCGCGTTTAATTGCATCGGTTATTATTTCGAAATTATGCCAAGATATTGCCAAACCATTTACATGTATGTGTTTCCTGCTGGTCACAAACAATTTACATTTTAGTTACTATATCTCATGGCGGGGCCCCAGACATGTTCTCAAACTTTTCAAAGAATACTGCCATCTCTTCTAGACATTTTACGACAAGGATAGCAATCGATTATACACAAATTGCGAAGCTGTCCGACGCGCCAGCGATGTCAGACGTGAATATTTGGGAGAATGTGAGAAATCCTTATTTCCTTGCTCATATGACCTTACTTGCTTGCGACAATAAATCTGTATGTCTGTTACGTGTTCAAGAGTAATTCATTTGACCAGATTGTATTGTAAATTGGTGCGCAAAGAGCTTTCTTTTTTTTTTTTTGGGAAAAACTGGAAGGTCCCTCGGGATGCACTAAAATCTCTCTGTGACACAGAAATCCTTATCGGACCGTAGTCCTAGCTAACCCAAAAAATGTTTGTTGTAAATTAGAATTTGGCTATTACTTATATACAAAAACGTTAAAACATGCTCTTGGTATAATGTACTTGAGTAGTAAGTACTTAAATAAAGAAGTTTCATATGTCGTCGACCATTATTTACAATTGATCCTGACATAGAACTAGACCTTGGCTGCCCTGGCGGAACGGTCTAATGCGACTCGCCTATCGCATCTAACGTTACTATTGTCTTATCACGACGTTTAAAATCTCGTAAATGACAGAAAATATAATCTTTACTATGGTTTTACTACATCATATAATACACTAAACTAGTAATGTTTTGTTTAAGTTTTTTTTTCTACAACCGTTCTTATAGTTCAGCATTAATCGGAGTGATTCAATCTATTCATCATCTACAAAAATGTCATGTATTGGTTAGTCATTGATAGTTTTCTTTGAAGGAAATGTGTAGCCCGTCATAGCCTTATGAATAATAGACGCAAATTAAAACCATATCATACCAATTTTATTAGTATTTTAAAATCATACAACTTCCTGTGATCCATGCTATTTAAACTTATTTATTGTTGATTCTATACCAAATAATAATTTAACTAAATATTATAAGAACATATTTATTGCAAATATTACAAAACATTTTTTTAAGGTAGGTACCTATACCTATCTACAAATACGTATTTACCAAATTCTAACTTCTATTTTCAACTATGTATAAGTATACATATATATAAACAAGTGTTTAAAACACAATTTAAGGTCCCTCCACATGTTGGGTAAATATAAACAATTTGTTTATATGAGCATCACAAATACAAATCGCTGCAACCCAATAAATGATAACATGGCCGTTCGTTGGGATGCACTCCACCACCGGACTTCCTCTCAAATCACGATGCAGTTATTGGGAGATTCTGATTTCACAATTGCTGCCTAAATAAGTGGATGTTGTTACTGTACCCTTTTCATTTAGTTCACTTTATTTTGATGTTTCCTACGCAGAAGATTATACCAACTGTTATATAGGTATGTAGGTATAATAATCTCCCTTATATAGGTACGTACCGGATGTATCTTACTTATCTATTTAACAATATACTATATTTCGTTTCATAGAGTTGACTGAACGAACTTGTTTTTACTTAGATATTCTATTTAGTATCACAAATTTTGCACGTATGGCAAAACCAAGTAACTTTTTACAAAATACATTTAATACATATTATGAATACGCCTTAAATATTATGGCCTCCTCCAGTGATGATTATATAAAACATAAATATGTATATTGAAATCGTTAACTTTTATGATTCATCATCGTTACCTATCACCCGCGCAGGTGATTATAAGCCGATGTGTTACTTACGACTAATGCAGTAGGAAGTACAAATTAGCACCATTATGTGTCCCAAGAGTCAAGACTGACTCACGGTGACACAACGGTGTTTACGCAGAAAATGATTATTTTACCTAAAACCTAAAGTGGTCAACCCCTGCTATGTCTTATGACGTAGTAGCATTATTAATTTCCGTCGTTACAAATATAAACTAGCGTGAAGTGATTCATTATTGGACTCATCAATGACTTACGAATATTTGTATCTGTTTATGATTAACTAACTGGCTGTTAACTCTCAAGAAAAATTAAAGTCGCTATTAAATAATAACATAGCTCATTGAAACAAAGTTGTTTACTAACAAATCTATTGACCGCTGATTTTGCTTATTGGCGCATGTTACTTTGTTGTTAGTACTGACATACATTTATTGTTTGTTTTTTCTTAAATAAACAACCTATCTGTATTTCCAAATGTCAATAGTGAGTATGACGTGAATATCGTTACAAAATTCTAGTATATGCTATTTGTACGAAATTTATAAATTAATAAGTAGGTTTACATTAGGTATTTACCATTATACTTTATACTAATAAAGTAATTAGAAAATTGCTTTGTAACATGATCTTATTCAAGGGATTTGTTTGGCGGTAAATTACGTCAGCATTTTGTAATCTTTTTAAGACATGGGTATGTTTAAAAAATGATATTTCGATAAGATATCCAACTCGCTAACTACAGTGCAACCAAAGTCTGTTCAATGAACGCGCTCGGTGAATGTCTTGTTTATAAATATTTCAATGATTAATGTATTAAGGTTTGACAAATTAATTAAAACTTTATTATGGTTGAAGGTGTTATGCATTTTATGATCTTTTTAACACAATTCGCGGAACACAAATACATTCGCTAAGTAATTTATTATGAAACTTGAAGCGAAAGAACTCATTAGTATCGTGTGAATTTAGTTTTAACTTGGTTATTATGTTCAGGAAAGTTAAAGTTATTCATAGCATGCCGTGCCGCTATTCAATTTTGTCTCCCACGACGACGCGATGTTGTCATTTCACCTAATAAATTGTATGTAGTTATGTTATAACTTCATTACATTACATTTTTTATTATTTAGGTAATTTTTCATACTTTCACTAATTGGAGGTAGTTTTCAACTAATTGTTATCAGTTTGTAGATTAATTAGTTAATTAGTTGTTAGCGTCCCATGCATTAGTAAAATGTATACTTATTGTATAAATTAAACTTAATTGCCTTGTTCTTTGAATGTCAAACTTTATAACAAGAAATACCTACATAAACTAATTTATTTTTCTAATGGTTTCTTACATTAGTTACAATGAATACAGTTAGGTACTGTATTCATTATCTTCTTTGCCAATGTAGGTAGGACTCTCCCTATCAGTTTTGTAAATGTTATTAAAAAGTGTTTCTTATCACCCTAGATAAACTACCTACCGTTTATTCCTGATTTCCTGTTGTCATTAACTGTTTAATACGTATTTAAGTAGATATACAATACACAAGTAATAACAGTTATTTAATAAGAGTCAAAATACCAAATGCATGTACAAAATCCACCTACTTGTTAAAGGTCTCCTCGTACTGTTTTATTTCCTTCCTGGAGAACTCGTGAAATTCCGTATAAACGTTCACGAATTTGTATTTCGGTTTAACTTCGAGCCCTTCCTCCAGTTTATCATTGATTTCTTGTCTCCTCGAAAGAATTCCAGTTAGTTCCTCTGTAGCAGCCATTTCTATGAATTGCGCGCCAAAAAATGGTCGGTAAAATGTGTTTTTTCCGTGACTGCGCTTAATACGCGTGAGGCTGTACGCCCGCCTGCGACCTCTACAACACTGACACTGGTGGTCTGGCCGGTCCGCAGCCGCCAGTCAGTGCCTTCGCACTCCGCGCTCCCTCGCTCGCGTCGCGTAATCAAGTCGCGGGGGCCGACGATCGACGCAAATACACAGCGCACACCGGCCTAATCTTGCCGCAACCGTCCCATCAATGTATGTATTTGATAACCCCTCGACGGCATTCAAATGTGTTTGTCTCGTAAGTGATGCTACCACCTTTTTGGCATCTACTTTATTGAATTAATTTCGCACTCCCAAAATGGATTTTTCTAGTGCCATCCTCGGTTTCCTCCTACGTTGTGTGAACATTTGGATTATTTAACAGGGAGATTAAATTAAATACCCGGTTATCTCACTATTTTCTTATACTCGAACACTGTGCTATGTGATTTTAGCACTTAGGCTAGTTTTAATTGCATTTTCACCGGCAATATTTTCTTCACACATTCTATTAAAGAGACTCGGATAATGAATGGCTTGTGCGTGTAAACTGTGTGTAGGTATAATTGGGCCAATTAACCCCAACACCCAATATTGAAATCCTTGAGACAAAAAATATTTTCTTTTTATTTTCTTCCGCATCGGAGTCGTTTTTTAATCACGATGTTAAATGTCGGTACAGTTTAGGTTAATTAAAAATATTGAACACAATAATTCTTATCTACATTTAGCTGTTTGCTGTGTTTGTTAGTACAAGTGACTTGAGGTTAGTGACATCTGATTGATCCTGTCAGAAATATAATTTATTATAATTATACTAATTTATAATCAAAGTGAGAAGAAGGATTTTAACTCGAGACAAATACAAACCACTTATGTATGACCCAAGCGTGTAAAGCCAGCAAATACATATACCTACCTAGTTGTGTGCGATCGATAGAGTAGTAGCTCCTCCTCATAATCGAATAGTTTATTTTAAAGTTATTTACTTATATCAATCATTTGCTTTTTTTGTTTGAAAATTTGGGATTGAATGTTACGAATTATTTCCGCACCGCCCGTTTTTCTCAATGTGCAGCGTACAGTACATAGATACCTAATGCCTTTATTGCCTACAAAGTTTTTGAAATTACTAACAAGTCATTAAATCGGGCTGAAATATGTTTTTTTTTTCAGTTTGAAAATTTTGAAATATATTGCTTATTTCTCCGAAACATAATTTTATTTTCCATTTTTGAGCTTATCGTAATAAAATGTGGATTTTGTGTTTTTTTACAGATGCCTACAATCTTTAGATGTAATATAGACAAAAAATATCATAAATAAACATGCCACAAAAAAGTTGTAACCAAAACCACTAACACATCAAAATGAAAATTTTACAAAAATAGTCACATCTCAAAAACTACAAGAAAATTGTACGACATACATGGGGGTTCAATCGATTGGTATTGGTGTCGCATAACCACTGAACTTCTGATACAGGTTGCGTGGTACACGCCATACAGCTTATATTTTTTTTTTGTTGTTCAAGAGTGACAATTTTTTTTTAACATTGTTATTTGAGCTTTTTTACTATGCAGTCCAATAGTTTTTATGAAGATTCATTGACTGGCCCTGGATTCCGAGGTTTTACAATTTTTACGCTTTACGGCATTCCACTATTACTTATATTCGCCTGCGCGATTTGCTATCTTATCAAAACCGAGGGCAAAATTTTATGTAAAATTTCATAACCTATATTTTATACAAGAACAGTTTTATTGTTTAAATTATGTAATTTCTTTTATGTAGATTTAAGAGTAAAGTACCCTCTACACATTGCAATGCTCGAAAGGGGCGACTAAGTAATTAGGTGCAATATATTAATAAACCACCTTGTAGACACATAATACTTAGCAATAAAACATTTGAAATTGAAAATATATAGCTTGAAAACGGTTGACCCGATAGTTATTATGATCATTGATGTCTTTGCTTTACGTCCATTTCGAATAGTAGAATAACAATAAAGTCGGAAAAAATATGAAGATTGTAGATCAATTTTTGTCATACATTTTGTGTGGTTTTTTGATGATATCTCAAGAACGGGGCGATACGAAGTTTTCCGGAACAACTAGGTCTTAATAATTTCAGTAAACCATACGGTCACCTTTTTGATGATTTAATTAATAATAATGATCATAATACAATAAGATGATGATTCATTTGATAATAATAAAGACATAATCAACAATAGCGGTGGTAGCTCAATGGTAAGGACACGCGCCTCTTAACCAAGGAGTGCGGGTTCAAACCCGGGCACGTACCTCTGGATTTTTCAAGTCTATGTACGTGTTTATACCACTAGCTCGACGGTGAAGGAAAACATTGTGATGAAACCTGCAAATTCAAACAACTTTGGGTTTGTAACCATGATCCAAAAATCATCTGGTTCCCCTATCTTAGAGTTACGAAGGTCCGATCGGCAGTCGCTTCAATGTAATTACCAGACTCGCTAAATCCTGGATCATGGTCTAAGCGGACCCCGTCTAAACGCGGGACATAACGCTAGGAAGAAGCGCGCATAATCAACATGTTAATCATGTTGTCTGGCTCGATGGCGCATTCGTTATCGATGCGCCAAGAGTTGTGGGTTCGATTTCCACCGAAGTAACTTTCGTATGATGAATGAATACTTGTGTTTGTTCTGTGTCTGGGTAATATCTAATATTTAAGTATATATTTGTAATACCAAGTGCTTTAGCTACATAGCTCGGAGTCAGATCAATGTATGTGATGTCGTCGAATATTTAATTTAATATTTATTTAATGTTAATCCATACTAAATATGTTAATAACGTTAATGCATGGATGAATTGCATCCTAAATAAGTTATACGCATGAGCGTATAAAATAATTTTTAACAAAAAAAAACCGACTTCCAAAACGAACCTAATAAAATTAATAAATAAATTTACTTAGGCCAAAGTAATACGTGTTTTAATACTTATAAATTTAAAGTTGGTGCCAAGTAAATGCTTAAATTGGTATAGGTACAATTATCACTCAACAGATACATTTTCGGTGTTTACTAATATTAGCTAAAGTTGTACCTTGGTACAACTGATCATTGGTCATTGTTTAACTTGGCACCGACTTCAAAATGATAAGTATTAAAACACGTATTACTTTGGCCTAAGTAAATTTATTAATTAATTTTATTAGGTTCGTTTTTGAAGTCAGTTTTTTTGTTAAAAATTATTTTATTTTACGATTTTATGTGATGGGTAGACCTAACCTGTACGAACTGAACATTTTGGCATGATTGAACCGTATGATGTAAGCCCAACAAAAGGGAACTGCTGTAAATCTTTGCGGAATTCCCTCGACTGTCTATGGTCTCCATCATCAGACTTATAATGGCACTTATGACCTATATGGGTGCAAAGTTCTCATCAATATAAATGAATTAAGTCCAAACACTAAGTAGCTACTGTAAACCGTTGAGGAGTTCCCTAACTGTTCTTCGTTTTCATTAAAGACCCCTAATGACAGTCGCACGCTATCTAGGTGTACAGTCCTCATCAATACAAATGAATCAAACCCAAACACTAGGTTACTGCTGGAAATCGTTGAAGAGTTCCCTCGACAATATTTTGGCTCCATCATCAGATCTACTTCACACCTTCATAAAATTGTAGTGCTTTAAAATACTTAATGAAAAAAATTACAAACGCACTAGTCGACCCTACGATTTTCGAAGGTTCCTATCGATTTCTCAGGGATGCCTGCATCAGATCCTGGCTTCCTTATCATGGGATCACTCTTTGGATATCTCCTTTCCAACAAAAAAGAATCATAGAAATCGGTTTGTAAACGACGAAGTTATGCGCGAACACACATAAAAATTTTTTACAAGTATGTATATATACGGTCGAATTGAGAACCTCCACCTTTTTTTTAAGTCGGTTGAAAACATATTTAGGATGCAATTCATATATGTTCAATATGCAGGTAGTTACATATATTTTAGGTACGTAATAATCTATACTTATAATAAATCTGTAGAGAGGTCAATTCTGTACATGAAATATATTTTCAAAATAACTATCAGGGGGTGATTAGTGATCGATACTGATGCCAAAAATGCAATCGGTAAAATTTTTGTCTGTCTGTCTGTCTATCTGTCTGTATGTTCCTTATAGAAAGAAACAAAAACTACTCGACGGATTTTAACGAAACTTGGTACAATTATTCTTCATACTCCTGGGCAGGTTATAGTATACTTTTCATCACGCTACAATCAATAGGAGCTGAGTAGTGAAGGGACATGTTGGGAAAACGGGAGAAGTTACTCCATTTTTTAAGCTTCGCGTGTGCTGCCTTAATGGTTAAAGTTACATAGAAATCATGTATGACGGAAATATTCTTTATAATATTAACCATAAACGCGGGTGACACCGCTGGCACAGCTAGTCTAGTAATAAATAATTCATATCTAATCATTTTCTCCAAAACCATTGGGCAGTCCATCAAGTGAAACATGTACCTAAATGTGACACATTTGGTTTGGTTATTTTTGTATTTGGTCACGAAACGCAGTGATTAAGTATGACTGAATAAGTAGCGAAGTATTAATTTCAAAAAATAACATCTTTTACTAAACTAAAAATAAGCTAAACTAGCTTCACGCCATTTGACTAGATGACGCAGTTAATTAAAATATGTGATAATCTTAAAACGGTTTATTTCAAAACATAATTAACTTTGCAAAAAGCTCAGGGTTCTGTAAGTATTTTTTACGATTGATACATAGTAAATATCTTACCTATTTAATATGACTAGTGGTCGCCCAGTGGTCGAAATTCGACCATAATTCAATATTTTTTAACGCAATATTTATTAAAATATTTGCTTTCTGCAATCCTTCGTATAAACTTCAACTGTACCTACCAAATCGCATACTCCTCTGTCAGAGGAATCTTCGTAAAAAGGAATACTCTTTTTTAGAAAGACGCGAAAATGAATAGCTTATCCAATGTCTTAATTTCTAATTATTATTATCTTTTCATTTATCTTGTTAACTAACCTTTTGGAAAGTACCAATCAATTTATTGCAATTTCCGCGGTTTTTGTGGCTATTTCACAAATTATTAAATATCAACAGGGAACCTAAAATGTTGATAACCTAACTTGTGCACTTAGTAGAGTAGGTTATCGTCGTACATTATATATTCGTATTCCTCATTAGACCCGATGCATTTTAGATACTCGTTCTTTCTACAGTCCGTACACATTTAATACTGCCGAATAAATAAATTAAAATTAAAAATTATCCTTAACGAGTTAATGGAACTGGAATCAAATTTTAGAACGTAAGTATTAAAAACATTTTACTTGAAATGAACGTATTAACATACCAATAAGTAATTTATTTAAATTTTGTAAAAGTAGTTGTCATCGCTTGGTCACTAGGTATCATGTAGGTAATTCAATTATTTTTCTACGAATCTATAAAACCGAAATGAAAAAAAATAATTAACACATAACGGTCGCCCGCGCCTTCTACGCAATTCCATAAATTGGTGTCTGTCCTTTGGGATGCAATGGCAAATTACTCCATTCGGTACCAAGCCTAAATTTGACAAACAGTCATGAGACGTGGTCTCACGTAGTCACTTTTGGACATCATGAGGCGTCACTCCAGGTACGAATTTTTTTGTTGTCACTTTCTACTAATTAAAAAGGTCTAGTAAAGCCGTTACTTATGTTAAGAGATTTACATAAAAATATTAGGTATGTACTTAACATTTATTGTAATTTTTACTATTTTAGCAGATTTTTTAATGTGGTTATGATATAATCCGTCTGAAATAACAGCAGGTGTAATTTATTCTAGTCGTGGGTTTTTTTTCGACACAGTTGTGATCAGAGATCATCCTAGTGAGCAAACAAAACTTGTCAACTACTACTGCATAAATATTGATAAGCCTTGAAGTTTCGATAAGATATAGATACATTAAAATGTTGATGCTATCACAGTTCCTCTCATCTCTGCAGGCCTTATTCGTCATTGTTCTAAAGAAGAGTATGGTAATTTTATACATTAAAAACTAACTGTCTCACAAGTCAACATTTTAATGCACTTGTATAATATGTTCTTTGGATTACAGATCGGGCAGTATTGGAAGAATCGATGATTTGGAAAATAATAAAAATCATGACGACAAAGAAAAAACACAGAAAAGAAAAAAGACTAAATTCAATGCTATTAAGAATTATTTTATTGACTACACCGCGAATTCAAACTTACATGGATTGAAATACATTGGTGAAAAGGAACGAACTGTGGTGGAAAAGTAAGTTAACCGGATTACTACATTACGACTACCTACAGGGGTTATATATATATATTTTTTTCATAATGCTTACTTAAGATATTTTTTTTTTATATTCCATATTATAAAGAGTTTATCCATGTGTAGAAAACTCAAAATATGCTTGTTATAACAACTAGTAGGTCAAAATTTAATCACAAAGTGGGAAATTGTATTTCAAATAAATATACATTTAAATTTAATTTGAAAAAAAGTCATACTTGCGGCCAACTGAATGACTTGTAAGTAATTTCAAAAACCTTATAGGTTCCTTAGCGAAAACTACAAAAAATCGTAAAACATACATGGGGGTTCAATCGGTAGGCATTGAGGTCCCCTAACCACTGACCTTAGCTGGTATAGGTTGCATGGGACACGCTGTAGCGAGACGAATCTGCACGATGCTGCATGTAGTCTGTTACAAACCAAAAATCACAACGATTAAAATTGACTGTACATACTCATTTCAATTATTATTTGCAGACTTTTCTGGACATGTGCTTTTATTTGCTCCGTATTCTTGTGTGGCTACCTGATACGCAAAGTATGGATAAAGTGGGAGACAAGTCCAGTCATTGTAAGTTTTGCCGAAAACAGCACTCCTGTATGGCAGGTAAGAAGATATTCAATGTTCGGATTAAAAGAATCTGCTTTCTATAGAAAAGCGACTGCCTTCCCTCGCAATTCTGAGTTGTCTGAATGATAATATGCCGAGTTAGTAGGCAGTATCGGTGCACACTCAATTTTTAAAACTCAAGTAAGTTAACGTTCTTGACTTTCCAATAGCGATCACAGCTCTAAAATAAATACTTTAACTGCATATTTTTATTATCACTGCCACGGGGATAAATCCGTAGACAGACCTAGTTTGTCATAAAAATAACTTTTAACTATTATTTTTGACCAGATACCATATCCTGCAGTAACTCTTTGTTTCGAGACAAAAGCAATGCAATCGAAGTTTAACTTCACCGAATTTTATCATCATTACAATAATACAGAAAGACGCGCCAACATGACTGACGAAGAGTAAGTTTTGTTATATTGGATATATTTTAAAACCAAAACAAAATCATCATATAATGTCTTCCGTTTTTAATTTTTAAAAATTTATATTTTGATTATTATTGTAAAAAGTTTTTAAGCATTTATCAAAGCAGTAAGCAATCTACTAAATTCTTCCATAGATCAAATTATAAATTACAAATTAATGGCCATTATATACGATTATTGATAATTTCAGTCGTACCATGTATGAAGATTTAACATTAGTCTGCGATGACTATTTAGCTGGCAAAGATGGAAGAAAATTTTCAAATGGGTCTGAAACGGTTAAAAATATTAAGTCGGTTAGTAAATAACGGTTTTTCGTATAGAGGAAATAAAAAAAAACAATTACATAAAAACGTCATATTTTCAGGTGGCCCCGAACCTAACGGAACAATTTTTTGGATGTAAATGGAACGATGTGCCTAAAGAATCATGCGCTCATCTATTTTCGCCCATACTTACCGAAGAAGGTCTATGTTACACATTCAACATGTTGTCTGCTGAGGAATTATTTAGAGTTGAAAAGTATGAAGAGGAAAATACACATGCCATATTAGTAATTATTTAGTACACATACAGACGTATGCAGAAACATCATATTAGTTTCTCTAATGCTTGTGGCTGTATAACTAATATACTTAATAGAATATGCTTACAATCTGACATGTGTATTTTTGTAAAACAAGTTATTTCGTTGAAATGGTATTTACGCTTTTAATTTTATTTTAATTTAGACATGTATATTTTAGCCTGCACAAGGACTATCCCTATCTGGAAATAGGCTTAGCACGACCACCTAATACTAGTGTGCTATGGAATTTAGAAAATGGTTACCCTGCAGACGCGCCTATTGATACATATCCACACAGGGGAATGGTAAGATCGAAACACAAATTAACACAATCAACTTGTGTCTTATCTTTTTTTTTTCTAAAAGATACATTTTAATATATTTGTTAATAGGGCTATGGTGTAAAAGCGGGATTAACATTTTTAATGAAGACCAAAGAAACTGATCTAGATTACTTGTGCAAAGGTCCCGTTCAAGGTTTTAAGGTAAGACAAAACAAAACGTTATTGCACTACATCGTTACATACAAGCTACCACAACTTTAGAATCGACAAATTATGTATACACTTGCGTAGATTATCAATATCTTTTTAGATCCTCCTCCACAATCCGGCTGAGCTACCACGTCTGTCTCAACAATACTTTCGTTCGCCTCTATCTCAAGAAGTAGTTGTGGCAGTAAAACCAAAAATGATGACTACCTCAGAGGGCTTAAAACCATACCATCCGGAAAGGTATGTAGCTGACATTGTTACATAATAATGCTGAAATTTTATAAATATAGATGAAGTTAAATGATTAGCGCCTTAGACTTTTATCCCATCGGGCTGATTGCGGGCGTGATAGTAAGTTTTATATGAAAGTCAAGTAAAATCATAATGTTTACTCCTGTTTTAATCGAGGTCCCTAATCATTGAGCTAACAATGCCTTCTGACCAAGTTTTTTTTAACAGGCGACAATGCTATTTTCCTTCTGAACGCTACCTCAAGTACTTTAAAATCTACACTCAATCTAACTGCGAGATGGAATGTCTGACCAACTTCACCAACAAAATATGTGATTGCGTACACTTTGGTATGCCGCGTAAGTATAGCTTCAAACATACTTTTTCCTAAAAATATATTGCCTGTGTGCACGACTTACGACTGAACTAGTCCTAAGTTACTTTTTATGCCGCATACTCGCTTACTAGACCAACATCTATATACTTATAATAAATCTGTAGAGAGGTCAATTCTGTACATGAAATATATTTTCAAAATAACTATCAGGGGGTGATTAGTGATCGATACTGATGCCAAAAATGCAATCAGTAAAATTTTTGTCTGTCTGTCTGTATGTTCTTTATAGAAACAAAAACTACTCGACGGATTTTGACGAAACTTGGTACAATTATTCTTCATACTCCTGGGCAGGTTATAGTATACTTTTCATCACGCTTCAATCAATAGGAGTAGAGTAGTGAAGGGAAATGTTGAGAAAACGGGAGAAGTTACTCCATTTTTAAGCTTCCGTCGCGTGTGCAGCCTTAATGGTTAAAGTTATAAAATCATGTATGACGGAAATAGTCTCTATAATATTAACCATAAACGCGGGTGACACCGCTGGCACAGCTAGTGCTTAATAAAAATCATGTTTTTACTTTTTGTCTACTTACTTATTTTCTATTTGTTTATATGATTACCTAATTTAAATAATAACTAAATATAATGATTTGTTTATATATCTATAGGGAGTCCTGATATGAAGGTTTGCAATACCGGTAGCGTGCCCTGCATAAAAAAAACACAAAGTAAGTATAATTTTACTCAGACCAGTCCTACTGCTATAACGTCGTTCGGCAGTGAAAACCTCGGAAGTCGCACTTACTACTTTTTTGTAGGTATGTCATATCAGACTTATTTAGTCACGAGATATTTGAATTCTTACGATTGTGTACCATTGACTACAATCATTCTTAAAAAAAACAATAAACAGTACTATTCTGATCCATAATTTTTATTGTGGAGGCAGTTTTTTCTCCCTCCTGTAAAATTTTGTCAAAAGCATTTACTTACGAGGTTTTAACTGCCGAACGACAATATACAGAATGTACTAATATATACAATGTGCGCTAAAGATATCTATCGTAATTTTAGAAATACGTACCTACATATATAGGCCCGGGGCGGCAAAGAGCTGTACGAGGCCCCTAGTAGGGAGCAGTAGTACGAACAGAGTTGCTTGCCCAAAATGGGGGGGGGGTCAATCTGCCTTAAAATGAAAGCTAACTCAACATTCCTGTACCTATATTCAATTTAATATGTTCGTTGTAGATTATTTTCCACAAATTGTACTTTTGCACTTGTTGGTAAAATGTAACGGACGTCCCGGTATGACTCGATATTCCTTAGGACCTTCAAATTTCGTAACGTTGAAATGCGTAGTGAATTGTTATTTACCTAACATTTCATATTATAATAGTATTGGCACATTGGGTTGGGGGTCCCTTAGGATTCAAAAACATAACCGCCCTACTAGAGTAGTCGAGTAAATACTTACTTAGGTAGTTCATATCTACTCTTAAAGTACATTATCTATGACATCCGATGCTGCCTTTTACAGGCTTAGTAATCAGCCATCACACATAATTCTACCTAACATGTAGCGTACATTTCCAGTGGACCTCGTCATGGCAGATATCGAGGCGGGGCTAAACAGAGAAGATGAAAACCAAACGAAAACCTTTCGGGAGGCTTTGCAGATCGCTAAAAAGTGCCGGTGCCTCCCTGCGTGCACTTCCATCGACTACGAAGCTGAGACCTCGCAGGCTAACTATAATTGGAAAGCCATTTACCGTGCCTTTAGATATCCCATTCCGGAAGGCGAAGACGAGTAAATATCTTTGCAAACTCCCTAACTTAAACTAAGCATGTGCTACTACTATACGAGTAGTTTAAACTGGCTAAGCATAGAGAAATGTCACATTTAAGAGTACAACTTATTAATAAAAGTGTAGATAATCATTGACACGCAATAATTTTAGTACAAAATAGAGTTAGCAAGGGTAAGTTGATAAATTTGATGTCGCGGAACAACAAGATATTGAGTGCTTTATTCATAGTTATGTAATGAATTCTAAATTATCTCTATATAGTCAAAATTTTAATAAAATTGAGGAGTATTCGAATTACAAAGCGCAAAATACTTATTTATCCTCTAAGACTATCTAGTGTTTTAATGTTAATTAATAGATATAATGTGTAGGTACATACTTATGTACTTATTTTAATAATATAATTAATTAATAAACAGGAATTCTAAATTATCTCTATATAGTCAAAATTTTAATAAAATTGAGGAGTATTCGAATTACAAAGCGCAAAATACTTATTTATCCTCTAAGACTATCTAGTGTTTTAATGTTAATTAATAGATATAATGTGTAGGTACATACTTATGTACTTATTTTAATAATATAATTAATTAATAAACAGGAGGATGATAAAAAGGACATTAAACAAAATGTAACATTTTGTTAGTGTAATTTATTACTCAAAAGGATATTAATACAATATAACTAGGAAATTACTAATGGCATCCTCAAAGATAATAGTTAATAACACACAATATCCAAATGACGCTTGGTTGCGTGGTTAGAGACTCGCGGGTTTAGAGGGGAAAATGCCCCTAACATGATTCTTCAGTTTGTGTGATGAGTAGATATGTTTAAACTACAATCATGGATTATATTATTATTTATTTAAGTATTTCTATCCTTTACTAATTTGTTTTTATAGTCCATTATTAAGCTAAAAAAAAAATATTGCTTGCATATTTTTTCCTTTGGTAAGAAAACAAAGAATTAAGAAGATAAAGCGCGTTAAAGTACCGCATGACGTCACTAGGTTGCGTAAAATTTTACCGTCCAAGTGACGTAAAGTGCCCCATTACATCTTTAAAACGCTGTATCTTTGTAATTTTTCGAGTATTACCTATAGCAAATAATACGTATTCAATAATTTTTGATAATCTATCTTACGGACTATAAAAAAAAAATTTAAGTACCCCATTGGTGTGTAAGTCTGAGTAACTGCTGATGATTATCATTGCTTTTAAAATTTTCAATACTTACCTAAAACTTCCCCAAATTAATAGGCGAGACGAGTAGCTTTATGATTATTTGTTTAAAAAGTGCTTATTTATATCGGTTAATTTCACCATCTATCTTTTGCCCTAAAAATATTTCCTTTTTTTTAGTATGTTGTATGCTCGTGTCATGGTGTTCTTCAAAGAGCCTCAATTCATCACTTCTCGGAGGTCAGAGTTATACGGGCAGACAGATTTCCTCGCTAACTGCGGTGGTCTACTCGGTCTTTTCATGGGCTTCTCCATACTCAGCGTCGCTGAAATTCTTTACTTCCTTACTATAAGGTACGTGTGGTTGCAATAAGATGTCCTTTGAAATAAAGAAGTTATGTAGGTATGGATGGCACAAAAAATATAACATTTCAATTAAAGTAGCTCATATCTCTATTTATATATTTTACCATTATATATGTAAGTACCGAAAATGTCGGCTACATATGAGTACCTAAATACTACAGCCTACTACGCGGCGAGGGTTTTAGCGAATTTTAACTCTGAGCATTTGCTGACAGATACTTGACGTGTAGTTACACCACGAGAAAGAAGCAGATAAACAGAATAAATACTATTAAAAAATTACAATAATTTAAATCTATCTGTTAGTTTTAAATTGAATTTAATTATGTATATTTCTATTTTACAGACTAGGCTACGTTATATGGCGACGACGAGATAAAAAGAAAGCAGAAATGGTTAATCGTGATAAAAAGCCCGAAAAAGCATTTTAATTTTTAAATGTTTCAATGGATGCTAAACTTATTTACTTACTTGCTTTTTCCACATGCTTTGTAAATCTTTTCAGTCTTGTCAAATACCTAATATCTAGGCATTGTGCCACTAATTTTAATTGTGTTATTATAAAGTATACATTGTCATGTAAGTTAACAAACACTCATGATCTTCCTAATGTTTTGTCCCATGATTAGTCGGGCTCCGCTTATGATCCAGGTTTGAATGAGTCTAGTAATAACATTTAAGCGACTACCTGTCTGACCTTCGTATCCGACCATAAGTAGGTTTATAGGTAGGTATATAATTTTTCTACCACCGCTCACTGTAATTAAAGTATAATGATATAGTATTGCCAGTAATTATTTAATGATTTCTTACAACTTCTTTGAACAGCGCACGTACCGTGCGCGGGTTTGAACCAGCTCGCCTTAGGTACGACCACAGGTACGACGCTACTGTTCTCACCATAGAGGGCAGCTACGTTGTACCCAAGGCGTCACCTCTCCTCAGCACCTCTCCATAACACTTGATCTTACATTGTCCATGTTTTTTTTATGATGTTACAAAGAACACAATCCCTCTCGTCGTTAAATATAAAATTATTAAATTGTTAAGTATATCCGAATTAAACAGTTACATTTTCGTAGATTATAGTGCACATAACTATGTTTTGTTGTTTTATATTACCTAAATGTATTGAACTTCTGTAGTTAGGAATAATAAGGTAATAAATAAATAAAAAATACATAATTTAATAATGTTTTATTTTAAACTGTGCTTGGGCCACTAGGCTTTTTCTTAGGTGCATATCCGATCCTGTTGTGGATTTCTTCCGTTGTTTTCGTTCCTCCTCCTACTAGAGACTTAGGTGTATCTTCCTGCATTTCTGAGGTTACAGAAGTGTTATTTGCTTGATCCCTACGGAATGTTTCATACTCTTGCAAATCATCCAATCTTAATGTTATTTCCGTTAGGGGCCTTCGTATCATTTTGGAGCCTAAAATAAAAAAAGACAAGCTTTAAACTTTAGTCGAAAAATAACTTTAGCCGAAAAAGTTAGTACACGAGAAAAAGTACTAAAATTATACTACTTCTGCTTTGTTAGAAAAGAAAATCCCGAAAAATGTGTATGACCAATAATGTAGAAGCCACATATTTAAAGTAGTGGAAAGCAAAATGCGGAATTATTTATGAAATGCATATTCAGCAAAGAACTAAAAAATGAACGTATCCTAATATTTCTTTCTGTTGGTACAATTGATATTAGTGAAGTGACTATTTCGAACTCAAATATCGATATAATAATGAATGTATCTGTTTATAATAAAAAATTAACGCCTATAGAATTACTAAATAAATGCACATCAAAGTATATACGGTACTTTAAGTAAGTAAATTGTTCCAGTTTTGTCTGTCTGTTTATCGCAGCTAATCTCCGAAAAAGGCTGCTGATTTTGATGTTTCACGGACTGATAGCTAGTGTTGCAAGTAGCAAATTATGCTACTTATATTTTTATTCTTTTAGGGCATCTAGAAAGTCTTTAATATATCGAAATATATCTAAAAAATTTAAAAAGTTAAAAAAAACACGTTATTACATTACGAGACTATTTTTTTATCTTAAAATTTTAGAAATCAATATTAAACTTTGATGTTTAATCTTAATTACTTTATGCTTTATATAGTGTCAAGTAACGTATTGTTACTTGGCAATATATAAAAATAATAAAGTAAACATTGTCTATTTCATTATTATTTTTTTAACAGCTTAGTAACAGATGATTTAGTGATTCCGATTGTACTATTATTATTAATCGAATTAGATACGTAGATATGTCGACGCTGCGTTTCTATTCGATATAGTATGTACCTAAATATAGTAAGTATGTACATTTAATTTTCTTACAAATTTTATTTTCTCTTAAAATTTTTATTGTAATGTAGAATAAATACAAATCTGTGTAAGTGCGTGCGTTATTATTGTTTAATATAAAAATCAACTACGTATTATCGTAGCAATCGGTATAAAAAAAAATTAAATAACTATTAAATTTATTGGTCAACTTCAAAATATTGTTGTCTTTCAATTCAAATAACGTATTAAACCTTATTGAGTTATAGGAAGTTCTTCTTAATCAGATTTGTCCATAGTGTTTATAAACGATTGTAAATCGTTGCAATACTTTCATGAGTGAAAATTGATCCCATTACCAGTCGCCAAAAAACGTAACTGTATTTTATAAAAAGTTGATTATCGCTTATCTTGCGAGAACTGTTGCTTTTACGGTCTTTTTATATTTTTTTTATGTAATTAATGAGTTAATTGAATAAGATTATTCAGTAAACATATTTCTATTACCACGCATATCGAAGTAAATTTATTTCTAATTTATAGCAGTTTCGTTCAATATCAGCTGTCAAAAAGAAATTCTTATGATAGTATAATCAAACTACTTTGTCTATTATAAGAAATATAATCAAAATAGCTATTACTATCATTTAATTATTTTGCACCTTCCGAAACTAAAAGTATATCGATACGATACGAAAAAGAAAAATGTAACTGACGACACTATATAATTGGTGACGTTAGGTGAAGAGAGAACACGTCAGTATTGCGTAGTATTTTTGATTGCGTTATTTCATGCAGATTAATAGTTTCAACGCTCAATAAAGCGTAAATACTTTGTTGTTTAATTCCATATTTGTAAAAAACTTACCAAAAATGCTGTATCTCGAAGATTATCTGGAAAGTAAGTGCTTCTGTATTATTCACACGATGACGTAACCAGTTAATGTTGGTAGTCCTGTAGCGTCTACCTCCATTGACACGTAGAGAGCGCGAAGTTTTAAAAATGTATATCAATCTTTTATACTTAGTACATACCTATTCATTTTCAAACATTTAAGGCTACCCTCTGACTCATATTTTTTGTTTTAGTGATTGAACATCTCCCCCAAGAATTAAGAGATCGTTTTACAGAAATGCGAGAAATGGATTTATCAGTTCAAAGTAAGTAATTTTTGGTTTTAACATTTAATTATGAAACACAAAAATTATAAATAAGTCTGAGATAGAACAACTAGATTTTTCGAGTATTATATATTTATTTACCAGCTCTTTTAGTATTTAAGTACATGAAATTTAATAATTATTTTCCTATTTATACAACTCTATAGGGGACAATACTGGGTCAAAAAACTATCATTCTATTTAGTCCGTCAATTAGATTATACAAAAATACAATAAACATATTTTTTGCATTATCAAGATTACAAAAAAATTACCTACTAATAAGCCTACTCTCTGACCAGATAAAGCAATCAAAATTTGAAGTGAGGGCTTGCGACGTCATTTGTAAGTAAAAATTGTACCTAGGTGTGACGTCACGCGCACGCAACTTAAATCCACTGCATCTTCGCCAGTGTTTGTTTGACAAATAAATGAAAAATATGTGTTAAATATTTTTTTATTATCTAACTGATGGGCTAAATAGAATTTTTTAGTCCCCTCCCCTATTATACTCCTAATCGCAGATAATTAAGTATGAATTTTTCATTAGATAATATGGACACATTAGAAAAACGGGTGCGTACGCTGTTTGGAGGATGTCGTAGAGGAGAGATAAACACAGATCAGGCAAATACAGAATTTATGGACATCAAGCATGGGTACAACAAAACACTAGAAGAAGCAGATGAGAAGGTTGCACTAGCTAACCAAATGCGTGAACTGGTTGATCGCTACCTGAGGCGACTTGGTTTGTATTACTTAAAGTATTAGTTTCTTATTCTATTCCTTGAAACCTGTTCTTATGGTGTTAATATTCATAATTGCCATATTATTATATACCAATATAATAATATGGCAATTATGAGTACACCATATTATTACTATACTAATATTATAAAGCTAAAGAGTTTGTTTGCTTGCTTGAATGCGCTAACTCTCAGGAACTATTGGTTAATTTGAAAAATTCTTTCAGTGTTAGATAGCCAATTTATCAAGGAAGGCTATAGGCTATATAACATAATAAAAATACAACATAACCTTATGGTTGAGCTGTGCCCACAGTTTGTGAAACTTTGGTGAAACTGCGGGCACAGCTAGTCATTAATGTAAAATGAATACAGTCCCATTGAATTGCAATAAAGTTTATACTTAAAAAGTACAGATGTTTTAGAGCATTAAATGCCCATGCCCAATATTAATTTTGACTTCAGATACAGAGTTGCACAAATTCAAATGTGAGCTAGAGGCGGATAATAAAGGAATAACAGAGCTATTGGAGAAACGGTCTCTCGAATTAGATGTGACCAACAACCACACAAGCACTTCCAACAACAACCATTATAAGGAGAACAGGTATACATTAACTAATCACCTATGCTAATGTTGCTGTTATTAGTGGAGTAGCTACGCTACTGATATCCGTGGGTATAGATAGCTACCCAGGGGCAAGGGAAATGTGCCCGAGGCCCTATAACTCGGGGCCCCCAAACCCCCCCCCTAAAATTTGACACACACTGATCTGCCCCCTGAATCAAAAGCTGCGTACGCCCATGAATTGATGTAACCTGAACAGAGGGGCATCAGTTTGTTTTTTCCCCTGGGTCCTTGCTCGCCTAGCTACGGCACTGGCGGATATTAATTACTAATTGAGTATTTGTCATGCATAGGCCCGGTTCTTTATGAACCTTGGATTTATCCATTGATTTGCACCTACTTTAACTTCTAATAGGGCCCTGGGGGTCGATATAGGTCACTTTTGGAATTTTCGATATAAGGATTTTTAAGCATTTCCTGTAACTATTATATAACTTTAATGATCATGTTTATATATTACAAGGTTGAATTTATTGTATATTTATTTTATTCATATATATTCTTCACTACAGGTATCGCATTCGCAATGAAAAGCGTCGCGACAGCTGGGCGACGAGGGATTCGCGCCCGCACGCCAACACTAGCAACCTGTCCAGAACTGACACAGCCATACAGGTGCAAATCTTTATCAGCGATCACTTGCGCACTAAATACATTTTGTTACTTACCTATTGGCGCTGTCACGCACGTTTCAGTCGATTTAAACGCCCGTACGAATCGATAAAAAAATCATATTGATCGCTGAGGTCGCGATGCGGTCGCGCATTTGTATCGCTGCAAAAAATCGCAATGTGTAAGGACCCTTAGATAGCTTCTATTAAACGATTGGTCCATACAATGTTACAATTGAATCATTCTACTTTAATACTGAAATTGGTAGATATGTTTTGTTACCAAAAATAGCTTAAGTCCCATGTTGGTCTAGACCTTAAAAAGAATGTGCAAACTGTGTTCCTTGTCTAGCAAGTCGTAAGGCGACTAATGGTATATCGGGATTTGGATGTGTGATTGTGTAGGCGACGAGCTAGCCACTTGTCACTACTTTTTCGCAGTTATCTATCTTACCCAAGCCCGTCTGAACGTGGTTAAGCAGGGTAACTCCCTTTTGACTCTGCCTACTCCTTCGGGGATCACGAACTTCATGATATGTATGTAAAAAAGCTTTAATTATAAATCGAAAATTGATGAGTAAAACCTAAAATTACAATAAAAAATACCAATAATATTTTATCGGACTTTGTATCTATAATACCATAGTTACATGGAGTTCTGAAGAATTGCTTATTATTACTAAGTATATGAGGTACTAGGTATATTCCTAAAAGTCGATAATTGCGTTGTGAAAGTGGGTTGCTGTATGAAGTTACAATACAACATACTCAATGTTATCCGTTCGCTTCCAGGCCGCCCTCGGGCGCGACTCGTACGCGCTGGGCCAGGCCGGCAGCACCATCGCTGCGGCTGCCAGCCAAGCCATTGCAGCCACTCAACAGGTAAACGTTATATTTATTCTAAATGTCTTGAAAAATCAGTTAATTCATACAAATGTTTTAAATGAAAATGTTCGTCTCTGTTTACTATGTTTTTGAAGGAAAATCGCTTAAGCGCCTTCGATAAGATTCATATAAGTAATTATTTATAGTTCGAGCTCTTAATAGAGAATTGGAATTTATATTTCTCCTAAAAAGTACCTAAATCCTGAGAGACGCGCAATGTGTTAAACTTGTTATAGACTTTCATTTAAACAATATAGCGCGGGAAAAGCTTTGAGTTAAGTACTAAACACGATACATGTTTGTTTGTTCATATATATAACATAGTAGTAATTATTCACTACCTATTAAACTGTTTCGAATATCGTTAAAGTTACAAAGAAAATATGTACATTAAATTGAATTTTTATTTCACTTTGCTAAACATTTGGTCAGGAGGCAAGTATATTTTTTACATATAGGTATGCCTTACTGTCCTTCGTCCTTTTTGGGATTTATATTCCTGTAAAAATAAATAAGCCTTTTCCACACTGGAAGGTGTCTAACGAAGAATTAATATTGCAAACAAAACATCTTTATTCGCAGTCAATTTTATTTAATCTTATATCATAATTCTATCGATTCGAATGTCGAATTTAAATTTTTTCATATCCCTCGGCGGAGACCAATGATAAAACTTCACAAAAAATTGGCATATAGCGTATCTTAGAACAAACGTTTCAACTCTAAACCTTGGCTCCCCCTAGCAGCACCGACCTAGTCTATCAGGGTTAATCGAAATACCTTTTTGCGAGGTAGGTATTACTTTAATTGTGTTTTAGTTTATGCGAATGATAATAATTTATCATTTATATTCATCGCGTCTCTGAAAAGGCACCTTCCTGTAAATCAATTCTTTTAAGACATTACTAATTCATTAACCAATTTAGATTTTTAATAATTCAAAAAACGTTAAATAGTTAATCGATTGAGCATGTGACGAGAACGTGACGTCGTAGTTTGCAATTGCTGTACAAAATTTATAGAACCATTACATTTTGACAGTTGATCAAAAGTCCATACGTCTACTACTTATTTGGTGGTGTCAACTACCCAGAGCCGTAACAAGGGCGGTGCCAGCGGTGCAGAGGCAATGGGCGGCAAGGCCTCATTATGTTTAGGATCGTGCGCAGACGCTGTTATAGTTGGCCGCACTGGGCGCATAAAAATCTTGTTACGGAAATTATCGTATTGTACCTTAATATTTGGGCGCTCCTTCCATGTGGAAGCTAGAACAGACGCACCGCATGCTCTACCCTAGAACCGCCGCAGGCACCAAGGGCGGATCCAGCTTTCTAAGAGCATATAGTCAAGGTCTTGTCGGGATAGGCTCTAATATAATTAAAAATAATACAATAATATAAACAAAATAAAATCGTATATATTATCAAATTTAAAAAAAGTATTCCACCTGGAACTAGCCCTGGGCGGTTCGTGACTCCAACGACCCCCTCATCCGTTTTGACCAGGGTCAAGGTGGATCTAGCTTGTATACTAGAGGGGTCATATAGTGAAAGCGTAGTCAGGATCCGCCCTCGGCCGGGTGTGGAACGTTGGGGAGTGTGAGTGGGAGTGTGGTCGCTGACGTGGTCACTGCGCGCAGATGCAGCAGGGGCGGCGCACGGCGTCGCTGAAGGCGTCGTACGAGGCGCTGGCGGGCGCCGACCTGCACCCGCTGCACGCCGCGCACCACGCCGCGCCGCACGACCACGGTCACTGCCGCTGCACCCTATAGCGAGGGGTTTCTTAACCTGCATGTCAAGCCAGTGGTATAACTGTAGGGTGGCAGAACTGGCGAAATGCCACCGCTCTTAGGGGGTTACACCCCTATATTCTAGCATTGAAATCGAATACTGTTCAAGTTATTGAGCGACGAAATTGCCACGTGCCTCAAACGGTATAGTTACGCCACTGTAGGGGGGTTCACTCTCTCAAATATTATTATGGGGCAATATCTTACCTTCAATAAAAAATAATTGAAGGCTAAAAAATTAAATTATTAAATTAAATTTATAAGTAGGGCAATGTCCTTTCAATAAAAAAAAATAATTAAAGGTTAGAAATACCATTAACCAAGGTAATGGCAAACTGAGATCCGATGGGGGGGGGGGGGGGGGATTAAGGATGTTACCGAGTTATTCTGACGTATAGTTTACAAATTGTATAGTCGGAAGTGGCTCTAAGAGTCCATCCCTGATATTTACATTCTGGTTCGGGAGGCCATACTGAAATCCACTAACTGCTAACCTTCAATTTCTACAACTCATCATGTTACTGAAACTCTCGGCTAATTAAACTCTACGTCGTTTTTTTTAATTTTAAATTTGTTGAAATAATTTTCCGTAATTTAATATTTCATCGAGACAAAAACAAACGTTATATCTAGTGTCCCATCTTTTTTGAATATTTACCACTAATAAGCATCATAAGGCGTTACCATAAACATAGAACTGACTATGAAATCTGTTATTTATTAACTCTATTTTGCATTTAATCTACAGGTCATGGCCTATCATCTGGACACAGTCAAACGACCACCGTTCATGGGCATCACACAACTGCCCATGGTCACAACACATCTTCCTCCTCTAATAAGAGACAGAAACAAAAGTTAGTACTAGACATGATATTTTACAATTCCATAGATATCTATGAAAGTCTAATGACTATTAATGTTTGTGTAGTCAAACATTATCAACACAAATTAGTGCCTGAGTTTGTATTTTGCCAATCAGGCCTTACATTTCAATTATCTGATGGAATCATAAGAAAAAAAAACGATTACTTACTGTTGTTCTATCTATACTTATAATAAATCTGTAGAGGGGTCAATTCTGTACATGAAATATCTTTTCAAAATAACTATCAGGGGGTGATTAGTGATCGATACTGATGCCAAAAATGCAATCAGTAAAATTTTTGTCTGTCTGTCTGTCTGTCTGTATGTTCCTTATAGAAACAAAAACTACTCGACGGATTTTAACGAAACTTGGTACAATTATTCTTCATACTCCTGGGCAGGTTATGGTATACTTTTCATCACGCTACAATCAATAGGAGCAGAGTAGTGTAGGGAAATGTTGGGAAAACGAGGGAAGTTACTCCATTTTTTAAGCTTCCGTCGCGTGTGCAGCCTTAATGGTTAAAGTTACATAGAAATCATGTATGACGGAAATAATCTTTATAATATTAACCATAAACGCGGGTGACACCGCTGGCACAGCTAGTTTTTATATACGCGTCTTACAAGTCTAACAACTTCAAGCTGCGTTTAGCAAATATATTTCAATTATCAATTTTTGAAATAGTTAACTTATTATAAAGTTTTAAAACTTTAGATCGAGATTCCTCGACATACGGATCTTTTTGGGGGTGGGTGGCATGCAAAACCCAGCCTTGTATTTTAAAACTAACTAACTAAACTTCACGCCACTTCCCTAGCGGGGTAGGCAGAGAGAACCGAACTTGTATTTTACTTATTTTACAATTATTGTATTGTGTCAGAATTCTAATTCGTTGCTTGTATATTTTCCAGGAAAACTAGCTACAGTTCATCGTCGGCCGTGTCGGCTCACACCCAGCAGGCTGTCGCGGCGGCGGCGAGCCGGTCGTCCTCACCCACCGTTGTGTAAGTACTGACTGTACTGGCTGACTTACTACTGCATCTCGTGCATAGAATTTTCGTAATTCCTACTTTGATAAATAAATAAATAAATTCTCCAGACTGGCACACCAATTCCCTAGTTCCAAACTAAGCTAATGCTTGTACTATGGATACTAGGTGAACGGATAGACATACTTAAATGTCCACGTTCATCACACGAAACATTTGCCCCTAGCGGGATTCGAACCCGCGACCCTCGGTTTCGTGGCCAGGATCTCTGACCACTCGACCAACGGGCCTGTCAATTTGATGATACGGAATTACAATTCCCACAAGATTCACCTGTTTGCCGCGACAGTAGATAGATATGGACTTAGTGCCGTGTTGGTCAGCAGCCTGTAAAAGGATGGGCCGCTGGACTTACGCAAACTTAAAACGAATAAGGCAGACAATACATTTTTACCTTAAGTTTCGTTTAAGAACTTTGCATTGTGAACCCTTTACTAACAGACCATTCTGCGGTAGGCACATTGCCTACCCTAGATTGTTTGTGAATTAAATAAATTTAAAAAATTATCTGGTATTTTTTCTAGTAACAGTATGGTGACCAACGTCGCCATCGAAGAGCCGATGGAGGAGGAATGGACGTACGACCCCAACGAACCCCGCTACTGTATTTGCAACCAAGTGTCTTACGGCGACATGGTTGCTTGCGACAACCAAGACGTGAGTACACTTTATGCAATTACTTATGGACTTACTCTAGAGGCATAGTAACCGCCGTGTGAGCCGTATCATAATTCGGGGTGTCCGATCTAAAGGGGCCCAAATGTTAAGCAAACTTAAGATAACATAATGAAGGATGAAAACTGCTTGTCACCCCATTTGATACGGGGCCCTCGTGGAATCTGTTACCTACTTCACCGATTCATTTAGAAAACTAGGTGAGAAAATAAGATAGACTCTTAAAGAGAAGGTCAAAATATTTTCTGTGGGCCTTTATATCATAGGTATTGCCAGAATACCTATAAAAATAAATTATAAAGGTAATTGACCCGTCTCAAATAGGTTACCTTTATGCAGTTTGGTTACATTATCTGTGGTTTAATTTAGTGTAGAATACGTAATATTAAACCTTTTCTCTCGTTGCAGTGCCCGTACGAGTGGTTCCACTACCCGTGCGTGGGCATCACAGCGCCGCCGAAGGGCAAATGGTACTGCCCGCAGTGTCAGACGAACATGCGCCGTAACCGCGCCCACCGCAAGAATTAGCTTTGCGCGACGCGTCGTCGCTAACTGCAACTACCCTCCACTTGTTCTACTCACTTATTTTTAATATGTTGCAAATATACGTGTTACCACATTCCTGTCTAAGACTTGTTTCTTTTACCTCCTGAATCTCTGTGCGTTTTTAGTGTGAGAATACGGGTTCGAATATCCCGCTAGGGGCAAATGTTTTGTGTGATGAACATGGACATTTGTACTCGGAGTCATGTTTATAAACGTTTTTAAGTAAGTATATCTATCCGTTTACCTAGTATCTATAGCACAAGCTTTTAAGCTTTGTTTGGAACAAAGGAATTTGTGTGTCAGTCTGGAGAATTATTTATTTCTAAGTATACATATACGCAATGGTTTCGCAAAATTTTGTATGGTAATTATGACGTAACGGTTTGTCATGCTCAATATTGAGAATGTATCATCTACTTATTATGAATGTAAAATATATTAAATTTAGCTAAGCCGATTACATTTGATAGTTTAAAAGCAGATATTTATTGCATTATTTTAACTAACACCATTTTAACTCAACGTAGGCAAGCTATACAGTACTGACCCGAGAACAGATTTAGGTTGCAGTGAACACTTGGCGATTGGAGAGGCCGCTCTGTCCGTTCCATAGACGGGCCAGCTTAAACTAAATCTAGAAATTTATAGTACAAAGGTACATACATACATAACATTACGTCATAAATCCCCGAAGGGGTAGGCAGAGTCAAAGGAGCAGCAAGCCCCTTTATACACATTTAATCAAAAATAAATCCGGGCTGGGTTAGATGGAAAATTATGAAAAAGTAGTAACAAGTGGCTAGCTTGTCGCCTACACAATAACATCCCCAAAACCCGACATACCATTAGTCGCTTTTTACGCCATGCTAAGCCACAGTTGGCACATTATTTTTTACTCTTAGACCAACATGGGAAAATGGACTGGGTGAGATGGAAATTTATAGTGATTTATGTATATACTTAAGTACCTACGTATTATATTAAATAAATAAATATTTTTCAGTGAGTAAAAAATTAAAATAATCTTGACACAATGTCGGGTATTTACAATAAAAGGCTAATAACACAAGTTTACAGTATTTTGGTTGCTCAATCAGTTAAGTGATTTTTTGATAAATTAGTAACAGCTGATGTAGATCCAGTTACCAAAATTGGTCAATCAGCTCACATTTTTGAGATATTTGGGACGTGAGTGACTAAATTTGGTTATAAGGCCTAGCTTTAGTATTGATGAATCAATCTAATAATACTAAATATTATATGTTCATCATCTATTTTGGAAAGAAAAATTTCAAATTTTTGTTTAACAGCATAAATTATATTGTTTTATTGACGCCTCGCAGAATATTCGAAATAAATAGTATAAAAAAAATCGTGCAAACAACAGACACAGCTTACAATATATGAAAAAAATATGGAAAAATTTAACTAGACATATCTTTGCAAAGAAGGATAGTAGAATTTTGATTCGATGTGTATTGATATGTAAAGCATACTAACTATTAAATAGATGTATTGAGTTTATGTATAAATCATTTTTTAGCTGTGAAAATAAATCACGACAATCGTTAAAATAGCTAATTTTCAAATGTTACTACTCAAATAAATAAAAAATGTGAGCTGATAAGACAATTTTGATAACTGAATTGTATTATGCTGACACGGAACAGTAAAAAATGTAATGAATCGTTTCGGCAACAAAAAATAGTGTATTTTTGTAAACTAGTGTAATAAAAAGATTATTTAAATAATGATCGGCAATAAAATTTTGTTTTAAGGCAAAGACTTCCTCTGAATTTCCAACATTTTTTAAATATTTATACTTGTATTGATTCATATTCTGGCTGACAAAAGATAATGTAAAGGAACGTAATTTAGCCAGCAGTTTCTAGAAAACATCAATGTCATCGTGACATTTCATTCGATTATTTTTGAACGCATGGACGCGCTGCTTGATATTCCGGTTTTTGTAAATCTTTAAAATTATTTTAAAAAATTGGTGATAATTCACTAGAGGCGCCAATTTCCATTTCTTTAATCAAATATTTTGTTTGAATATCTGCTAACATGTCTGAAGCGAAACTGAAAGAAGTGAGTATGCACCTTTTCGATTTTTGTTTAATTTATTTATTATTGCAAAATTAATAAGTATTTATTGCGTTTTAGTTGAAAAGCGACATCAATGAACTAAATGAATTACTCAAACAAGCCAATCGTAAAAGAGTTCAGGACCTAATATCCTTAGAAATTCGCAAGTTAGAGACCGAATGGATTAACTTGAAAGAAAATGAAAATTTATCGGCTACGCCCTTGGAAGTCACTCCAATACCTACTACGTCTGCTCCAGTACAAAATAAAAGATACCAGATTAAGTTAAATGGTTATGGTGAGTAGATTATTGAGAAACTTACACAAGTTGACATATTGCATACAGATTACATACCTCTAATATTCGGATTTCCTCAAACTTTTGGTCTATTATGTTATGTACCTTTTTAGGCTTCAAGTACATGACGCCGGAACCGCACCGGCGCCGGACCGCATGTTTGTGTATACGAATGAAGGCGCCGCACCAAGACCGCGTGTTGTATTTTGATGCTGAATGAGCAACGATTACTGTGCGGCGCAGACGCGATATTCATTCGTATACACAAAAATGCGGTCCGGCGCCGGTGCGGTTCCGGCGTCGTGTACTTGAAGCCTTAGGATTATCATGAAATAAAATGTGTATTGCCATATGACAGGATGGGATCAGTCAGACAAATACATAAAAATATTTGTTACATTGAAGAATGTTCAATCAATACCAAAGGAGCAAGTGTTCTGCAAGCTAACAGACCGGTCTATGGAACTGCATGTTGAGAATCTGGAGAACAAAGACTACTTGCTTGTGATAAACAAACTGCTTGAACCTATCAACATTGAGGAGAGCCACTGGAAGCAGAAAACTGGTAAGTTCCTAAAATTAATAATACTTACTAAAAATTAATTAAATGATTAATTTTGAACTAATTTATATTTTACAACCTGTCACTTACTAGCTGCTGAATGTATTGTTGGTGTCTAGTCCTTCTTAGCTTTTCTAAATAAACTTGTATAGTATTACTGAATCATGAAGATACATCTTGTAATTACCATTTATATAAATACAATTTTTAGTAATTTTTGTTTGCAGATATGGTTGTGGTATTTTTGGCGAAATCTCGTCCAAATATAAAATGGTCACATGTGACTGAATTAGAGAAGAAATTTGAAGACCAAAAGAATAACCGCTTCAAACCGAATGATATGGACAAAAAGGACCCTCAGGACTCCATAATGGGCTTGATGAAAATGATGTAAGTTTATGTTTCTTAAAAAAATTCTATAGAATTATGTTTTGACTTATCACTTGCATTTTTCTTAAAGAAATTAAGTCTTTGTATATCATTGAGCCAATATTTATACATCCTTGTTACAGGTATGAATCTGGTGATGATGATATGAAGAGAATGATTGCCAAAACTATGTATGAATCACAACATAAGAAGAAAACAGATACAGTTGATCTATAAACTACTTCTTATTCCTTCATTTTCCTGTGGTTTTAATTGCATAGTTATAGAATATTTAGAACATTGTCCAAATCTAAAAAAAAATATTTCTTCCGAAATCTTTTGAACCACATTTTGTGTGCCCTAATGCCTGTGGAGTACTCCAATGAACTTCAACTCCAAATGTTTAATTTTAAGAGTAATGATTTTAATAAATCAACCATTTTTTAAGTTCAGCAATTTAGTTTTTTTTTTCTATGTATAATTTAGTTAGCTGTTTATTAGTAATATTTATACTTTTACAGATGGTTTAAGGGGGTTAATAATTTTTTTCACAATAAGATTTTTTTTTCTTGAAAAAATAGAGATACATTACATTTATATACAGATAAGAAATATAAATGTCCATAACATTTTGATTAATTTCAAGTAACACTTAGCAATGGAATAGGGAATTTGTCTCAATGAAACTATTTAGATATTTATAACACATGATTTATATTCTTCTACTAATTTAACATTTTACTCTTTAACATCAAATCTACATTTCTACAAGCGAAGGGTCATTAAATGCATGTTGATTCTTAGTCCATCTTGATACCACTCTGGAATGGTGTCCACCAGACAATGGCCCTGCAAACAATAAAAAAAAATTGTTAATATAATTGCTTATTTTTAATTTAAGCAATATTTCATTACTTATTTCTAAAACATACTTTATTTTCTTGTTATTGCGGTTTTTAGCTATTATCATAGGTATGAAGATGCTGCACAGATAAATCGCTTGCAATGTGTATATCAGGGATTGCCAACAGTATTCCTTTGTTTCAGTTTCGATGTCCTTTTGGCTGAGCGTAACGTGGCTTCTCGAGTCCACGCCAGATCTGGTGCCACTCGCCATCATTCTAGATACTTCTCTTGTTCGATCCGCATTACGAGTTTCCATGCGCTCGGTATCACGTATTTCGTGTCTATCACGTGCATCGCGGGCGGTTTCCCGGTCTCTCAGCCTAAATGACAGCCTGCTGGTTTCAGAAGCACGTTCTTCAGTTTGCCTGTTACTTATTATTCTTCGACTTTCGCTAGGTCTTGTTGAAATATTGTGTCGAGATAGTTCCCTTGTTCGATCCGCATTGCGGGTTAACTTACGCTCGTTATCACGTACATTCTGCCTATCACGAGCAACTTCTCGTTCGGTCATTCTGGAAGACAGTTTGTTGGGTTCAGATGATGCACGTTGTCTGGCCTGTCGTTCATTTATAGCAGTTCTGGTATCGATGCGTCTCATTGACATATTATCGCGAGACATATCACGCCTTCGATGTCCATCGCGGAATTCCAATCGCTCTTTATCACGTACATCCTGTTGATCACGAGCAACTTCTCGCTTGTTTATTCTGGAAGACAGTCTGTTTAATTCAGATTCAGCACGTTCTCTGGTCTGTCGTTCATTTATTGCAGTTCGGCTATCGATGCGCCTCATTGAAATATTGTCTCGAGACATGACCCGTGTTTGATCTGCATCGCGGATTTCCAATCGCTCATTATCACGTACATCCCGTCGATCACGAGGAACTTCTCGCGTGTTCATTCTGAAAGACAGTCTGTTTGATTCAGATTCAGTACGTTCTCTAGTCTGTCGTTCATTTATTGCAGTTCGGCTTTCGATGCGCCTCATTGCAATATTGTCTCGAGAAATGATTCGTGTCCGATCTGCGCCGCGGATTTCCAATCGCTCGTTATCACTTACATCCTGTAGATCACGAGCGATTTCTCGCGTCTTCATTCTGAAAGACGGTCTGTTTGATTCAGATTCAGATCGTTCTCTGGTCTGTCGTTCATTTATTGCAGTTCGGCTATCGATGCGCCTCATTGAAATATTGTCTCGAGACATGATTCGTGACCGCTCTGCATCGCGGATTTCCGAACGCTCGTTATCACGAATATCTTGTCGATCTCGAGTGATTTCTCGATCGTTGATTCTGAGCGTTAGTCTGTTAGATTCAGATGGGACACGTTCTCTGATTTGTCGTTGATTGATTGCATTTCGCTCAATACGCTTGGCTACAATAGTATCTCGAGTTACGCGTCTTGTTTGATCTGCCTTACGGGTTTCCATTCGCTCGTCATGGCGAACTGTGCGTCGGTTACGATTTACTTCCCGTTCGTTTATTCTAGACGACAGCCTATTATGTTGAGATGTGGTATGTTCTGGAATTTGTCTTTCATTTACTGCAGTTCGACTTTCCATACGCCTCATTGAAATAATATCCCTAGATACTTCTCTTGTTCGATCTGTGTTTCGAACGGAAAGGATACCTCCCCTTCGCTCATCATCACGAACAATATGTAAATCACGAGCAATTTCTCGATTGACCTTAGTTGGCATACTATTAGAATCAGATGAAGCACGTTCTCTGACCTGCCTTTCATTTACAGCAGATCCAGATTCAATGCGTCTCAATGAAATTGTAGTTCTAGAAACTGAACTTTTTCGATCCAGACTGCGCGTTTCCATTCGCTCAGTATTGCGTTGATTATCATATTCACGACGATGGTTCCTGGTGTCGTCCAATCTTCGTCGATTTTCACTATTTGGTCGCTGTTCTAAGGTAATTCTTCTCATTACTCTTTCTCGAAGGGACTGTGTCTCACGAGTTTCACGATTTTTATCAGACCGCTGTTGGTTCACATTATTTCTAGCATGTAATCGATATGAATCGGTTATACGATGCTCAAATCTGTCTCCAGCGATTTCTCGAGAATGTTCCCTATTATCGTGTGCGTGTTCAGTAATTCTATCGCTAGCTGCAATACCCGTAATTTCATCAATTTGTTTTTCACGAGAATTTCGTGTAAGTCGAGACTCTGAGCGAGATAAGCGCTGTGCTGAATAAGTAAGCCTAACATTATTTTTGATTTCATCTCGAGTTTCATGTCTACGTTCCGCAGATAATGACCGTTCTTGAACAATACGTCGTCCGTCACGGTGCGCCAAACCGTTCCTAACAGTATTCCTTAACTCATCTATTTCATAAGCTCGATCACCAATTTTGTCTCCAAAATCATTTTCTCTCCTGATTGCGCGACTTACTGAACGACGTTCTCGATTTCTGTCCAATCGTTGTAGTATAGTTGTGGAACGAGAATAAATTCTTTCATCAACTCCCTCTTCTCTAAAACGCATTTTGTGTTCTCTTCCATTTCTAAAGTTTTCTTCCGATTGTGTCCGGTCAAAGCGCTCTTCACCAATGTCTTTAGCCCCTCTAGAGATTCGGTTCAATGTCCACACGTTTCGTTCATTTCTTTCGAGGTTAGATCGAAGTGCTCGACGTTCGTAGGACTCGTCATTAACACGCCGCTGATTATGGACAGTTGATCTATCGATATGAACAAGAGAGTCTCTGATGCGTCTCAGCTCAGCACGTGTCTGCATGGGTCTTAACTCCTTTTGGGAATTAGTTATACGACGTTGGTCCGGTTGGTTTACGTTTTCAAAGGCATCTCCCGTTATTCTGGAGTTCGACTCACGGTTGATCTGATGCACTCTCGAAGTCCGGAATACAATGTCAAGGCGATTCGGAGCGATGCGGATGCGATTAGTACGTGTGTTTCTTATTATGTCACCATTATTCATTACTCTGTCTTTAGAGATCATGCCATTGCGGACATGAGCACGGAATTCTCTTTCCCGCTGAGATTCAGTTTGCGGAGAGCGAGAACTCAATTCAATAGACCTCCGATTGTCTCTCTCGTTAGAATCTCGAAGTGAGTTTATTGCAAGGCGAGACAATCCAGCGTTCTCATGCTGCCTTTCGTCACGCCTCACTTCGCGAATCTCACGCCGTAAGCTGGTTAAGCGGTGGTCTTCGGATGGAAACTTAAGCCGTGAATTTCCATTAAGAGAGTATGTGGGATCTCTCTCAAGTCGGTGGTCGCAACACTGTTGCCTGCCATCAACAAGATTGCGTTCGGTGAATGACGCAATTGGTTGAAAAACCGCGACAAACGCAAGCAGTAGTAAACGCCAGTTATACATAGTAACTGTGCTCTTGTGGTGAGTATTTCTTCTTTGCCGATAGAAGGGTTAGAAGTGAACCGTTGGAGGCTGCTTCTGGACTGGCAGCTACAATGCTGGAGTCTCCTTTTATATCGCATCCCAAGGATTCCCATTGAATATCTATTAAGCGCAAGAGCGCATTCAATTATCAACAGCCTCCGCAGCGACAATTTCTTACAAGGACTAAATAGTCTACATCCTGGTATGAGAAGACAAAATTGCTGCCTATGCCAAACGGATATTAACGCATTTGCATTTTGTTGACAAAGTATTTTACCCTCATTACCGAAAATAATTCACATAAATGGGATGTTGACACCATTTATATTTAATTTTGAAATATCAATTCTGTAAAAGAAAGTATCGTAGTATGCTGTTAAGCCTTATTGATTTTGTATCATATTGAGTCTAAGATTTTTAATTTTACAAAAACTGCTTAAATATTAAGTCAGTTGACTATACTAGTGACTCACACGTTGACCAGTACATACAAAATCTATGAAGTGATTTCGTTTTGACAGCTCTAAAAAAGTATCTTAATTGACTAGCCAGTCAACATCCCTATTCCATTTTGCAAATTAAGTACCTTCTACAAAAATGGTCATCTCAAGGTATCGCATGCTTTTAATAGATACCTAATACCTATAGTCATGACGCCGTAAGGTAAGGCACTTTCGTAATGGTACAAGTTAATAAATTGTAATAATTTAATAAATATTACCCAAGGGGCGTACGTAAGGGGAGGGCAGGGGCAGGTTTGTGATTATGTAGGCGACGACAATCAACCAAATGATATACATTCAGTCAGAAAAGTATCGGGAATGGATGATTTGTATATGGTTCCAAATTAAAATTTTTGTTTTTTTTGTTGTTGGTAGATTGGCACAACTGTTTTCTATTTTGGCGCGGAGTTTGAGTTGCATCTGTTATTTATATTAAATACAGTGCTGTTTTCAGTGATATCATATCTAGTGTGTATTGCGAATTTCATAATGGACAAAAACATCGAACAAAGAGTTTGTCTTAAATTTTGCATCGCCAATGGAATTTCGTGTTCGGAGTCACTGAAAATGTTACAGAAGGCTTACGGTGAATCGACTTTATCAAAAACACGTGCTTATGAGTGGTACAAAGAGTTCAAAAGCGGTCGAGATGTGATGGAAGATTTGCCTCGCTCTGGTAGGCCATCAACGTCTTCAACTGAAGTTAACATCGCAAAAGTGAAGGAAATAGTATCTGTAAATCCTCATTCAACTTTGAGAGAGATAGCCGCCGAACTTTCTGTATCTCACGAGTCGATCCGTACCATTTTAATTAACCATTTGTGTATGAAACATGTTACCGCTCGGCTAGTCCCAAAAGACCTGAATTTTCTCCAAAAACTCAATCGCATGAGAGTCGCTGAGGACATGCTAGAACGAGTCAATTCCGACCCAACATTCATGAAACGCATTGTTACTGGTGACGAGACGTGAGTTTACGAGTTTGACATGCAAACTAGTCAACAAGCTTCGGAGTGGCGCCTTCCAACTGAACCGAAACCGAAAAAACCACGCCAAAGTCAATCAAAAGTCAAAGTCATGTTGACTGTTTTCTTTGATTATCGCGGTGTTGTGCACTCGGAATAATTGCCGGAAGGTCAAACGGTAAATAAAGCATATTATTTGAGCGTTATGCGGCATTTAAGAGAGCAAATTCGACGAAAAAGGCCAGATTTGTGGAATGAAAATTCTTGGATTTTGCACCACGATAATGCGCCTTCGCACAAGGCTATCATTGTGAACGAATTTTTGACCAAACACTCAACAAATACCATCGAGCAACCACCGTATTCACCAGATATGGCTCCAGCCGACTTCTTTCTTTTTCCTAAACTAAAATTACCACTTCGTGGCACCCGTTTTCAATCGGTAGAAGACATAGAGGAGAATTCGCGGCGAGAACTGAACTCAATTCCGGAAGCAGCATTTAAAAAATGTTTTGATGATTGGATTATTCGTTGGCGTAAGTGTATCGTTTCTGAAGGAGCATACTTTGAAGGTGATAAAATAAATTTGGATGAATAACAAACATTTTGTGTATTATTGATCTTTTCCCGGTACTTTCTTGACAGAGTAGTAATTCGATTAGTCCGATGGCGCATTCGGTAGTGAAACTGCCTCATGCGCCAAGAGTTGTGGGTTCGATCCCCACCCAGGACAAACATTCATGTGATGAATACTTGTGTTTGTTCTGTGACTGGGTATTAATATCCAATATATTTAAATATATATTTGTAATACTACTGTTGATTCTGATATCTGTAACACAAGTGCTTAAGCTACTTACCTCGGAGTCAAATCAATGTATGTGATGTAGTCGGATATTTATTTATTTATAGGTAAGACATTATGTACTAACGTAGTAGCTGAAGAACCAAATACAACAAAGTATCAAAAAGTGTCGGTCGCGTATATGCAACATGTTATCGGGGGGTCGCAGCTGTGCGAAGAGATTCGTTTCCGAGCAGAAAATAATTATCTGATACAATCCTTTGAAGTAGAAAATGGAATCTATAAATTTAATACTACGACGTCAATAAGGACAATTTACTGGGTATTTATATAAATATATAAGCATCCTTCTTAAGCAGTTATTTTTAGGAGATGCGACATTGTTTTACTTGCTATTAAGTAAAAGGCGTGACATTATGTATGTATGTATGTATTAAGTAAAAGTGTTCCGGAAGCTCTTCGATAAACGATTTTTTTTATTAAGATAATTAGGGTTCGGAGGTACATAGGTAGTCTTATCATCTCACCACACATCAGCTAAATTATTGGTAAGCCCCTGTTGTTAGATATGCCTATGTATATAACTACTTATTAATATTTATTTTAATATTAATCTTTATTTCGAACTCTGTGCCCTTGGTTATCGCGGATTTGATGATTTATTTCGTGTGTTTCATTTTTGTTTATACGGACCACCGCTCAGCTTGTGGTGGTTCCCTTAAGGGACATTATCTGACGTCATAAACTCTTATACCCATTCGACTTAGGAATCTAAAAGGTAGGAATCACCAGAGTCTAAGCTAAAACTAAATATTCTAATTAATACGGTCTTTTCTTCGTTTGTTAGACCTTGGACTATTATTGGTTCATAACTATTTATTTATGACGGAAGGCCTTTTAGCCCCGTTTTAATTAAAAATTTAATATTTGCCCCTAGAATAAAGTAGGTAGGTACCTAAGAATAGTAAGCATGTACTTAGGTACAGTTTACCTCAACCATGACAGGAAACTTAACCTTTCTGTGTATTTGATCAGTATCTACCTATCTGTACTGCCAAGTTTGTTTAATCGATTAGGTACCTATGTTTATTATTCTGTAACACATGTAGGTAAGTAAACCAGATGTTGAGTTGAGTAAGTAAACCAGATGTTGAGTATTTTTTGCCATCTAAGTATCTAACTACTTGTAAAAAAATGAAACACGTTGTTTTTTAAATTGTCGCTATAAAAATGCCTACCTATGTGGATTCCTCGGGCTAAACATATGTAACGGTATTACGATTTTTATGATCAACCCCAAGTTGCCCATGTTATGTTCTGGGGCGAAAAAAGAATGCGCCAACCACGGACTAGTAAAAAAAGGACTTCGTGCCACTAACTAGACATTGAAGCTCCTTAGGTGCTCCATCTTGACACGCAACTTATGTCACACATTGACATAATAAGTGCTCCACATGACAGATATCCGATATCTGGTATCCTTAAGTATCTCACTCATACATGCATAAAAGTGGCTTCACGCTATAGTATGATAGCGTGGAGTCCTTCTTTTTTACTAGTCCGTGGTGCCAACTGTGTTCTACGCTGTTGTAAAGGGCGACTAATGGTAGGTCAGGTTTTGGGTATATGTTTGTGTAGGCGATAAGCTAGCAACTAGTCACTACTTTTTTACAATTTATCATCAAGCCCAGCTCGGCTTTGTTTTTGGCTGAACGTGGTTAAGGTGCTTGTTGCCCCTTTGACTCTGTCTACGCTTTCGGGGGTTGCGGACATGATGTACCCTAAGTTGTGAATTTTTGTGTGATGAAAATGGCCGGTAGAAAGTAGCATCACCCTTGGTAGCGTTCAGATGCTGCCCCGCTGATCGCGCGTCGCTACCCACAAGTCGCGACTTGCGAGCGCTATACAAGTAATCACGTGTAATGTACCTAATCTGCTAAACGATAGATACCTACACCGTTTTTTAGCGTCAAAATTTACACAAATATCCCATGGGATACGTGCGATATGCCATAATCTAGGCCTATCGATAGGAAATCGCACAATTTCGTTCTACAGTTTTTAAAATAAAAATTAATTGTTTGTCGTCATATCACATTTCCATTATCCCATGTTAGTCTGTGACTTTTAAGGAATGTGTCAACTGTGTTCCTTGAATCCTTGCCTAATACGTCGTAAGGCGATTAATGTGTATGTGATTGTGTAGGCGACGAGCTAGCCACTTGCCACTATTTTTTCACAATTTTCCATTTAAACCCAGCCTAGTTAAATTTATTGGCCGAATGTAGTTGGTGGCAGCCCCTTTGACTCTGCCCACCCTTTCGGGATTTACGAGCGTATGTGTGTACATTTCCTAAACATCAAACTCCCTGTAGCAAGAATAAAATGTTGTTTTAAATTATTTATCGTAGAAGTCGGTTTAGCAACTTAGCATGTTTCTGTTTATCCAGGATACTAATTTCTGCATCTCCGCAGTGCGCGGTTTTTTCATGCTTAATAGAATAAGTATGAATAAACCGTTGTTAAGCAAGTAATCCGGTCAAATTAGCCCAAAAAATCGGAGTTAAGCATTGATATTTTTATATCAATGGAGTTAAGGTACCTACTTATATATACAAGCTGAAAGTCAGTAAAATTGTTCAAAACATAATTATAAATAAAATTTCTAATTTCCCCATCATTCCAATGTATGGAAAAAAAAATATTCGAGACCACGCAGCTCGAGGTCAAAGGTAAAAAAAAAGATTTTAGCGATTTTCCGCAAAACGGCAAGTTTCATCGCAAAATTACCCCAGACAAAAATTGTAGATCTCAAAAACTGTCTATATCAATGTATAATTACTTTTTTTCCTAAGAGCCACCGTTTCTGAAGCTTATGCGTTTAAAAAGTCGGAAAAGCTGTACTCGTCATAACTAACTAAAACTACACGCCACTTCGCTAGTCATAATATTGTATATACCTCAGTTGCTGTTCATCAACATCTTTTTTCGGGTACCTATTCGGGCAAGTTCAAGTGTGGCTTTTCCAAAATATTTGGACTGTTTGTTCTCTGGCATGTACAAATTGGGTGGCTTGGTGGGGCAGAGTGAAACAATTCTTGTCAAGGCTCTAATGTTGAATCACTAACAGTTGAGGATTTGTTTGTTTCCAACGAACATAAAAAGTTAGTCTTTTTGTGAATAATCGAATTTTTAAACCAGTTATTAAAGTATATCAAGAAATCCTTTGACTAAGAAATGAAAATACACAAGTTGGGCAACCAGAGGTTTATTTTTGTTAAAATCACTTAGTTCTAGTTGTATCCGTACGACTGGATAACTGTTGTGAAGGGAGCTGTCGCTTTCGTCACTTTGCTTCCAGCGTCCTTGGTGATTTTCTGCAATTAAAAATAATAACCATTATTTTATGTTTACATAAAAAAATAATATAGTATTGTTAGGATTAAAATCAGTCAAGTGTTTTTTTCATAAACCTCAAATAATGTAGGTAAGAATAAAATAATCATCATACAGAGCCAAATCCAATCTTCAAGTTAATTATCTTATTAGATCTAAGTATTTGTTTTACATAATTATTATATGTAATGCAATATAAAACTTGTTAATTTTCGTATTTCTCAAGTAATTACCTTGAGTTTCCTCTCGTAAGCAACCCGTTTGACAGCCTTGATCTTTCTCTTGTCCTCGAGCTTGCGGACGACTTCACGGTACTTCCAGCCGACTTCGTGGGACAGGCGACCGACATGACAGTACTGAAAATAAAACTTATTATTAGCAAGTATAAGAACAGATCTGGCGTTTATTTAGCTAAGCTTGTGTGAACTCAGATAATAATTCTGTTTGCAACATTGTTTACAACTTCAGTCGCAAATTACCCAAAATAAAACATCATTGTAAAAGTTCTAAAAAACCTTAATTGAATGAATGGATAAATAATAAAGTTTAGTGATTTACTTTTTGTTAAATCTACCATCTAGAGTAACTTAGAATTATATAATATAATCAGTTCCATTAATAGTTAGAGGTAGAATGCACATACATATGAGAGATGCCACAAATAGTGGTTATAACGAATAGACAAATACTGATTAATCGCCATTCACTTTGGCGAATAGTCAAATAACTCGCCATTATTATTCCACATAAATAAGGAATATTAAAATGATTTTTTATTGTTATAAAAAAATAATATCACGCTTGTACATAGTACTCTTGAACATATCAATCATTTATTTGTTAAGGACTGTAACCTCATTTTTTTCTAAGGTTAGAAAACAGTTTCATATTATAATATTGATAGTAATACCACTTTGCCAGTATTTTTAAATACTGGCAAAGTGGTAACCCTTTTCTTGTACTTATTTTACGGAGTTTTGTATAACCACACCAAATGTCGAATAATACTAGCTATTATTCGGTATTCGACGAATACCTAACAAAACAGAGTCGAGTAATGCCGAATATCGAATAATAGCGAGTATTCGCGGCAACTCTAATACATACTACAGTGGCACTCAAATTTATAATTGGTTAATTTCACAGAACAGTATTCCACATACCTTACGGCCAGGCTTCAAACAGAAGACGCGAAGAGCGGCGGGGACAACCACGCGGCGGCGGTTGTCATAGGGCGGAGGGCAGCCGTCGTAGGCGCGTAGCCTCCTCAGCGCATCCTTCCCACGCTCAGTCTTGTGCGGGATCATGCCTAAAGTTAACACATTCTACTATATTCTTTGTGCTTTTACATCAAGTACAGTCTTAATAACTAATAGGTCTTCATACAAATGATTTTATCATAAACAAATCAAATAATGTAGGTAAAGATATTGAATAATCATTAGAATATTATGGCATATGGGGTGTTAACAAAAGGGAAAATCAGTGCTAGGTAGCATTGGGCATAAAGAGTTTATTAATATTTTCTTTTTAAGTCTATGTGATAGCTTTATAAACATAAAAGCTTTAGGTTGTATAAGCTATAAAAGCCAAAAGCATGAATTTGCCATTTTACTATATGTATAAGGTTATAAAGAACTATGGTACAATAGATACACTATACCTATTATCACAGAGTAATAATATACTACGTACAACAGAGGGTCACTGCCCATACTTGAAAAGTTGC
Source organism: Glyphodes perspectalis (assembly GCA_951394215.1). Classification (NCBI taxonomy): domain Eukaryota; kingdom Metazoa; phylum Arthropoda; class Insecta; order Lepidoptera; family Crambidae; genus Glyphodes; species Glyphodes perspectalis. Next base: position 7,729,863 of record OX596214.1, on the reverse strand, counting down.
TGCTATAACTCGCGCAAGAACCTCGGAAAATAATATGACTTTTATTTAAAGAAATGCAATTGACACTTGAGTCAACCTATATTGGGCTCTACGTCCTGATAAAGACAAAATGTATGTATTTAGTGGAACTTCAGCAGAGCTTCCATTAAAGCTTGATGTACTGAATCTATTTGTGCTGAAATAAATTATGCCAAATGTTACATTTTCCCACTACTTTGCACATTACTTGTTATCTTGTACATTAACTATTAGGTATCATAATTACTACTTACCTCTGACAGTCTTCCATAGGACCTTGGAAGGAGCCCTAAAGTGGAAAGGTCCACGGGCTGGGTTCACGTTGCATCGCTTGCGCAGGAATGACATGAACTTCAATTTGTTCCTGAAAGAGCATTTACATGATTAGTGCTATGGTCCATGCAATTATTGGGATATTGGATTAAAGAAATAATCAGAAAATATTATTACAACATTTGTAAATTCAGTCGCAAATTACCCAAAATAGAATCATCAGTTTTTATCAAGAATATTTTTTCACATGCTAACATAATTGTATAATTAAGAAAGAAAAAATATTAATAAATCGTAAAACATGGTAAACAAGGTTTATAATCTTGAAATCTGCTGGAAATAAGCTGTTAAGGACACCAATATCTATCTAAGGTCTATCTTTTCATCACCTACTTCCTGTAGAACCTACAGATTTTATTACCACAGAGAAAGCTGCTTTAACTACATCAAAAAAGACATTTAAGCAGCATCAACACATTTAAATACAAAATTAGTTAATAGTTCAATCATTACAAGTTTTTCTAACCTTATTCTACATTGCAACAAGTATAGAGCACTAACCTGAAGAAGTTGCCAGAGATGTTGAGCTGTTCACAACGAACAACTACAACTTTGTTTCCTTCCAGCAGGACTTTAGCGATGACTGCGGCCAGGCGGCCAAGCAGGTGGCCGCGGCCATCAATTACTATGGCCTGGAACACGACAGAATTGGTAAACCAAGAGTTTGCAGTTGACGTACATACCGCATAACCTCAAACTGTACACGTAAATCTTGTCACACAAACGAGCTTGACATAACTCAGTTTCATTATTCACATCTATTTTACAAGAAATAGGTTGAGCTTTGCCCAATTTAGAACTATTTTAGTTATCAAGTAGATAGTTGACACCGAGCAAGCACGTGTGCAAATGCACATTTTGAACAAAAAGCGTCACTTTAGAAGAGATTACACTTGTAAATTATCGAGTGATATAAATTCACCGTTTATATTATTCACATTCTAACGAAATTATTTCAGTTTATCTTGTAATTTAATTTTTTCTCCTCACCTTATTGCTAAAGCCCGTCATTTTTCACGACAACAAAACGGAAAAGAACAGTTTCTTAAAACAATATGGCCACCGGATATGTTGGTTGAATTAGAGTTGCCAACCGGATAACTTATAAATAATGCCATTGACATATCAACAACTGCTGAAAAAAAAAAATACGCACAACCACTCGACTTCCTGTCATCTTGACATAGAAAATAGCCGAAACACTATTGTGGTGGTGATGTCACGGCCATAAAGTAACTTAAAGATCTGATAGTCACGACCTATAAAAACGAACATTTTTATTGCTATTACAACGTGAAAGTGCGCGAAAGCTTGTTAGAAAGGTGTGTGAGTGGGTGTTTGTTACTCTATCACCCAAAATGTACTGTAAATATCCTTGAAACATAGTTTAAAAAAAAATTCTTTAAAAACTTATGAAAAAAAGATGTATGTACTTGGTAGCAGAAAATCAGATCAAACGTAGACATACCTACACACTCCCTTGCAAGTTCTTCTGCACCTGCAACTTCTTTAAATAAAAAGTAAAATGTCAATTCGACGCTGTCAAAATGTCATAAGTCAAAACAAAAAGCAAGATCTAGAGATTTTTGTAGTAAGGCTATAAATAGTAAAGTTTTCATCATTGCAATCCTTAGTTGTTCTTTTAACAAGCATTATAAATAATACAATGATAAAAAACATTTCGACCGAATAAAAATCATTGGACGAAGTCATGGAGATACCTTACAGGAAGATTTTTATTTATGTTTTAACTTTCGCCGCTTATGCTTACACTGGAATAGGATCGACGATGTTACGAAATTTAAAGGATGCCGTATTATCTGCTGAATCGGTATTTGGAGACATGTTTCGAAATGTAATAACAGTAGCTGAGAAGTTTAGATCTTTACATGAAGTTTTTGATGCAGCTGTTGAAGAAGAATGTATCTATACGTGTCCGGAAGGTAGTATTGAATGAAATTATTTTGTTGTTTCATTCATACAACAATACTCTCTGACCCAATTTTTTACTAATTTATTTTTACTTCATAATATAACATTTTTATTATTAGTATCTGCTATATAATTTTTATCATTATTATATTTATTCAGGGTTATAATTTTTTTAATACAAAGTCCAATATTACCAAGGTTTTTAATTGAACAATTTTTTCTAGGTAGTAGACCAGTGCGTAATAGAAACCATGTTCCCAAGTCTGATGGTTGTGGTTCGCTAGGGTTTGATATTGCATCAGAATATTTGCCACTAGCTGAGATGACGAAATGCTGTGATTCACATGACATATGTTATGACACTTGTAACAGTGGAAAAGAGGTGTGTGATCTGGACTTCAAAAGATGCCTATATAATTATTGTGATACATACAAGTCTGTGAATGTAGCAGGAGATACAATAACAAAAGGTTCGTACATTTAATGCCTATAAATGTCTTATTAATAATGTACACAAATACATAAACATTTAGAAGAAATAAACAAAATTTTAACATATTTCAAAAAAAGTTATATTTTATTTTTGTTGCTTTTATTTTTGCAGGATGTAAAGGTGCAGCTAAATTACTTTTTACTGGAACACTAACATTGGGTTGTAAATCTTATTTAGATGCCCAAAAGAAGGCATGCTATTGTCCTCCAGCAAAGAACAATAAATACAAAAAATACCCAGGGGATGGAGACTTGTAGTTTAAACTAATCAAGAGGTTTATTGTTGTGATATAAATTAAAGTCAATATGGTTATATTTTGTCAGTAATATTTATTTGCCAAAGATATAATAATGCATGATACAATACGGTGTTTTATGTTATACTTTGTATACATTGTTAAATAAGAAAATATAAGCCTGACTTGTGATCAGTTTTTATTTATTTTAGCAATAAAAATTACATCTTACATAAATGTTTTTAAATCATATCTTATAAGCGATAGTGGAATAATTTATTAGCTAAATTTTAGAATAAAAGGCCTACAAAATCGGCTACCCGAAAGTTATCCTGTTCAGATAATAGCAGTACATTATAATAATTAAACTCATGATGAAGTTTTAAATATAGGCCTTTTATAAACTAATGCTAAAGGACGCACAATGAAAATACATAATATGCTTTTTATAACACTATGTTGAGCGTATAAAAATAATTCATTACAATGTAAATAAATGCATGTAAAAATATTTTATGTTGGACTAATTTATTGTTTCACCCTAGAGCAATTCATCTTAGCTTTAAAAAATCATAGATCAATGAAGTCTGCTAAACATTAGAATGATTGTAATCCAAACCTTGTTTTATGTCAGCAGTTCTTTGATTTCTTCCTTTTCTGCAGCTTCAAGGTATGGTGTGCCATCTGGAGTTTTTCCACTTTTAGAAGCACCCTGTAATGCATTTATTGTATTATTGTATGGTCAAAAAGAATGTTGTACAATTCAGTATAATGTAAATGACAATAATATGGATGTAAAGAAATACAACAAAGGTGATGTTAGGAGTCATAAAAACCATAGTTGTATGAAAAGGATCATGAATGTTGAAGAGGCGAGTGAGTGAGGATTGTGCCATATGGCGTTCGGTTCTCTCTGCCTACCCCGCTAGGGAAGTGGTGTGAAGTTTTAGTTAGTTAAAGAAATACTGACTAAGATGATAAATCTTCTCACATGCACTTCACTTTTAAATAAAGTTGATTCTCTAATTTAGATAGCCTAGATTAACATAAAATTTCCAGAATTATATACATGTAATTTTGTGGCTATTTACATAATTAGTGGTTTTTTATAAATTCTAAATTATCTACTATATCTTTAGTTGATATATTATTTGAGTGACTTACATTTTTTAGTAGGGTTTTTACGCAATCTGTATGACCTTCCCAAATGGCAGCCAAGAGTACTGATATACCATGTTTGTCTACCATCTGTAAAATTGACAATTTATAATGTTAGTAACTGGAAAAAGACTTAATAGTTTTTAATAACAGGAGGTCTACTTTTAAACAAGTAAATTTTATAAAATTTATTAACACATGTTTAATTTTTCATGAAGAAAAGAAAGAAATCAATCAAATCTTTTACAAATCTGGGTCTAATAATACATATTATTTTAAGCCTCAGACTATTGTCCAGACTATTATATATATTGGTCTGGGACTTATACCTACTAAGTAACTGTGTTTGTTGCTTAGTAGATTGTAAAAGATGACTAATGGTGCATCGCGTTCGGACATTGAGCTAGGCACTTATTAGTACTTTATTACAATTATCCATTTTATCATTATAACTAAAATGTTATTTTTGGCTAAAAATAGGCCTGCTACTCCTTTGACTTTGTGTCTCATCTATAATGGTATGAGTGCAATAATTATCAGTAAATATTATACTTACAATAAATTATTGACATTACCTGATTCGAAAACAGGTAAGCAAAAACTAAACAAGCATTATAGGTTGATTTCTTTCATTCACTTTCGTTATTATTCTTTAGTGACAGAACTATAGGTTCCAGAAATGACATTTCATCATTTAAACACAAGAAAAGGTCAGCTTATATGAACACTTTATAAAATGAATTGAATTTCCCTAATCAGTTATACATATTAAAGTAAATATAACGTAAATAAAAGGAGTAAACTTATTAAATGAAATTAAATATATTAAAGCTTTAAAAAATTAAAAATAATTAATTATGTTACATTAGGGTCTTACTACAGGGTCTTACTTACATTAGGGTCAGCACCTTTATCCAATAAATAGTTCAGTACTTGTGTCTGACCATAATCTGCTGCATAGTGTAAAGGAACCCGTCCATCTATGAGGGCATTGACATCGATTTTCTAAAATAAAAGATAGTATGAATGCTATAAGTATGTACTATCAACTCAATATATACCTATTACATACTGTTTCGAGTTATGAGTTTAAAGAAAGTCGAAATAAACAGAATTTTTAATTTCAAGCTATCGGTAGTATTGAATTGCAAAACGTTGAATGAAAAGGGCCTAAAACTATACACAAAAGATTGCTTTCTCTTCCCAACTTCTTTGTAATTTCCATAATGATTAACAAAAACAATTAAAGCAAATACACCGCCATATCAACGGTTTACCTTATTTTCTATGATTTGTTTAACTTGATCTATGTCGCCATTTTTAATACCCCACACCAATTCACTCATTTTATCGTACTTTTTACGTTCTATCCGTTATTTAGTTCTCAGAAAGTCTTTAATAATTCCAAAACGCAATGGCTGGCTGGCGTTCTGACTGAATGACATATGACATTGTCAATTTGTCAGAGGTGAGGCCTTGGTGAGGCAAGTCACTAAATTGCAAAATTTTAATCTATGGACAACCTATTACATAATGCATTGCTCATGTTTGAGACAGTTTATAACGGAAAAATGGTTTTAAAGCCCTGTCTACATGTAGGAACAACAGACTAAAGACTACGGTCAATAGAAATAGAAATATCTTTATTCATGTAGGCCCCACAAAAACACGTATATATAGTCATAAAAATACAAAAAAGTGATTCTACCGCCAGTTTCGGAACGTTGATTCTACCGAGAAGAACCGGCAAGAAACTCGCTCGGTACCTAGGTACCTACCTAGTTAAGTCTAATTGGATCTCAATTTGTAAATATTATGTAGTTTATGGTTTTTTACATTAGGTACCTACTCGTCTGTGATGGTCTGTCAAAAAATAACGGAAGGTTAAGTTTGAATTATCGCTTCTTCTGTAATTGTACAGATAAAACCTGGTGAAAACTGCGATCGGAAAGAAAGCCGTGTGATAACATAAGTAAAACATTATAGTTATACATCATGGAAAATAGTCTTTCATCAGAATTTTCCAAAATACCGCAAAATTCTTGTGCGGCTACTAAACGGGTTATGGTGAGTAATCTTGCAACAACCTAAACTCTGGATTTAAAAAGTACGAGTTAATATAAAACAATTATTTACAGGATTTATTACTTGATGGAATATGCCCCGTATTGCGAAGGCTTCGTTATAAGTTGCAATCTTTTTCTGACTTGGAAAACGAAGATGAAATAGCCAAGATTAAAAATGTATACATGTTATGTTCAAGTCAAATAAAGAAATGTATGGTTAATTTCCTGGACATTATAAAAATGGAAAATAAACACAAAATACAATTGCAGGTTGGTACGCATTTATTTCTGTGAATAAGTCTGATTTTATTCTTGATAAGTTTTCTTGTAATACCAATTAGAATCTTAATACATGCTACCCTCTGACCCATATTATATTAATTAGTTATCAGAATTTAATTTAAGGTAGCCCTCTAAGTTATGAGTTTAGATTCTAAAATATCTATAAAATATTGCAGGTCTACCCTCTGACCCAGGTATTTATGTAAATATATTTGCAGTGATCTTGAAAATGTTTATCAATTTTTTTTCTAAAATGAACTAATAAGTTATTACTCATTGATAAATCAGATTCTCTTTTTAGGAAAGTCGTAAATTCATATTTGAAAGGCTAACATGGTGCATCACTAAACTTACTGATGTGGAAAACAATTTAGATAAATGTAAACGCAAAGAGAACATAAGGCAAGACTTCAGCGAGGATCCTATGTTTGCCACTCCTATGTACTTTGTCAATTGGATTGACTACACATTTGAAATACTGGCTAAGTTGGCAGAAGATGTATATAGGACAGACTATAAAGATGACAAAACACTCTTAGAGCTATGGAAAGAAGGTGTAAGTTTATTAAATTGACACTAACTACATATAATAATATATTGATCTTAAAAAAGGGAATCTTTTTTCCAGTTACATGTGTACATAATAAAATATGAATTTAACTCTATAATTAGTATCCTACTTATATTTTATAACAAAGTAAGAATAATGTTTGTAGGACCTGTAAACATGATGCAATTTAATGTATTTACTGGCATTATAGATTTCTTGTCTTTATGTACACTTAGTTCTTCAATAAACATCTTACCAAATCAAATTAATCGGTTCAACTTTTATAAATTGTCTGTTTTCAGATGGTTGATCATATCACCTCACTGCATATGTGCATTGATGAGCTCTTGCTCTCTGCAATGACTTTATGCAAATATTGCTTATCTGAAGATCAAACCGTCCTAAGGGCCAGATGCCAAGTGGTAAATCTCGTAATATAAAAACTCTATTTGCAAAAAAAAATTAATTAAAACTTCTCACAAATTATTTATATTATACAGGGTTGCCCAGACCAGACGGATATAAAGATTTTTTCAAAATTATTTCCCATCCGATTGCGAGTTATGATTTTTTATTTGGAAATTTCACTATTTTTGGATTTTTGTTTTTTTAATTTACCTTCTTAAGAAAATTATAGTTTTTTTTTTATTTAACTAAGAACCTATATTCAAAATTTGAATTTGAATATAGGTTCTTAGTTAAATCGTATGTTAGCATGCCAGAAAAAAGTTATGATTTTTCAAAAATAGAGTGGACCCAGTCACTTTTCCAGAATCAAATTAAAATTAAGTCTGAATTTTTATTCTATTTAATTAAGAACCTTAATATAAAAATCTGAAATTTTCATTAGAAAAACAAATTAAAAATAAAAAACTAACGAATAGTGAAATTTCCAAAATATCAAATAAAAAATCATAACTCATATTAGGATGGGAAGCGATTTATTTCCTGGCACAATCTGAAAGGCCCCTTTTTTTTACTTAATGAACTCCTACGAGCCGTCACCTTTTGAACGGGGATTCAGAGGGCGGTGTGTGGGACTCAAACCGACCAAATTCCAAGGTGGCCTCCAGCTGCGCAGTTCCGGAGGAGCCGGAACCCCGGGACTTTACGGCAGCTGCTCCGTTGCATAGTGCGCTGCGCCGGTCGTCCCCACGACCGGCTTCGAGGGCCCACCCTCGCGCTGTACCCTCAGCTAAGCCAGAGAGACACGCGGAGAGTGTCTCATTGGAGGGGGCCGCCTTCCACCCGGCGGCCCATATGAGGGCAGAGCCCTGTTGACGCGGAGGGAGAGGAAATCTTTCCGCGACCCACCGCAACGCAACACAGTGCGCTATTGTCGGGTTGCCGAGGATAGGGAGGCGAGCAACGTCACACTCAGTTTCTCCTCTTCCTCGGCAATCCTGGTCCGGCCGCAGGGGGCCGCGGCCGGTGCCGCAACTGGCTCGTTTCCCATCGAGCAGTTGCGGCCCATCTGGGGGCCTATTTTAGCTTCGGCCCTGTCCTGGTCCGGTACGGCAAACCGGAGACCCCTGTGGGGAGATCTGATTAACTTCCTGAAAAAAAAATTATATATGTCTGGTCTGGGCTACTCTGTATACAATTTACTTAATACAAAGTTTTTCTTTAAGATTTTGATTCGTTAAAAATAATGCTCTGTTAGAGATGGCTTTTTATTTATGTTTTTTGTTAAGTATTTCTTCTCTAAGGTGTTTTATCTCACACTAGCTTACACTGCACATACTTGCAGGTTTTGCGTGAAACAAAAGCTTTATTCAATGAGCTTATTGATGAAGACATCAGTGCGGCAGTTAAAGTTACTAAAGACAAATTGAAGTTGCCCATCAAGCCTTCAAATGTGAACATGATGATGGATGTACTCAAAGATGTGCTCTATGTGTTGGAGACGAACACCAACACCGCTTTGTTGGCCTTGCTAATATCTTGCTATGTGAACTGTGCCTCCCCTGTAGAGGTCTTGCAAGATCACTTCATCAAGAGCAAACACCATTTTTGTTCATGTAACTTTACAAGCGAGGAATTAGTTGATAAAATTGAAAATTGCGATGTAGTGAAATACTTTGATATGTATAATGAAAGGCTACAACAGATTGGATCATTTGCTATGTCATGTTCCTCTGATCAAAAAAGTGAGTTGGTTGGGTATATTAATAGATTAATTAAATTTAAGTATCATATTCAAAATGTATTTGCATAAGCTAACCATCATCTTTAATCCGTAGAACCTTAGAAGTGAGTTGTCCTTGTTCTTGGTTCATTGAATGTTTTAATTGAAAGTAAATGTTGAATATTGAATATGTAAATATAAAAATCAATTGACTTGACCAATTTCAATATTATTATTATATGTCAATACCTTTTTTATAAACAGGTCAGGTGTAAATAGATTGAAAATCGAATTTAGCGCCAGTTATATTTAATCTAAGAGTTGAATAAATTAGGTTATTTAAATTTTTCAGGAATTTTAACCCTCAGAAGTTGCTTATCAAGCTTAGAATCTCTGGATCCTCATCTAGTACCTTCAGTTTCTACATCACCAAATGGCCATCACACTGAACTATTAGCTAACTTTTGGAAGCAAGAAGTTCTGGAGATCAGAGACACTGTTTTTCTAATTGTGGACCCAGTTGCTTTTGTTGAGGTCAGTATATGTTTTTTAAATAAGAGGTAAAATGTTTACGAAATTAAATACACTAATCTTTTTTAATAATATTGTATATCATCTTCCCGCCCCGACTTCCCAACTAATCTATACTTATAATAAATCTGTAGAGAGGTCAATTCTGTACATGAAATATATTTTCAAAATAACTACCAGGGGGTGATTAGTGATCGATACTGATGCCAAAAATGCAATCAGTAAAATTTTTGTCTGTCTGTCTGTCTGTCTGTATGTTCCTTATAGAAACAAAAACTACTTGACGGATTTTAACGAAACTTGGTACAATTATTCTTCATACTCCTGGGCAGGTTATAGTATACTTTTCATTACGCTACAATCAATAGGAGCAGAGTAGTGAAGGGAAATGTTGGGAAAACGGGAGAAGTTACTCCATTTTTTAAGCTTCCGTCGCGTGTGCAGCCTTAATGGTTAAAGTTACATAGAAATCATGTATGACGGAAATAGTCTTTATAATATTAACCATAAACGCGGGTGACACCGCTGGCACAGCTAGTATAAAATATAGTTGCTTGCTTGTGACGTCACATTTTTATGAACTTGTCAAAATAAAATAATGTTCAATACTGAATAATGAGATACTAAATTTAAAGACTATTGACAGGATTACAAAGATTATTCTATTTTATTGTATAAGTTCTCTTCTTGGTGCAGAAATGCAAGCAATATATGCACGACATACTGTTAGAGAAACAGCGAGAACAGTGCTACGACAACCGCGACCTGTGGGTAGTCATGAATACAGGGTGCATAGTCTATGATTTCTTCACTGTGTACAAGAAATACGAGCCTGAAGCCATTGCACAATATGAAGAGTTAGATGAGCAGTTGCAAAGTCTATTCAGGGGTGAGTAGCAGATTCGTAAGATGAGTTGTATTTGGTATTTTCACTTGATGATGACGGCACCATTGGTGCAGTGGTTCAGACTTCAAGTCGACGATAGAGGCGCCGGTTCGATCCTCGCACCTCAAAATTGTTGATATTCAGTCTCGGATCTGGGATTGTGTGGTCCTTTGCTGGTCTGATTTCCATAGTACATGTGCTTTATCTACTTTGGAATCTGATCAATGTTTATCTGTTATTTATTATAGCCATTGATTTTCTTCCAGGTTCCAAGATAAAAATATTTTTTTATTTAAGAGATTTTCTTATTCGGATTTCCCACAATTTTTTTCTTTATATATTTTTAATGTAAATATTGTTGTTTAATAAAGGTATATTACTTTTTTATAGTTCAAAGGGAATGCAAGAAAGTATCCGAGTTGTTAACAAAGAAAGGAACTTTCCTTTACGACCCTCAAGCCAGTTTGGGTCGTTACGAAATCTCCTTGGATACTCTTATCACGCGCGTCAAACTACTTTACAGTATCGTCAAAAGGGTTCATGAGTTAATACGTCCGAAAGATGTCGACGAACAACTATTTGAAGAAGATGAAGTCTTATATGATATGCATGTAACACATGTCATAACAAATGGTGTTCACACAAACTCCTATATTAATACTAAAACATTCACTAATCGTCCAAGAAAAACTCAGCCTAATTTGACTAGAAGTATATTTGCTAGGTCTAGTATAAAGACTTCCACTAAGAATTTATTCTTGTCGAAATTGACTAAACATATTCAGTTAAAGAAAAATGCTCAAGAGGAACTTAGTTTCTCAGCTCAAGTAAGTGAGCTTTTTAAAGATAAAGAAGAGAAAAAGCCGGTTCCAAGAGAGAGAAGTCCACCGATGTTGTCAGGGAAATATTCACTGAGAAGAATTATATTGAGTACCCAACGTGAATATCCCTTCATGCGGAAACTAGAGAAAAGTTTTTACGATCAGTTTTATGGACGCAATAGAACGGAAGAGAACCAAGAGTCAGTTTTGGTAGGAACAGAGAGTCTGCAAATATCAGGTGCATATTATTATTTATTATTATATGAGATTATATTGTAGGTACAATAGGTAAGTATAATACAATAAGTAGGTTACTTATTATAGTAGTTCGTAGTGGGCTTGTTTAATAATGGAAATATGTTTGTTTTTTTTCAGAAATTCTGCACCAAATTAATGACCTTACTACTATAATTTCTCCGCGAAATAAAGATTCTCGCACTAAAGCTAAAGCACCCAATGTGTCTACCGAAGATAATGATGTGGCAGAGCAAGCATTGTCAGATGATGCTGCTTCTACTTCGAATATATCGAATGCAACGCAACCATCGAATTTCACAACTCTTGAAAGGATTAATGATTTAGACTTAGTCGAAAGCAAGCTTAATAGTTTAAGAACGAACTCAGATTTTGAGACGCATTTGTAAATAATTAAGGATTCTCCCACTTTGCCCCACCAAGGCGCCCCACTGGTGGCGCAAAGTGGAACGCATTAAAATTCGCAGTGGAATCTGCCTCACTAAATCAATTTAGTGGGGCAGATTCCACTGTTTTAAGGGTTAAATTTGACAAAAAAATTTTTAATCCCTTTTAAGTATAATAAGAATTACATGTCTGAATGATGAAAGATCTGAATAATAGTTGGCTAGATGAATGATGACGTAAATTTTATCAGTCCCAACAATATATCTTGAATTGGCAAGAGGAAACTGACCTACCTATGAAATATCGTTCTTCTACCTACCGTACCATTTAAACCTCTTGATTCACAGACACATTGCTGGAACTTCACATTAGTTTTGGTTGTTTCTCGTTTTCATGATATAACAATAATAACTTTCAAAAGGAAATAACAGTTTGGATCAGGTGCTTGTCGATTTTTAATTTTTGATTTGCTAAGTCTTGCAGAGTGGATCGAACGAACTTGGAAAAACTGCATGAATGATTCACATTTCTTTCATTGAATTTTATTTATAGGAATGGGGTGGTTATTTGCGTCGAATAAATATCTATGGGTGGAAAATAATGTACTTATAACAAAAACTTGTTGCCGAGGGTTAGTAATTAATAATGGAAGCGTATAACTCTGAATTGCTTTAGATTTTGTGAATGTTTCTTATTTGTTCTTAATTGGTCTAGTCGCAAACGTTATACATATAGACAAATTGAAATCGAAGAGATATTTTATTAATCAAAATAAATATATTTTCCTTTTATATGTATTTGTTCGATTTCATTTTTATAACGACTGGAAAAATGAATCAAGTTTCTACTACACTACTAATTTCTTAGTAGTGTAGTAGAAATCTTGTAATAATGTCAATAATTTTGTTGCCGACTGTATAGTCTTTGTTTATTTAAAATGATATTTTACTTGTTAATTTATTTTACAGGTTTATAAATATGTAATTTGTGTAGGGTAGGCACCACTTTAGTTTTTAGTTATTTGACGAATTATTTTTACAAATAAGAAAGTTTTTTTTTATTATGTATGTATTATCCTAAGTAAAAATATAATTATACTTACATATACCTAATCCGTCCAATTAAAATGATATATGTTTTGTAAAAAAATATAATTGTAATCTGTTTAATAAAATAAAATATGGCAATAAATATTTTGGGGTATTATTAAATTAATAATCTGAAAAATCAAGTTTTTAATTGTATAGTGAAATAGCTGCTAAAATATCGTATATATGTAATAGGGTCGTTTTTATTTTATGACTGAAAGTTGATTAGCAACAGAATTTCAAGGAATATCTTTTTCGTTTTATATTTTCAAAAATATATGTCTAGATATTTATCTTATTTACATAGCCATAGTCTCCGTCACTTGAATAGTTTTTATATGCATGGGTTATGTATGTAAATTAGGAAAAAGTGTATTTTGATTTAGGCAAGCACTTTCCTCTGAAATTATGCGGGTATAATTTTCGGGAATGTAGTGCCTGTTCTGTTGGGAGCAATGACCTGAATCTGGGACGATTCGTAGTTGTAGAGCCATCTGGTGCCAAATAAGTATAACCGATGAGAAATCGAGGGTTCAGCGCCGTTTAGCATTTCCTAAATTTAATAGCGTCTATAATATTTGACAAGCTCGATGGCGCATTCGGTAGTGACCCTGCCCCATGCGCCAAGAGTTGTGGGTTCGATCCCCACCCAGGACGAATATTCGTATGATGAATACTTGTGTTTGTTCTGTGTCTGGGTGTTAATATTGAATATTTAAGTATATATTTGTAATACCACTGTTGATTCTGATATTCGTAACACAAGTGCTTAAGCTACTTACCTCGGAGTCAGATCAATGTATGTGATGTAGTCTGATATTTAAAAAAAAAAAAAAAAAATACAACTATGCTAAATGCTATACGAGATATCGATAGGTATAGACCTATTGATAGTTATCGATATTTCGAATGTTTGATGTTTAGGTAATACTAAGTATATCATGCTAAGACTGCTACGCGGAATGTGTTTTTACAAATAAATAAATATCAGACTACATCACATACATTGATCTGACTCCTAGGTCCGAACCAACAGTGTTATTGTAAATATATAGGTACCTCCTTAAATATTGGTGCATATTACACCCAGACACAGAACTCTTGGCTCATGGGGCAGGGTCACTACTACCGAATGCGCCATCTAGCCCGTCGAAGTAGGGACCTATTATAAATGTTGTATATATAGGTAGCCTAACAACTTATTTGTTTAGCTTGAACTTATTATTATGTTGTATGGGACTCTATCTACTTACGGACTCGAACTAGCTAGGTTTTTAACAGTTACTTCCCGGTTTCAGATACATTTATTTTGAAAAGCTTTGCCTATACGGAAGGCTGCTTTATTCCAAATACATGCCGTCTTGCAGTTAAATCCGGTTGCAAGTACTTACTTTTAAGTACATATACAAGCCTATTTAAATATAACCTTTATCAATAATATTAAATTCGATTGTAAATATTTAATTGCTCGGAATTGTATCTAGAAACAAGTAGGTACTAAGCTTGCAATGTAGGTTCTAAAATTTGTACAGCAACCAAGATTTAAACTGCTCGACACCTATCACGCACTTACTGTTGCTATAATTATTTTATTAGCACATTCGATGCTCATAAACTGTGTCGGAAGTTGTGCAACTTAGCATAATTAGTCAATCGCACTAAAAAAAGTAAAACACGCGACAAATTGAAAGTTCTTCCACTTGTCACTGAGGAAGTTTGTTTTACATTACCATACAATTTCTAACCGACTGTATATAAGTATGTGCGGTGAGTATTTTCGTGCGCATTCTTCCACATACTTTTTGCAGAGTTAACTCTTCCTTTTTATGGGTTCTTAAGAAAACAGCATAGCTTCTAATAATGGATTCCATTAGGATAATCATGTTCCTGTTTATTATTATGGTGAGAGTAACAGTTGTTTTTAATGTGGTGAAGTTTTAAGGTCTCATCAGTGTTTTTAGGAATGTTATGGAGCAGGGGTGGCGACCCTTTTTGACGGTCCTAATCGATGTGTTATTATTTAACAAACTAGTTTGAAGTGCTAAAAATATGTTAAACGAAGTGATGTTAACTTAATAAAAATTGTGTTTCTGAGTCCAAAATAGTATCTATGCCTACTTGTATTTTAAAAATGAAATCGTATTTAACACGTTCGCGTGAGCAACCACATTTCCAAAACGTTGCATAATGGTGCAACCTTTTTTTCATACAAAATAACGCAACGTGTGAAGACGTCGCGCCGTAAGACATACACCATGTAACCAAGCTACACGGCGCAACAAAATACAAATTGGGATGTAATGGGAACGTAAAATGGGACGTAGCTCACTCGAATGTTAAGGCACATATCGGTATTTGCTATGGTTCGCCACCCCCGCTCTAACGCATGGCTGTAAGTGAGGCAAGTACAATGCAATTGAGGGAAGGAATAGTGAAAAACAATTAATTCATTTGCATTAGCTATAGCTACCAAGATTATTATTTAGGTAGGATTATATAGTCCTACATAATAATCTTGACAATACATTAGAGAATATAAATCCCTAAGTAATTTAGTGTGTGCTAAACTAAAATGCATTTTAAACATTTGTTTACGAATCCTGCTTGCTGATTGCTGACTGGTTGAATATTTTATAATTTTATACGAAATACTCCATTCAAAGATAAAGATACTTTCAGCAATTCTTAGGGACCTACCTACTTAAACATAGATAACCATAGCTAAATCTACGAGGGCTCCATATCAAAAGCGAATTTGTGCAATCTACTTACGGGTATAAATTAAATAAATATTAGTATTTCGTACCTAGGTACAATTTTTTTTTAAAGAAACTGCGAAATATTGTATATTTTTACCTAAAATTTATTTCCACAGATTACGTTAGATTTTAATTTAGCAGTGTCGGTGGATCTGGCTGAAAAGGATCACCCGGTGATTGGAGGCCATTCGATATTACAGCCCATTTTCAGGAGATTCGATTGGAGGTCATTGACCGGCAAACCCGTGGCTAGGAGCAGACGGCGAAATAGATCGAATTCCTTTGTATCTGATGACGAGGATACAGATAATGCTAAACCCAGGGCTGTATATTGGATTCCTACGTCATGTGACCCATTGGTTGAGGTATAATGTATTTTATTCATATTTTAGTTAGTACCATTAACTTGCGGTAAAGGAAAACATAGTGAAGAAACCCGTACATTTCTTTCGGCGAACCGAGCTGTCGGCAAATAAACGTAGCGATCAAAAAAATATCTTTGTACCGTTAAACGGCGAAAAGTGTTTTCTATTTACAATTAGGTATGTCGCTCAAGAGTTATTCTGCATACAGTTCGAAGCTCATAAAAAACAGTCTAACTAGGTCTAGGTTTAGGTACGGGACATAACAATTTTAAAATGTAGGTGTCTGATTCAATAATACATATTTCACATTCATTATTCGTATTTTAGAGAGGATACACGTGCCTCGCCTGCGGTGAGTCGCTTCACTGCATGGCTGGAGGATTCGCGTTAAAGGCTATCTGTGGAGGTCTTCGGCCATTCTGTCACAACGGCATTTGTTCGTACACACGCGGTGAAAAGTGTAATAAAAACAATAGCGAGCTCGCTGCGCAAATAGCAGACGTAGATCCAACCAGCGGTAATGTAACAATAGCGTCTGATTCTGCTGTCATGCCAACACCTGGTATGGAAGAGAAACCTGGTATACAAAAGGTGACTGATGACGAACAGTTGCATGATCTGCAAGAGGTGTCTGCCTCGCAAAACACTGACATTCCTATTTCAGACGAATCCAAAGGCACGGAGTCGCTATAAATTAGATACATCCTATTTATGTAGGTATTATTTCTTTTATAATTAATTCTGCTTTGTATTATTTAATTCGATATTTCATTGCTTAACTGTATTAAAAGTCTTTGACGTATGTCTTCCTTTTTTTAATTTATCCCTATAAAATAGTATTTTATATTAATATGTGGTAATAGAAAGGTGCTTGTGCGGCCTTTGTCATCTACACTAATATTATAAAGTGGAAAGATTTGATTGTTTGTTTGCATTGAATAGGCTCCAAACCGAACTACTGGACCAGTTTAAAAAATTCTTTCACCAATGGAAAGCTTCTTTATCAGCGAGTAGGTTAAATTTTATCCTCGTATTTCTACGGGAACGGGAACTACGCGGGTGAAACCGCAAGGCGCTGCTATTTAACATAAATTATTATCCAAACTTCCCAAACTTTATTTCATATTTTTTAGTAAATTTGTACCAGTCTCAGTATCTGCGCACAATAATTAATAATTACCCATTTATTCTTACACAATTGAATAATAATACTCGTTAAAATGCATCTCTTACATGGTCATGATTTTATGAATAGATAACTTATGTACAGATAGCGCGCTAGTTGAATGCAGAGCTCAGGTATGTCTCGTCTCAGGCCCCGACTGCATTCAACTCGCGCGCTATCTGTATGTATAACATCAATATATTTTGTCTGTAAAATCTATCAGTGTTAAAAGTGAGTTGGTATAACATGTGTTTACTGAGTAATTTCGATAAATACCACTTCATTCTGTGGTTGCATAAAATCGCTCTCTCAATAAAACCAATGAGGAGAAAACCAAAGTTTATAGTAGTTTAAAACTAGTGTATAATTGAGTTTACTTAAAAATCAAGTAAGGGTCTAGCTAGATATACTTCTTATATTCAACATTAATCTAATTCATAAAAATTTCGTGTCACTCTGTTCGTGGTTTAGTATTTTTCACCTTCTACCCATTTTTATCTTGAGAACAGGGCGATACAATACAGCTACATATTATGACATAGTATTCGGTTAGCACAGTCTTTTCTTTAACCTGCTAAATCCTGAACGAGCTAGTATTACTTACCATGAATATAAGTACTTGTACTATTAAAACAGCCATGTATTCATAAGATTGGCAATTAAATTTGACTTGGTTCAATAAATTCACACTTTTCACTTAAAACCCTTTGACGCACAAAATAAGTACACGTAAGTTTTTATATTTATGACTACGTTATTTAGTCTCTTACAAGGTAATTTAAATATGTGTATAAAAAAAAAATAAAAAAAAACAATAGATTTTAGGAAATTACTTGGGACAAATGTGTCCCAATATGCGATAAAGGGCGTCATTTATAATTTTGTGAGGTACTTACTATTATAGCAAAATCAAGTTTTTACTGATATTAAATAACAAAATTCAGTTAAAGAATAACAATTTTATTAATAATTTCATGAATGGAACCCAGCAAAACAATTTCTCGTTGCTGTGAAACATAGATTTACATGATTATGATGTTGGAGATGGTTGGGACGCATTGTCACAGAAGTGCAGGTTTATTCTAATTTCTTCGAATCGTGATAAAGGCATTACTTTAGCTATATAAGGCACATCCATGTCAGGTTCAGTGGACCAGTAGCTTCTCAGTGTGGGTAATACATGGTAGCCCATGACATAATTCATGCCAATGAAAGCTGTTATTTCTTGAAGATCGGTAGTGAACACCGAGCCGTTTTGATGAGCATAACGTAAAGACTCTGGTATTATTAATCCCTCAATCAATAATTTTATGTTTGTTACTGCCTTAAATATATCCATAGGTTTCAGAGACTGTAGTTCTTGAGAAATGTTTATCTTACCAAATTCATAATCGGATTCAGAAAAAATATACGGGCGATATAATATTATTTTTCCAGTTGAACTCGGGAACCGGATCACGTGATAATGAATAAATGGGGATAGTAGATGAAGAGTCTGAAGACAGACCTGGATTTTGAGTAGATCCTGATGGACCAGGTGGCTCAATTATAGCTTCGGAAAATCCAGCTTGCATGTCCTCTAATAAAAATGACTGGTCTTCGTCATCCAAAGTGAGTGCATTTTCAGTGTCACTAGTTTCAATACAAATAAATTAAGTGTTTAGACCGTGTGTAAAATCACAAAACATGCATAAAACGTTAGGGTAAAATATTAATAAAATTGGCCTTTTACGCATAATGGGACAATGGCGTCCCCTGCTTATAATTTCATATTTTAGTTACTAAAATGTTACTAATTACGACAACTAATAATACAAACATAATTATTACTTACTATTCTTATAAATTATTCACTAAACTGTCACTGAGTGCAGCAAAAATGTAATATTAATCACTTCAGAAAAAAGTCAAAGAAGCGCGGCAAACTACTCAAAAGTAATGTGACGTTTTTGTTATTTTTGTCGCGCGCACATTTACCAACTAAAGAAAAAAAAACAAAATACGTTCGGATACAATAAGCATGCGTTGAGTTTAGTTCCCAATTACACTTTCTCCTTATCCGAGACGGTTTTACATACGTAAACGCTTCCTTTATGCGAGCGCCATCACAAGTTTCCAAGCCGCTGATAAAAATAAAAAAAAAAAAGAAACCTCTGCCGCTTCCGCATACCTGTCAACACTAACGTCAACTTCATTTACGTCTTTTGTGCGCAATGCCGTCACAAGTAAATTATTTGTTTTTATTTAGTTTCGGTCATTTTAGTTCGTTAAGTGTAGTCAAACTTATAGAAATGTTAAATTATGGATGAAATAAGTGTTTTCATACGCCTCAGGGCAGAAATAAAATAAGGTAAGAAAGTGAGAAGTCATATTGTCGATCTTGTAAACAAATCGATAACGCGGAATCAATATCGGAAGAGGTGAGTGATCAATATACATTACTGTGTTCGGTAATAGCAAACTATCTCATTAATTTGAGTGCATTCATGAGTTTAATTTCGGAATATATATATATATAATTAATTATGGTAAATACATGACTAGGTTATGTTTAGAAATTGCTATCGTATGGAACCAAATCAATTTCCGGTATTTACTTACCATTCGTTCCTCGATTGTCAAACTTAAAAATAATAGTTATTGACTTCCGGTGGTTGTTAAATTTCTTCACTTTTTTCCGCCGCGCTTTTACTTGTCAGATCTCGTGTATAGAATTCGTTAATCGATAAGTGAAATTAGGCGTTATGGGGAAGAGAAAACATACAGAAGAGGTTGAGAAGATGAAGAGGAAGCTAAAAAGGCTTGAAAAAAAGTTAAAGGAAAAAGAAAGTGAAGACAGCAGCTCGGATGCACATACTCCGCCGGGGACACCGTTACCAGCGTCAGACCCAGTGGCTTCAGGTGGGTTTACGACTTGTTATTCAGTACGTGGAGACTTTAAACGGGCAGGCATTTGTTCGGACGAAGGAAATCATTGACTTGCGCTATCACGAGCGGATAGACAATGTCAATTTACGTTCATAGCGCTATCACATAGCGGATAGACAACAAAATTACTTTACCATGTAGAACTATCACTAGTGGATAGACAACAAAATTACCTTACCTTATAGAGCTATCACATAGTGGATAGACAACAGAATTACATTACCTCATAGAGCTATCATAAAGTGGATAGACTACAGAATTAAGTTACTTCATAATTCTATTACATTGTAGATATACATCATAAAGAACCAAAATAATGAGCCAAAAAGAAAATCCAGTTAAAACATTGATACTATTGACTTGCAGATGAAGATATCCCAGAGGAGCTGCTGGGAGCTTTAGGAAAAGAGGGTGAAGAATCGCAGGAAACAGGAAGTCCATTACTGCCACAGTTGGCCACTAGGTGGTCAAAGATAATGACAGAAGGCCTGGGTAAGGAAGCCCGGGAGAGGTTATTAAAGAAATATCCAACACCGGAAAACTTTCCTGTGGCTGTGGCCCCAGAAATGAACCCAGAGATGATTGCAGCCTTATCAGAGCCTTCTTTGAAAAGGGATAAGAGAATCGTCTATAGACAAAATTTAACTGGCAAGATGATGTCGTCCTTGGGAAGGGCGTTATCAAATATCCTAAAAGGGAACATCAACAACAAAGAGTTGGTTGAACAGCTAAGTGATTCAGCTAAGATAGCAGCAGAAATTTACCACCAAGACTCAATGTCTCGGAAGTTCTTTGCTACATCTGGCGCTAATTTGGTAGTAAAAGATGCAATAAAAAATTGTAAGACAGATGGATTGCTGTTTGGTAGAGACTGCGGCGAGAAGATTAAAGCTGCTCAGGCTATCCAGAAGACCGGATCTCAAATAAGAGGATCAGAAAAATTTAATAAAAAACAACAACCCGAGGCAAAAAAGGGAAACTGGAAGAGCCCGCTGCCACAACAGCAGCGACCTCGCAGCGGGCAATATCGCCGACCACTAGCACCGAAGAATCAGCAGACACCCCGGAGGAGACCACAAAAAGCAACCCCGCAAACACGCCACCCCCGTCGATAGAGGTACATGCTGGAAAGCTAAAATATTATTTAAATAATTGGTTAGAGATTACCAGTGACCCAGTCATCCTAGAATGGATAGCGGGTTACAGAATTCCATTTCGTTCCGTCCCGCCATCTTATGAAGCCCCTGTACAGTCTTGGTCGCCACAAGAAATGATAGTTATACAATCAGAAATTGACAAAATGATGGATATAGGAGCAGTCTCCATATGCCCCACCTGTGAAGGGCAGTTTACATCTCCTATTTTTGTCATTCCCAAACCAAATGGGTCGTATAGATTTATCTTAAATCTAAAGAAATTAAATAAGAATATCGATACTTACCACTTTAAATTAGAAGATATACGAACAGCTTGCAAATTAATCTCCAAGAATTGTTATATGGCTAAGATTGATTTAAAAGATGCATATTTTAGTTTAGCAGTGGCCGAGGAATCTAAGAAGTTTTTGAGATTTAAATTCAAGGATAGACTGTATCAATTTAACTGTATCCCTTTCGGATTGTGCACTGCCCCTTTTGTATTCACAAAGCTAATGAAGCCAATTCTTACATACCTGAGAAAACAAGAGGTTGTTTTAACTTCTTATCTAGATGACAGTATTTACTTCAATACATCATCCGTAAAGTGTAAAAAGGACGTAGAGTTAGCCTGCACTTTATTTCAAGATTTGGGATTTTTAGTTAATTTTGATAAGAGTTCACTGGTACCAGAACAAAGATGTAAATACTTAGGACTTACCTTAGATTCTACGAACCTCTCACTGTCCGTTCCAGAAGAAAAACAAATTGTTTTATTAGAAAAAATTTATCTATTCCAAAAGAAAAGGCACTGTAAAATCAGAGAATTTGCCCAGTTATTAGGTTCAATTACAGCAGTGTGCCCAGCTATTCCTTATGGATGGGTCTACACGAAATGTTTAGAAAGAGAAAGATATTTAGCACTCCTACACTCTGATGAGGATTATGATACAAAAATGGAACTATCAGATAACATTTTTGTTGAATTGAATTGGTGGGTTAATAATATTAACAATTATAATTGTATTAAACAGCATAATTTTGTTAAGGAAATTCACACAGATGCCTCCATGACCGGGTGGGGAGGTGCATGCGGGGCAGATAGAGCTTCTGGATCTTGGTCATCAAGTGAAAGAAAGAATCATATTAATTATTTAGAAATCAAAGCAGCTTTTTTGGGTCTTCAATGTTTCGCTAATAAGATAAATAACTGTGAAGTTTTACTTAGAGTAGATAACACTACAGCAGTGGCATATATCAATAAAATGGGAGGGGTTCAGTATACCCATTTAAATGATATAACACGAAAGTTTTGGCAATGGTGTGAACAACGAAATATTTGGGTCTATGCATCATACATAAACACAAAGGAAAACTCAGAGGCTGACTCAGAGTCACGCAGAATAAACATCGAGTGGGAGCTCTCAGACAGGGCTTACCAGGATATTGTTAAAAAATTTGGCTACCCAGATATTGACTTGTTTGCATCAAGGATTAACAACAAATGTAAAAAGTTTGTTTCGTGGAGACGAGACCCTTTTGCTACGGCAGTTGATGCTTTTACCCTAAATTGGAAAGAATTCTTTTTCTATGCCTTTCCACCATTCTCATTAGTACTAAAATGTATACATAAGATACAAGTTGATAAAGCAAGAGGTATCTTAGTTTTTCCATATTGGCCATCTCAGTCATGGTTCCCATTGTTAAAATCCTTGCTTGTAGGTGAAATGATAATGTTCAAACCGCAGGTAACCTTACTTACATCACCTTACAGAGAGGTGCATCCATTACACCAGCAGCTTACCCTGGCTGCAGGGCTGCTATCAGCGGCGGGTTCATAAGGCGCGGAGCACCAGACTCGGCATTAAATATCATGCTAAACTCTTTAGCAGCAGCCACACTAAAGCAATATGACTGTATGTTTAAACAGTGGTGGCAGTTTTGTAACAAGTCTAGTCTAGATCCATATGAGGCCTCGGTCCCTTACATACTAAGTTTTTTAAGTGAGAGGTTTAAGGCTGGGGCCTCATTCGGCACCCTGAACACTACAAGGTCGGCTCTTTCATTATTAATAGGGCCTAGAATAGGTAATGATGATAGATTAAAACGGTTTTTTAAGGGAGTGTTTAGGCTAAGACCAACAAGGCCCAAGTACAATTTGACTTGGGATCCAGGAGTAGTTCTACAATTCTTAACTTCTCAGTGTACCACTGTGGATTCTAAATTGGAAAAACTTACTAAAAAACTTGTTACAATCCTGGCATTAACAACCGGACATAGAGTACAGACTTTATCTCTAATAAAAGTGAAAAATGTTAAATTTAGTTCTAGGAGGGTTCAGATTCAAATCCCAGAATTAATTAAGACTTCAAGTAAAAATTCAGTACAACCATTATTGCATTTACAGAGCTATGATGATAATACACAAATTTGTCCAGTAAACCTGTTAAGAACTTACATTACAGCAACAGAAAGCATTAGACAGGGTGTTGAAAATTTAATATTAACTTGTAAAAAACCATATAAAGGTGCTACCTCACAGAGTATAAGTAGATGGATTAAGTCGACTTTAGGAGAAGCAGGAGTGGATATATCAGTGTTTTCGGCTCATAGCACGAGGCACGCAGCTACATCCGCAGCAAACAGGGCTGGAGTTAGTATTGATTTAATTAGGAAGGCAGCTGGATGGTCAAATAATTCAGCAGTATTTGCTAGATTTTATAATAGGCCTGTGTCAGAGGACCAGTCCACCTTTGGCAGTGCTATATGTGCCACTAGTAGTAAGGTTTAATTAATTTTAATTAAGGGTAAGGATAGACTCCGAAAGAATAATATGTGTCGATTGTTTTAATTATTTTATAAAACTAAATAAAGTTGATTGTTTTCATTTATTAAAAGTATTTTTGTTCTTCTTTGTACTAGATTCATCCACAACCCTTACTTTAAACGTCTACGTATGTAAAACCGTCTCGGATAAGGAGAAAGTGTAATTAGATGATTAAACGAACTTACCTTAAGTGAAGTTCAATCATAATTACACGAAACTCCTTATCCGAGACGGTAGTCCCAACCCAGCCCTCCCTGGTATTTCCTAGGTAGGGTTGTGTTTGAAGAGCTTTATACGTAATGAAGTTGACGTTAGTGTTGACAGGTATGCGGAAGCGGCAGAGGTTTCTTTTTTTTTTTTATTTTTATCAGCGGCTTGGAAACTTGTGATGGCGCTCGCATAAAGGAAGCGTTTACGTATGTAAAACCGTCTCGGATAAGGAGTTTCGTGTAATTATGATTGAACTTCACTTAAGGTAAGTTCGTTTAATCATCTAATAATGCTTTGTTTAGAAATAAACACAAATAAAATTTTTGGGACAGTGGTGTCCCTTTTGCGTCAAAGGGTTAAGCTTAAATTTAGTTTTAATAGCTTTACCGCAGCCATTTGAGAGGAGGCAGTTTTTATGAGATATTGAAACGATGAAAAGTCATATTACGTATATAAGTATAGCAAAATAGTTACTAGAACCTTGGAAATTCTCCAGACATTCGAGCCTTCTTATCGCTAAACGTAAATCACTTAAAGGCGGCAATCGGAGAAATCCCTGGGCGGTAAATTAGCCAGTAATGAGGTGTTCCGTAACATGAATCATCTGTTATAGACACCGCTGCCCTTTACACATTTCGTATTAAGTTCGTCCAATTATTTTCTAGATACCTACTTCTATATTTTGATTAATTAAATAGGTACAAATCTATATTACTTAAGGATGATGATGAAGATCAGAATAGCCTTAAATATGGTTTAAAACATAAATCGAACATTTTATTTACCGCTCTTGAACATACTTACTTATGACTAAGCAGTCCCATCTCTACTAAAGTTAAATTATATGATCTTGCATGTTTCAACATATTCCTTTGATTGTGATACCGAATCATTTTTCTAATGTTATAAGCCCTAATTTAAATACAGTTCAATCAGACATTTAACAAAGACACGTTCAGGTTTTAACGGGCATCCCTCGCATTTATGGCGTGCATTAATAAGGCTGCCATCACCTAAATTGCCGACGCCGGATATATAAGGCAAAAATTCCGGACATTTGGGCGAAATATGTATTGTTCCCCGGACACCTCGGAAAAAAATTTTTTTGCAATAAAAAAACACCGTTATAATTCTTTAATTTTTATTTATTTATACAGCTTTTTAATAAATGGGATTTTTAAGAAAATTACACACTCTTCCTGAGGTAATATGGTAACAAAAATAATTAGAAAAGCTCTTCTTTTTGGCATCAATCAAATTATTATATAAAATTAGGTCGTGCATTCAAGAAGGTACGGCAAAGTAATTATTAAGTATATATGAATTTTTAACTAAGATTTATAAAATTTTTTCGCTTACCTATCTTACAAAAAATTGAGTTTCCCCTGACAAGAAAAGTAAAAAATTTTACTTTTTAAAAACCCTTCCCGACGGCCCCCGGACGCCCTTCAAACTAGGACAAATCCGGGGAATCCCTGACGGGTAGCAGCCCTACCCATGAACAGATTGAGCTACTACAGAATCGATCGAGACGTTCTTAAGCGATGACCTAGCTTAAACAAGGCAGATGGTATAAATTTCTGTAAACAGGTACATAACTACAATACTTAACGCTCAGTCTGTTAACTCATAAACTTTTTATGAAAATGAATGTGATCGCAAGTGAAACCGTTTCAGAGACTAAGTATAAAACGATATTTTTAAACGCTCGTATGTCATTCAGCCTTGTAAATGTCCAGTCCTTTCCAAAATGTCCAACCTTTTTGTTGTTGTTTCCTTCCATAGAATTTACTACTCGAGATAATTAATACCAAGTATTAGCGTGATTATTTTATCTATGTAATGTTTACTGGAAAAATAGGTATATAGTAATGAGAGGGAGTAGGTATGTATGTGACTAAACAGTAAGATTAAATGATTTTTGTTAAAAAAGCTAGCTTGTTATATGATTTGTAGTATCTAAGGGGAAAAACAAACTTTAGTATCCTTTAGTTTGCATCGAGAGGTCTTACAAAAGTGATAATTTACATTTTTAAGCTAAGCGTACCTATTAATAGACCTTTAATTAAATCCTTTTTAATTAATAGATACTCGAATCTTAATGGTGTAATTTATTCTTATTTATAATTTAACAAATAAATTTTTCACAATTTTCCATTTAACCCTGCACATTGTCCCATGTTGGTCTGGAACTTAAAAATAACGTGCCAATCGTTCTTGCCTAGCATGACGTAATAGGCGACTAATGGCGATATACCATTCGGGATTTACGGGCGATCATGGGCGTGGTGTTATGTATGTATATGTTGCTGTAATAGCTCGAACTATGGTAAATTTTAAGATTTTCCAGTAAAACCTCAGATTTACCAACTCTTAACGGTAAAAGTCCGAACAGGGGTACAATTCGAACTTTTACCACCATTTACTTAGTAAATCTTAGGATTATTTACTTGGAAAATTTTACCTAACCAAACCTAACTAAGATTTGATTATATTATAGGTTAGGTTAGGTAAGGTATTTCTTTAATCAGGTTAATAAACCTAACCTAACTAACCCATAGTATAACCTAACCTAGAAATGTTTACATTTACCAACTCATGTCGGTAAATCCTAAGATTTACTAGTAAAACCTAAGATTGACCAATATACGGGCTTTTACAGTAACATATATAACAATTTTCATTATTATACAACTTGATCATTATCATCTTCCTATAGTTGTCCCGTGCTCAGGCGGGGTCCGGTCAATTTATGTGATAACTAACTAAACTTCACGCCATTTCTCTAGCGGGGTAGGCAGAGAGAACCGATTTATGTGATCTTATCAGATATTTACTGATTGTATTAAGAATTATATATATCTATAATTATTTTTAAGTAGTATCGAGTTTCGTTGTTTTTGACGTTACATAAGTATATATTATAATAGCTTATAATATAACTAGGTACTTTAAAGTCCAAACTACATCGAATCTCAATGTAGGTACTAGACTGTTTTGAAACACGTAGCGTCGTAGAACTCGTAGACTCGTAGCGACCCGCAGGCCTAGCTCGCTATGCTATTAATATAACTAATTAATTATGAGTTAAGCCAAAAATATTACGGATTATCTTCCCACAACTTGACGTCGCTAATAGATGAGGTCAATATCTATTAACTTCTTGGAAATAGCATCTAATCCTACCAAGGACAATAGAATAGGAAAATAAATGCTCCCGATAATATTTACGTGTTACCATTGATTTAGCCCTAAATTGTGGTGTTGTTTAGAACGATAGACAAAACAAAAAGGACGATATTTTAATTTTTTTTCTATCAGGAGCATATTCATGCTTAAAATTTTGTTTTACACAAACTTGGTCCTGATAATTGCGAACATAACAAAAATAAACAGTCAAATTTGGTCAAGCCATTCGATTGGTGTTACTCGTATTATTTGGTTCATGTCGAAATACTTTTTTGTAGATATAGATAGTAGGTACCTATACAGAGTTATATTTTAAAACTTTTTCAGGTCATCAGATAATACGGGTGGAGTGGCGAGTCTGATACGCTGTTTCATCTGACAAAGTTTTTGTAGGGTTATTATTCATCTTTTGTTTGAGGTTTTTCAATGCCGTGGCGATATAAAAAGTTCATAAGTCAAGCGCTAATTGTGTTTGCATAAGTTTGCACTACCAAGCTTCTCTGGGCTGCAGAGCGCATGCGCGTCTCTTCCCGTTTACTATAAAAGCTGATTCTCACCGCCAGCAGCGCATTCCCGCCAAGTTGCTCCCGAAAGACAGAATTTGTTACTATTAGCGCGAAGTCGAAAGTTTGTTATAACTTTGCAAAGTGCACCGTGGCCAAATTGTTGTGCCGAATATCGTAAGTATTTATCTAATTTAGCTTATTTAACACTTTGAACGATTATTATAAATTTTATTGTAGATGTTGAGGAAATGTTGAATAGATAACTGAAATTTAGGTAAACTTCGTCAAGTAAAAGCTTCATAATTTCGTCATGTCATTTGATAAATGGCGACAAAAATATTTTATAACTTACATACATAAATCTAAAATAGTAGTTAGACTACATGAGACCTTAAGTTACATGCTTATGCTGTACTAATAGGTATAATTAAATTTAAAAAAAAGTATTGGGTAAAGTGTTAGCTGGAGCTAAAGGTAGCTACTTTGGCTAGGAATGTATTCATTATATGAATTTATAATTCATTAGGTATAAAAAGAAGATATTGAATGAATATCTTCTATATATTTGTTTGGAATTTATATTAAGAGGCGGTCAGGACTTTCGAACACATTTGTTCATCTCGATAACGAGATACCAGTAAAAAATCTAGTTAAAGTAAAATGGACTTTCTTTGTGTTTTGTCTGGTTAAATATTTTCGCGGATAAATTGAACATGAATATATTTTTTTTCAATTGATATAAGTAATTAGCGATTTGATGTGAGACCAACCCTAATGTTTCATATCCTAACAATGCTATAAGCTTAGATAATTCATAATGCAATATTGATAATTTCATTTGATGCGTCTACTAGTTGGGAAAAAACTATTTATCTACCATGACTTTAGAAATTCGAAGGTTTTTGATGGTTATTTCCTAGTTACCAGAAATACTTGTGAATTCCAAATAGGTACCGTCTCGACCGTGTGGTCAAGATATTATAATAATCGCGTATTTTACAATTCAAAGGTCGTGGGAGACGCAAGTTTTGAATCGTTAATCCAATGGAATCATCATCACGTGCAGTGTCAAACAATATTTAGAAGTATTAATTTTCAAGTTAGGTAGGTATCTTCGAAAGATTTTTTCAACTTTTTTTTATTTATTACTAACAAATTCTATCCTAGAAAACATAACAAGTTACTCAAAATGTTGCCATTGAAGTCAGTAGGTGCTTTTACCCACTGATTGCAATGTCGTTTAAATTTATTAATTTCTCTCGATACATATCTCTTGAGATAGGAATAAAAATACACAAAGTTAAAGTTGAAGCTACGCACTTTCTGATTATCAAAAGTTTATATGAAAGAAACATCGATTGCACTTATAAATTAAAGTTTGACTTTCCTATTTACTTGCTATCATGCTTAATGACTATTTGAATCAATCAGTGAAGGATCTGCATATTAGCTGTCGTCTCTGTATGGTTCCTCCAGTTACCTCTACTCTATTGTGTCAGTTTCTAGACACTATTTAATACCCTAGTACAACTAGTTGTAGTGAACCAGAAATATTTTTTTGGGTATGATTCTAATCCTTTTTAATTTCTGTCGGACAATAAAAATTGTCTAAGGTGTCTAATTTGCCGCCTCTAAATTCAGCTTGTGATAACCCATTATTGGAGTTAATGTGCAAGTTTTCATAGTCGATTAAAAATTATTATAGTGGCAAGATGTTCTAAGATTAAATTTTGCCTAGAATGTCGTAAAAGGCGACTAATGGTACCTACATGAGGTTTTGGGTATGTGTTTGTTTAGGCGACGAGCTAGGCACTTGTCACTACTTTTTCACAACTTTCCATCTAACCCAGCCCAGTTTTATTTTTGGCTCAATGTGGTTAAGGGGGCTTACTGCCACTTTGACTCCGCATACCTCTTCGGGGATTATGGGTGTAATGTTATGTTTAGGATGTTCTATGAAATGTCGCATTTATCTTATATTATATTAATTAATTTTAATATAAGATCAAAGCAGCATTTCACAAAACATCTTGCCTAGAATTTTATTTAGTCCTCGTTCTTAAAATTATTCTACAAACTAAATAAAATTATTTAAATTCAAAACTCGTATATGTTAGATTTAATCTATTTAGTTTAACTGACAATGTCACTCATTTACAAAAAAAATGACTTATCTACACATCTGCAAAAATTCGATCCAAAAATCCAAACTTTTGTTACTTAGTATTTTATTTTTTGTAGCCCATGTTTAATATAAATATTAAAATACTCAAAAGACACATGCAGAAATGTAAAATAAGTCAAAGAGAAAGTGGATGTTTACCTAAGTGCGCTTCCCTTTGCAGAGTGCATAGCTCTCGCGTTTGCTTTGTGCCTACTTAGGTACTCCTCGCCGGCATTTTAGAAGTCTCTTGCTTGTCACATTTATGTACGAGTAAGGTGAGGCATTTGAGACTCAGTGTAGGGTTAATCTTAAAGTGACGAGAATTTGGAACGTCTTTAGCTTAGCCTGATAAAAGGAATAATCTTATATTTTCGGAGCTAGCTTTTGATTAACATACGGAATACGGATCAAATGAAAAATATGTTTTCTAATTTAATTCTTGCCTTTTGTCTTGTGGTAATGTAAGTTTTTACTTTCCCAAATTTTCCAATCTAATGCACAACGCTTAACGACGAAATTATTTTATTTACGCATTTTATTTTTATTACTGTACTTCTACGGTAGACTTGTCAAATTACTAATATCAGTAAATACATTTATTATTTTTTTAACAATAAAAACCAGTATTAAACGTTTTATAAAATATATGATATGGCATCAATCACGTCAGAATGAACGGTGCCAGGTCAGATAGGTTGGATAAAAGTAAAGCTTCACTTCCGAAGAGCACTGGTTCATATTATCATGGTCTTATAGCATGGTAGAAAAAAAGAATATTGTAAGGAAACTAGCACATTTAATATCAATGAATGTATCACTGTGATTCAATCAGATTCAATTGAGTTATGGTTTCCCAGTCTAAGGTGATGAAGGTGCGATCGTTTCAGTGTAGTACCTACAGATTCATAAATCGTAGTTAGGTTTCACTTTAGACCACAATCGACTTGGAACTATAGGAACTAGGAACGGGGGAAAAGACTGATCAGTCAACGTTATCAATCTCAATCTTTATGTGACATTGACCGATTGATAATTTTCTAAGGAAACACGATTGGGTGTGTTTACATCGTACACGATTTCTTAGCTAGCACTTCGATCAGGTGCGCTTACCCGATACCCCACAAGATAATTGAATCTGCCAACTTTATATCCACTACGGTGACAGACTATTATTGGTCGTAGCTTGTGCCATCAGAGCTCCAACGACCTTTTTATTATTCATGGGAAATATTCGCGATCCGCACGATAAACAGGTATATTCGGTTTGGTAACGTGATTCGCACAAAACTTCTTCTTTTCGAAAGGTGTTCGTTAAAATTTTATGAAAAGTTTTAAGACAGGTGTCCGTTATAGACACCAAATCGTACGTCACTACTTTGGTTACGTTTAAATAAATATATTTTATTAAATATTTTTTTATTAAAATCGCTCAACGTGTACTCCACACGTTGAGCGATTTTAATATACGGCAATCAAGTTCATGTTAGGTACGACAATTATGAAACAAGTCTTACTTTTTTTTTTCTTTTTAGATGGGAATCACACGCGTTGGTGTCGGTAGACATCGAGGATGTTTTGTTCTGGTAGCTACTATTGCATTGGCATTATCGACTTACATTAAACAAGTAAGTTAAGCATTGCCTTACTAAATAATTATAACTATCTAGAAAACATATATATTTTATTAAGTTGTTGTATTTTGTCCTATAAGGTGTCTAGCTTGCCAGTTGATGCTGCAAATCAATGGCCGACTTTTCCGAGGAGGAATATAGCTGCATTAGCGAGGGATGGATATCTGAAGAGCGCGAATGGTGGTTATAAACGCAGCATTTCCACCTTGGCAAAAAATGGTCAGCTCCCGACATACAGGTCTCCGTATGACGAAACTGACAGACAGGAGCAAGATGACGAGGAGGTACACGAGAAAAGGAACATAGCTTCCATTGCTAGAATGCGAAGTTACGCAGCCATGAAACGGAATATCCAGGCTCTAGCCCGCGATGGATACCGCGGCGGCAGAGGACAGTACAGTCAGCAAAATGATAAACGCAATATTGCCGCGCTGGCTCGTAACGGATTGATCCACAAAAAGGACGAGACGAACGGGGATGAGTACTATTACCCCTTTTATCAGAATCCAATCCCACCGCTCTCGGAAATGGACGAGCCGTTCGATTTCAATGAATTGTACGATCTCCAACAGTCGATTAATCCGGATATGTTTCCGCCACTCTCTCAAGTGTACAAGCGGGACGTGTATGGGGGTCAAGCGCATAACGATTTAGACCAAAGGCAACTGGACATGGATGATGTTAACAATTGGTATTACAAGAGAGGTTCCGTGGGCTTGCCGGTTCATGGTCTCTTTAGGCCCATTTACACAGATCCGACTTCGAGGGCCAAGAGATACATAATGAACCTGCCCGACGTGATCGATCACAACGAAGTTCATCCGCCCGAGCATGAAGATGGATATGATGACAAGCGTTCCGTAGGTGCGTCGACATTTTCATATTTTTTTCGTTAGACTTATATTCATATTGTCTTAACTCTTCTTGCCCGTTGTGTATGTTACAGATGATGAGGAAGTGCGCGATAATTTCGAAAAGCGCCACATTGGCTCTTTGGCCCGTTTAGGCTTACTTCCCTCATTTAGATTTTCAGGTGGACGCTATAGTAGGTCCGGCAGAGCAAGACTGTTATTGCCTAGTCAGGAAATGTACAGGTCTTGTAAAAATTAACAAATAAATGTCCTAATATGTGTGATTCTTCTTAGAAAATGTCTCAATTTGTGCTTTAGTGCTTCAAAGAGGAGATTGCATAGTCAGCGGAAATGTTAGACGCATGATAAATGTTAGTGCATCTGTGGTAAATGTTATAAAGATTGGTGTCTAGAAAAAATGTCCTGTTCGAACTAAATTAGTAGGCGGTTTCAAATGATTTAAGTTGTGCTTCAGTTGAGAAATAAGATTGACTGTCTGTTAGATAGCGATGAAACTATCGCATGTGGCTGGTAGAGAGAAATGTTTTAAATCTAAGTTGTTACTAGGTATGGAAAGTTTATATATGTAGAGGTGTGAATCAGAATGTAAAATAAAAGGCATGACAGTCGTATCGTTATTTATAGGAAATGTATGAATAGATAAGTGTGGTGTAAATGTATGTTAATAAAATAAGATATTTACACCGTATTAAAAAAGCAAAGTTCTAATTGTAATTATATTTTCAGGAAGCATTCCCCTGACGAGAATTTCGGAATTAGGTAAGTAAATCCTTCTGTTATCTTTGTCTTTTTCTACAAATGCATTGTTGCACAATATGAGTTTTTGCAAAATGAGTAAAAACATCCCATAAAAATATCTCAAATTCAACAAAAGTAATAATAATTATTATATTCACGGCATACAGTATACAATCGTAATAACTTATCGTACATAACATATTATATCAACAGCAAACTGTTTTGCCACCGTAATTACAGGGGTCAAGAAGAACATCAGACTAATTTTATTTGAATTGTATTCAACGTTACGATATGGGTTGAGACACCTTTTAGTATGTATATGATGATGCAATATTAATATCTTAAGATATACTCTGGTCTATATAGTAGGAGAGCTGGCACCCATTTTAGGGTAGGTATTTGAGGCAAGTTGAAAACTTCTCCTATGTCTCTCCTATTATACTCCAACACGGAACTGCAGACGCGACTGGCGAGTAGCGGATCTAAATCAAGATAGATAGATTGATCACCTGGCAGGTGGAAGTTCCCACCAAAATGATCGTTTTTTTTTAGAATCCTATTTGTATGTTATAAATAATACCCTATTAAAATTTCAAGTTGCCTCAAATACATTTTTTAAATTATTTTGCAAAATATATTAGCACGCGTCTGGCAATAAGTAAATCGTCTGGCTTATTTTTGAAAAATTCTTTAAACATTTAATAACTAGGTAGGTATGACATATAAAAATTGAATACTTATTGCCTCAAACATAATATTGAAAAAACAAAAAATTATATTAATGTTTAAAAATTAAAAAAAAGGCCCGCTACTCACAGGTCTGCAGTTCCGTATTGGGGTATAATAAGAGAGGTATGGGACAAGTTTTCAGCTTGGCCCAAATATCTACTCAAAAATTGGTACCAGCTCTCGGACCAAGAAGATATAGAAAATATTCTCAGAATCAATAGCGTATAGAGAAAATACCCCTTTTGTGTATTCAGGCCACGTTTTGCGGCAAACGGACGTGACTGCAGCTTCTGTTTCGACTGTGCCTACAAAATATTTTATGTTTGTGACATTTCTGAACACTTGTAACCCACCAGCTATTAAAAGCAATTATTGTTGCGGGGGCCATATTTGTCCCGCAACATTGTATACATGTTGACGTTTAATTTAATTTCCAACCTCGGTTTGTGACTGCGCGCTCCATTTCGGTGCCATGTAATAAGTTTAGGCGGTAATGTTGTTTGCTACGTTGACATTATGACTGTTAAATGTAAGAGGTAATGTAATACAGTTTGCCGGATGTTTCAGTCTGGGAGACGTGCAACACGGAAGCTATTTCATATAACTTTGCTATCTCATGTTATGTTGTAGATTCTTCCACTTACTAGGTCTTGTTTAGGAAACAGGATGGACCAATTTTATTGTTGTAATAATATACAGCTACTTCATTTAAGCCTATACATGTCTACATTTAACATAGATGGTGTTGTATCAAACTGATACGATGGATTAATAAACATTACTTATTCATTGCAACGTTTGTCATTAGGTATTACGTATATAATAGAATTGGGATAGAAGGTATTTGTTCTGGAAAATTTCTCATATTTTGTGTCTTATCTTGTTCTTAGGGAATATATCTCTAGTGCCGAAGCTGACTCACCAGTC
This sequence comes from Glyphodes perspectalis, assembly GCA_951394215.1. NCBI lineage: Eukaryota > Metazoa > Arthropoda > Insecta > Lepidoptera > Crambidae > Glyphodes > Glyphodes perspectalis. The sequence continues at coordinate 7,694,551 of OX596214.1, read as the reverse complement.
GATTCAGACGACGCCGACGTATCGCCGCCGGCAGTACCTGCTTACTCGCACCCGACCGGCCGGATCCTCCTCCGACCACTGAACAACGATCTGCCCAACCCCAACAAGCCTCACATACCCTCGCCACTCATCAACATCGCCTCATTCGACAACTTCTCTAAAAACCGCTGGCACTCCAAAGAGAACCCACGGTTCTACCACTTCAGGTCGTTAAAGATCCCTTACCATACTTCTGACAAACGATACCTTCTGCTTCCTGCAGTGGATAACTTCCTTCTCAGGAAGGCCTATCGCAACAGCAGCCTACCGGGGCGTCGTAAGAACCAGTAGCTATGCCGGTGCCCGCTGAGCGACCCTCGGTTGCTTGGCATTGGCTACAAAAACGTCAATGAACTTTAAACTTAACCCTCATTATTTTGTCCACATTTCGATAACCTTCCATCGACTGTCTTTGGGAACACGGATTCTGAACTATTTAGACAATAATGTAATCGAGAACATACTCCTTCGATGTTATATGTTGTGATTAAAGCATTTAAATTAATTCAATGTATAGTTTATGGATGTAGTTCTAAGTTAATATACAACTAGTTCGTAAGGGATCTCATTTTGTAAAACGACTTGGCCAGCCTGCTGCAGATATCGTATACTAAATTATTATAGATAAAATTTTAAGGTGTCAATCGCAAATAATTATATTTCATGCATAAAATTCGTAGATAGGTTTTGAGTAGTTGATTTTGATGATGTCTATTATACATACATAATCAAATTTTGAATAAAAATTTGAAACACTAGAGTTCTCAAGTCCTCTATTTCTTAAACTAATTGGTAATAAGTACCAGGCTTCCAAAATTTTGAGATATAATGTGATACGTAGAAAACAGTAGATTTATGTTTCAATTTAATTTATAACATGACCTATACATATTTATGAACATATGTCTCTTTATTGACTAGAATAGCTGTGTTTGACAAATAAACTATTTACAAATATTTCTTGTAAGCGAGGGCTTCGAGCTTTATTGTCAAAGTATGCATTTAATACTGTATTTTAAATCTATACTATTTCTTCAATGGTATTAGGACAATAAATGGGAAACTCAAGTGACCATTAAAAAGATAATAATTTTAATTGGTAAATATTTACTGTAGTCTTCACTTTTAAAAGTCGAAACAGGTAACCACATATTTCAAATTTATCGTCGTGTTTGTTGTAAATAAATCAAACAGGTCGGAAGTTGTTGTTTTATTTATACTTAATATTAAAACATGAATAACCACCGAAAAAAAATATTACATACTTAAAAATGTACACACTGAAAGTTATAATTCATTAACTTGGTGATTATATGTGTAAATAGTATGACTAATTACAAAATTATATAAAAAGCAATTGAAATTTAGGAAGACAGTTAACTACAATATATTAATACTTTATAAGGAAATGATAAGGATACCTACTATTTTTGCAAGTACTTTAGTTCATAAACATTATATAATAGCTCTGGACTAAGATGTGGTATATTGGGAAATTAAGATACAAAAATTTTGATTATTTTTGCGAGGATACCCTTTCACTTCCTGTACTGTTTGTAGTTAATGAAGTGTTAAAAGTACTCCCTACTCCCTCGTGAACCCTAGGAAAAAAAGGAATGTTGCCAAAAGGATTTGGTCTGGGCAAAAAAGCAAATGAGTTAAAACCAGAGGCTGGAATAGGCAGCGAGGGTAAATTACTAAAACTAGGTAATCCTCCTAAACTTGGCCCTGAGGGTATAGAAAAGGGTATCTGTGAGCCACTAATGGGAACGATAGAATCCAAAGTTCCAGAATTAGATTCAGATGTTGGTAAGTTTCCAAGACTTGGATTATTCAATATAGGAAATTGAGACAAACTTGAAGCTATTGAACCAGCGTTTGGTGATGAAGATCCTGGAAATGAGCCCCCATTCAGAAATGGTATACTAGGCACGCCCGCGTTAATACCTGAATTTAAGGTATTTGGCAAAAGCGCACCTGAATTAGATAAAGCCTGCAATCCAGAGTAAAAAAACGGTAAGAAAGGTGTACTGAAATTTGGAGACCATGGTAATACCCTCTGAGATGTTTCCTCGTCTGCTGAAATCCGGTTCAAAGTTGCCTGAAAAATGAAACTAATTAGTTTCTAAAACTGTAAGTCAACGTGAGGTTTACATAGACAAACTATATGATGTACTCATTAAGATTCTTAATGATTCTCTATGGTTTTACCAGTGTAACGTACATCCTCGAGAAAGAAACAAAGGAAAGTAAAAAAAAAAAAAACTAATATTAATTATCAAAGTAAAATTATTTGATATATTCAGATATAAAACAAAATTTATTTTACCAATAAGAAGACGAACTTAAGAGTTTTGCTAATCATTGCAATTATTTACGGCTTAACGTTATCGTCGTAAGGATCCTTCTTTGGAATATGTTAGTATCTGAATGATTTGTTAGGATAACTTGAGTTTATATATCAATGTAATACAATAGTAGGCATATGCTAATACAAAATTAGCATTTAAATGTATAATAAATACATAGTTACTTTCATACACATTGTCTTGCATGCTGATGATACCTATTGTTATGACACTAGGGTTGACAATTTACATATCGTTTTAATAGGATAGGCTCCTTATCGGTCAGGTACTTTTGTGTTTACATGCAACTTATTGTAGAATTGTAATGCCACGTAAAAAAAATATTGTTTGGGTTTATTCCTTATTTGGGTTATAAACCTTCGCAGGAGTACATTCACGAACGTTTATGTCACAATGGGATCAAGCGGAATATTAACTTTTATTAATAATGTGATGAATGAATTGAAGGTCTTGTATATTTTTGCAAAAAAAAAAGAGTAATATAGTGAGAGATAAGGACGGAGGAAAGTGTGTATGAAATATATCAAAGAATCAACTATTTACATTAAGGAAATTTAGAGTTTTATTTGTTAAAGTGATTAATAAGATGAACTCAGACCTCAGGGTAAACTTTTGCCTCCGTCCACCAATTTATTTTAATTATCTTTATTAATCCAAAAATGGCTGTTGGATTTTGGATTTATATATCCTATATCTGGAATATAATAGGGCATTTTAGGCGTTCATTAAATAATTTAAATTTTATTGAGCATGCAAGATTAATATTCAAATATTCTATTTGGCAACCCTATAAATCGTGTTCTAAACAAATTGATATGCGTCTAAGTAAGGAAGAGTCCTTATCACTTGATGACATAGAAAACGCATACATTATTCGTAAAGAATAACAGCTAGATATTTTATAAACATAAGAGCGATTTATATCTTGTGCGACTAGTACCTAGGATATATTTATCTTAATTCATATCATATCGTTTTTAATTGGGTCTTTTTATCTTATTAACCCGACTTAAGTAGATAAATGGTGGATTAATTTAAAAAAGTTTTTAGGGTAACAAAGAGTAATTTTAACAGGATTTAGAAAGAGTTGTATGTATGTGTGTTATTTTATTTATATAAATAAATTTTATATTATTAATCATGTTAATGACGATATGGGATTTTAATGACAGAGTATGTTTTGCTTTAAACGATATTTATTTGGTAAAACATTCAAGGGCATTTAGGTACATAGTAGATATACATTTTTATGTCTAGCCGAAGGTCGTAATATGGAATGAAAATGTTATGCGTGGTAAACAACACTTAATTGAAAATTGGGCATCAAACAGGCGCGTTTATACATCCCTAACTAATTACCTGATATTCGAACAAACTCTTACTAAGTTACTATCAATAACAACCAAGAGAACAATCTCTGTCTTAATTAGATTGAGTCTAATGAATAGTCAGTTATTTTATGCATCTTTGTCAATAATTTTATATTTACTTTGTTCTGATTGAAAATTATGTCATCTATATAGGTATTTAACAATTTATGTCATAAAAAAATGCACAATGATTAATTAAATCTAACTTCCAAAAGACGTCGCTACTTGAGACTGAGTTGAAGATCTATCATTGTTCTGATGTAATTAAATACATCATCATCATTGGAGAAATGTGTGAAAAATTTCATTCTGCAGCTTTTATCAATTATAGGCGGTATGAAAAAGTTTCAGCTGATAAAATGGCTATAATAAAATTTACTGCCATTATAGTATCCATATTATGACAAAATACTACATCACTCACTCAACCAGTTCATCTCAGTTACAATAGAACGCTCTGTTGCTGAATTATTATCGGTCATTATGCATTCGTAGGTATGGCAAACCAAACTGGTTAACCAGATGTAGAGTTGGCGCAAGCGGCGCTCTGGTATATCGAGCAACGCCCGTTGTTGCAGTTGCGGAAGAAGCCTCTGCAGTTGGTCAGGATGCCCACGTTGTTGGGCAGACAACGCAGAGCCTGGCTGCAGCTTGGGCAGGAGACGCCGGCCTAGAACAATCAGATATTTGTTAGAACCTTCATTATGTACAATAAAATGAAATGAAAACAATAATTAACTATCTATATAACTATAGAAACAAAACAATAATATGTGAGTGTGTGCCGTGTTTATGTGTATATGTGAGGATGTATGTGTAAAGCTTGTGTGTATTTGTGGGGTAGTGGTAGAGGTTGAGAACATACTGTGTGCTGCAACCTTCATAATCCTTCTAGGATTAAGTTAAGTTATGTACAGTAACACTACTCTTGTAGTACCTATACTAGGTTTCCTATTTTGCCCCAGTGATACAACGTCCCGCCAACTCCAGATAGAACCGTGAGGGTTCAATACATCATATCAGTTCAACACATCAGAGGAAAGGCGTGTTGGACTCCCAGAGTCGTCAGTAGTGGATCCCTTTCCGCCAGGGATGGTGCTGGATGGATTACACCGACTTAACCATTGGGGTTTAACTTCCGTGCATTATGTCTATGCAAGGGATCGTTGTGGCGTTCACTGCAAGTTTTATCATTTTCTGCAGTTATGTACTAATAAATTAACCAATTTCATCCATATATAAAGACATACATTTCATGGTTAATTTTTGGACAAAACTGATGGCTGTATTTATTTTTGTAATACATTTTTTTCGGGTGTAATAAAATTAAAGAAATTAAATAAGTTCATATTTTTTTATCAAATTTAAGTAATTTTGGTATTTAACTAGTTATCGACTAATGAATCGGAAACTAAAAAAAGATACAACTAGTATTAATATCAGAGAATATTGTAATATAAATTCCACTCTACGTTTTTAGCCAAGAGCTTACCTGAGTAGTATAGTTGCAAGTAGTAATAGTAGGGAACGCAGAGAAGAACAGCCTGCTCTGAACGTCAGCCGCCACATCATCCTGGCTTTCTGCGTCACGTCGGCTCCTAGAAGCTGATCCGTTACTTCCAGAAGCGCCTAATGAAGGGAATAGTCCCGAAAACCCGGATTGACCAGGAATTACGAAGGGAAAACCGAAGAATCCAGACGAGCTGGATGAGTTTCCGCCCCCTAGACCGGGTAACCCTGGGATTTGGATTCCTCCAAAGCTCCCTGAAAAGGATGGGAACTGCAACCCAGGTGCTTGTTGACCTGCTATCTGGTGAGCTATCACCTGAAAAATCACAAGTAATTTGAATATAAGAAAAAAAATATAGATAATACTATATTATATTGTCCCATGTATGTCTGGAAATAAAAACAAATGTGCCAACTATGTTCCATGCCTAGTATGTCGTAAACGGCTTATGTATATGAGTTGTTGGGTATGTGATTATGTGGGTGATGAGGGAGCTATTTGCCACTACTTTATCACAATTTTCCATCAAACCCAATCTAGTTTTAATTTAGGTCAAAAGTGGTAAAAGGGCTCACTGCCCCGTAGAATCTGCATAGCCCTTCGGGGATTACGGGTATGATGATATGAGGTACAATTAAGTAAAATGATTTTTAATACTAGCTAAAGTTAATAAATAAAGTATAATACTCACCAGAACAACGAATCCGTAGAGTAAAGTCCTGATTGTTGCCATTTTGGTATGTTTCAAAGTGCAATTAATTTGGATTTGTACCTGATGCCCTAGCTCGAATGATGCTCGTTAGCTGAACCCGAGTATTTATACCAATAAACATGAAAAGGATCCATGTCAGAGTATTGCACCATTATTAGGAGTGTCAATAATGGACGAAATACGTAAACAAATGTCTAGTTGTAAAGAGTATTACAACAAAGCATCATATTTCCATGAGTGCCGTAGGTACCTAAGTGAACAATAATCTTGCTACTTTATATCAATATGTAGGTGACACGATCTACTATTCATTTTAAGACTTTAAATAAAATAGGATGCATATCGTTTGAAGACCTATGTGATGGTGCAGTTGCAAATTCCCTGCAAGCATTCAGAAGATATTTTATGTATAATGTAAATGGGGTTAAGAAATACAGTAGTATTTATTTAAGTAATAAATATAAAGGTATAAAAATATCAAAATAGGAAAAGTAACATTAAAATTTAACGTTGTTTAAGAAAAGATTGACAGCCGATATTAATTCAATGGTTCAATCAAGCTTCACTCTAATTTTCCATTTGTAATTCAGTTCATGTTACAAGGTTTGAGTTGTGGGCAAAAATGATAGAAAACAGCTTCTTATTTCCTCTTGTAAGTTTTCACAATATGCCTGGCTTCTCATTCTATTTAAAATACATTTTTACTCTTCACAAACCTTTGGTACGAAACTAGTGTATTATGCCGAGAGCACATTTTTATTATGCTCGTGTTATCATTCAGCTCTGGGTGGTGTAGTTTAAATTGGATTTCAGCGTTTGTTGGAAAACGAAGAATTTCATTCTTATAAAAAGGTTTATTGTTGTGCAAAGAAACTTGGTATCATTTCATTCTAGCCATGACACTGACGGAACTTATAGACAAGTGGGCAATCCTAGCAGTGAACATTATATACTTAGATTTTAATGTCACTTTGCATTTTGTTTGAAGTTTAGTCTTTTTGATAAAAAATATTTTCTAAGAAGAAAAAACGCAAGATTGAAGATTTTCTTTTAGATCCTCGTCATTTTTATTATTCGGCCAAATTATACAGGTTTGGGTCGACGGGTGAAATCGAGTTTTCTAGATGATAAATCTTAGTTATTCCGTAAGGCTGGGGTAGACCGCCCACTTCGCCCCTTATTTGTCTCCCATATGTGGAGTCACTACAAGACCGGTGGTAGCTCAGTGGTAAGGACACGCGCGTAATAACCGAGGGGTGCGGGTTCAAACCCGAGCACGTACCTCTGGATTTTTCAAATGGTGAGGGAAAACATCGTGATGAAACCTGCAAATTCAAACAAGTTTGGATTTGTAACCATGATCCATAAATTGTCTAATTCCCCTATCTTAGAGTTTATGAAGGTTAGATCGGTAGTCACTTCAATGTAAGTAATTACCGGAATTGCTAAACCCTGGATCATGGTCTAAACAGACCCCGTCTAAAGCACGGGACATAACGCTAGGAAGGTAATGATGTGGAGTCACTACAATTTAGTGTATTAAACAGCAATGCTCAATAGCATAGGCAAGTTGACTCAAAAAAATAATTAGTCAATTATAGAGATTACAAAAAAATATTGCTCACGTATTTTTTTTTTGTTCAGCAAACCAAAAATGACGAAGATACAGCGCTAAAGGTGCGCGTGACGTCACTTGTTCTGTAGAATTTTAGGAACAAGTGATGTAAAAGCGCCCCACTCCAGATCTTTGAAGCGCTGTATCTTTGTTATTTTCCGAGCATTTGATAAAGCAAAAAATACGAACTCAATATTTTTTGATAATCTGACTAGCGGACTAAAAAAAATATTTTAGTCAACTAGCCTATTACGCGGCGTCTACGAGGTGTTGTGCGTGGCGAATAGTGCACGTGCAATACATAGCCTATGTCTTTCATGGTTCTGTTTCATTTCTACAAGTTAGAGGAAAAGTCGAGTAGTAACATGAATTTAAAACTAAGTCCTCTTTTCGTTTTTTATAAGAAAACAGTCGTGCTCAGAATCGATTTCCGAATTAACTTTGCTTGAATTGTTTATTGTTTCAACCAAATTATTAAGTAGAGGAGTGTGAATAATTTCATAAGAATGTGAGATAGGTAAGGGGAGGTAGTAAAAAAAAGAATTATGCAATTATCTGACATCTTATATTGTGCTTGTGTCCTAGGAAGCTTAGCGGTGCTCAGTGCAGCTTTTTCATTGAGCGTTTTCAAAAAAGTTGTTATTGCTTAGAACACATCTCTCGTAAATGTTCCACGCGTGTATTTCGCCTGTACTATTTCTGGAAAAATATCTTGTAGCTAGAACTCATTCCAGAATACCAGCAGCACCTTGTTTTATGACAAGTCATTCAAAAAGGCTTATGCTAAGCAGAGATCTATTTGATGCTGTGCAAAAGTGTCTGAGTTAGCCGTTTTAAGGTGGTGTACATAATAGACATATTTCATTTTATGAGTCTAGGCAACTTTCTTACGTCGCTCTTTCGCAGGACATCACTCACATAAAAGAGCTCAGTTAAATAAAAAAAGGCTGACGTGAATTCTTCGACTGGCTCGATGGCGCATTCGGTAGTGACCCTGCCCCATGCGCCAAGAGTTGTGGGTTCGATCCCCACCCAGGACAAACATTCGTATGATGAATACTTGTGTTTGTTCTATGTCTGGGTGTTAATATCCAATATTTAAGTATAAGTATATTTATATAATACCAGTGTTGATTCTGATATCCGTAACACAAGTGCTTAAGCTACTTACCTCGGAGTCAGATCAATGTATGTGATGTAGTGTGATATTTATTTATTTATTTATTTATATATTTATTTAATTCTTAAATATGAATAATAATAATTACTTCATGTAGGTTTCTGTTGCAAATTCTTTTAAAAATATTACCTATGTCGGTCTGGGATTATCCCATCATTGCCTTACTTGACTTAAAAGGCGACAAATGGTCTATTAGATTTGTGATTATATAGGGTACGAGTTAGCCACTAGTCTCTGCTTTTTCGTAATTTTCCATCTAACTCAACTCGATTGATTCTTCCTAAATGAGGTTTAAGCTCTCTGTTCGTTGGACTCTGTGTACACCGGGCATTATATATGTATAATATAGGAAGATTATAGGCGTGATGTCTATGTACCTATATGTAGGTACCTCCATAATATCTATTTAATCTACAATATATAATATATGTATCTATACTACTTAATATTATAAAGCTGAAGAGTTTGTTTATTGCTTGAACGCGTTAATCTCAGGAAGAACTCAGAAATCATTAAAGAATTTTTCATATGGCCTACGGGCCAGATATGAAAAATTTATGATTCTTTCAATGTTAGATAGCCCGTTTATCGAGGAAGGCCTAAACATTAACCATAAACGCGGATGAAACCGCGAACACAGCTAGTCTTCTATATAAGAACTGTGTAAGAGTACAAATACATGTTACTAATATTATAAACGCGAAAGTTTGTATATGGATGGATGGATGTGTGGATGTTTGTTACTCTTTCACGCAAAAAGTAGTTACTTTATTTATAATAGTTAGGATTTAATTGAAACTTTAAAATAGTATAGTTTATTATACATGAGAATAACACTTAAGCTATGTTTCATGGATGTACCACGCGAGCAACGCCGCGGGCAGAAGTTAGTACGGTATAAACATTACATTTATCATATTCATCAATGTTCATTCGCCTTAATTAACATATTTATTGAATAATAGAAAATAATATATTTATGACATTTAACATATTTAAAAATAATTAAAAACGTGATTGGTGGTAGGCTCATTGTTCTAAATAACTTTTGTTCAAGGACTTTCCTTTACAAAAAATATTCGACCTTTTGTACGTAATAAGAAAGAGCCAATCAACTTTCATTGAAAGAGAATTTATATTTTTAAATATGAATATTCTTAGAGCAACAGCACAATTTCTATTTTGTTGTTATAATAACCTAGCATTGAGTTCAGCTTATCGTTTCGAGAATAAAGAAAATATTTTTACTTTTGCCATTGATGGTGAGGAAAATCTTCGTGATAGGTATTTTATTTAAATTATCTTCTCATATTGATATGTTTTTATTGATAGACAGGTCTAACTAATATGTGAATGACATGATAGCAAGTCAGTTTCTTTTCAGGTATCAGATGGCCTCCACCGAGATTTTAAAATTGATATAATGAGATAGAAGAGACATTCAATAAAACTATTTTATATATTTAACTATTTAGTTACTACAGATGTCTTCGAGGTCATGTCATACATGCCTTGTATGAATTACTCTGGTGTAAAAAGTGCTCGTTTAAGAAACTATCTTCGTTAAGAAACTTTTTGCAACGATATTTTAAAATAAATAAAATTATATAGAAATGATTAATTAATAATTAGCATATACATACATACATGTATTTACTCTTACATAGGCGTATTTACCAAGAAATTAAAAATGTTTGTAATCTGTAGTGACGCACGCACAATATCCGAAAATATGTTTCAATTACCTTTACAAATAAAGGGTCAAATAAAACCTTAATGCTTTTATAAGTAATTTATTTAATTTTTAAATATTGAACAGGATATTGCTATACAAATAATTTAAAAGTATAACAACATCGTGATAGAAAGATTATCAAATAAGCCCAAAAAGTTAACACAAGTCAAATCTGTGATATAATTTAATCTATTAAGTACCATTGTTCAATATGATCTAGACTAGATAGTTTCCGTATAATTATTATATCAAAGAATTTGTTTACAAGAAGCAGCCAATGTTTCGGTCTCGTAGGATGATTGGAAAATGATGTTGGATAATAACATTAGTTGTCGGCTACCGGAACTGCAACCGCCCGCCTGAAAAAAATAATGAATATATGTAGATATACAAAATTCGTCGAATTACATATTAGGGATTGTCAAAATAGATTGTCAGTCCCTAATAAGTGACATATCTAAACTCAAGTTAGAGGAAAGTGAAATAAAGTTTTAGATAAAATGTTCGTTGTTAGAAATGTTATTTCTTTATATTTTTTATTGTATTGTAAATACATTTATTTGAAGAACTGGGACAAGGGCTAAAAGGAGAAATGTAATTGTTTCCAGAACAATTTGAAATTAATTATTAAATTTTCGGTAAACCTTGGTTTTTGACATGTAGCTTTAAACGTAGGGACCGTCAGTTTGAAAATTATTGTTAGACGAGTTTCTTGACTCATCCTAGATTTCACATCAGCCGAAACGATCAATATCAGCTTAATCAACGTTCCTATAAATAGATAAATAATTAATTTGTAAGTATGAACTATTTTTTACCTTCCCCTGTGGAAGTGAAAATCTAAGAATCTGCCTTGATGTTGTTGATTTGCGGATTGTTGTGATGCTCCCCCAGAAGGCGCCGATGCTGAGTCTTGGGGCAATTGAAATACTTCTCTACCCTGGTCACCTGCAGCTCGTCTTCTCCTACTGTTCACGTCAACTGTCGTCGAATTAGCGTCAGTCGAAACTGAGACATTTGCTGGACTTTCAGTAGTAGTTGTAGTAGTAGTAGTAGTAGTTGTAGTTGTATTTGTCGGACTGGCAGTACTGGTAGTATTTGTTGTACTGGGAGTACTGGTGGTACTGGTGGTACTGGTAGTTGATGTAGTAGAATTAGGACGCGGGCCAGGGAAGAAGGGGAATTGTGGGAATCCAGGGAAGTTTATTGGAAAAGCAATAAAGCCAGAGTTTGGTCTGCCAGATCCCGAATTGGAGCCCGGTCTGCCGGATCCAGAATTAGAGCTTGGTCTGCCGGATCCAGAATTGGAGCCTGGTCTGCCGAACCCAGTAAAGCTAGGTATTTGGAAGCCTCCGAATCCCGGGGATGAGGATCCCCCAAATGAGGGAAATGAAGGGAACCCAGGCCGTTGGCTCGTTACATGGTTTGAGATAACCTGCACATGAAGGTGTTATTAATATCATTAGAATGTGTTTTAGTACGTTTTTACTTTATAGTTTATACATTTAAATTTGTTTTCATTTTTACTTTTTGTTTCAAAATGTGTAGGTACTCCATTGTTTTAAGATAACGTAAAGAAAAATATTCAATCGAATTAAAAAAAAATAACTTTCGAAATGACAAATATAATAAAGAACAACAATATATTTTTACAATATCAATGTGCGAGACAGTTATGGATATGAAAACACCATTTTAAGTTTTAATTTCTGTACTTACCACAACCGCGAAGATGCACAAGAATGTCTTTGCAGTGTACATCTTGGGATATTTTGTAACGTAAGTAAATTCATTTGATACATCTCTCCTTTATATATCCAAGATACTTAGTCTAAGAATGGTGAACATAATTCATCAATTGTTAGAAGAGTCGATAATAGTAACAAACATTAACGTAAATGTTTCACTATAGAATAGATGTCTAATATGAATACATCTAAATGTATAAAGGGAAAGCGATTGAGATGCACAGTACCTACTACTAGTATTACTAGTATTGATATACACATATTTACGTCATTCTTATGATTGCTCGAATCTATTTAGTGTTCAATATTATCGTTAATATATCTGTCTTAGAAGCATCTGCTGAAAAAACGGATTTCCGGAGATTACGCCTGATAAGTACATTTTATCAGATGGATTTCGAAAATGATCGAATCTATACCTAAGAAGATTAAGGCAATCGTTTGTAATCTATTGGCTCAATCATCAACGACTCGTGATGAAAATGATGAAATGAACATCTATTAGTCATAAGTTTTCTTCTTTCAACCAAAACAACAAAAATATGTATTAATTTTTATATAGAAAATTTTATATAGAAACTTTCGTAATTAAACAAGTCAACTAAAGAAAAATAAGTACCTACCTCAACAAATTGAATCCGCTTGTTGACAACGGTTTTTCAGTTTTCTCATAGTGCAATCTATTATTATAAAGGTTTAACTACTATTTTAGCTAAATGATTATGGAGATTTAAAAGGCGCTCAAAATTTGTGTTCCCCTATATGGTAAACTGTTCAAATGAAAGCTGTTTTTGGAAACATAATATGTATCATGTTTTTTTTCTTTGGATTTGTAATCGTAAGATATTGTTCATCGTATGACCCTCTCCATTAGGACTCAATTAATTCATTAAAGAGGGTCAACTCTAATTTGATTTTGAGAGTTTAGTATTAGAATGAAACATGTATAAAGAGTAATACTAGGTACCTGTTTCAAATATGGTGGACGTAAATAACATTAGCTAGTTAAATCATTCCTTGCGTTATGTAGAGGAATTCAGTAAACCCTCTTTACTGAATTCCTCTAACTAGCTAATGTTATTTACGTCCACCATATTTGAAACAGGTACCTAGTATTACTCTTTATACATGTTTCATTCTAATACTACACTCTAACGACACTTTACTGACTATTAAAACGTGTGTAGTGATGCGCCATGAAACGAAGTGGAAGTGTAAACTTCCCGCCTAGAACACAATAATGGCTGACACGGGGCCTAAGATATCTGTCCGCATGAGCTCTGAGAATTTTCATTAAATAAGAATATTCGACTTTTTGTTCCGCGCTACTCACTGTGCAATTAATTGAATTTCTCGTTCGCGAAGCTGACGCGTATAATCTTTATGAATGAACTGTGTTCTGGCATTTGTGAACTTTTACAGTTTGTTTTAGGAATGGCATCCTAATGGACATATTGCCTGGAGCCCATGGAGGCTTTTTGGAAGCTTTTTTATTTGTGGCCTTGGATGTCAGTATCATTTAGCAAGGATTATAGATTTGTGCCTAGTTGCTTGACTAGTTTGAACTTTTGTTTTGTTGATTTGGTGGACACTAAATTTCTCGTGCAGTTTAACACCGTCAAGTCTATAAAATTGGCTAGACATCTTAGACTTATAGCATAAAATTATTAAACAAATTACCACGAAATATAATTGAGCATATATACCTATGCATAAATTTTAATTACATATTAAAAAGCATCTTATTAAGCTTATGCAAAAGTACCACCTTAATGTTTTTAACCCAACTACATAATTAATATATCAAGTACACCATTTTTAACCGACTTCAAACAAAGGTGGAGGTTCTCAATACGACTGAATTGTTTTTTATTACATATACTTACATGATGTCACGCCTTTAATGGAAGTATGTGATCTCTGCCTTTTTTTATTAAAACGTCTTTAAATATATATTTTTAAATTTAATTAAATCAACAAGTTTTTAACGATTGGGTACCTTAATAGCAACACATAAATATTATACAGGAGTATTTAAATAGTAGTTAGTTAGTTAGTTATTTAAATAAAAAAAAGTTTTTTAGAGCCCCATATTTTATTTTTTTAATGTTTATTAGATTATATAACTACGAAGGTGATATTTCATATTGTAAAAATCGAGTGATTTTATTGAATATTCAAATATTTTATTTTTAGTTACAAGTTCGACAAAACGAACTACAATTTCAAAATCTAACCGCTGGTATAACAAATTCTGAATCTTTGCGCGTTCTGTGGTTGATTTGCCGAGCTTGGTTCTGCATCTTGAGAAGGCGGATTTGCTGCTGCATCTTGATCGTCAGCTGCACGTTTCCTCCTGCTGGTAGATGCTGCTGCCGAAGAGTTAGCATCATCTGAAGACGAGGAATCCGCAGAACTGGCAGTGGCGTTAGGACGGGGGCCAGGAGGGAAGGGGAATTGGGGGTTGATTGGGAAAGCTATTTCTCCAGGAATGGATGTACCAGGATCAGTGCCGGATCCTCCCGAGCCAGGGCGACCGGGTTGCGAGCCTCCGACGCCCGTGAATGATGCGAACCCGGGCGGTTGGCTAACAACCTGGTTGGCGATCACCTGAAATATAATATAGGGTACAGAGTAATTTTTCAATGATTAGACCAATTGGAGTAAACGATTCCGCTGTATTAAATGCATCAATTAAGTTCCATGAGCTACAAGAGTCCATACATTTTATTGTAAACATTTGTAAAGCATGGCGCGAATGTTATTTGATTTCTTTATTGGATGTTAATTTGTCCCATATTGGTCTGGCACTTAAAAATAATGTGCCAACTGTGTTGCTTGTCTATCATGTCGTAAAAGGCGACAGGCGACTAATGGTATATTGGGTTTTGGGTATGTGATTGGTGTAGGCGACGAGCTAACCCATGTCACTATTTTTTCACAATTTTCTTTTTAACCTAGCCCAGTTCTGCTTTTGGCATCCTGCTGCCTCTTCGACTCTGCCTACCCCTTCGGGGATTACATAATAAGTGTGTATGTATGATAATTAAAATGTAATTAAAATTATGGACTCCGTACATTTTGAAAATAAAATATTTACCCATGTTCGTGTCACTATATCACCGTATCATGTTTTATGGCAGATGGTGGTAATCGATAGACTACAAACTATTAATGAATTTGTTTTTAATACAAACGTTCATGACGATTAGTCTATAGATAGGGAATGCGATATAGGAAACTTTAGGAATGAGATTGTTTAAAGTTGGGGGACCTGATTGGATTGTTTAAAGCTATAGTAATTTCATCTGACATGGTTTTTCAGAGTGTATGGAATAACTATGTCAGACATATATATTACATTATGATGATGATGACCAGTGCTTACCAGAACCATGAAGGCGCACAAGAATACGTTTGCCACGTACATCTTAGTGTACTTATGTCGTAACTCGTAATGATACTAAATTCATTTTGAACCTGGCTGGTTTATATATAGCTAAGATAGTTGGAGGGATTACAATAATGTACATAATTTATCAATTGTTGGGAGTGGATAATAGCAACATTACATTAAAGTTATTGTAAGAGAAAGCGTAGATAGGTACTAAGTTTATAGATAGATTTCAATACAATCGGCTATCTACTAAAATTCACAGGGGTGTTAGAATCTACAAACGATAGAAATAAATTATGTTTTTGGAAGTAAGTTAAATAAATATTGTATATTATTTTAAAAGTATTTCTACGTTTTATTACCTTAAATGCCGCCTGCGAATATTATAGAGGTGTATTAAAATAAAAACATGGTTTTTAGAGCCCCTTATTTTATTAGATTATTACATGCCTATAAAGCTAACATTCCATAATGTAAATACCGAGAGATTTTATTGTGGTGAATATTCATATATTTTATTTTGGGTTACAAGATAGAGCTAACGATTTGTAATGTTAGGACCTTCTAACCGCTGTTATAACAAACTCTCCATCTTTGCGCGTTCTGAGGTTGGTTGGCTGAGCTTGGTTCTGCATCTTGAGAAGGCGGATTTGATGCTCCATCTTGATCGTCAGCTGCACGTTTCCTCCTACTGGCAGATGCTGCTGACGAAGAACTAGCATCATCTGAAGACGAGGAATCCTCAGAACTTGCAGGAGTAGTGGATGTTGAATTAGGACGGGGGCCAGCAGGGAAGGGGATAGGTGAGTTGATTGGGAAAGCTATGAATCCGGGAATGGGTCTGCCAGGATTGGAGCCGGGTCCTCCAGACCCAGGGCGGCCGGGTTGCGAGCCTCCGAAGCCCGAGAATGATCCAAATCCGGGTGGTTGACTGGTAACATGGTTGGCGATCACCTGAAATATGATTTAGGTGTAGAGGTAAATGTTTCAATGATAGAAGAAATTTAAGTAAACTAAGGTCAATGAGCTACAGGAGCCCAAATATTTGTATGTAAACATTAGTAAATAATTTGGAGCGAATGTCAATCGATTCCTTTATTAATTGTTAATTAAAATCAAATTGAAATTTCAAACGTAAGTGTAATTTGAATGCTAAATTTTCCTTTGTTTTACGTTAGGTAAGAATGTATTTTAAAATATTATATTTACGATCGTGTCAAATGGCGTTAGCTATGACGAATAGTTGCATGAATTTGTTTTTGATACACACGTCCGTAAACTAGTCAGTATAGAATATAAAGGAAAATCTAGAAATGAAACTGAAGAAATTTTCAGGGACGTGTTAGACGCAGTATCAGTAATTTTCCATGTACGTTAGATTTCCATCTCACATGGTTTTTCAGTGAGTGTGGAATAACTATACAGGCATATATATATGTACATCAAAGAAATTGAATCTCAATTAGAGATAATAGTAATTATGAGGATGATGATGATGATCAGTGCTCACCAGAACCATGAAGGCGCACAAGAATGCGTTTGCCACGTACATCTTGGTGTATGTCGTAACTCGTAATGATACTAAATTCATTCTGCAACTTGCTGTTTTATATATAGCCCAGATAGATAGAGAAATTACAATAATGTACATTATTCATCAATTGTTGATAGAGTTGATAATAGTGACAATAACATTAAATTAAAGTTATTGTAGGAGAAAGCAAAGGTGCTAAGTTTAGATATACATATCAATTTACAAAATGCACAGGGGGTGTTAATAGGTTAGTTACGTAAAATTAAAAAAAATCGAAACCTCCTTCTTAAATTATGTGAAACACCTTTAAAAGATTAAAGGTATTTTACATTGTGAATTGTCCTAATTAATAATATTGTGAATAAATAATGCAATAAAGAGCACGTTATTATAAGTTAAATATAAATTATTTAGTTCATAAAACTCGACATGACGTTTTATCTAATAGTTAGAGACTTTGATTACGAAACCAAATTCGGGCTTGTACCCATTCGCATCTTGACACTTACCTCATATTTTCTATATCCGTAATTTATTTGACTGGCCCATTGGTCAAGTGGTCAGAGACCCTGGCCACGAAACCAAGGGTCGCGGGTTCGAATCCCGCTTGGGGCAAATGTTTCGTGTGATTAACATAGACATTTGTACTCGAGTCATGGATGTTTTTAAACGTATTTATGTATGCCTATCCGTTCGCCTAGTATCCATAGTAGAAGCATAAGCTTAGTTTGGAACTAGGGAATTGGTGTGTCAGTCTGGAGAATTTATTTATTTATTTATATGGAACTAAATTCAAGTTTTGAGTGTGAAGATGCTGAAAAGCAGCATTACAATGTGGCTTATATTACTTCTAGTTCTGTTTACAATTTTGTACCTAGGAACGACCGACCGGGAAATTGTGTTTGCACTATAGTATTTTCCGACAGATGAAAGTCTATATCGGCTTGTTTGTTGTTTGCGGTTGGGAAATTTCTGTGTGGCCAAGAACAAAGCCATATCATGTTCTGTTGGACTTTCAGAGTGTGGTGAACTGGAAATGTTTTCCTGTTGTTGTTCGATGAATAAACAAATTTTTACATTCATTTTGCGACCAGTTTACGTCTGTTTCACGTCTACGTGAAACTGGTAGACTTGTAGACCATAGGGTTGATTTCTTTCAAGGAATTTGTATTAACAGTGAAGTAAATAATTTTATGTGTGTACTTGTAACACTAAGACCTATAATTTTCGTGATATTTCCAGAAATTTCAAAATGTCATTCAATAAATTGATTCGTAGAGGAGATATTGATTTCTGACATTTCCTTCATCAAAGTTTAATCATATCTTACAGATTGGGGTTGATGAAGGGAGTATCCCATCATATATGTATTTGTATTTGAAATAGTATTTGCGTATAAAAGCTTGTTAAAGGTCCTCTGAGACTTATAGGATTTAAGGTTTTATGAAGAGAAAAATTTATCGCTTCATAGTAGGTTTCGAGGTAGCTAAAAATAAAAGCTTTTGATAAAACAGTATTTAATAACTTTATTTACATAAATATATAGTAATCCATAGTAATTACAGTGCCATTAATCAATATTGGTGTAATTTAGCATCCTTCCGCGGGTACGGGGGAGCAAATACCATTGTTGCAGTAGGGAGCATTGGGGCTTTTGCAAGGTATAAGTATTCCACCTATGGGCTTGCATTTCAGGCGAGTATTGCAGTCGGCGCATGAAAGTGTTGTAGTACCCGTGAAATCACAGGCGGTCCAATTTGGTCCTTGAGTTCCCTCGTTTTGGACTTGGCGACGCACTCTACCCTGGCTCTCATGTGGACCGCCTTGAGATTCGTGGGAGCCTCCTTGAGAATCGTGGGGCCCTCCTTGAGACTCGTGGGGTCCTCCTTGCGCTGCTTGAGATGCGCATGCGACTACGAGAGCGCACTGAAAAAGGAAAATTTACTTTTAGATGACGAATTCTATGATTGTATTTCGGATAACGCTATATAGTAGATATTGAACGAAAAGATTATCTATCTTTTCAAAAGAATTTTCCCAAAGTGTAAAAAAGTTGTCTTTGAGACATACATTTTTGTATTTTAAGAGTAATTTATAGCATAAAATATTGTATACTTTTGTTAAAAATCCTCAGTTTTAGATATAAAGAAAAAAAGACAATAAGTATATTTTATGACTAATTTAATAAATAAGTGAGTTTAAAAAGACGAATAGTGTGCATTATTTTTATTTTTGTGAGGAAAACCTGCCTGCTTTGGCAAACTGCATTCTTTAAAGAACTTTCTTGGATGATAATTATCTTATTGCAGTCGCAGGAACGTATTCAAATACTTGTAATTTTTAAGAACTGGTTCAAAACTTCAAACATTAGGATTTATAAGGACGGATCCGTAATTTATTTGACGGTTAAAGAGGGTACTTAACAGTGGATTATAGAATTAAGGAAGTTTTTCAAAAGAAAGAAAGAAATAATTATTGATAGGCCCAATAAGATTAAAATATGTAGATGATCTAAACATTTAGATCTTTTAATTAATGTCGTACAGGGTTCCCACAAGTTACACAATTTATCAAATGGATGTTGTGCATTCTAGATATATGTTCATATCCTTAAATTATATCTATGAGTAAATGTTTATAGACTATTCATACAATATTTTAAGTTTTATTTTTAAATAGAATTTAATTTGGTGTTTATCAAATCTAAAGGTAAATATGAATATATATTATTCATATTATATTACTCACTAGAAAGGACAAGACACAAACAGAAGATTAAATTGGGACAAATCGCAAAAATGTTCGTATTAAAAAATTAACAAAAATACTCACCAGGAGTAATAGCGTGAGTTTATTCTTGAGGAAAGCCATTGTGTTGGTTGTCATTCACTTGTTCTTATTATCGGCGTTCAATGCGATTTATCGCTTTTATACTCTGTAGCAGCAGTTATCACGATCTGTTTTCAATACAACACAAACAAGGAAATTGTCGCCCTATTGCTGGATTTTCCACCTATGCAGTGAAAGTCAATAGTTGCAAATCTGTTTATTTGTCTTTACTACAGTATCTTCTAGCAGAAGTATATTAATTGAGATAAAGTTTTGAGGTATTTAGTTCTTTATAGCCGATATACAACTATAAGTTTGTATTATTATATTTTGGGAACGTATGTCCAACTTACTCGAAGTTGGACATAAGTTCCCAAAATATAATTGCATATAGTTTGAAAAGATATTAAAATATACCTAAAATATATTTAATAACACAAGTAATATAAATATTACTAGATATGATATGAATTTTATAATTTATTTCCTAAATTTACATTTGTCCCATGTTGGTCTGGGACTTTGGACAAAAAAAAAAGAATGTGCTTAGCATGCCGTAAAAGGAGATTCTCGGTGTTTGTTAACGAAAGTAAATTACATGTGTGTTTACGCCAATCTTGTTGTAACTGTAACATAAACTAAGATAATATAAATGTAATAGTCAACAAATGTACATTTGTCATGGGACCCCCCAGCAGTCATTATCTTTGAGTACGGGGTAAATCCATTGTTTGAGATACGATAAGTGAGATATTGTCTGGAATATTTTTGTTGCTTGTGTATACTTTTTATTATTATTTACTTAACAGAACGCTTGTGACTAAATTAAACTAGTTGTATGTAATAAACTAGTTAATACTAATAAACTAGTTAGTACTATAAGAACGGACATAGGCTGCTTTTTATTCTGGGATTATCTAGCGATTCCAAGAGATGCATGATAGAGTTCGGCAAATCGAATATCACGTAGTTAGAGCCGCGGTAATGTAGTTCTTATATTTTACTTTTTACTGAGCTCCTATCAAATGTCAATAGTATCGTGTTAGCCCTACTGGTAATTATAAGGAGTTCAATTTAATTGAACGCTAACTAAACTAACTAACTAAACTTCACGCCACTTCCCTAGCGGAGTAGGCAGAGAGAACCGAACGCCATATGGCACGATCCTTACACACCTCACTCGCCTCTTCAACATTCATAATCCTTTTCATACAAGCTCTACGGTTTTTATGACTCCTGACATCATCATTGAACGCATTACTGTATAATTAATTAGGCTTTTAGGGGCTCAATGAGTCTAGAAAATAATGTATAATCAATTTGCTTGTTTGGTGAGTGTTAGTGAGTCTAGTTAACTTTGTTGGTACGAAAAACAAAATTGAGACAAAATTTAATGAATGTGCTTTCTTCAGACGTACAGCATCGATTGGTTACGTATCCAAAAATTAAAAAAAAACCTATCCTTTATTCTTATTATCCTATATTAGACCTTATAGGTATTAAGTTGTAAGGAGCAATGTAGCAGATGTAAACTTCATCATCTTCCTAGCGTTATGTCCCGTGCTTAGACGGGGTCCGCTTAGACCATGACCCAGGATTTAGCGAGTCTGAATTATATTGAAGTAACTGCTGATCTGACCTTCGTAACCCTTACATAGGGGTACCAGACAATTTTTGGATCATGGTTACAAATTCATAGTAGTTTGAATTTGCAGGTTTCATGACGATGTTTTCCCTCACCGTCGAGCTAGTGGTATAAATACGTACATAGATTTGAAAAATCTAGAGGTACGTGCCCGGCTTTGAAACCGCACTCCTCGGTTAAGAGGATCCATACCATTTAGCTACAACCGCTCTTAGCAAATGTAAACTTATACACGTATTATTTAATTAAACTACACATACCACTTCATATATTATTTATGTTAAAGTCTTCGTACAAAATGGTCTGTCTTACCTAACTCCTTAATACTGAGGGTAACTCATAACAATGAAAGTAACGTAGCACCCTACATTAGCAACAGACTGAATGGGACTCATGTTAGCGCCCAGGAGCGTAGGCTCAGCTTGTATCTACCACAAAACTTGCTTCATTGTAAATTATTGTAAATGTAATGGCACGAGCCACCATCCGCTGTGCCCATTATGGCATCTAAAGGAAAACAGGGCTGGTGCTAGAGTTTCAGGCGGCATTTATTAAAGAAAGAGGTTAATATTAGTTTGACTGGCCCATTGGTTGAGTGGTCAGATACCCTGGCTATGAAACCGAGGCCTGCGGGATCGAATCCCGCTAAGAGCAAATGTATCGTATGATGAACATGAACATTTGTAATCGAGTCATGGATGTTTATAATCATATTTAAGTATGTCTATCCGTTCACCTAGCATCCATAGCACAAGCACAAGCTTAGTTAGGGTCTAGGGAATTGGTGTGTCAGTCTGGATAAAAGAATGAGACCAAACAATACAGAAAGTTCATTTCCTGAAGTGACCTGACAACTTATCGAAACTTAAACTCTTCGGCGCTACTTCTAAACAACTGTACACAAGTCGTGAAATAAGAAGGTAAATGTAGTTTTCTCTTCGTGACCGCAGACTACACTGTAAGCGAACGACGCGAACGATAACTTCAATTTCCATTTTTTCCACCTGAGTTCGCTCACACCACACAATACAGTGTAGTAAGCGAAAAGACGTAGCAGCGACCAGCGAGGCGAAACATCCTTATCTTCGGTCTTCGATTCGAATACCGTTTGAGTAAAATGTTAGTGTCATAAATGAATATTTATTTAAATATTTTTTTTTTTTTATATTTTGCAGGTATCCATATATAAAATATATATGTATATGTTTATATATTACTACATACATTGATCTGACTCCGAGGTAAGTTAAGCTCTTGTGTTACGGATATCAGAATCCACAGTGGTATAATATACATACTTAAATATTTTCTTTCTTTCCATCTAACCCAGGCCAGTTTTATTGTTGGCTGAATGTGGTTAAAGGGGCCTGCTGCCCTTTTTACTCTGCCTACCCTTCGGGGTTTATGGGCGTGACGTTATGTATGTATTACATGTATTTATGTCATTGTATTACTTGCAGCTCTCAGTAGCGTGCATTTCATATTTATTTTTAGGCAAAAGACTAGGTTGTTCATTCCATTCGACATATTTATTTTGTGTTACTAACGGCAAGGTTATAGTGTGGAAAATTTAATAGAAGTACACTTATCTCTTGTTATTTATCTTAGATACGATTGTTTACATTCGCTTACTCAATAGTAGACTCAAGGGTTGTATACATTTGTTGTACCATGTTGGTCTGGGACTTAAAAATAATGTGCCAACTGTGTTTCTTGCCTAATATGTCGTAAAAGGTGACTAAAAGTATATCGGGTTTTAGGTATGTGATTGTGTAGGCGACAATGTCACTAATCACAATTTTCCAACTAACCCAGCCCAGTTTTATTGTCGGCTGAATATGGTTAAAGAGGCCTGCTGCCCCTTTGACTCTGCCTACCATTTAGAGGTTTATGGGCGTGATAGTATGTATGTACCTATGTAGGTTTGTATTCAATTAATTGGTTGAGAAACGACGAAATAGCTGTTTGGATAGCCCTTTGACAAGTTTATGATGAAGATGGTAATTTATGTTCTAGTGTTATTGATGTTCTTATTTTTGTTTCGACCCTACCTCTAAACTAAGTATTTATGATTATATATCTATTATATTATATCATCATCAGCATGGAGTTGTCCCGGTTGCGTCCGTGTACCGAAGTCCGGGGTCCGCCTTCCTTACCTTACGCCTCCACTTCGGCCGGTCTTTGGCGTCCCTGGCTGTGAGACCATTTGCACGCATGTCATCCGCTATGACATCAAACCAGCGTTTCTTGGGTCTTCCCGGCTACCGCGGCCTGGCGAAGGCGGCATGGCCAGACATTTGTTCCCCATATAGCAAGGTTTTCGCAAAACGTGTCCGTACCAACGTAGGCGACTCTCCTGCAATTTCTCCGGCAATGTCACGAACATGAAGGCTGCCGCGGATGCGGGAGTTCCTGTCGCGGTCCTTCCGCGTCACCCCACACATCCACCGCAGCATTTTTATCTCCGTGACCCGCAACTCTTGCTCGTGTCGCTCAAGTATTGGCCACGTTTCACTGCCATAGAGAAGGATAGGTCTAATAATGGACTTATAGACCTGATCCTTCAACTTAACCGGCATCTTAGGATCACAAATGACACCAGACACCTCATGCCATATTATATTATATATATATACTTTAATAATTAGTATGTTCGTCACACGTATCTACATTTTTCCCAATTGGGATTCGAACCCAAACGGTTAACGTTTGGTTTGATGGCCAGTTCCTAATCGGTTAATTATATTATTGTTTTCGGGTTGGACAACCCTTATGTCAGCGGTAGGCGTGCAATAGTTTACACAATATGTTATATATTTTGTAGGATAGAAAATACAATATAGACTATCATATCTCTGTTTTAAAATTGCGGATCAAACTGTATGTTGGTTTTTAAAGTTTAAAGATCCTTTAGCACTTCTAATAACTTGTTAAACGTCTATTTACAAATGTATCTTATGTTGGTAGACCGATTAAACTTTATTTAATTGTTAATTGGATAAATTAATTAAAAATCCACCAAAGGTTAAGAATTTTCGAAAAAAAATATCCCAATTAAGCGCTTTGTGGTTTAAATGATTACGATCTTCATATCAAGGTATGAAACATTCCTGAAATAAAAAACATTTATAAACATAAAAGTCACCCAGATATGATTTTCAAGATACATATAAATCTTATACAACCAATTTCAAAACGATTGAAAATGAAATTCACTTAAACATAAATAAATTGATCTAAAACATAAAGAGACTTTCGTTTCATTTTTATTTCTCTTTGTTGAGCTTTCATCTAATGTAAAAATGCCGTGAAAACGTGTTCAAAACGAATATGGGTGGATACAGACACACTTAGAGCGTCAATGGCCTCTAATGGAATTGGAACGGTACCTATAGGTACTTAAAAACCTGCCAAGTGCGAGTCGCCGTTGGAAAGGGCTTATGTAAAATATAAAAGATTAAGCCAATATCGCTTAAAATATAATGCTTTTCTATATTCTTTTTAATTTATTTATTTTTATTACTTTTTGTTATAGCGGTATAATAATACACACTCTAAGCATTTCAATTTTCTGCCTGTTGCATTATACAACTAGCTAACAGACAGACAGCGGAGGCTTACTAATAATTAGGATTCGCTTTTAAGTACCTATATTCTTATTCTTAATATATATAAATTACGCGTAACGTTGTTTGTCCGCGTTGGACTCCGAAACTACTTAACCGATTTTAATCAAATTTGCACACCGTGTGCAGTTTGATCCAACTTGTAAGATAGGATAAATAAATAAATATAAATATCAGACTACATCACATACATTTATCTGACTCCGAGGTAAGTAACTTAAAAGCACTTGTGTTGCGGATATCAGATACAACAGTGGTATTACAAATATATACTTAAATATTAGATATTAACACCCAGACACAGAACAAACACAAGTATTCATCATACGAATATTTGTCCTGGGTGGGGATCGAACCCACAACTCTTGGCGCATGGGGCAGGGTCACTACCGAATGCGCCATCGAGCTTGTCTAAATATAGCTTACATCTCAATTAATTAAACCCGATTATGTGTCATTGACTGTTAGGCGGAACGAAATTCGCCTAGCAGCTAGTATTCCTATAAATAATAATCTCATCTTTGTAGTATAAGGTGTGTCCTTCCTAGTTGGGGTCTACCTAGACGTAGGTATATATATTTCGTAATTCTCTTAGCGTTATGTCCTTTGTAACCATTATATAAGGGAACCAGACAAATTGGGATCATGGTTACATATCCGCAGTCGTTTGAATGTGCAGGTTTCATCACGATTTTTTCCCTCACTGCCAAACTAGTGGTTATGTACATATAAAACTAGAGGTACGTGTCCTTAACATTAAGCTATGACCATTCTCGAAAGTGGCTTCAGTATAATTACCAGATTTATTATAATCTATGAGTCTTTACATAGAACAAACGGCCGTCTGATCTCCGTAACAGGCAGGGAAGGAAAAGTTTTTGAAGTAAGTTTCCTCACAATCTTTTTCATCACATGAGGGAGAAGTATGTGTATGTAACGACAATTATTTATGTTCATGAAAGGCTACTTTTAAATATGATAATAATATATAGCAATAAATTCCTATAGGTAGTTTTAGTTAGATAAAATAATTTACTTGCTTATCAATAAGCCACTTCGTAGTAGTAACACTTGTGTGATAATAAAAAAATTTGGAATGTCTTAAATTTAACAGGTGGCATACAAAAAAGAAGTCATTTTCAATATTTGCTTTAATATCAATAAAACATAATTAACATTTGGACTTACAGTAACACGAGAACAGTCTGCTTGAAAGCTCATTAGAGATATTAATCGAAGCGATGTCTTACAACATCGCTCCGATAGTCATCATCAATGTTCTGAACCACTTTTTAATATGCTACATAAAGAGTATTTAAGCAGCACCAGCTTCAGCAGGAACAGCTGGGGCACATTCAGCCGATGGAGTGGCGGAGCATTCACCAAGGTTGCAGTAAGGCAGAGTAGGGTCGGTGCAGGCGCGTAGGATCCCTCCGATCTTGGTGCAGACCATTTTAGTGGTGCAGTCCACGCAGGCGGCGCCGATGGTAGCGCAAGGAGTCCACTGGGGGTACCAAGGGGCAGAGGCCACCCAGGGTGGGATGAACGGGTTGGAGCCACCAGCAGCTGGGGCCCAAGGGTTGCCGGCACCTGCGTCAAAGCCCCCCCATCCTTGGGGAATGGCTGAAGCTACTGCGACCTGCGAAAAAAAGTTGAGTGATGAACAAAAGAAGATGAAGAAACTGATACTACCAAATATTTATTTTAAATTTGCTATTTCTAAACTTACAACAACGCAAAGAGCTACTAAAATCTTCGAAACCATCTTAGTTGTTTTCGTTCTTCGTTTCGTGTGAAAGTACACTAGTTCTGTTTTGTCTGCAGAATATATACTAGCGGTTATTTGATAACAGATTGCTTCGGATAACCGTAGCAAATAAATACTGTAAGGTTTTCCCCAAGGGGGCTGTTAAGGAAACAGATAACATCTGTATCATATGCAAAATAGTTTGTTGTTGACTTTGTAAACTTGGATTAATAAAATGTAAACTTACCTTATAGCGCTGCATAGCCTGCTTTAGTAAAAATAGTTAAAAGTTATAAATACTTATAATATATTAAAAGGTTTTATCCAGTTTAATAGCCAAAATATTTAAATGCAACCTGTTGGCTAACAAACTAACTCGTTGACGTTCACCCTTAGAAAGTTGAAATTATACTAGAAAGTTGAAATATTTGTTATTTGCACGGCTGTTTTCTTTCATGAATTAGGGCGACATTTAAAAATATTTCGGAACCTAAAAGGCTACCAAAGCACTTTGGATTAATCTGAATTTTACAATGTACTACGATAAACGATTCAACTGTTCATTTTATTAAAAATGAATGTAAAGGTATAGTATGATTTTGTTAGGCAACTCCAATATTAACAACGCTACATCAAACTTAGTCCTAGAAAATAGGCCTTTAAATACGAATTTTGAGGTAAATACTTGAATTTTTTATATAAGTTACTTTGAAAGATTTAAAAAGGAACTGTAAAAGTTTTTTGTAAAATCACCCCCGAGAACATTAGAAAAAAAAAGGCTTTTGTTTTTCAAATTTTAGGGAAATGGTAAGTAGTAGAAAAAAAAGGTTTAAATAAAAGCTGTAGAGCATCAGATTTTATAAAGAAATGCACTGTTTATGTTTTCGCTAAAATTAAAATTATCCGAGATAGGGCGGTTAGAAGCTTGGGGATGATAGTAATAGTTCGGTCAATTTCCCATTTTGACTAGAATTGAACATAATTCCTAAATAATTTAAATAGTGATGAAATGAAGTACGCCGCTGTCTTTAGGGGTTTCCTACGTTATTTCGAAAGCCGTTTCACCGATTTTTATTTCATCGAAAACTATTGATCGAACACTCAATTGACTAATGCATCATTTCTACGAAGCTTTAATTTACCGATGTAACGATTCACTGCAAAACTTTTTACCGAAGTCCATTTCACCGACCATACATAGGTATCACCGACATATTGTTTACTCGATGTAACATTTCACCGAATTTTAAGTGTAGGTCAGAAGCTGGGCCACACGAACATCTATCACTCTTAGACTCAAGTACAGACAGCCACACGTCGGGTTACTACATCTGTCAAATTTCCTTAATCGATATTGAACCCATGCTGGGACTTAAAAATAATGTGCCAACTGTATTTCTTGCCTAGCATGTCGTAAAAGACTACTAAGGCGACTAAAAGTATATCGGGTTTTAGGTATGTGATTGAGTAGGCGACAAGCTACCCACTTGTCACTACTTTTTCGCAATTTTCCATCTAACCCAGCCCAGTTTTGTTTTTGGCTGAATATGGTTAAAGGGGCCAGCTGCCCCTTTGACTCTACTTACCTCTTCGGGGATTATGGGCGTGATGTTATGTATGTATGTAAATAATTTAAAAATTAAGATAGCAATCTTTTTTTTATTTTATTTTATTTTTCTATACATAGTTAAAAACACTACTAGCTTTAAAATCTTAAAAAAAAACCTAAGTGGGCGGAGGTTAAATCAAGCTGGTCAGCCCATTTAGGTGTCAAAATATTGTCCTTTGAAATATTTACATAAGATTTCGGCGAAATGTTGACTTTTTTAGTTTTAACAATATATCCTGTCCCATGCAATGTTTTTTATTTAAAACATGTTTATATGTGAATCAAGTTGTCAACTGAATTTTCTGACTGTACCTTATCTCGTTTGCTAAGGCCTGTTTTTGTATTTGATATGTTTGTTTGAAGCTATTCAGATTGCAAAATAATTATCAGTTGGAAATTTTCATAATTTGTTTGCATGTTATTACTCGGTAGTTCATTATATCATGACGTGATTTCATTCACGATGGAGAAAGGGAGATGTTGAGGCAAAGGAAAGATTGGGGATAACAAAAGATTATATTTTAGTGTTTGCAAATATTTTTCGTTATCTATTTAATCCTACACTTGATATATGAATTACTTTATACCATTATGCTACTACATGTAAAAGTTCCTATATATCATGCTAATATTATACCTAAACGCGAAAGTTTGTGAGGATGTATGGATGTTTGCAACTCTTTCACGCAAAAACTACTGAATGGATTTTAATGAAACTTTAGAATAATATAGCTTATAGACCCGAATAACGTATAGGCTATGTTTTATCGATGTATCATGCGAGCAAAGCCGCGGGCAAAAGCTAGTTATACATATATCCTCGGTTATCGTAGATGTAATTCTTATTATTAGACACACGTTTATTTTATTGCAGGATGTGGATGATTACATGATTTTTATCATTTATGTTTTGTACATTTCCGACACTTGTTAGATATAAAATATCTCCGAACTTGTTGCTAGGTTAGTCATAGTGTTCGTTATCTAATTTTATATTCGTCTGTTACAATCAGTCATCTATCTGATGTGACAAGGATGTTTGTCCTACGAGAATTTAGTAGGGGATAAAACTCTGTACAATTTTATGTGACAATAATTGAGTTAAGAAAGATTTTCATAGATTAATTACTGAGTTACTACTGCTATTGTTTTTAGATATAATGTTTATAGTTAGAATCATTTCGATATCTACAGTGATTATGTTTTTTTTTTAAATCGAGCTATTTCAGAAGTCCTCTAAGATAGGAGCTTGAATGATAGGATGATTAGTTAGATATGTCTAACAAAAATATATTCCAAGGTTAATATTCTTGTTTGACATTTTGTTGCAATAGGTAGCCTATGTAAATCAGATAGTAGTTTTAATAATTTTATCACTTTTTGCAAGCATTATGCTCATAGTAGGTTTATTCATAAAGAGAGTTCGCAGCTAGCCGACTTTTTGTTTGCCGTGGACCAAATTATACCAACTATAGAAAACAGTCTGCGAAGAATTCCAGAGACATGGTGTGTAATCATTTTGTTCGCTACATACGTACGTTACTTCAAAGCATGTAAGCCCCTTGTATGCGTTTTTATACAGTTGTAAGCTTTATTAAGGACACTTCAAAGGAGGGAGGAGGAAAGGAATATTATTTATTACAAAGGATAAAAATCTCGTAGACAAAATGTCGTTTGTGTTTAACGAAAATACGCTCTAATCCCATGTTAACGAAAGAGCCTATCGATTTGTAGTCTGCAATGTTTGTTTGAGTACTTTTAAGAGTAGAATAACATCTTCGTAGATGTTTGGCACAATTTAAGATGAATGGCATCCGAAATTTCAATGAAGATCATATGTTTTTATGCAAATTATTATGATTAACATATGGAATAGACGAATTGGTCCTTTTTATATTCGTACATTTGTCGTCAGATTACCTACCTACTCTAAAGCGACAGATCGTAAGAACAATACTATTTATTGCGAATATGGTGACTAGATCTGCATGATAAATGCATTCCTTCATTAATATTTTTTTTTATTATTATTACTTTACTTTTGGAAATATAATTATCGTAGTCATATAGCTCGTTTGATTCACGATATCACACTGTAAGACGTAATGTAAACTGGAATATTTTGTCACTTGTCTGAGGTTGATAAAAATTCAAGTCCAAGGTCGTGTAGATGCTGATGATATTTGTAATTTGTAACTAAACAACACCGTTATCAAAGTAGGTAGATAAAAGTTTTTTAATGTTCTGTTTTAATGCTATACCCAAAGTTAATAATATAATGGAAAAATAGCCTTGATATATGAATGATAATTAATGGAAAAATAGCCTTAAGTATATAAAGGGCGGTAGTTCAGCATACAGCTCACATATACGGCTTCCTCAGATTCGGGCCCGCACCTACCTACCTACCTCTGGATTTTTCAAATCTAAGTTCGTATTTACGCCATTACCATAACAGACTCACTAAATGAAAGTTCATGGTTCAATGGAGGTTTTAATACGGATCCCGATAGTAGTAGATGTTTGTGTAATGAATATGGTTATACTTTGTCAAGTTATGGATATTTATAAATATATTTAAGTCGATGTTCAGTTGTATTAATAGTATATACGAGTATTGAGTCTTTATCCAATAGTTTTTTTATACATATTGGCTATATGCTATACAAATATCTAAGCTATGTTTTTAGTTTGGAGTCCCAGAGGCAATCTAACTAGACCAACAAATAATTTGAACAATTAAGGTGTGTACTCGGATCTGGCTGTACCTATGAGTAACTTGAGTCACATTTCAGACTGTTAATTGAAGTATCAGTATCGGGTAGCATCGTATACCTATTAAACAAAATAGCTCGTTTCATCTTATCACGCATACCATCTTGCCGTGCAGAGTTTGAACTGCAAACATTATGTCATTATTTGCAGCTACATTTGGGTATGAATTTTCCTTATTTTTAAATAGGAAATTTTTATTTCATCATACTCATATTATAAAGAGGAATGATTTGATTGTTTGTTTGTGGTTTGTAATGAATAGGCTCTGAAATTACTGGACAGATTTGAAAAATATTTTACTAATAGACCTACTTTATCAGCTAGTAACATAGGCTATATTTTATATCACTGGAACTGGAAGTAGGCGGGTGAAACTGAGGGGCTTACTCAAAAGCTTATAAAATTTGACGCGTTTCTTGAAATCTTTTGCTTGCTTGCTGGTTGAGAACCTTTCCTTTACACACGTCATTTCTATTTTGCCAAAATTAAGATTGCTTCAGCACAGTTACAGATAATCTCAGTTATGTATTTCAGTCTATTATATGGACTGAAAAGTGAGCCCCACTGATTTTTTTTTTAATAATAAAAAGTACATATCCTATGTATTTTTGGCGTATCGGTGTTGTATTAGTATTTTAAATATTTGGAAAATACCTGTTTAGTGCTATTTACGTATTATAAATTGTATGCTCTTAAAAATACGTTCAATTATAGTGGGTTGTATGAATAAATTAAATCATTGATTATTATATAAATATATTTTGAATGGCGCCAAGAGTTGTGAATTCAATCCTTACCCAGGACAAACATCCGGGTGATGAATACTTGTATTTGTTCTATGTCTAGGTGTTGCTAACACCGCTGTTGATTTTGGTATCCGTAACACAAGACTAAGCTACTTACTTCGGAATCAGATCAATGTATGTGATGTAGTCGGATATTTATTTATTATTATTATTACATATATGTTTGTGAAGCGAAGCGATACCACCCAGCAGTCACCTGAAATTAAATAAACATGAACTACATATGTATTTGAATAAATTAAGCTTCTTATCTTGTGTCTACTTATCACGTTCTGAAGTCATTCACAAATTTCCTGTTAGCTATTTAATGCGTTACATTTCATAGTCAGGTAAAGCTAAAACAGCGTTTTGTTTAATATTTATTAGATCAAAACGTATGTTACAATTCAATTCAATAGAATATAATATGTACTTAGGTACCTATGTATTAATCCAAATACATAACCAGATATTTTAACAAACGCAAGAGTAATTTTATTTTAACTTTCACTGTTTGTTAACATTAATTCTTTACACAAATAACGTACCTACCTAATCCTTAATTACATCTAGCTCATTAGTTAAGTGATATTACGGATGCATACAGTTAATGCCACAATAATGTAATTTAATATGTTTAGTAAAAAATATTTTAAGAGTAAACCAGAACAGCAGAACGTTCAGCGCGCGGTTTCGCAATCAGCTTGTTTTTTTTTAGATAGGTTCACTACGTTAACAAGCAAGGAATGCTTGAGTTTGCTATGACGCAGGCGATAAACGTTCTCGTATTCTCAGATTGCAGCGTTGTGTGCTCCTCTGTCTAGAGAGTAATCCCTTTTGACACGACGTAGGTCAACGAGACGCAATTATAGAAGCGTATCAGCGATAATGAAATATGGCGGTGGCTCAGTGGTAATAACACGCGCCTCTTAACCGAAGGGTGCGCATTCAAACCCGGGCACGTACCTCTGGATTTTTTAATCTATGTACGTATTTATACTACTAGCTCAGCCGTGAAGGAAAACATCGTGATGAAACCTGAACATTCCAACATCCATGGATGTGTAACCATGACCCAAAGTTTGTATGGTTCCCCTATCTAAGGGTTACGAAGGTCAGATCGGCAGTCGCTTCAATTACCTGACTCGAAAAATCGTGGATCACTGTCTACGCGGACCCCGACTAAACACGAGACATAACGCTATTAGGATGATGGTCAGCGATATTGAAATATAATTAAACTTTATACGTAGCTGTATGCATGTGACCCATATTAATAATGCTCTACTTCGCTACCGGAGAGAACACGTGTGATCCTATACTGACCATTGATTTTTAGTTGGAGCAGGACATCTGTCGGGATTTCATACGCACGAGCATCATTTCCAAAAGGATTCTACGATATCAATAAAATTCAACAATGCAGATCAAGATTTTCTTCTTACTTAGATCAGATCATTAATTAATTATAACAATAATTGTCACCTCTTACTCTTACGCACAAGCTACAATCATTCCCTTCATTGTAGACAGTAGAATGTATTTTGAAAGATCTATAGCGTCAGAATTAAGGTCTAGACTTAGATACATATTGAGGTCAGTCGTATCATAGTAGAGTATACAATCGTAGTATATAACTCTATAATCTTTTTATCGTGACTTTTATTAAAGATTCAACGACGCAATATAAAAAACTAACAGGAAATTCCTTGCCAAAAAAGATATATCATTGTCATGCCAGTTAAAATGCAGTAATCTACAGATGACGGGCAGAAACACAGAACCGTTAATGTATGTTTTATAGAGGTGTTCTAGACTATTAAAACAAGCGTTGAATATATTTTATCATATGTTTGGAACGCAAGCTCAAGGGGTTTTGTAACTTTGAAAGTATATATATCCAGATCCTGAATGTAATATTCGACAAACTCAATAGTATCAAATGTATTGTAATTCGGATAATAAGGTCTTGCAAAGTAACAAATCGATAGCCTAATTAGGTGAGGTTACAGAATTCCAAGATACAGTTAAGAGAAGCTCATTAACGTGTTTACATTAGAAAATTCGTAGAATGATCAGTATTATGACTAACATTCATCTTAGTAGGTAACTATCATAGGACTTCTTATAATAGCCGCATTATAATAAGAGTTAAAAGCTTTCATCGTAAAGCATTATAACGAACAATTTGCACAGGTAATTAAGTTAAACTACATTTTAATGAATTGTTTCCGCCATTTGTTCTTAAATGAACAACAACAGTGGAATGCAAACATTGTAATCTCGGAGATAACATATGTGGACATGGGTTACCGAAATGCGCGTGACTAAATCCATATTGCGTAATTTTTGTTTGACCCTGGTATTAGGACACGGTAGGATAAGCCATCGTGTAGGTTGCTTCTAACTACTGCAGGTTATAAAAGCTGTGTCATCGAAAATAATAATTTTATTAAACACTTCAGAGCAAAAATAAAGGGGCAGTTCTCTGTAAACAAGGATGGTAAAAATATGTATACATAGTGGTTTAAAATGAATATATGTATTATGTATGTCTGCTTTCATCGTCCTGTACTTTGAAAAACGTAGGATAATAAACTGTTTTAACTCATTTCGACTTTCGTTTGATTTCGCCTTCAGGGCCCTAGCAACGAGTGGGGGTCAATTGTGGGACAATATTGGTAATATAGCACATGTCAAAGTTATTATAATCAATATAACGTGTACTGAATTAGTGTATATATCGACAAAAAGTATTCAATATTCATGTTTAAAATACAATTCCTACATATTTACATATATACATACCATCACCCCCATAAAAGGGTAGGCAGACTCAACTGGCTCCTTTGACCACATTCAGCCAAAAACGAAACTGGGCTGGGTTACATGGAAAATGGTGAAAAAGCAGCGACAAGTGGCTAGCTTGTCTACACAATCCTACCTACACAACAACTATTTGATAAAATTTATTATAAAATACATACATCAGTTGGATACAAGTTAGTCTTTGTATTAGGTGTAGTGGAGCTGCATAGTCGCCATTCATAGGTGGCAAAATAAGTTGGGTCTGCTTGGTACTCTCGCACAGAAAAGCGATGTAAAATAGCGCCATCTGTATACTGTGTTTTGTTCGATGAGTGAGAGTGCCTCAGGCCCAACCCCTTTAGTGGCAGGCAACACGTCACCAATTCCTTTATTGCTGTTGACTATGTGTGGCGGTGATTACTTACATTCTGATGATCCGCTCCTTTGCCGTTTCCAATAAATTAAAAATATCTAAAAATAAATAAAATATAGTGCAATAAAGTTAACTATTGTCAAGGAAACACCGCAGGCTTTGTTTTATTTTCCCCATTTTTACTTGCAAAATAATAAAATAAAACGTTGTTGAACAGGATGTTCGTATATTCTATTTAATGTGATATAATATTGATAATTAAGAATATACACCAACATCCGTTTCTTGTTGTTAATTGTTGATATGAAAGGCAAATATCCGGCCGTATAATAAACTCGTTTATAATTTGTTTTGGACTTTCCTTCATTTACTGCAGTATAATTTGTATCACACTATACTGAGTCATTGTTATGTTCGCAAAAACATTTTGTTTGAATTAGGCTTACTCCATTGCTTGGTTATCTCGCCAGAAGTCATTATCTAGTGTTATCTCGTAATTGCTTGTCGAGGTATAAAAGGACGCGTCTCAACAATTGTATCAAATTGTTACGAACGAGCTCTTATGTCACGCTAGTATTTACGTGAATAACGAACGAATTTCGCTTTAGATTAGTGGATCATAAGGCATTCACGATGAAGATAATTTATTTACTTTTGATTGTGAGTTATAATTTTTATACATTTATGTAGTTCAGTGGGTTACGTATGTAACATATCTAATTAGTATCCGAAAAAAAAATTACATTTAATTCTCAAGTGGCATTTTTGGCGGTATTTAATATTTCTTATGTGAATTCGTAAAAAAAAAATTCAAATTAAGAATGGATAAATGTTCTAATCAATAATAAACGTTATATTTTATCTTTTTTCATACAAAAGTGAGATCATGCATATTAAATAAAAATTAAATGATGTTTTATCTTATGTTTTAGGTCTGCTTTTGTGTGGTGACTGCGAAATATCTTCCCGACGATAGAAAGCCTTCGAGGGCTTTGTTATCGCGATCCGATACATCCGAGTCAGATGAAACAAAACCAATAATAGAAGACAACGACAGTGATGATAATGATGACGATTATGATGAAGATGACAACAATGACAACTCGTTCGAGCGGAAGTTGCAAGAACAAGAACGCAAATACCAAGAAAAATTGGAAAATCTAAGGAAAAAGGAAATAGAGAAAGAGGAAAAGATCAGGCGCAAGTTTGAAGAAGCAAAACAGAAGGAAGAAGAGAAGCAACGGAAGTATGAAGAAAAAATGGCTGAGAAGTTACGTAAAGAAGAAGAAAAAAGGGAAAAAGAGGAGCGTAAGCGCCAAGAGAAATTAGAAAAAGCAATACAGAAACAAGAGGAAGTAGAAAGCAAAAGACAAGAAAAACTCGAGAAAGAAGAAAGAAAAAGACAAGAAAAACTCGAGAAAGAAGAACGTAAACGTCTTGAGAAACAACGCAAAGAGTTAGAATATTTGAATAAGATGGCGCAAAAGACCGAAGAACCTATCTCAGCAGAATCTGTGGAGGAAAATGATGCTGTTGATCTGGAAGATGTTTGGAAAAGCTATATTTTCGAAATATATGGATTGAACGTGAACAGTACCGGTTTAGAAAAGCATTTAGCAGTGCAAAGGTATTTGCAAGAACAACTAGGTCTTAATGCCAATAGCACAAAGAGTGATTTCCGTCAAGCTGTTATTGCTCTACTGCAAATGAAATTACAAAGTGATAATGCCACTCAAGATGTTATAAGGAATCACGTCTTAAGCCACGTCAATGCTGTTGCAATGCAACAGATACAGGCAAGTTTAGAAAGGAAATTGGAAAAGTGGCACAATAAGACTATTCTACTGAACGCTTTGAATGTAACATCTGCATCACCCGAAGTGCAGTATGTTGAAGAACAGATAACTTTTATCTCAGCCATATCCCAGTTTCTGACTAGCATTTTGCCAGATTGGCTGACTGGTGGACCGGCTCAAGCTGCATCCAATTCAACAAATATAAATGGTGTGGCTATCGATACTGTTCCTTCGGCTGGTGTTGATGGATTAAGTGCGTCTCCTTTCGGTGTAACAAACAATGGACAAGCAGCTGTTGCTCCTGAAGCGATCTCCGGAGTTGCTGCGATTAGTGTTGAAGCGAGTGCTGTTTCCACTGATAATGTGTCACAAAGTAAAGTCAGTGGTAACACCGCTGCTTCTAGTGTTCCTTCTAATGGCCCAGCAAGTAGCACTAATAGCGTTGAATCAAGTAATAATAACGTCGCATCCAGTATGCAAACAACTGCCGTTAATAATGGAGTAACTGAAGTTGCTGCTGGAAATGCTCTTTCAAACTCTGCATCCGCCAATGTTGCGTCCAACAGCCAAGCAAGTAAAGCAGACAGTGGTCTCTCCGGATCAATTGGTGATGGTGCTACTGGATCTAGTATTATTTCCGCAAGCGTTTCTTCTAATGGACAACCAGGCAGCACTAGCAGTGGTGTTTCTCAAGTAGTGGTCCCTGGACCGGGAATTTCTCCGATTGATGTTACATCAAATGGACAAGTAAGTGTGACAAGCAATGGAACCTCTGAAACTACTGCCACCGGAAGCGGTATATTTACTAGCGACACGTCAAATGGGCAAGAAAATGGCGTAAATAGTGCTGATTTCGGAGCTGGCGTCCCTGAAGATGCTGGGATAGGCACCGCTCCCTCTAATGGCGCATCTGATGGAAAATTAAGTAGTCCTAACACCATTGCTACCGCAAATATTGGAATCGTGTCGCCTAGCATTGCATCTGTCGGCCAAGCTAATGATATAAACAATGCTATTTCTGCAACTGCGTCCGTTGATGGCACAGGAGTAAGCACTGCTTCTATTGACATTCCGTCTAATGGACAAGCAGTTACTACTAACAATGTCGTTACTCAACTAACCGTAAGTGACTCCACCTCCGACGCTGCTGTAACGAATGGACAAGTTAGTGGCGTAAATAACGTTGTACCTGAACTGATTGTCCCTGACGGCAGTGGATTGAATACCGCCCCTATTGACGTCACATCTAATGGACAAGAAAGTACTGTAAATAACGTTGTTTCTAAAGTTATTCCCGTCGATAGCACTGGATCTAATGCTGGTCCTGCTGAAAATGTATTGAATGGTCAATCGAATAGTGGCGATAGCGCAATTACTGGAGCTTCTATTCCAAATGGCGCTGTAAATGTTGATACTGAAGTTACTGCTGGTAACACAGGATCAAATACTGCTTCAATCAATATCCCATCAAATGAACAACCAAGTGCCGCAAATAGTGATATGGCTTCCGCAGGCAGCTCAACATTCACTGCTATTACACCTGATAGCCAAACAAATGTGGTAAATAACGCAGTCTCTGGAGTTGTTGTTACAGCTAACGTCACTCCCGTTGATACGGTATCTAAAGGACAAGCAAGTGGTACTAACACAGAAGTTCCTGTAGTCGCTGTCACAGACGACGCTGTGATCTCTGATGTATCCACCAGTAGCCAAGCGAATGTTGAAGACAATGTTGTCGCTGGTGGTGCTGGACCAGTTGCTGCTGCCATTGATGTCACATCTAGTGGGCAGTTAAGTGACGCTAATAGTGGAAACCCTGACGTTGCTGCAGCTGGAAACGTTGCTACGGTCAACATTGCAGCTAACGGACAATCTAGTGACGCAAATAATGGTATAGTTACTGGAGTCACTGAAGCTTCCAGTGTTCGATCAAGCGTGGCTCCTGCTGATATTGTATCTAACGGACAAGGAACTGACGTGAACAACGGTATCGCCAATATTGTTTCTTCTGAGGTTGCGTCTAATGGACAAACCGTCAGTGCTAACAGCGCTGCGTCTGACGTCGCTGTATCTAGTGACACAGGATTAAATGTGTCTAGTTCAAATGGAGCATCTAACGCACAAGAAAATGGAGTTAGCACTAAAACAATATCTGAAAATGAAACGGTCGCTAACACTGGATCTATTGCCATTCCATCTGACATCACGACAAATGGAGAAGCAAACGTGGTTGACAGCGTAGCTTCTGCTTCTGCAAGTGTATCAGTTAGTAGTACTGGATCAAGTCCTATTTCATCTGACAGCACATTAGTTGACCAAACAAATGATGCATCTACCACTTTATCTGCATCTGGAAGTGTAACAACTACTGGAACTGAGGTTGCTTCCTCTTCTATAACATCTAAACAAGAAGCAAGTGTAAATAGCGCTGATGGCAATACTGGATCCAACAGTGTTATTTCGGAAGTTGTATCCAGCAACCAGGCTTCTTCTACAGGATCAAAAAATATTGAATCTTCACCTGCAGCTGTTACTAGCTCATCGTCTATTGCTTCTCCTGATGTTGTTACCGACAACACGAATAACAACGCTGCTAAGACTACTGCTACTAGTGTTAGTTCTGTTACATCTGACTCCGTTTTGTCTAACGATAATGCTCCGGTTCCTAATGTTGTTGTTGAAACTGTATCTTCGGATGTCACATCTGCCCCTGCTGCAGAAACTAGTACAAGTGTTGCCATTTCCACTGGATCTGCTGCAACTGTCAACTCCGAGCCTGCTACATCACAAGTTATTTCTACAAATCCTGCCACGACTGTCATCGAAGATGCTGCCACTCCTATTGCACCAATTGATAGTAGCTCGTCGGCCCCAGTTGTTAATGCTACTACAGGAACTGTACAAGTGCCTTCTGAAGCATCAAATGTTGTTATTACCGGTTCTGAAGCAGCTGCTAGCACCATCGTGTCACCAGATACCACAGTATCTGATGTAAATGTCACTACCAATACAGACACAAATGTTTCTCTTACTACTGAAGCCAGCGTTGGCACCCCATTAACAATGGAAGCCAGTGAATCATCGACAATTATTGCACCAATTGATAGTAGCTCTTCGGTCCCAGTTGTTAATGCTGCCACAGAAAATGTACAAGTGTCTTCAGGAGCTTCAAATGTTGTTATTACGAGCCCTGAAGCAGCCGCTAATACTATCGTGTCGCTTGATGCTACAGTATCTGACATAAGTGGCACTACAAATACAGACGCAACTGTTCCTCTCACTACTGAAGCCAGTGTTGGCACTCCAGTAATAACGGAAGCCAGTGAATCATCGACAATTATTGCACCAATTGATAGTAGCTCTTCGGTCCCAGTTGTTAATGCTGCCACAGAAAATGTACAAGTGTCTTCAGGAGCTTCAAATGTTGTTATTACGAGCCCTGAAGCAGCCGCTAACACTATCATGTCGCCTGATGCCACAGTATCTGATGTAAGTGGCACTACCAATATAGGCACGAATGTTCCTCTCACAACTGAAGCCAGTGTTGGCACCCCAATAACAACTGTAGTAAGTGAAACAGTGGACGGTCCTTCAACGGCTTCGCCTGACACAGTTGTACCTGCAGAGCCAGAAACGCCAGCTGTAAATGGGGCACAACTAGCGCAGAATGTCGTTATCCCCGAAGCTTCTGTACCTAATGTGTCTGTTCCAGTACCAGCAGAGCCTGTGGTAGCCGAAACTGTGGCACCTGAGGCATTAGTACCACCTGTTGAGCCCGGCGCATCTATAGTTAATATCACGACTCAGTTGTAATTTATAAAATGTATTTAGAATTTTGCTTTTCTATATTTCTAACATGTTAACTTGTATATAGTATTAATAAATTAGTCAAATTAAAGATTTAGATACTGAAGCAATCATGCATATTTTATTTTTCCTTCCAGAAATCACTTCATGATGTTGTTGTTACATAGTTGTTAAAATAATCGAAAAAAATCTATTATAATATTTAATAAATTGCCTTAACGAACCCAGTATTGTATAAAATGTGCAGGTATTGTATAGAATGCCTGGATTATATACTTTGCCGGTAACATAGTTACCAAAATGAGCAAATGTACTAGTGGCAATAATAGGTGATAATAGCTATAACATTTTATAATAAATGAGTATTAGGGATCTAAACATACTTTAGTCTGATTTTCGTATCTATCATGTATCGTAGCATTCGTATTAAGAAACAAATGTAAGACGCTTAGTGTTCGATATAATACCGACGGGGTTTTATAGAATAAGCTGTGTAATAAAACAAGACATTTAATTTAATTCTATTATATTATCTACTAATGACTTTTCTAACAAATTCTTACAAATGTTTGGTTTAAGGTAGGTATCTCTAAATGGAATGCACAATAGAGGTAATTTCTCAATTATAATCTAAATTATTAATGTTATCCAAGGTACAATACTTAGTTTCATATAATTTAAATAAAAATAACAATATTAGGTAAAATCAAGAAGTAAATAGGGATATTTAAACCGACTTAAAAGAAAAGGAGGAGGTTCTCAATTCGAAACTTTTTTTTATGTAACTGAATGCTAGAATTTAACACTAAATTCACTGTTTCTGAGCCACATACGAAATATTTTTTATAAGTAACTGGTTGTGTGTCTCGTTACGCCTTTACTCCTATTTACATAAACATCTTGGTTGTACCTAATAATTATATTAAAACAAGTACTTATAACTAATATTAAACTTTGTCATATCCAGTATTTGTTTGCGGGATTGGGTGGAGGGTTTGGGTAGCTATGTTGATTGAGAGGATCGCTTATATTTGGAAAGGAATACGGATCATTCATGTATTTATATTCACTGGAGAGGCCGGCGAGGCTCATGTTTAAGGAGTTGTGGGACGGGCTCCAGTTAGCAGCGGCTGAAGGGTCCACAGGTACTTTGGAGTAGTCAGCAGGAACTTTTAGATATTCACTATTTGGTAACGCTTTACTATAATCGTCGTTGGCAGGTTTAACGAAAGCGTCTTCCCGTGGTTCGATCACTTCGTCACTAGCGACTTTTTCGTCACCGTCAGCTTCTTTAGACAAATAGTTTATAGGCTTGTTGTAGATATCGTTGCTTGGATACCGAGCGTAGTCGTTTCTTGGTACAGCGGCGTCTAGTATCTGGCTTGGCGTTGAGCCGTTGGCGGTAACTAGATGGCCGAAGGAACTGGATGTGCTTGGGAAAGCAGCGTTTTGGAAGGCTTGGTTGAGATGTTGTGATTGGGCCATGAGTTGGTTGTAGTTTGCATATTTCTGGTGGTGCCAGGCGTCGGCGTGCTGCGGATGCTGGGGCAGCGAGGGTATGTCCCCGGCGGGGTACGGGCACGGTATCTGCGGCATCGGTAACGCAGAGTAGCTGGCCAGGCTAGGAGCCGAGTTGGACCCAGTATGCTTCCGAAGACGCGCGCGCCGGTTGGAGAACCACACCTGAAATTTGTAGATTGTTCTTATACAATGTTTGTTTGGTCTCACTCATAACACTACTTATAGAAGAAACGGCGTTTAGTGCTCGTGAATGTATAAATACGGTTTATGTTCAATAACTTTGTGCTATAAATTTATTTAGTAAAATTGACTACATATCATCTTCCTAGCTTTATGTACACTGCTTAGACGGGGTCCGCTTAGACCATGATCTAGAATTTGGCTAGTCTGGTAATACATTATTGCGACTGCCGATCTGACCTTTGTAGCCCTAAGATAGGGGAACCAGACAATTTTTGGATCATGGTTACAAATCCAAAGTTGTTTGAATTTGCAGGTTTCATCAAGATGTTTTTCCCTAACTGCCGAGCTTGTGGTATAAATACGTACATAGATTTGAAAAATCCAGAGGTGCGTGTTCGGGTTTGAACCCGCATACCTCGGTTATGAGGCGCGTGTCCTTACCATTGAGCTACGACCGCTCCCCTAAAATTTACTACATAGGTTGGTAATTGAGTAGCCACTTGCGAATCCAACATAGATTTTGCCATGATTTAGTATTTGCTGATTAAGAAAGTCTACAACGAAACGTCTCTTAAAATATTATATGTATCTCATGCCTAAACTTGTTTCACAAGACTAAGTTTGAAATAATTTCCAATTTAATTGTTATCCCAAAAAAATAGCAAAGGCAAAGTAAAAAGTGGATATTTCAGTCAAATAAGTCTACTTAAACGAACAAGATTTTTTACTTAGTCTGTAAGAGATTCTTGTTGGAAACTTTGGTTTTAGGTAAATAAAAGATGTGCTGCAACTTTTTGTCTTGGTGGTAAATCACATGGTTCTTTTGGCCTTTTAGATGAGAGCCGTATTTTTATTATTTTTAATTGTGTCGATCATTCTACAATAAAATATTTACAGGTGAGTTAGGTATTCTCTGTTCTATAACTTTTAAAATACATGTATAGCTATTCATGCTAATCTAATTTACTATAGGTATAGCCTATTTTTCCTCTCAAAATAATACTCGTTTGAGGATTTAAATCAGTGTAGGTATATATCATTTACATAGTACGACAACTAAATAGGTATTAATGGAAAATTTTACGACAGCGCCTTTGAAAAAATCGACATAGGTAATTAAATTAAGTAATTACCTAACAAGAGATTCCCTTAATACCTTTAAAAAGTTTTTATAAGGCTTCTTTGTCATACAAGGGATCCAAAGTTCCTACAGTTTTGTTACTAACGTAGGCGAAAGCCATGAATTTTAGAACCAACAATTTACTAGGCGCTACGCGAGACCAAAATGTTAAATTATATGATAACGATTTGACATATATC
This sequence comes from Glyphodes perspectalis, assembly GCA_951394215.1. Classification (NCBI taxonomy): domain Eukaryota; kingdom Metazoa; phylum Arthropoda; class Insecta; order Lepidoptera; family Crambidae; genus Glyphodes; species Glyphodes perspectalis. The sequence goes on along the minus strand of OX596214.1, from coordinate 7,650,515 downwards.
GTATATTCGTAGACCAGCGAAATTGAATTTGAATTTGAATTGATTACTTTATCATTAGAGCCTCGAAATCATGCGAAGAGATATCTTCCTTTTTTTTAAAAAGGCGAAAGCAGATCTACATGCTCTGTCTCATGTTGGCTTCGGACTTTAGAAATAATGTACTGACTGGGTTCCTTGCTTATGATGTCGTAAAAGACAACTAATGGTGTATTCTTGGGTAGCCACTTGGCACTCAGATTTTTCACAATGCGCTACTAATCCGACATATGTTTTTAGATGAACGTTTTCTTTTGGCTTTTTATACTGCGTATTCTCTTCGCGGAATGCGGGCGTCATAATATGTGTGTAGAAGCCATACCTGTATTCGAGCCTCTGTAAGTCCAGTTTGAAGAGCCAGTTCTTCCCTGGTGTAGACATCAGGGTACTGCGTCCTATGGAACGCCCTTTCTAAGGCGTCCAGCTGCTCGCCGGTGAAGGTAGTCCGGGACCGACGCTGCTTCCGCTTCAGGGTCAGGCCTGGTTCTGACTCGATATCTGAAGAATCTGAGCCTCGACCTGCAAATAAGAAAAAAAGGTTACGATATGATATACTCGCGCACGAGAACAGTAGTAGGTTTTTTCATTTTTCATGCTTATCAATTGCGTGTAGTTATGTGATAAGAAAATTTATATTTTTCTTGGACGAACCTTTAGATTTCAACGATGTTTTCTTACAAGAAGAGAAAATATAACAAAAGACTACAATATCAGATCTTGTTAGGCATAGCGATGTATGCCTAAGGTTTTGAGTATTTATACTTCCTTAATAGAATCTAACTAATTCCATCTGAGGCTCTCCTAAGATCTAGAACATGGCATGACTAAGAAACTAATCTTCAAAAGGTTTATTTCCGATGGGAGGTTATAATTTATTTGACATTATATTGCGGTAATTTGTCTTCATCTCTTTTTTTGAGACACGCGTTATTTATTAAGCGAGTGTTTTTTGTAAAAACCCACATCGTGTTTTAATTCGAGCAAATCAAGGGTCGTCAGGCGCGGGTCGGGCGAACTCATTTATAAATCGGTAGCGGTATCCTACGGAAACAGATTAAAAAACTGCCTCAACAATGCGCGGCTTTGCCTTAAAACTGATTTTAAAAAATGCGGCTTATATTAATAGCCTTTTGAAAGAAGTCAAAATTGAATGAGATGAAAAAATAGGGGCTCAGTGTGGCGCGGAATGAGGAACACCCATGGCGGCGGCTTTGTCGGCCTCTTTGCGCTCGGTGACACTTTGGCACCATTCAATATTTTGGTCTCGCAATCTGGATTTATGACATGTAAAACGAACGCGAGCTAATACCGCGAGCGGTCCGGTTAGAATTTATTTGTTAAAGGCGAAGTCGTAAATAAATAACTTTTCATCGCAATTTCCGAGTTGTTTGCAGGCGAAATCGAATATTTTTGATTAATTTTAACGAAATATTTCACACTATTTTCTTTATTTTCACCTATGTTGTTTGCAATTAGATTATTTGTACGGTACATCAGAAAGCATAGTATTTACCTATTAGCCAAGATCACATTGGGTAAATATTGCGTTGCCCAAATTGTAACGTATAAAGTAGTAATGAGTTTGAGCCTAGGTTCAACTTTATTCGCAGCTGTTTTAAGTGGATTTCTTATATATGTATAACCATAGGTTGAGAAACAGCTACATAACAGGAATTAGATTAAGAACTATCAATTATAATAATAACAAATAACATGTAAGCATTAGTATCTAACTTTATGCTCCATTGGTTTATTCTCCTCGGAAATACAAAATTTTGGCGCATAACATTAATCATGTCATCATATACCAAAACCCGCGAGCCAAAGTCAACGGAAACCGACTATTAACTGTCGTAGGTGTAGGAAGAGCGTAAACGCACGAGGCAACGTATCCGACCACAAAGGCTGCGACATCGAATAAAAAACAACGTATTGTAATAAAATGATTTACATTGCTCAAATTCTCTGGCTTCGAGCGAGACAGGGACAGATTTATTTAGCCTTTTTTGTTCCCAGTCCTGATCTTAACGTATGAGACTAAATGACTCTCGCGCACCGAATCGTTCGAGAGCGAACTTTAAAAGGGCATCGTAAAGTTCGTTTTGGTTTTCGGGCGAATGTAAAAGAAACTTAAAAGGGATTTTATGTTTGAAGAAAGGAGAGAGGCTTATGTGTGCGACGTGTGTGTGAGGGGATGGGAGAAACATTTGGCGATTGCCGAAATGTGACCCCGTGAAGATCGCGCCCGAGCGAAGTCGTAATTTGAAAGTTGAAAGAGCGGCGGCGTTTTAACACCTTCATAATCTGGGCTCATTAAAAACGCCGGGCGGGCCTTTGTTTCAGCGGGTTGTTTCAATGTTAACAGATGGTCGGATTGGCACGCTGCTTGTGGGCGTAGGCTGTTTATTATTTGCCGCAAATGCCATTTAAATCGTGTTGATAATTTATCGGCTCTTTTGTAGCATCTGGAACTTTTTGACGTTCAAATTAAGTGAGATAAGGAAATTGCGTGGTTATTGAAGTAGAAACGGATTAAGACTCGTATGAAATGGCTGCAAGAGCTTAAAAGCTGTGACAAGAGCTTTTTGGCATTTGAAAATAAAACGTCGATCTGCTTTTAACGTGATTGCATTCCCCCACGAGTAGGTACGCGATACATCTCTACCGCTGTACACTAATCCTTTTCATATTCAATTCTTATGAATTCGACTTTATGTTTCCACACGTGTTTATTCGATAAGCTGCGGCATGAAATTGATAATTCGTCATATAGCGAAAAAACTAGTACAAGAAAATAATCTAGATTTTTTATTTTCATTTTCTGACAATTTAATTTAGGGCTGTATAAAAAAGAAGTACGCTACACTTTCAACCGATATGGTAGCTATAATATTTAAAGGTTTTTTTTACAAGATGAAGATCGAAGTTTACAGTGTGTGTACTGTAACCGTTTTTATAGTGACTTTAATAAATTGCTATATATGATTTAATAATTATTATGTTCGTAAAAATATATCTTGTATGTACCTACATATATGGATCATAATTTTCTCAATCAGTACGTAGTTTACATGTTTATAAATTAAAATATTCCCAGATTGAGAAACGCATGCGCATTGTCATATTGTCATATGACAAAAATCTACGATAACTACATACTTTATTTATCGTCCTAGCGTTCTGTCCCGGGTCCGCTTAGACCATGATCCAGGATTTAGCGAGTCTGGTTATTACATTGTAGCGACTGCCGATCTGACCTTCGCAACCCTAAGATAGGTAACCAGACATTTTTTGGATCATGGCTACAAATCCAAAGTTGTTTGAATTTGCAGGTTACATTACGATGTTTTCCCTCACCGCCGAACTAGCGGTATAAATACATCGATTTGAAAAATCCAAAGGTACGTGCTCGGGTTTAAACCCGCACTCCTCGGTTATGAGGCGCGTGTCCTTACCATTGAGCTACCACCGTTTTGCATTAGTAGTTTACAATTTCAAATACAATTTCAAAATATCAATAGCAACCACAAAAGTCGATTTCAGTTACATGCGTCGAATGAAACTAATATTAATTAACATTGATTTGAATATTCTACGTGATCAGTATTTCTAGCTAATTAGATATTATCTCTATCAGTTTAGCCCTACAAGTTTAAGCGGCTTATAAATAATTCCAAGCAGCTTATAAATTATACATACATAACATCACGCCCGTAATCCCCGAAGGGGTAGGCAGAGTCAAAGGGACAGCAGGCCTCTTTAACCACATTTAGCCAAAAATAACACTGGGCTAGGTTAGATGTAAAATTATGAAAAAGAAGTCGCCTTTTACGACATGCTAGGCAAGAAACACAGTTGGCAAATTCTTTTTAAGTCCCAGACCAACATGGTACAAATATAAATTATGATAATTGGTATACCTAGTCATAATTAGCAAATACTATATACTCACACTATCATGATTTTTTAAACGAAAGCTAATTGCTTAACTGTGTAGATTGCTAATATATATTATATGGTCTTAATGGGGCTTAGCTTCAATTTTAAATATTTACAAGAAGAGATACATAATTTTTTTACAAATACATCGTAGTATATACATCATCATCATCAGCATGGCGTTGTCCCGGTTGCGTCCGTGTACCGAAGTCCGGGGTCCGCCTTCCTTACTTTACGCCTCCACTTCGGCCGGTCTTTGGCTTGGTCCCTGGTTGTGAGACCATTTGCACGCACGTCATCCGCTATGACATCAAGCCAGCGTTTGTAGTATATACATATGTTACGTAAAAAAATATTAATGAGGGCATTATGAATAATGGCTAGCTCTGGCGAAGCGCCATAACCAAAGATTTTTTTTTAACATTTCATAGTTACAGGTCCTGGAACATGGTAGACCATGATCCAAGATTTAGAGAAGAAGCGGACGCTGTCTAAGCACGGAACAGAACAAAAAAATAGTACCCAATGAAACATGTTTTTATTACTCTGCCTGATAGGTAATAGACATTATGTACAATGCCCGGAAAATGTAATTATTTGGATAGTTATTATCAAATTACCATTTCCTATTGGTAATTTTTCATAATGCCCGAGCATTATGTAGAATGACCAATTTATCACTTCGTCCATAACATAATAATATATATGAAGTAAACAATATGACATATTTTGGAGATGCGAGAAAGCGGATGAGAATTTGGATGCAGCGCATACTGATGTTCTAGTAAATGACAGACTTTAATGCCACAAAACAGACCATAATTATTTATGTACTTTATATGTGTGTCGAATCTGCCGTGCAGCCGTGCTGCTGTGCAGCCACAATATACTAATGTTATAAAGCTGAAGAGATTGTTTGTTTGTTTGCTTGAACGCGCTAATCTCAGGAACTACTGGTCCGATTTGAAAAATGCTTTCTGTGATAGATAGCCCATTTATCGAGGAAGTATAGGCTATATAATATTAGCCATAAACGCGGGTGAAACTTCGGTCACAGCAGTCTGTGTACATAATGCCGTGTGGCTTTAGTGGAATTTTCAAATACTGTTGCTGCAATCAAGTTACATAAACAATTTATGTCAACGTGGGACGTATGATACAATATTTTTTTGTGATTGCAAGTCTCATGGCCTCTTTTCAAACGTAATACCTACCCACGGAAAATGTTCGAACGTTGTTTATCTAACTAAGCATTGTAAACTATGTTTAAATATTCTATGAATGCCAGGATAAATTTAGGATGTAGGTAAACAGACTCACAAAATCGTGGATCATGTTCTAAGCAGACCTCGACTAAACACGGAACATAACGCTAGGAGAAGATTAGGCAGAGTAACAAATTAAGGATAAATTTATATTTCTAATAGATAACTCCAAACCTAAAAGAAATATTGTAGCAACCCATTTGAAAATAAAGTCAAACATCTCTGAAAGCTTAACTTTGATTGAGAATAAAGTGATTCATGTTTGTGTATTTCATTTTCGTAGGTTTTCATTATCGCTTTTTCTAATAATCAATTTATTGTATATGTTTCTTTATAAAATAAAAGAACTAAGTAGTTCGTACGTTTGAACTTAGTCAATACTAAAAACAAACTGGTTAAAAAGAAAGGAATGTTTTACATGATGCCGTAAACATTGCTCCTTTCGTGTGTTCTTATTAACTTGGGTACCCTAGAAACTAATCAATGTATCTCATTAGGTACTAGTGTTTGCGATAACTCTTGATACTGAGATACATACCTAATATCTGCCACGATTTAATATAACTATATAGCGATGTGTGAAATTTCCTAAACGTAGTATTACATATAAAAAGTTTTCTCCCACATCATCTGTATCAAAATAAATTCAGAAGACAAAAGCGAGCCGAAAGTGGTGCATCGTTAATATCGTCACGGTCCTCTCTAACACTCCGGCCACTTCCGGGTGTTCCTCTATGGGAGGGCCGACGACGGTGAGGTAGGATTGTCACGAACAAATGCGGTGTAATAAATGCCCTCTAAATAGTTAAGATACCCAACAGGTTAGGGTAGGCTTACACGAATGTATCTGAGCCATGTTTTTATTTTTCTATAAATATAATAAATTAAGCAAAACTATTGGACTATAATAAACATTTTAAAGGTTTTTATAACTTTGATGATTATCATCATCATACGATATGTTTACATTTATTTAAATACAAATTTTAGGTATTAACGTCTAGTGACACGTCGTGTGAACTTATGCTCTAGACTTATTGACCTCTTAAATTTGCTAGAACTTGAGACGAATATAATCTTCATGAAATCCATGAAAGTCATGAGTCTATTGTAGAATGCGGAGAATCATTATTTGAAACCGCGTTTTTATGTTAAAATTATCATTATATTGGCAAAAATAAAGTATACTGAAAGATTTTTGCCAAGAAGCCGAAAAAAAAAGAGTTGGAGTTTGCTTTACGGTGGGTTTTTTTTCAACTCTTCTGCATGTAAGCCCTGCCGCGTCCGTCGGATGTAGAGTGATTGCGTTGCATCGCCGAGGTTCGGTAATAGTCGCCGGCGCATTAGCCCGCTCTAACGACACATGTTATTAAACAAACGCGAGATTTTATCGCGCACGCCTTTGTTTCTTGCGTGTGAAAGTCGAGCGCTTAGCGACGCCGCCTCGCGATTTACATCGTTACGTTTTTCAGCGCTGTTGCGTCGGCAGCGTACGACCATTATTTATTTACTTATGTTTGTTACAATCATTGTTGCTTGTCGTTTGTTTGGAGCATGGGTGATTCTCGCGATTTGGACCTACTTTCAAATCGCAGAATTGTCTGTGTATTTTTTTTTTCTGGTGATTAGAGTAAGCGATCAAACCGTTTGGTTTTGCTGCATCGGTACCAAGAGTCACATGAAGAAAATTGTTATTTCCATTTCAGCAGGATGTTTCTAAACGTTTATTTGCGTAGTAGAATTGAAAACCAAAGGTGCTCTTTAACGACTACACCAAGAGGATAGTTATGTTTTTTGTAATTTATGATATGTAATAATTATGTTTGTTTTGGATTTTAAGGCGCATTCAAGAAACTTTCCGAATTGTTTAGAAGTAGGAAATTTTATGACCAACTATAGAGTTTCAAAGACAAATGTTCAACATCATTAAAACTTGGGCTAGCCATACTAGCTACGAACTAAACCAACATATGACCCCACATTGAGTATAATGTTCGTTCATTAGGAAAGTTTTCGCATAAAATTATCCCCAGTTCGTTATTAATTTAAATTGCTGTTGGTTTGGGAAATATACGCCAAATATTTTTTTTGTTCTTTAAATATAAATAAGAGAATTGTAAAACTCATTATTAAGTATTTAAAGGCGATTTTTTTTCATAAGAAATTGCGTTATAAAATGTCTATCAGAGTTTACGATGAGTGTTTTAAATTTACTTTATGGGCTCTTACTCTTCGTTACGTGCGTAATTTTAGTCCTGTAATTTTATGGAAGCATCTGGGACTAATTCCTACTGAAGCCTGAACGAGTCTTTAACATTTAATTTAGAACAGGATTTAGGATTCGTAAACAGGAAGTGAGACTTGTCTTTTGCAATTGCATGCCTTGATATATCAGGAATTTATCAAAATAAGTATAAAGTATATATTAATACTTAATACTTTCTTGTTCTAATGGGTACATAAAGAAAAGAACATTATAGGCCCTGTAACGGCACTGCAATTTGATTCTGATTATTTGTTTAATTTTAAAAGGAGCGAATAATTTATAAAACCTTATGGTGTAAATAATCATACTGTAATATGTTGTACTCAGTAATAGGATTTTAACTTATTTTATAAATTTATATTTGTTTGTTTTTTCTTTAATATTTTCATTAACATTACAAGGGGCTGTTTGAGTGCAGTTTCAGTTGGGAAGATAATAATAAATAAATATCAGACTGCATCACATACATTGATCTGACTCTGAGGTAAGTAACTTAAGCACTTGTGTTACGGGTATTAGAAACAACAGTGGTATTACAAATATATACTTTAATAATGGATATTAACACCCAGACACAGAACAAATAGAAGTGTTCATCACAAGTATGTTTGCCCTGGGTGGGAATCGAAACCACAACTTTTGGCGCATGGGGCAGGGGCACTACCAAATGCGCCATCAAGCCAGCTCAGAAAATCAGAGTAACTCCATAATTCAACCAGTCCATAATTCAACCAGGAATATCAGGCTAGGCAAACGCATGCTGAACTACGGAATATTGGTAAAATTCATAGTTTTTGACGGTATTTTACTCAAAAAATTTTTTTTGTCCGTAAGTTAGATTATCAAAAACGTGTCGTCACGCGGTACTTTAACGCGCTGTATTTTCTTAATTTTAATTAAGTTAGTAAAGAACAAAAGAAAAATACGTGAGCAATATATTTTTTTGAAATTTCAATAGTGGACTATAATTTTTTTTTTAGTAAAATAGCCTATTCAGAATAAGAGACTTGACGGTCAGTTTAACCTGAATCTCACTAGTTTTAGAAAGATGTCAACGAAGAAAGCTGCCCAAAAACGATATTTAATTTGACTGTTATAATAAAAAATGGCTTACCTATATCGTATCGACTCCTTCGTTTATATTTAAAAAAAAAACAGAATTTATTAGCTGAGTAATGGTTTAATGAGACCTAGATTGATCATTTATTTAATTATATAAAAAATTTTAACAAAAAATGCTTACTTGACAAACCGTTACAGTGCCACTTTTGTTAAAATTAATTTAGGGCGAATCAGTTGTGTACTCAGCTATCTAAACGATAAATGAAACAAAAGAAAACGAACGAATTGGGTTTTGCCGCGTCGCAACACCTCATTGTCCGTGTTGTGACAGGTTGACAGGCACATAAACAAGTGAGAGTTCGCCTCACTTCTGTCGGCCAATTCAACTTCGCAAAGTGAATAACAAATTCGAACCCTAAAAAATTGGGTAAATGCGAGACGGATAGTGTACTGAGAGGTCCGTAGTGATTTATATGAGCCCGGTTTCTATATCTATCGATGGATATATGGGATATCAAACGATTTACTTGTTAAATAAGTAAATAGAAGAAGTCGTTTACTTTTGCCAACTTATTTGGACGAGCGTTTACTTCTTATTATGTTTTATTATTATTTTCATAAACACGTGGTAGTTAAAATTAACCCTCAAAATTTCAATTACTATAATTGGTATCGGAATCCTGGCTTGAGAGTACGTATTTGTTGTTTTATAAGAATATCCGTCAAACACTGCATCAATAAATTCGTGCATGTAGCTGACGTTGCTTAGGAAGCGTATGGCCGCAGCCGGTCCGATTCCGTTAGACGCCTACAATACATACTCGAAACATACCCATTTAAAAAGTAGATAGGAGGGGATGTAATTATATAGCATGGGATTGGTGCATAAATGATAAAACTAATGCATGGGACATGCATTAGTTTTATCATTTATGCACCAATCACACACGGATCCCTAAAAATAAAATAGGGCGGCATCTAGAAGAAGAGACAGGTACCGCGAATCTCAAAGGACAATTAGGGAGTGACAAAAATAGGTGCGCATAATGCAACAATGCATCAACAACCAAAACATGTTACGTCGATTGTTTGCGATTTCAGCACTATCGAGTCTCGCTACGGGCGGCCGCGGCGGCTTTGTCGGCCCGTTTGGCGGAGATGCGCACACGCAGCCGCCCTTGCGTGTTGGACAAACTACAATAATTCAAACGGCAACAATGACGATGTAAGATTTGTGTGCGGAAATTGATTTTTTGAACGGGCTCGTGAGAAAGCTTCACAGGTTGGCTATTAACGCCGGTGACCGTTCGAAGGACGGGAAGTTGTGCAATATCGGGGGCGGCAAACCTTTTGCTCTTTTATTCGGAAGTGACTGTAGTATTTTTTGAGGGGATGGAAAAAGCGAGTCAAATTAGATGTAACAATATTTGTATTGATATACGGGCATGGTTTTGACTTGTGCTATCCTTTATCAATATATCTATTTGTATGTAGGTAGATTTTGAATGCAAATCTTCTCTGTCGCGTTACTCATAGTTTTTTTGCCTTGATTCGATAAAAAAATAGTTTCATACTAAACAAATATTAATGCATAACAAAAATATTACAATCGCATTCTACTTTTGAGATAAACATTCTGGGCATTTTTATCTTCTATTAATTAAAACAGATATCTAAATATTTGTTTTTACTGAAGGGTTTTTAGTAGATAAACAGACTCATCCTAATTAAAAAAATTACAAATAACTAAATTTTAGAGCTCCCGATATTTTGTGCTTAAAGAAATTTCTGTATTCTGGTGCATTGTTTAAAAAATTGTAACGATGACTACACATCAAAATAACGGGGGCATCCACCCTAATAAAAATTCAGGTTCACGAGTTCAAGCGCACAATGGCTCAGCATTTAATAAAATGTCTATTTCTCAAGGTCTAGTTAAGTTGCGCGATCGATTACGTCTGCGATTGAAGAAGTTGCCAGTTCACGATAAAACACGTTTTTTAGGAGATGAACGAGCGCGCTTAAACGTGATTGTCGATAAATAATGGTAGAAGATGATCAAATTTAACGATATAACGAAGTTCCTCGAACGCTCTTGTGTTCTTGTTGCGTCAGATACTTCGAATGAGGGCTTCGATGCGAGAAATTTAGGTAATAACTTTCGTTGTTACCTACTTATACTTGCGATTTTGTTAAATTACTTTGGTTAGCAGTTTTACTGTACCGATGAAGATTGAAGAAGCTTTAACTGAAAGTTTCTGAAGATGAATATTTAATGTTATCCTTTCATGGAAAATTTATTGAACGGTTCAGTTAAAAATGACGCCAAGGTTAAAGGCCTTGACCTGGAATACAACCTTGGTGGTCATCTTTTATTCTAGAGTAAGGACAGGTTTAAAAGGATGCTTGCTGAATTTTACTTTGCAGACTGAATACAACATGAGGAAGTTGCTAGGGTGGAAGCTAGTTATTTATACCTAACAAAAGAAGCAAATCGGTTTCCCTTCTTTTATTTTTTGGTAGAACCTCGCCTGTAAATTTTATATGCACGGCACTGTATGCCATAAAACTATATTCCGGACAATTCAAGTTCCGTCATTGTCTTAAGGATATCAAATAAACAGCTGAATACTTAATCTGCTTTATACAAATAATTAAAAAAATATACGTGTAAGGATCAGTCCTTGGTTGGTTAGTTGGTCCATGGTCGGCCATGACGTGAAGCTTTAGTTTATACTTAAGCTATGTACTTTTTTGTTTCGATTTTTTTTCATTTATGTCCTGCCCCATTTGAAATTTTTACCTGGACTCATTGATTTGTAAGTGGAAATTGAGCGGAGGCGTTTAATATTTGATAGGCGAATATTTCCCTCGGTTTGTGGCAAATATTTTATATGAAGTTCAGTTTATTAATTTTGAAAGGAATCCACAAACAAAGACGACAGTTCAGACAATAGGGATGTTAACTGTTGTGTCAGCTGAGATACTTTTATATTGGCAGCATATCAAAACAAGAGAAATTAAGTAACTTTAGCGATTTGTTGCTTGTGCAGTCGTATCGGGAAGTTTTGATGTATCTATTAATAAACAAATATATCTAATTATAAGCTTCGAATTTCTGGTTCTGTACAGTATCGGATTTTGTGTTCTTCGGAGATTTTTCAAGAAACTATGATAGCTTTGAGCGAAATTAGAAAACTTTGACCTGATAGAGCCTACCTATCAGGTCAATTTATTAAATAGTGTGTTTTGTATCTTTAATTATTACGTTATTGAGGTCTTTGAAAACCGTAATGAATTTAAAAAAGATAGTTTACTAACATTAAGATATTTAATAGGATAAATCAAAGATATTATTTGCACCATATTATATATGTTCATACTTGCGGATCGTCATATGAAATCAGTAAAACAATAGTAAAACAGCGAATATTTTTTCTATTCGATAAAAAAATATTTCAGATTAGACATAATCGGACCCTAATATAAAACGATACAGTAGTACTTAAAAACATAAAAACAACTCGATTCGTTTGTAATTATGTCATGTACAATTTTAATTTGACTGCGAAAAGATCGAGTTAATACATTCCCTAACATCTTGAACAGTCTTATACAGAGACGCCATTATCGTTATTTCCTATCAAACAAATGAAGATTTACGATCTACGTACATGCTATGTATTTCTAATGCAGACACCAATATTGTTCCTCCTAACAAACAAATGAGGACTGATGATCTTCGCACGCGTTAATAATCTAAGTACCGGCTCTTACCTCCAAGGATCCCATCGATGCTGTAGTCCTTCTTGCCGTCGGGGTCCCTGGCGCCGCCGCGCAGCAGCCGCGAGATGGACGAGATGCTGGGAGGGTCCGACACGCCCTCCTGTAACACGCGCCATTGTCTCAGCCTCAAAAAATGTCCACTTTTTGTCCGCCTAACACAGTGAGCGAGACGCAATTCAAATAGGGACAGTGTGGTATGTCTGTGACAGTGTAGGCATTTTAAACATAAACATATTCGATGTCCGAACCGCTCAAATAATAGTATAAACTCTTGTCGTTAACGGCCTAGTCGTTGCTTATATCGTGATATATGTGTTCATAATCTGAACTTAAAAGTATGTTATATCTACCATAACCAGTCTATCTTCAATCAGTATACATAATTCATAAATTATATTAATAAAAACCTCTAATAACTGCTAGTCTACCAGATAAGGTATGACTATAAATCAACTGGTGACAACAACGATTTCTGCTCCTAGCACTGGAGTCTTGCTTTACGGTAATCCATGCTATACTGTGACCGGACGCTTAAAAGAAATCCAACCAAGACCGCCCACTGAATTAGCTTACACAAAAAACGCTACTAATTTTATAACACACTTTTTTCATTGTCAACTCATTTTTTCTTGCTAAATACGGAGCGGTGTACTGAGATTATATTCCGGTTGGAATAGTTTCGTGCTAAGTATTTCATTAAATCGTAAGGTTATCAGAAAAAGAGTTGCCAAATTGAACGCAAAAAAGTATTTGTAAATGCAAAGCAGTTGCATAATTACGCTGGGACTGCGTAGTAGGGAAAATATTTTTTACTGTTTGTTGTTGAGAAATTATTATGTTTCATGAATAAATTTAATGACTAATGAATGTAATACTGAAGAACGAGTCGATTTAATATCTGTACAAACTAGATGCAAATAGATTCCAGTATTTGCTGCTTTAATTTACAGTATTGATGTATTGCACTGCGCCAGCTCATTAAGGTACATCAGAATTGCGCCTTGGCGCAGCAGAATTGAACGCTAAATTAGAGTTGAGAGACATGATTTTTTTTACAACTCTTAGTCCGCAGTTGGCTGGGCTCTAACATTTCTTTAAGAAGTAAGTTAATCAGTAGTAGTAATTTTAGTAATATAAAATATCTAAATAAATTTAAACAAGGAAGCCTGCAGTTTCACACACGCCATTTTTCACAGAGACTAGCAATTTTGACGGTAAAATATATTTTAGTGGTATACTTTAATCATTTTAGTGGTTTAGTTTAGTAAACAGACAAAAATACTATTAGATTCTTTCTAATGACAATGTAAGTACGGTATCTATAGAAGATTAGTAAAAACAGAGAGAGTTTCATTCGAAAGCCATGATTTATTTACTGTATAATGTAGAGCACGGCTGAGATGTAAGTAATGAAATCTAAAGGCTTAAGAACGGAGATAGTAGGTTAGCTATTGTATCGATAACTTTCTAGACACATATTCAGCAGTAATCCGTTATATTTAGATCAATTTACTATGAGGAAAAAGGTAACGGGAAATTAACTAGAAGTGCTTCCGGGAAGTGAACATGGCAGTAGGGTTGAACGAAGATTGAAGTATAGTGATAATATTAATATCTGGATGCCTTAAAGGTATTTATGCTTGATTGCTATATAACAATTATTTATTATTTGCGTAAAGAAGCAGTGGTTGCTTAATGGTAAGGACACTGCCTTATATTTAAGGGGTGTTGGTTTAAACTCGGGATTTGATTTCTCAAGTCTGAAAAAGTGTATGATAAACCAATACTTGGTTAACCTTGCTTCTTCAGTCGCATTTATCTATATCTCCGACATACATTTACATACATTTTTTAAGTGTGCGAATGGTTCAAAACTTAATACATTTTTTATGCACGTTTTAACCCTGTAAAAGTAACTACTGGTTTCTTGCCCGTTTCTTTGTGGTAGAATCAATATTAGAATTGACGTTGTGTTCAATAATAACGCATCAACCATTTGAATTTTGATTTAGAATGATTGAGATTTTTTTTAAACTTGGTATTAGAATGAAAATAAATGTTTAATTCAAGTGCTTTCTTGAGCTCGACATAAATATATACATTCTGAATACTATTGTTACCTTAATGAGTTTCTCCCGTATCTCCCAGGAGAAGATGCCAGGGTTCTGCCTCTTCAACTCCTCGATGCGTGCCTCCACCTCCGGCGTTGCCACCCGCGGCTTGGAGCCCCCAATCACACCGGGCCTGATGGATCCCGTCTCCTGGGCGAGAGCAAGCTTCCATTTATAGTCCACTATACACTCCATCCATGAGTACAACTTTTGTGGTACGAGTACCACAGAGCTTGCAAACATGATTCATCTCTAAAGGGTCAGTCTGATTTTTTTATATATTTTTTGATACGATAATATCCTGGCAACTTTGCCTAATAATACGATTTGATTTGCACACTATATGTAAATGATAAACCAATATTATTTTAACGCTTAATAAATTATGACTTTTCTTAATGACCCTTAAGAATATGATAAATAAAGATTAGAAGGATTGGTAAATCTGTAAGCTTTTCTTCTATTACTGAGTGGTGTCTGATCTAATATTAGCTATGAAAGTCTGGAGTCAAGGCTCTAGCCACCATTCAGGCTCCTGACATGGCATATTTTAACGACAGTGCATCGAGTCTTAGGGACTAACAGCTTTACTCTTCGGAAAGCCGAAGTAAATTAAGGACAAAGTAAAGTTAGTGAGAAAATAGAATGTAGTATCATAGTTTAACAAAGATAATATGAAATTATAGCAGTTAATTATATAAAGAAATTAAGGCAAAGGAAAAGAGCGTTTTTACATTTTGCGGAAATTACCGTTATTATACGGTTTTATATATAAGATTTGAGTAAAATGGACCTTTAAGAGCACGATGACCCGATATTTTTTAATTAAGAGGTAAACTCATGTTGACCGATTTCTGAAGCCGAGTAAATATTGATTAAAGCGAAACCGAATTTTATTAATACTGTGCAAACTTTTCACTGCAAGGGTATTTGTTTAGTACTCTTTCAAAATCATTGGGCTTAAACATTAGGTTGGAAGTAATTATATATTGCGGTGGATGTATTTGTAACAAGTAGGTACTTATTTCAGTATATTCTATTTTTGTAAAAGCAGTTTTATTAATTACTAAAAAGCATTGTTTTCTACGAATAAACCGGGTCTTATCTTCAAAGGATTATACTAAATAAGGATTTCACTATAGCGCTAAAACTTTTTGGTAGACTCATTTTTCTCGGTATGTGTAGGCTTTCAATATAACATTTTGTCGTAATATTAAATCTGTAACTTTTCTATTGCTACCTCAATAGGTGGCAATGTTAAACATGTATATCAATATTTATTCCTGCACTATTCCGTAAAAGTTAACTGGATGACATTATTAAGGAAAATATAGCCTACAAGTACGGAAAATAAACTAGAAGCCGTCATGTTTTACTGCTTCAATAAATCGCCAGTAAAGCTAGCTTCCGAAGCCTGCCTTGTTATTTGTATGAGTTATATCTTCTATATCTTCATACAAGATTTAAAATACTTTTTACTACGGTGCGTGATACGTACATATTATTATTAAATGTGAAAGAAAATTCATATTTAGACCCTTTTTGTGTATTTGTTTAAAAACTTTCTTAATTCTAGATTTATTTTAGATATTACAAATATATTAACATTATTATACATAGTATTATAGACATGCCTACATTTAAAACGTCCATAAAGAGTATGACACCGAATATATCAAATATTTTCCACACAATCTGTTTTCTTCCCCAGTTATATGGGCTTACAATGCTCCATTGGTGCGGCCGTACTTCAGAGCGTAGAGAAACGTTTCCTGGACAAAACAATGCTATTATTGTAGTGCCCATAGGAGCTGGTGAAAACGGACCTTCAGGCTTCGCTGGGCAGGGATCAATGGCGATTGTTCGCTAGCCCATCGCACGTGCACACTGACCAACTAATATTTGAAGGCATAATACTAGCTAGCGGCTGTATTAACCTACTCACTCACATTGAAATAGACTTCGTCGCACAAATAACCTTTAAATAAACAACAAATTAATGTTACTTTCTACATGCTTAGACCATGATCCAGGATTTAGCGAGTCTGGTAATTACATTGAAGCGACTGCCGATCTGACCTTCGTAACCAGACAATTTTTAGATCATGGTTACGAATCCAAAGTTATTTGAATTTGCAGGTTTCATCACGATGATTTCCCTCAACGTCGAGCTAGTGGTATAAATACGTACATAGATTTTGAAAAATCCATTGGTACGTGCCCGGTTTTAACCCGCACTCTTTGGTTAAGAGGCGCTTGTCCTTACCATTGAGCTACCACCGCACCCAATTCGATTAATCTATTGTGTTAAACCTTTTATCAGAGAATTTCTAATAATGTGTGCCTGAAATTACGTTTATAAGGGTAGGTATACCGAGATATGTGAACTTTCATTCTATGTGGTTCAAAATATTGCGGTAGACATTTGCCTCAATCGCTCATTCTGTATTTAATAAGTCATTATGATGGCTACGGTTATTTAAGAAATTGGTGTACACACTTATACAACTTTATCAAACGAGAGTGTACTTAAGGTTAACTTTCTGGTTAAGCCTTACCGAGCATAGCTAAGGCTTGTAAGTCTGTCACATATAAATTAATATCACCCTAGTAAACCAATTTCATGCTTAAACTATACATGAAATGGGCGAGTGGTAGTTAGGCGGTACCATTTAGTTACCGCTAAGTATGAGGATTTTGTTAATAACTTCTTTCAAGTAATTATATTTGATGTTGAAATTTTATTTACTTGTAAAATAAATACAACTTATACAATTAATAGGCGACTTGACGATTATACGTCTAACCAAAAGCAAACTTATATTTAGATAATAGTGGCTGAACGAGCTTGCTGCTCTTTGGTCTCTGCCTAGTGCTTACCCCTTCGGGGATTGTGGGTGTGATGGTAAACCATACCAATATATACTATAAATATACCTTAAATTAAGTGATTACCATATTCGACAGCTTAAAAAGTTGTACAATTACTAATATGTTTAGTACATTGCGCAGTTTTATCAGAATTGAAAATGTAGCCAAAATAACATTAACATTTTAAACATATAACATCACGCCCATAATCCCCGAAGGGGTAGAGGAGTTAAAGGGGTAGCAGGCCCCTATATTTTATTCTGAAAATTACACGTCTAAATAATGTCAAATATTCCAAACATTATTAAACGTTTTATAAAGCATACGTGGCCTTTGAGAAAACGTAAGACGGGAAGAAATATTTTCACAAGGACATTACTTTGGAATTTCTTCGTCCCCAAGGTTAGTAGGGAATCTGTAGAATGTGTAATGTCTGTAGAGCCTAACAAACTTGGGTACCTACAACACTGGCAAGCAGATTTAAGAAAATTAAATTGCGGATGTCTTCAGATAATCCCATATATATGTTGTTTTACATTTCTTTTTTTTTAATACAGGCAGACGAAAATTTACACGATATCCAAGGGAGACACACACCACAACAATCTAAAAAAAGGCATTAGGTCCTTGTTCCAATTAAGCGCTTGGGACCGTTCATATTACAATAATTCGGTCATATTATTTCGGTGGAAAATAAATTAGTACAATAATTATTTAGTATCTATAATATTTTTTTACCAACCCAAAATGTAGGATTTAAAATGTTCGTTTTGCATTATAAAAGATAAGCTATAAGTACTTAGCTACATAGACAATGCTTATCAAATTTAATCAAGTTAGTGATTTTTCTTACTCAAACTGCAGTACTGTGTACTAATATTATCACTTTAGAGGCTTTTGAAATCAATAAAACGTAACAAACATGTGTGCATATAGGTATTGGCAGTTAATCTTCATAACATCAAAATGGGCGTGGTACCATTTATCCAAGTATCGAAATTCGTTTTGAATTTGTTATTACAAGGCATTGGAATCCAATTTGTATGACAAACAAGCTCCGTCAAAGCCGTAAATTATTGATATTACTTGTTGGAGGTGAATGTGTATATTTTTGATGTCAGTGATTACTCTACTTTAATCAAAATCTTCGTGAAGTGATTCAAAGTATAACTTTTAAATTTCATAACATGTTGTGTCAATGTCTTTTGTTTTAATAACGGGTTATATCACATATATTTTCATGACTGTTTAAACCCGAGAAAAGTCAAGAGGAATTCTTATGATTGTAATAGTCTAACAATGTATATTTGCTTAAATGGAAAATATAATACACTGATGCGATTGGATCATAAATGCGATCTGGACTAATGAGGTCCATCGATTCGTTATTCTGGCGGGTTACACAAGCTTCTTAATTAATTACTGACTAAAATAGGAGGAGTGATACTTTCTAGTGCTATCTTATATAGACAGGATTTTATTTTTAAATTGATTAGAGTTGACGAGGGAGCAAAAGACAAATATTAATAAAGATAAATCAAAATAATAATATAATGATAAAACATTCAGTGTCATCGTCCAGCTAAAAGCTTCATCATCCATCCAATATTCCTTTTAAATACTTAGACCAGTTCTAATTAAGTATTCTCTCTTTGGAATGGAGTCAGGCTTGCCGGGAAAGTTGATGTTAGCAAAGCCACTTTGCCTCTCTAGAAGTTGATGGCTCTAGTACGTAACGGTAGCAAAGCAATCCTTATTGCTTTGCTAATACTTATTTTTGAAGGATTTTTTTTCGCTTGGATATTAAATATTTTCCAGCCTTCCATGATTTATGAACATTTCTAGTTAATGTTAGTTTATCTTTAATGGATTCGTATTAAAATTTATTTCATAGAAAATTATATCGATGAATCGATCGACGATAGTAAGTCGATATAGACAATTTATATGTTTTTTGCTATTGTAATAAACTTGTAGTTATGAATTGACTTGGGCATGTAACGGAATATTACTTAGTTTGGTTTAAATGAGATGATTTCACAATAGTTACAAAAAAAATTATTAGAATAGATTAGGGATGGAATTTAGAGATTAACAAAAAAAATTGTATATCTATAGGTATTTACTAATTATTATTTTTTGATAGATTTTCTGTAAAAACACTTCCCATAATAGTATTTTATTTCCACTATAACAAATTCCTTAATGTCATTCTTACCAATATGATTTGTTTTACTGAAAAATATTGATATGTTATAAGGATTATATTTTTTAAACACGTTAGTAATTTTTATTTAGTGTTTATTACAGAGTACCTATCTTAATATTATTATATTATAAGTTGTTGATTTTTAATGCGGATTGCTTACTCACCTGGTACCTATTGAGGATCTTAGAGACGCAGCCGTGGGAGACCCTGAGCTGCCGCGAGATGACGCAGGGGCGGACCCCGGCCGCCGCCATCTCCACGATCTTCAGTCTGATGTGGTTCGGCAGAGGACGACCGTTGATGAACAGCCCCCCTAGCTGGTTCACGCGACCCTGGCCTGGGCCAAAATGGGACACTTAGCTTACAGATATTTACATGTTTGGCATGTGTCACTTTTAAAACTGAGACTTAGATGTAGCATTTAGAATGAAGAGAAATAGAATAAGATGGAAAAGCTTTTAAAATTAACTTACAATATACTTTTAGATCACAAGGAGAGATATATACAAAGAGAGAGAGAGAGAGAGAGAAAAGGTACTTTTATTTTTAAGAATAGATGACGTAAAACGTTGTTAAAAAATAACGTGAGAGAATATGGTAAGGTTCTTGTGTTAAATGTTTTTATCTAACTTAGGTTTGGTTACTTAAAATTACTAAATTTTATTTTTATACTTTATATTAGCTGCTATTTAATATTATTTTCCTATCACAACAATTTGTACCTAATATTGTATACTGTATATAGACACTTTATACGGAAGTCTACTAGACGTTATACTAGTTAATAATACCTTGGCTGTAGGAAAAATAAAGTAAAACCAAATTAGACAAATTTCCACCTTTAATAAATTCGGTATTACCTATAAATGACGTTTGACTATAAAATATAAGTTTTATTCTAACATTCAATAAAATATAGGTTTTATTTTTTCCTTATAGTTTTAACAATATTATTATAAATGGGACTAGACGACACTGATGATAATAATAATAGGTAGATGATAATATAGTAATTTTGTTTAATTCACTTATACAAATTCTATTTACACCTTTTTAACGAGAATGGCCACATTTTGGGATGAGCAAAAATAAGCTTTTGATAGCTTTTTGTCGCTTAGTAATAATACGAATATGCTTCTAAAGTTTTAGTATATAACTCAAATAAATTCTTTTAACTTTTAAATATGCTTAGAATATTATTATTAATTATATAAGTATAATAGCTTTTCCGAGCTTTTGTAAGTGTAAAAAAAATTATTAATTAATTTATGTTTAAGACGAGATAAAGTGTTATTCTTAATAATATAGAAAAATCTGGTTAGTGCGATGAAATGAGGATTAAAAAAAAATTACAAAAATATGTTAGTTTTTATTAAAGTAATAGTGATCACTTATATACCCTTACCTACCCACACATCCATACCATTCTGGTGGCGTTCCATAATGGTATGACAATTCAGTGTGATATTTCCATTAACGAGGATACCGGCACAAACTATAGTAAACTCCACTGCAGTTGAAGACGAAGCATTTTACCGACGCGCACCGCTAGCTTCCGACATGAGCCATAACATAAAGCTTTATG
This sequence comes from Glyphodes perspectalis, assembly GCA_951394215.1. Taxonomy (NCBI): domain Eukaryota; kingdom Metazoa; phylum Arthropoda; class Insecta; order Lepidoptera; family Crambidae; genus Glyphodes; species Glyphodes perspectalis. Next base: position 7,629,385 of record OX596214.1, on the reverse strand, counting down.
TTAACACCGTAAAACCGTCACGTGCGATGATAAATATCTGTTTACATTAAATTAAGCGAACGAGATCGAAACACATAATTTAAATTGATTATCACCCATCCTTATTTACATAATTAAAACGACATGTTCAATTAATTACGCTGTCATAAATATTGTGATCGGAATAAATGAGTCGGCCCGGGCGACGCGTTCGGTTATACACGTCAGTTTTATCCAACTATAGCATGGAGCCTATCAGACGGCGGTGTTTTTTTCGATTTGAAAAAAGATCGATAGATCGCGTTATCTTTTTTTCTGCGCGTGAGTGCAGTAGATGAGGTTGTGTAGTGGACTGAGAGTGCCGCTGTGTTTGTGCGGACGGGGTGAGCCGCGGTGGTGTGCGTGAGCTCTACCAGAGAGGCTATGCTGAGGGCCGAAATGGGTGTGTGGGTGAGTGCATGGAACACTCCCACTGTGTAAGTGTGAAGTGTGTAGTGGAGCCACGCAATTAAAGGTTTGGGATACTCACGATGAGGCCAAATGATCAGTGAAACAAATTGACTCTTATATCTAAGCTTTACTTGATTTATTGTATTTATATATTGTTATTTGTATTCTATTGTGCATGATTTTTTAAAGATAAATCGCTTTAGTAGATCCAGGCGAAAAAATATCCTTTGTAATTTTATGTTAGAGATTAAGATTGTCTTCATTAGATCGTTGTTTGTTTGAATTAAGATAGTTTCATGTAAGTATTATTGTTCGTTTCATCTAGTGTTTCTTTTTCAGTAATTTACTGAAAGAACATTGTCTGATCTCTGCAATACGCCATGTGACTGATCTACGATCGAATTATCCTAATTAGGACAGGATTAAAAGTCAGACCAGAGGGTCTGACTGTTAAAATCACTTATATGTATGTATTTTTTAAGAACTCGAAAGAGCAAATAACAACAACCAAAAACTGCCCCACATCTTCGTGTATGTATACTTTCTTACTTTGTCTTCTACTTTCGTTCCAGGTGTAAACGTTATGATGACATCTATGTATGGGACAAAACAAGTTAATCTCAGCTTTAAATAGCCTGTATTTACTTTGTTCTTGTCTTTAACATCATTACACTGATTCCTTAGATAGAAATTCCCAGCCATCTCTTTAGATACGTTGATTGAATAATGTCAATAAATCTTTATTCCATTTAATTACAAGCTATAATTAATGTGGTTCGGAAAATTGGAAATTTTGTCACCCTCGTGGTGTCGCACGAAAACAGGCGCGGGCGCAAGCAGTGGGGGGCGAGGTCTGCCCACCGGCGCCAGCGCACTGCGGGAAATATAGGCGTCCCGCTCTCGCGGAAGCTCGCGTTTTGCACGATGTGACTCTCCAAGTTTCAAAGTATCAGTGCAGTTAAACAATATTTAGTTACAATAATTATTTTAATGTACTTAATAAATTTTATTCTCTTATCATATTTTTTTATCTTATTGGTTATATAAAATATACCAATTAGATAATATTTCATGATCGTAATTTTAAATTATTTTGTTGAAGATAGTTTCAAACGTACATTTCAAATTTCCAGAAAAAAAGTGCTTACTATTTATTGAAAGAAGGCAGTTTTCAGTAAATATCATTAACATTAATATTGTACATTGCTAAACACAATATACATAGTACATAACATACCTATAGCTTTGCTAGGAAATTGCAGATCTACTGAAAACCAATTAACATCGGTAATAATGCTGACATTAGCCATAATAGAAATAAACTAACTAGTTTAAGCTTGTGGTCCACAACACAGGTTAATTAATAAATACTACTCTTACGTTGCTAAAATTAGAGAATTTAATTAAAATGTAATCATATTTCAGTTCACGAATTCATATTTTTCAATTCAATAACTCTACAATGCCGGTTGCAGGTACATAAATTAATAGTAACAATCACTCATTGTTAATGAATCAGACAAATTATGGCAGTCTTTCCTTTAATATCTCTAACTCAATCATCTAATCTTAACGAAAATGTGCTTATCATATTGGTGCCCTGCAATCGGTGCTAAACATTTCCTACTTATCAAAATAACTTTAAACACTTTCGAAATCATCACTTACCTTCTCAGTTCCGTTCTTAGGCAAGTTTTATATAGTTTATGATTCAGGATTTAGTTAGTCTACATATATATATCATCACGTCCGTTATCCCAAAAGGGGTAGGCAGAGTAAAAGGGGCAGCTAGCCCCATTAACCACATTCAGCCAAAAATTAAAACCGGGCTGGGTTAGATGGAAAATTGTGAAAAAGTAGTGACAAGTGGCTAGCTCGTCGCCTACACAATTACACACCCAAAACCCGATATACCATTAGTCGCCTTTTACCTGTTTCATGTTTTTCATAATTGTATGGACCATAATGTTGCTAATAAAGATTTATTATTACTATTGAATACAAATCATGTTTTTTTGTAGGTAGCTACATTAGAAAATCTTAGTTTCAGTGGCGGCCATAAAAGCTTATTCCAACGCAAGGCCAGTAGGGGGCTTTTAGAATGAGAAAATTTTACTTCCGAAGCTTTAAAGAGCCTGAATTTGCATGAATTTCTAAAAATAAGGGTCTCATATCGAGGGTAAGCGATGAACATTTTATTTTTACTTAAATTGATGTAACAGTAATGTGCGTAAATAATATTTCCGAAATGTATGTCGGAATATATTTGGTAATGTCAATCACAATCACAAATATTTATTTTTATTCGAATCTCAGAGTTTTTACTTAAAATACACTATCCTATACAAAAGGACCATGGTGTTGGTTTAAAAGTGTTTATAGTAATAAAACTAAATAACATGATGATCATATGTGCTTATTGATTTGATGGTTTTTTATTATTTTATTAAGAAAATAAATAAAGTTTGACTTTTAAATTATGGAATCACATCTAAGCTTGTCCGCATATTCATCCTACTTAGCAATTTTTGGCTCATGTTTACCTTCACATTTAATTCAACTTTTCAAAACGTTCGTAATACGATTAAATATAGTATTATAGCACATTACAAACGATTTCTAAAATTATTTAAAATTAATAAAATGTACCCAATAGAAATGTCCAAAATAGTCCAAAAGTCATATTGACTGTCTATTTGTACGTTTTCACGTGTAAAGCGCTTTTCATTGTGCTGAAAATTTGGGCGTCAATAATTTACAATCTATAAAAAGATAAAATACACTGTTAATCCCGGGAAAAGGGATCTATCCTCGATAATATCTCTTACACTCCTATGTTACGTTGATGAGTCTACAGGTGAAAACTGTGTATTTATTTTTGTACAGATTACTTGATTATAACTGTTATTTTAATCAAGGAGGGATTGTTTTAATTATTCAATGTTTTTAATGAATAATATCTAATAACGTACATAAACATTCAAATAATAGACGCCTGGAGCCGACTTGGAGAGGTAAGTTATTCTTCAGCACAAGATTTTCTTTGCCTCATGACATACTTACGAAATCACTAAAATATAAAACAATGTTTCCCCAACTTCAATGTCAAGCCATTCCATTTCCCCCAAATACAACGCACTAAATTTCAGTAAAATATTTGCAGACAAAAGCTGCTAAGCTACGAAATCGTAATTTGTACGGTCTCAACGGCGGCTGACGATGGAAAATCGACTTAAATTGCCTTAATTAATTTATTCCAAACAAAATCGACCCCACAAAGCGACTTCAAAGCATTCAATTTTGCATTGAATTGGTAATTTCCACGGCACAATAATTTGTAACTGTATCATTTCGGTTTACTGTTTTTTGCCCCTCATGCTCTGCCAAGTACTTACAACTGCTTTAAGAGTGATCATTTTCTCACGGTTTTGGAAAGCAAATAGTTATTTAGCTGACTTCTTTAGCGCTTCGAACTTTTTTTACTGAATTAGGTAATTGAAATGAAAAATTGCGCTTTTCAAGTTTTTCAGCTTGGTGGCAATTTCTGTTGACACTATTTTAGAAATCTTTGTAATTTGAAACTTATTAAAACGTATCATTTCATAAACTCACATTAATCAATTAATACAGCGGCTTAATGTCATTATACACTTTCGTGATACACTCATAATTTAGGTATAAAGTTATTGTAACAAAGTAATTTTTATCAATTTTCTTTTCAGTTGTGATTAAGATACAAATTAGGTATTCAACAATAGTTTCTTCTTCGATTGTGATAGACATCCTTATTTTAATAGCTTTCAAGTAATCAATTTCAGACGTGCTTTGAATTGAAATAAAGTCATTCAGATAGAGTTTCTTTACGATGCTACTTAACGTCGCGTAGCTAATAAATCTTGTGTTGAAGAAATAAGTAGAAATATTAATAATAGTTTACAATAAAGTAGATAGGTAATCTGGTAAGTAATGATTATAGATGCTCTTGTTCACACTATACATGCGTATGGTTAGCCACCAGTGACTTTGTTTACTTAGATATACTTCAATATATACAATAATTCCTCCATGATTAGGTTTTGGAAAAAATATTATTGTAATTGGATACAAGATTTTTTTATCCAAATAATAGTATTGGCGCGTTCAAACATACAAAATGTTCTTTATCATACTAGTAGATAGCTGCGGCGTTTAAAAGAGCCTTTGTATTTGTGACATTTATTTTAGGATCATTACCAAATGTATAGAGTCATAATATTAAGCTTACCTAATGAAAACTCAGAATGACTATTTCATGACTATTTAAATTGACTAAGCACTTGACATTTCACATTCTATTTTCTACCACTGAAATTCTGAATTCCAAACGATATTTTTCTTTGACAAAGAACAATATCCTTGTACAGACTTGAGGTACGAACAATTTCAATATTGAAGATCGGTACCAAGAGAACTGAAATATATTTGATCGTACGACTTCTCACGTGAGCTGCATAGTTTTTTAAGTCAAGGATATTGCTACTCTTTTTGCGAGTACATTTTGCAATATCACTTACTAATTCTGTTTGTGTTTTTATTACATGTTCGCAAATATTATGTGACTCATAAATATATACGTACCTAACTACCTGTTAACATAGGCTAAATTGCCTATCTAAATTTAAATTGCATTTGTAGGATCTGCAAAGAGATTCCGGAACTAAATAATTATTTTGACAGACCTATTTTTGAACATACAAAAGTTATCCCAATGTCTAGTGTAAAATAGTATTTGGTTTTTATAGCACTCATCTAAGCTAAGCTCTACATACAAACTGACATTACGAAACTAAAAGGATACCTGTAGTATATGGGACCATAAAAATTAAAAAAATCTCATATGCATATATTTGAACTAGTACTCCTAAATTTTAGCACCTTATCAAACTACTAACCTAATTCAAAATTTACTGCTTTTTCAATCAACTTTCAGTTTCCAATGGTTCTAAGCCGAGGTATTCGGAAGTAATTGACTTTCCCAACGCTCGTGAGACCAGCCATGTAACACTGGTAGCATCGGACTTATCAATGGATTCCACGGAATGAAACGCTATTGTAAACGATCTTTCATTCCAAAACGAACCAGTGAATTCATCATTGACACTGACCGCCTTTATTTCTTCCACTTAAGGTTTACTTTATTGCGTTACGATGCGGAGGTTTTTTGTGCAGCCAAACCTACGTCAGAGGCTATCAATGAAGTCCACTATAGTGTTTGTGTTAAGTCATCGTATTTTAATGAACCATCGATGACATGCTGTACAACAAGTAATAGACTCACGGTGTTATTCTTTTTAGCGCCGAATTTTTTCTCACCCCGGCTTTTTGGGGTATGGTCGGGAGTCAGAAATAGAACATCCAATTTTTGAATGCATTTTTTATGTTGCATTCCTGGCTATTCTAAATCTTTTTATTAGCTTCCTTGTCGTAATTTGTGTATAGAATCACCAGAGGAACTCCATTAAAATAGATTTAAATCTTTGTACTTTGTGTCCTTCCAAAATTAAACCTATCATTATATCCACCCTCAGACGGATAGTTGAAGAGGATTAATTGAAAATCTGTAATCTCTTCAACGAAGTTCAAAATCAACTCTCATTGAATAGTGTTATAGGCAATATGACGGGGGTAGAGTAGCTGAAGGTTAGGAGCTGCTTGAGTAAATGATAATGTGAACTAGTTTTGTGATTTGACCTCTATAGACCTCTACTTAAAAGTGTAGTGGGATAATTGGGATGTTTTGTCGAACAAGATAAATATTTCAATTATTTTAACAAATATTGTATTATGTTGGATTTGTTATTGAGAAGTGTTTAAGGGCCAAAAGCTCTAATCTTATGAGTAGAGTCCGATTACTAAGGTATTACAATTCCTGTCAAATTCAACTTGCCACTAGTTATTTTGTGAGTTTGAATGGCAGTTTCCAAACTTTGCCACCCTTTGTCTCTTGTCTTAGATAAATGGTTGATCTATACTATACATTTCAACATAACATTTAATTAATTGTATAATAAAATATATTATACTTCATAGGTCAAGCAAGAGCAACCACAGCAATTTTTTTTCGTTATATCCCATTTTAATAAGAGCCTGCCTGCTTAGACAAAGATTCTGATTATAGCGGTTATGACATTAAAGCGACTGCCCTCTGACCTCATAGGTAGAGGAACCAAACAAATCACGATTTCACACCCATAGCCGTTTGAATATACACGAAGTATAAGTTCGTACTTAGATTGGAAAAACCTAGAAGTACGTCCCAGATTTGAACCAACACTGTTCGTATGTGAGACACGTGGGAGCGATCACAGCATTTCACCGAAAGATTTGTCATAGCTTCTGGAATGCCTGCTTAATTGGTTCAGAATCACAGCAGGTGTGTTTCCCTGGCCCGCTCCAGCGGAAGCCCAGTAAGAGCAGCGGAGCGTCGCGCTCGTCCGACCCTCGTTTGACCGCTCATGACTCATTTCCTCCACTTTTTCATTCGGCTCTCTTAGTTCGTTTAGTTTTTTTACAGTTCTCATCATCCTGTGCGACTTTCAAAGGAAATTACTTCACTATGTCCCCCAAAGCTTAGTACCAGGTTTAACGAATTAAAAAAAGGATGACAAGGTTTTGCCATTACATGATTAAGAATATTCGGAAAGAATTAATTTATTAACTGACCTTGATTTAATAAGATGTATCCTGTAGTCAAAAGGCTAATGGATATTTATTTATTTAATATGCAGTTTTCCCCACGATATTGTGGTATGTTTAATAAATAAAATTAGTAATTAAATAGTATAGTTAGAATACTTCAAATATATTTTATTCGTCCTTGGATAAGGTTACGTGATATTCTATTGAGACAAGTTTTTACCTAACTCTATTTGACGGATCTATCCGTTACGAAGTTTGGGAGGAATGTTTAATTTCCGGTCAATTTTAATTGTTACAGTTCCCAGAAAATATGATTAGTGTTCAGTGACCATTGTACCAAAAATTTCGTTCTTAATGAAAAAAGTAGTTGATTGGGATTTCTTAATATTCAGCACTTCATAGAAGCGGGATCCTGAATACAGCTTAGTAGGTGCAAACGAGCATACTGCCGCAACAATTTTTTTTCTCCTTATAAGTACAACATCTTGAAGAAGGTTTTGAAAAGATATAATTTTTATTGACTACTTACTAACTAACGAAAGATAATCAGATGCTTAAAGCGATTTATTTGTTCTTTCAATTCTGCGGTTTTATTTCATTGTCATTGTCAAGGAATATGAAAACAAGTTTTAAAAGAGGTGCAATCAATAGTACATCAGTTGGTCGTTGGATATCATTATAATTCCGAGAACCTTATTATATACGACTCTGTGTCGACTAACTTAATTTCTTACCGCGGCCCACTTTTTGAATTAAGATCGCGCTGATATAAAATCAACTTATTACGCATTTTGATTGACGCAACAGGAAAACAAAAGTTTAATTGGCAATAACTGACTAATAAAACAATAATAATACACTAAACAAAACTAATTGTCGTTTTATTTATTTCAATTCCTCTGCATACTTCGCCATCCTTAGTGACTTACGTTTGAAAAACTTGTAAAAATAAAACCAAAAAACGGAGGAAGCCGAAATACAGATGGACTTTTCGTTATCTCTTTAATCTCCCCGGGATAAGATCACGTAAACAAAATCTGTAATTACGTCCAGTCTATTATACCTATGTATAGAGCGTAATGTGTTTGTACACGTATAAAAAGTGCTCTATCGTTCGACCGGTCCTTTGTTAAATAAATTAGTTTCGGTGTCTACCAAATTACGCCTCCTACCTATCTATATGTACAGCACACTCGATCTTGGCAGGAAAATATGCTCTACCCATTATTCTACTATGAATAAATTAACATACTTGAGGATCTTTAACAAAACGGGAGTTGAAACAAAAGGAGATCATACATCATTTAAAAAAGCATTTGGGAACACTAGTGGCCGAATACTATTTGTTTTCATTGATTTATTCATGGTCAGGCTGAAGACTGAAGGCGCCGACAAAGACGGTCCTTTTGAAATACCAACTCGTTCGAATTGGTAATGAGAGTTTATGTGAAACGTTACAGAATAACAAGTCGCGGTCGGTTGGCCAAAGTGAAACTGAACAATTGTTTGAAGGGATAGGAAATTTGGAAAACAAATAGTGACGATTGCGAAGCCATTTGTACCTAATCGACTCCTACCGAAGTGGTTATTACTGGCATAATGGCCATTGTTTATTAAGTTTGTTCTCATATAAAAGTTATCAGTGCATTCTGTGATAAGGCTGCATGTGATAAATTGCCTGTTTCATAAGGCGTTCATTAGAAGCATGCAAAATGCGCTCCGTTGCGCAGCGATAACTTCGCCGATAACGGTTTTATTGCTTCAAATGTTACCTATTTGCGTATCCTGACTGACTTTTATACTTACGCTATGGTAACTTGACGGGATAGATATTGTTTAATATACTACGGTGGGATTTATTACTTTTTGATAAAGTCACTAAAGAATGCCCATTGGGTTTTAAATAAAATTGTATTTCGTAATTTCTTGCAGACTGTTCTGTTTTATAACATTATTATTGAGAAAAATATTTTGCATTTAAATAGACACGAATATTGCATTATAATAGCGGTTTTAGAAGAGCGTATAATATGGACCAACTAAAAATAGATGTTTCGTAAGTTTGTTGCTGCTTTCGTAGTAGAGTATATTTCTCGACGAGGCTATGCCCGCATAGATTTATCTTGGTTGAATCGGTTGCCCCTGCGAGTCTTGGCAGTGCAAAGATTTGATTGTCTAGAGTGGTTAATGCACCCTTTCAATTTTAAATCCATCTTGTATTTTTTAATGTCATATTTAGTGTCGCCTATAAACTGGTCTTGAAATAACACTTTGCTTCGGTCTTATGACTTAGTTTTTCAGTTGTTAAACGTATTTGATAATAATTATTTAGCTGTAAACCAAAATTTATTTATTTTGTGCCATAGATAACAACGTATCGGGACCTGGGAGCATCTCTAATTAATAGATTAACAAATCAATCAAGATCCTTGACAAAGTCATCATAGGGTTATACGCCAGGTATGTATAGAACACAAATCTTCCACGACCTCATGATTCACTATATGCAGAGTCATGACTTTCATGAGTGTACTCAACTGGAATGTTAATAAAAGGCGAACGATGAAGAAAAGAAAATATATGTATTTAGTGATAGAGCCTTCTCTTTCAAAGACCACGATAAGTTCACAATAATGATTTGGAGCTTAGAACTGGACTGCAGACTATTTTAAAGCATATTTAATATATATCTATGATGGTATATATTAAGAAATAGATGTTTTTAATTCTAATTTACCAGGATTTTTTGTTTGCTTCATGCTTTCTTTAAAGTAACGAAAGCTAATAAACTGATATACCTGCGTGCTAATATTTACATTAAATATTATTTACATCGTGGCATATTTAATTAATTATTGTCTTCTGAAAATACTCATTGTACTGGTCTTTTTCTATACTATAAAAGCTTTAAGGTGGTTTTACTCGCTCTTTGAATGTCCGACACAATGTCGAAGATTGCAGCTGACTTGCAATGCCGCATGTTATTCACTTCTTTAATTAACTATCAAACCGGAGGCACTCTCGATTATAAGACGCGGCTACTCGGCTTTGTGCCCTCACAAGCTACCTGCCCGATTTTTCAGATTATGTAAAGAACGAATCTCAACTCTAATACTTCGTTAATAAGATTACCGGTTTTTCCTCCGCTGACCGGCGACGGGATGTCTCGACTTTGATATTGTTTTTTGTGTGTGGATATTAGGCATTGTTGTCCCTTACGTTCATTATTCAGATTTCGGTACCAAAATGCCGCTTTTTTCCTCCGTCTAAACCTACTGAGAATCCGCTTGATTTCCTCTTTGTATTCGCGTAGAATCTAACGCGATCTTATTAGATTCCACACAACGAGATAGAATTCCAGACTTACAAAAGCGACGCAATCAAGTCGCGAGGCACCGGTCATCCATAATAATATGTTTCAGATAATAACAAAAAGGATTCATATATCAAAGGTGACAAATCAAAATAAACAAGCCACGCATTCTCGAGGCGCGGGCAAGAAAGGTAAAATCAAAGATCGACATCCACCTAATGTATATTAAATATGAGTGGACGCCTCGCCACATGGTATTCAAGTGAAAAACAGTGCAAAAACAAAATGGAATTGCCATTATAGCTTATAACTCAATCAGTCGTGTCGTAGGCGGTGGCTCGATAGGAATTTTATACTTTTTCTACCATTATCTGCATTCCAGCCGCGACAAATATGTCGCCGTCCATCAAAACGCTGTGCGACATTGTTGATTTAGAAAAGGGAACAAAACGAAAACCGATCAGAGAAATGCTTCACATTTTTGTATAGGCATATGGCGAAAATACTTTCCCATTGTTTGTCCTTAGATCACGGTTCTGTAAATTTTTTGAGTCTTACAATTTATAAAATTATATTTATATACAATATTTAAGATCACATTGTACACAGACCGTATTATTGCAATTGGATTCCAGCACTTTTGCTATGAAATTAATAAACTCAGATTCAGAAGATATAATAAATTCTAGTTTAGCCGACTTTGACCGAATTAATAAAGTTTTGAAAGTCACTTAAGTGTAATGAATAGAATTATTTCAGATAGAATTATTATAATCAAACGTCGTATCGTAATTAGTCAAGGGTTTAATTCAAAAGTGTAATTCAATATTTCGCCCAAAAGTATTTGCGTAATACAATTTCACTGTTTGCTGTCAGCTGGAGAGAAATCTCCGACTGTTCTAACCGCCGCGCTAAAATGCTAGTTAGTGGTCTTTAATTAAGAGACTTAATATTCCCGCCAGAGCCACATTCCTTACCGACTTCACTCCATAGTTCCCAAATTGTAATTGTGGTTAGGCATGTAGTTAATTAATTTGATCGCCGAGACTTGCAAATGTGGCGAAGTTGTAATGTCAGAATAAAGGTATTAATTTATGTTCTACACCCGTTCAGTGCACTGGTAATGGATGCATGAAAGTGTGGAAGTATAGTTCAAACAAGTAGAAAAACAAAATTAAATTTAAATTGTTTTTTATTTACTGAACGTATAATTTCGCAAACATTTAAGTTACAAAATAACAATTTTCTCTTAAAAAGTCATCATTACTGCAGCTTCATTATTATCTAACAAGTTTAAAAACCAACTGGGAATAAAAGTTTTGAAATACGCAGTTATATTGGACGAATGAAAAGTTCAAAATAAATATTTGGAATGAGTCCTTGTAAATGTAAGGTTTCAATTTGCTTTTGTTTTCCATATTTTCTGTTTAGCCTACGTTTGTAAGCAAACGTTGTCGGCTCGGGCGGCAGACCAGCAAGGTAACCACAGTTCATCCACGTAATTAATCATACGAGCTTCTGCATTTCTTCCTTTGATTACCATTGTGTTTCTCTCAATGGACGTACGCGATGATGAGACGGGCTCCCGATTTAATTTCGAATCACAATCACGGTAGCTGTTTTGCTTTCATTTTGTTATTACTCTTATTATGAGCGATTTAATGACTGTTTTAGTGTAATGGAAGGAACAGAACGGTATCTAGATACAACAAAAGAATAGTGGGGCCACAGAACTCAATCAAATCAAATCGCGTTCACATGCCTATGATTACATTAATTTTTTTGTCAGCATAATTACTTTGTTACCGCAATAAGTATTTAGTTGTAAATGATGTACTAGTATTCTGGACTAGATATTTTATGTTCATCAAGAAGACTGGTAGAAGAGGAAGTTTCCCTGATATTTAGTAGAAATTACTGATCTGATTCGAAGAATATGATAACTACTTGGTTAAAATAAGTTAGGTAATTATTTTTCTATTCTAGGTTTCGTTTCTTTTTGTTTTAAGAGTAATACGAAGAAATACGTATTAAATGGAAAAATGCATGGAAATATGCTTTTAACAAAAAATATTTAACGAATAAGTAATACCTAAACAGTTAACATGAAAACTCCATAATAAAATCTTAATTATCTCCCAACGTCCAGTTTCGTAGATGCACGATTACTATCAATATTACCCTTCTACATTTTTGGTGCAAAATGTGAAAGGGCATAAAGTAAATCCGTCGACGCTTGAAGGCAAGTGCACCCTTTTTTGTCCATCACAGCACATCAGCGCAAAATTTATCAGATGCAAAGCCAAAAAAGCGGGAGAAAAAAGTGCCGACCAAGCACCTACGTGCGTGCTGAGACAGTTTTGACAGCATCGTGAAATGATGGACGGTCATTACGATGTCATTGACATCATTTGTTTTATCTTCCTTTTTTGTCTCGAGAAAAAACCACAGCTTTGGTGAGCCGGTGTTGCGGTTTGCTACTGCGTTTGTATGTACGATGTCTTCAGATATCGGTGTTGATAGATTGTGGAGTAACACCCATGCACCTGGAAAGGTTATACGGCCGTGATCTGCAGCTGATATGTGGTGTAATATGGGTGTTCGGTAAGTTTATGTTTACGACTAGATTTGTGATTGAATGAAGTTATTTCTCTGGAGTTTCATGACGACATTTATATGTTATGTAGAATATACTTAGATAGGTGGTGATTATATTAGTAAATATTTAGATACACCGCAATAATCGATTGAAATACCCTTCTACCATTACTTTTAAATTGATATTGAATGCAGTGAAAGACTGTTGTTTGATCATTTAGATGTATTTGTAATAAGTATGAAATCAGACATGTCGTTCAACATAAAAAATAGTCTGGACTATAATGTTGAGTCAAATGACTTACCATGTAAAAGTAATAATAGGATTCTGTTAGTTAATCTACAAGTGGAGCGATGTATTCGTCCAATTTCGGATCAGTTACAGTTTGCTGCATCATCGGTGATCTAATCATGTATCAGTCGAGATTAAAACAGGCCGGCCGGATCGCATCAAAGGCGGTATCACACTGTTATTTTGACTGATTGATCTCAGCCAACAAAAAAAGGTTGCATCGCTACCGAGATCGACAGTAGCCGGGAAAAAACAAATTAGCTGGCTAAACCTTTTCATAAAGCATTGTTATTATCACCACCTACCCCGTATTGAACTCTTCAACCAATTTCAACGGGAACCACAAAGTTCAAAATTACTTTTAACGCGTCGGAATAAGGTTGCGTTTCGCGTTAATTTTAATGATTGGGTTGCATGATATTCGCTATTCCAGAATATAATCGTGCCGTCGAAAGGCGAAAATCACGTTGCGCCTGCGACCTTGCGTTCGTTACAAAAAACGCGATTTATTTTTTGGGAGAAATGTTTTTCGGTGTCAGATGTAGCGGCTCGCGCTTTGATTGTCGAGATTCTCATATTTAGTTTTAATTGGTGGCTTTATCGAGTTTACATTTTACGGTCGAAGTCGATGAGAGGTTAATAAGCGGCACTTTGAAAGGTATCCACGTTTTTTAGAGTTCCGTGTTAATAATAGAAATATGACTGTCTTTTTCTAGTTTATTGTAGGCTAGTTTTAAGTTTTGGGGATAGGTGAGATTTTTTATCTAAGGAAATTACTTTAGATGTTAATGGAAACAAATCGTTTTAGTTTCCAATAGTCTTGTTTGGTACTATCTTCTACTTATTTTTAGGTTTTAATATAAACCCTCTAAACGACGAGAAAAAATTGGCAATTACATGCATTTTAAACTAAAATCATTTATGCTGAAATGTATGGTGGCGATATTATTTCATATTTATCTAATACATTATTACTTATAAAATGTAGATTTCATACGTTATTCAAAATTATCTCCACTTTAACAAAGCGCAAGTGTATGAACTTATTTTAAATCAGCGTAAGGCATATATTAATATTTTTACGGAACCGTTCATGGAAAATAAATGTAATGTGCTGTGCCCAATTTTTTATTGTTTAGGCAATAGCCGATATTGATTTCGGTTCTTTGATTCCGACGTATTATTGCTTGTTTTATTGGTACCTGGGAACATTGTAATTAACCATATCGGGCCTTTTTTCTCATCTCTCTTGATCCTTTCGTGTCTATAGTCTATAATAATTTGAGACTCACCTTGAAAGGCGTACGCGCCGAAAATTGGTCTCATATTGTTCATCGAAGACGTAGTTCCTGTTGTGTAATCCATTTTTATATTTTTAATAACGATCTCTCACTTCACAGTTGTGTTCACTTAAACTATTTCATTATACAAATTCACTATAACTATTTTGATTGCACTCGGTATCGTAACTATAAGATGTATGACTAAGCTTGATAAGTTATAAAGTAAGATTAAATATGGAAGCGTTTGCGATATAAGCGCACATGTGTGGGACAAAATGGAATCAATTACAATGTCCCTTGGTGCAGCCGTATTATTTTCGTTCCCTACTGATGCCCTATTACAATGGTGTTTCGCTCCACCTCTTTTCTCCCCTACCACTTTTTATTTACTGGTAATAATAGTAAATCACGAGGAACTGTCGCGTATGTGTTACAATGCCTCCGTGAATGGAGCCTCGTATAAAAGGGTGTAAATTTATGTATTAAAGCTAGCGTCAGATGCATGATCGCGCAGAGTAACTTGTAAGTACAACGAATAATCTTTTGTAAGACCAGACGTTTATGTTATGTCGTTTTTTTATTTACATACAGATCGCACTTAGCAGTTTTATCAGTGAAAAAAAGTTGGAAGCAACAAAACTTATTGCTTTTTTTATTAGAGATTTTAGTTTAAAATATAAACATATGTACTTATAACGTTTTTTTTGGAGATACATTTCAAACAGTCAGTCAGCGAAAACATAATTGACAGTATCTATATCTGATCATTTTAATAATGGCATCGTTTCCAAGTACAGACTTACGGCATTTAAATTGTTTCATGGTTTTGTTTTTGATAAAAACGAAAATATTTCGTTGCATTTTTTTTGTGCTGTCATCGTTGACGTCACTATTTCCCTCGTCCAGCTGCAGCTGCCAGGGCCAAGTCGACAATAGTATTGGTAAAAAGCCGTCATGCAAATTATTAGCTATTGTATCCAAGTATTGTTCGATATGTACACGCGCCCTCATCTTCAACATCTACGAAGTCTTTAGGTCTTTAGCAATAAAGTTTAAATTGTGACGTAAAGCATTGTAGCCGCTATACTCCTGAATGTACGCAAAAGACCCGCGGATGCTGTGCATGATTCGCTTCGCGTTGGGTTTTTTGGTGATTCTTTGCAAAAGTACTAAAGACAGCTGTTTATGACATTCGAAGTTCTCTACGTCCTATGGATTGTTCGTATCGCAAAGGTCAGAAAATACCCACCTTCCATCCTTTTAACGAATAACTCGAAATGTTTCTGTTTTAAGATCGCATTCTATATAACAATTCATTATCTCTGGCTTGTTTTCGGTATCTCATACACATAAGTATTTAACACTATTTGTATTTAAACGTTATTTAAGTAATTATGAGAGTTTGTGAAGATTTCAAAGTCTATCAAGCGCATTAAATATTATCAACTAGGTATTTCTAAATAATAAAAAAAAAATATGTTTAATAATAAATAATAAATATCCGACTACATCACATACATTGATCTGACTCCGAGATAAGTAGCTTAAGCACTTGTGTTACGGATATCAGAATCAACAGTGGTATTACAAATATATACTTAAATATTGGATATTAACACCCAGACACAAAACAAACACAAGTATTCATCATATGAATATTTGTCCTGGGTGGGAATCGAACCCACAACTCTTGGCGCATGGGGCAGGGTCACTACCGAATGCGCCATCGAGCCAGTCAAAGTTTAAGAGACTGATCCTTTCGAAAATAATAAACTTTAAGGAACCAACAACTAGTAAGATAGATAGTTGCGACATTTTTAGTGCATGGGCGGAATGGCCTTACTAAACTTCAAACATTCATATTATTAAAAAACTCATCAAACCTTATAATGAACATCGAATTTTGTCAACTCATGATACCTTTGTCGCTTTCCATTCAAAAAGAGTTGAATGAACATCCTTGGCATTTGTAAGGAATACTCCCAGTGGCTAGATTGTGTCACGTTGTCGTGTGTCAAAACAGAATCGAGTGGCGTCTTGGGACCGGGATCTGTGCACACGAGTGAACGTGAAAATTGCCCACTGTGGCAAACAAAGCTTACGTGATAAGTGAGCACTTGAGTCATTGACATGTCGAATATTCGTGTAACCCGCTAGGAATACTCCGTTTATACATGGATTGTCGATCGAATATTAAGGGATCTTTTGATGTTCTTTCGAATAGGCTATTTTTTTAATTCGTCGCGTGTTCTTAAGTAGGAGTTATTTATTGTAGGCAGTACCTATAAAAGATAATAAAGATGTTTTATATTAAATATACTTATAAAAATCCCACACGTATTTCCTATTTATGTTTACTAGTTATTGCTTACATAGCAATTACTAAATGGACCAGTAAACCACAGACTTATTAATTAATATGAAAGCCTTCGCATTTCCGTATTTATAAAAGTCACCTTTATATCTCTATTTGATACATATTAGATAAATAGTGGTACGAAAATATATCAGGAAACCAACGGTTCTTTTATATATCTGCAGATGGCATTTCGATAAATAATTTTCTGTTACATTGCTCAGCTGAAAAATCAAGTCCTTAAAATTCAAGTATGAAGATACTTAAAGTTCACATTCAGAATGCGTTTGGTATGTGCGTACTTTCTAAAAAACCATTGTTGTGCAACTATAAGCTTTATGTGTACAAACATAAGGCGCATTAGATTGTAAGTGTAAGAATGGCACTGTAAACCAGTTCCCATTGTTCTACGACGTGGTTTGCTTGCTAAAGGCTCTGAAGATGGCCACTTTCCCCGGCTTTATTGCAAATACTAGGAAAAGAACCTATCATTAGAGTCTTAAATACATAGTATGTGGAGTTAAACTTCTACGATAGTTAATATTACCCTATAAGTATTATTATTTTTATATATATAAGGCTGGCCTTTTTTTGTTGGTCAACTCTAATAGTATAAAAATAATAGATACGTAGATATCACATGCATATAATAATAGCATAACATAATTACAATATGTGCTTTGTTATTGTTGCATGAGCAAGCACGTTAAGCCGTTGGTCCTGCGTCTGACCTCTCCGGTCATGTCGAATTGCCGTCTCACCGGACTATGAGAGTGAAGGAATAGAGAGTGCACCTGTGTTTGCGCACACACTTGTGCACTATTATTCTACTGCGCTGCCTAATCCTGCAAGATTGGTCGCCGTGATCGATATTGGTTAGGAGGACATTATTATCATTGTTGCAATTTATGCGTCAAATTAGAAAACCTATTTGATGGTATTGTATGTATTACAATGGTGTAATGCATATAGCATCATCAAATAGTTTTCTCTAATTTGAACTGGTCTAATATTTAGCGATCAAAGTGAAGTCTAGCTATTAGGTGTCTATTGTTGTAGTGTGGCGTACTACGTATCAAATACCTGTAATATATAAGAACTTGTATAACATAGACATGGAATAATCGGAATAACAACTCACGCTGTCTTCGTCAAACAGTTAACGAATCAAAATATGAATTCAAAGACGACAAAACAAGAGAAAGGTGATTTATACCGCTGATAAATATTGGAGCAAATCAAAAGACGAGCGCGCTATTTATTGTTGTCAAAACAACATCTGGCTCCGCGACCTCACCCAACTCTGACTGTCATCTCGCGGGGAATTAATAAAATATGTGAATGTTAATTTAAGTCATTAGCTAAGAGCCGGTTGAAGAGATGCCGACATGAAAAAAAGGCGGAAAAAAATGTGTGATCGCGCCGCCCGCGCCTGTTTTTGGAAACACACAAATGTGTTAAACAAGGAACGCCGAATTGGGACATAAAGCTTTGAAGTGCTGGAAGAGGCTAAGACTAACACGTAGGTTGCGACTTTTGCGATATAATTAATAAATATTTTTTTTAAACTGACACACCAAATTCCTTGTCCCAACTTAGCTTATAAGCTTGTGCTATGGATACTAGGTGAACGGATAGAAGACATACTTAAATACATTTATAAACATCCAAGACTCGAGTACAAATATTCATGTTTATCACACGAAATTTTTGCCCCTAGGGGATTCGATACCGCAACCGTTGGTTTCGTGGTCAGGACCTCTGACTACTCGACCAACGGGCCAGTCCAGTTATACTTAGAATGATGAGTAAAACTACATAATTCTAAATTTCAAAACATTTTCGGCGTAAATTTCGGCGATACGTTTGTGTGTTTCGACATTTTCGTGATCTTAGATTAAATAAATAACGTAAGACTACGTCATGTCACAAATCCGATGGGGAGAGTTAGATGAGGATATTATTGTTCTTAAGTTGTAGTCGCACTTGTTTCTTTAGTTGGTTCTTTTGAGTTATTTACAGATATTCATTTATTAAAAAAAATATGTTAACTGCTCCACTCCCAACAATTTGTGTACTTACTAAGATTGTAATATAATTCATAACAAGTTTTATATTCATAACATCAATAAATGTAGGGAATAAATTTGTGTAATACTGAAAAGTAATGAAAGGAAAAATTTATAGAATTCACACAATTGGTATAACGTTATAAGTTTAAAAACAGTTAAGAACTATTCGATTCGATAGTCGAGCATACGATTATTTACTTTTGTAAACAGTTTAATTAAACAAACAGTGTTGACATTGTTTTTCGATTTCAATTTGTGGAAACGACTACTTTTTTATACTTCACTGATATTCAAATTAAGAATTTAATTTAAATAATTAACTTGGAAAATTTCAAATACGATCTTAATTAGAAGTTTTCCAGTTTTTAATTAGAATTGGCAATCCATGGTTGTATAATGCCATGACCCTATTTACGTGTAATTAACTCTATGATTGCACGATTTTTTGCTTATAAATAGTTCTTTTATGTTTTCTTTATATTACATGCGAGTATACGAAACGATTGTTATAGAATTAGCTAAGTCTAGATCTAGTATTCCAAGCTCCATTTAAGTATTTTTTTATTCTATGTGTACGCTTTCAATCAATGTACAATAATGTTCTTGAGACGATATTTCGAGTCCAAGCTATTATGACTGTACATACACACACAAATAACTAAAACGTATTGACCCCAGTTGTCTCGTTACTGAAACAGCAAAACTAATTTCAGCATAGTTCGCCCCATGAACGTTTCCACGCAAATAAGGTCCCTTTATTCCGTGCAGATAAAAATTCAATTCCCTAGAAATATCCAATAAAGACTTTTTGTAACAAAACGAGTGAAACTGCGAGCTGAAAGGGGAAAATTAAAATACAACACTCAGAGTATCGTAGAGGACCACATACGCGAGTCGCTTCCAGCATATTCCATCGTTGATTCGTGTTCTGCCCATTAACTTATTCAATTCACACTAAGTGAATTGGATTTTCTTTACTATAATGGCCTGTAATCCGTCGCCACATGTCTCCGTGGGCTAATGCGGCACTCGCATGGCCCATATTACGATTTTCGTAACGGATCATTACAATATCTCATGACTGACACAGAAAAATTTTACATGTCATTTGGAAATATTTTTACGAGTGTTTGTTTTTCATTCGGGGCGGGCCCCCTTTCACACGGCGCGTTAAATTGCCATTCACTGAATGTTTCAGTACATTTACTATTCGGCTGATTTTTATCTTTACAATGTTTTAGAATGGTTTCGGTTGTGTTGCGCTTGACGTTTTAATGTTATTCCTTAATTAGGGGTGAGTTTTTACAGCCTTTTTACGGGGTGTGTGCGTTATAGTGCTTTTTTTTAGGTTGAACTATTATAGTAGTTTTGACGAGTATGATAACTTCTAAGAAGTTTTGAGAAGAAATATAAAGAAATACTTTTAAGGAATAGGATCAATATAGGATTTTGATGTGTAAATCAAGTAAGGTGCTTTCTCAAATCCCTATAAGTATAATAGTTTTCTGTTATTAAATGACGGAGTTTGGTATATGTATTTAGGGAAACTTTCAACGGCTGCTAATGTCACCTTTAAACCTTCTTCATCGAATTATTTTCGAATAATCTTATGTGTAAAGTAGGATATGATATAAGAGCAAAAGGTATAATTTGAATATCTTTTTGGAACTCATTTTATTTGCTTTGACCAGTATTATTATTCTTTAATATATTTTTTTCAAGTATATTTCTAAATATTTCGCCTCTGATTTTATTGAAACATCAGAATGTCTCACTTCAAAAGCTATTGCCATAGGTTGCTACAAAACAAACGTATCGCCGGTGTAACGTCTTAAATTAGCCTATAATACTACAGGCCCGGAACCGAAGGCATGCCGAATTGGACTAATTACCGGACGAGAGTAGCGCCGTGACATGTGGCCCGCGACATCGACGAGTTCGTTCGACTCCGCTGGGTTAATCATCTTTTAGGGTTCACTGTGTTCTGGAAAATTGAGTTATTTCTAGTTTTCAATTCAATATGGTATATAAATAAAAGATCTATTGTTATGGCACGGACGAGTAAAAAAAAAGGACCTCTGCGCCACTAACTAGACATTGCAGCTCCTCAGGTGCTCCACCTTGACACGCAACTTACGTCACACATTGACATAATAAGTGCTCCACATGACAGATATCCGATATCTGGTATCCATAAGTATCTCACTCACACATGCATAAACGTGGCTTCACGCTATAGTACGATAGCGTGGAGTCCTTCTTTTTTTTACTAGTCCGTGTGTTTTGAATACATAGAAGGAAAATGGTGAAAAAAAAGGCAGTAACAACCCAGGCTAGCTCGCCTACACAATCACTAAGTCTGTATCCACCATATGCACTATACTACCACTTATACCTATTTATACACCATTAGTCACCTATTAAGATATCCTACCCCAAAGAACATTGGTTTTGAAGATCGTAGACATAGGACATTGTTTACAATTATTTGTAAAATAGTTTTTTATTTGCTTTAATATCATTAACTACCTATTTGTCAAGTATAGTATTGTTTAGTTATATTTCCCATGGTCCCATATTAATCTGGGACTTAAAAATAATGTGCACATTGTAGTTCTTGTCTAGCATGTCGTAAAAGGCGACTGATAGTATATCGGGTTTTGGGTATGTGATGGTGTAGGCTACAAGCTAGCCACTTGTTACTACTTTTTCACAATTTTCCATCCAACCCAGCCCAGTTTTATTTTTTGCTGAATGTGGTTAAAGGGGCCTACAGCCCCTTTGACTCTGCCTACGGGGATTATGGGCGTGATGTTATGTTATGTAGTTATATTTTATATACGGAATCTTTAACGTATTTTAGCATGTCTTACTTAGCAAGCTTTTTATTAACTCTGGGTGGCTTATAAAGGGTGAACCACGAATATTAAAGGTTACATTAAGTTTTTGTGTAAGGGCATCTGTGACATTTGTTTGAGTTGTCTAGACTGTGGATTGTAGATGGATTCTTTTAAATACTAATGGTGGGATTTCTTTCACACGTTTATTTTAATAAAAAATACGTAAGCTTTACGCCTACTCAGGACTGAAATAAAACTGATTCAAGTTTTTTTTTTATAGATAGAACATGATTTAAAAATCTTAAATCGGGACATTATATGATGATGTTATTCAAGTTTCTTGTACAGATAGAATTTGATTTAAGAATATTAAATAAGAAAAGGTTGAAATAAGAATATGATACGTAATTGTATAAAAAAATATCTCTTAGGTTTGCGGGAAAATGTAACAAACATGTAATTAACCCGCACTGTATTTGGCGTTAATAGCATC
Source organism: Glyphodes perspectalis (assembly GCA_951394215.1). Lineage (NCBI taxonomy): Eukaryota > Metazoa > Arthropoda > Insecta > Lepidoptera > Crambidae > Glyphodes > Glyphodes perspectalis. Next base: position 7,607,031 of record OX596214.1, on the reverse strand, counting down.
AGTAGAACAGTCTTGTATATTGCACTTTCTAGGTATCTTATCTATTATATTAGAAAAATACATTTGAAACAAGGAACAAATGTACTTTTAAACGATAATTAACACAATATTACAGACAACATAAAAGATGTCATATGAAGAATATTTCGACCATCGAGCATTTGCCGTTAAAACAGGTTGATATGAAGCAGATACCTACCTGCTCAAATGAGCGGTGATTTAATTAATTTCACCTACCTAAATTAAATCCAGAGACAACACGACGTAAAACAAGACCGATGTTAACACCTACCTTTTTGTCAGCGGGCAGTAATTAGCGGAGTCGCGTGGCTGCGCCGGCGCATCCGCGTTTATAATTTATCGCCCCTTTGCTCTGCGCCGCCGCTCTCATTAGTGCCATCTAGAGATGGCCGAATGTGAATCATTCATCCGAATGTTATGAAAATGAATATTCAGATATATTAAATGGTTAAATAATCGTATGAAAAATACTCAAGTTTGTTTTCATCTTTTATATAATTTAACAGATATACATTTTGTTAAATGTTTTTCTTTGAGGTAAAAGGTAGGTATAATCGGTATAAAATATGGTCATAGTCCTGCATACATTATTAAAAAGTCTCTACTTAGCTCTATTGTAATAGTCAAATATATTAATTGACCATTATGAGTTCGTGATGGTCATCATCATCACCATGGGGACGAATAAGACGACCTAGTAAACAACTATTGTTCTATAATGTTTAACATTTCTGAAAAATAATCCAACTTGTGCATTGAATATATTTATTTTTAAGTACAAATACAGATTTTGCCTCTGAATTCTTTTTAAGTTAGATATCGAGTCTTACGTCGAATAAAATCGGCTAAAATAAATTACTCACAAATGATTGACAGGTTAGCAGATCATTCGAATGGTTTTATACGATATTGGGCATCGCCCACCTCTAGTGGCATCCGCAAAAACCTGCCAAGTAGTTTATTTCGGCGCAGTGACTCATGCGCAGCTTGAAACAATACCTAAGACGTTGCCCACTTGCTGATTCGTACCGCGTGTTTTCACGGCGTTATATTGATATTGTACGGGATCAAAATTTGTTCTTGTGACTGTATTTATCAAAAGATTTTGACAAGATATATATTATGTCAGTAGCGTTTACTTATATTGAGGGATTAGTAATAAAACTATATTGAGGTATTAGTAATAAAACGATGTGTCAAAGTTGTAATGAATTAATTGATAACATTACATTTAGATTGACTTCTATGAAACAATGTATTATCAGGCGAATTGCAGTTATATTGTAATATTACTAAATAAAGTCACTAACACTACGCCTATGTCGTGGTTATGTTGGCAAAGCAACATGTGGATGTGTAAGTAGAGAGTTTTGTGATAGTTTGCAAATTTTATGAAAGGTTATATTGGGAGCTATTGGAAAAACTATCAACGGCTAGTTTATTGAAAATGTTTGGTTCTAAAAAACTGATTTTGTCCCATGTTGGTCGGGACTTAAAAATAATGTGCCAACTGTGTTTCTGGCCTAGCATGTCGTAGTAGGCGACTAATGTTTATGGGGTTTTGGGTATGTGATTGTGTAGGCGAGTCAAAGGGGCCTGCTGCCCCTTTGACTCTGCCTACCCCTTCGGGGATTATGGGTGTGATGTCATGTATGTATGTATGTATGTATGTTTGTTTGTTTCTATTTTGACTGGTCTGTAATGATAATATAACCATTGACGTAGATAGGTACTTGACGATGGACAAACACAATATAATTTTATATTTTTACTGAAAAGCAAATATTTTATATATGCAAATATTTGAATATGATGCCCCTTACGTTTTGTGCCATATCAATCTTTCTAATTCGATTTATATATATATTATGTACAAAAAAATAACTTATTTTAAACTACCTAACAATTTTAGAAGCAATGAATTTGTTATCAATTGTTATACTATAACATATGTCAACATAATGGCAACGATCTAACGTGACCAAAAGTTTATTTACATACACATGACAACCTATCCCAACACCGCATGTCAAGCCTTTTTTGTCACACCGCAAACGCATTTGCTTACCGACGCAATTAAGGCGCAGTCGTCACTGCACGCACCATTTAGCGCTCATACGTGTTCGCGACAGACGCATCGCGTCGCGCCGCAAAAAAGGCGTGAAATGCCGCTGAAATCGCTTCAGGGCCCATTGAGCAAAGACGCCGCTGAAACTATGTCGGGAGGGGCCGCACACGAAGTGCTCTTTTTTATCTTCATTTACTCATAAAGTTGTTTTAAGATTTTCTATGTTGACGTCGATGTGACGCTGTTGATCTGAATGTAGGCTTCAATGAATCTTCCAGTCTAGGGTTAAATCATTGAGTTCGTTTTTTAACGTAGTCCTGGATTGTTTGCCTTTGTTTTAGTTAAATTAAAAAAAATACTTTGTTAATATTTCTCGTTGATACCTTTATACCTTTATAGCCTGACAGGCCTTCCTTATATGATTCCAGTGAGTCTTATCGGATTCATCTACGGTATTGGCGTTGCCAATAATTTTCTTTGTTGCTTTTTTGTTCTAGGTTCTTACTTCACAGTTCCTAAGTACCGACCAACATCAGTTCTGTATGTTATACTTATAATGAATAATACATTAGTCAAGTCATTTAGATCCACGTGGATCTAATTAGCAGCTATTCTGTTGTTTCGAAACTGGGTAATCCCGAATCCACCAGCAAACTTAAGTATTTGATTACAAAACTTTCATTAAAACTCAATCTCTAGAATGCCATCGAAATTAATCAAGCTGAAGTAAAGTTCTCCAGCGAAGATTATGTATAAACGGGCCACAACAAATTAAGGGTTTTGTAAGCCGCAAGACCCGGTGAACCGTTGGTTTTTAATTAAAATGTTGGAAACTCGATTCAAGGTTGTCGTGTTAATGAATCGTCGATTTCTGCTCGTTTCTTATTGTTCCTGCTAGTAAGGGTACGTACTCAACTTCTTAACGATTGCTGTGGCTGGCCCTGGCGGGTCGCGTCTTGTACTCGTCTCTTTATTGGTCATGTTGGTATTGCACACCGCTGTTGTATTGTTTAACGTTTTAATCAATCTCTACATAAGAGATAATCATGCATATAACATAATGATTATAGGATATTTGTTTTTCGTAAAACTTAAATATAAATTCACTGATAAATCTATACTTAGATTACGTTTATATTTTAAATGAAGGGAAATAAAACTATAAATTGTAATGGTCCGTAAAATATGTCACATCACTTATATCGCTAGCTGTATAGAGCTAAACACTAGCAAGAGCGGTATGCCCACCTAGGCTATCTAGGTAGTAAATAAATTGCAATTTTAATTAATTGTTTCATTGAAAGATGCAGAATATGTTCAATTGTTTTTTGTTCAATGCCACATTGTAAGTTTATGCAAATAAACGGTGTAACTTTGGCTTTACGAAGAGTTATGAAACAATGGCCTTGCTTACCAAATCCGAAGTACCAAGTACCAACGACACGTTCACTTAATTAGAATCGTACTGACTAAAACAATCATTTTTTATCACTCCCACTCTTACTTTTTTCTTTGTAGTTGCATAAGCACCATCGCTATGGCTGAATTTGTGGGACAAATAAAACTTTTTTCTTCTTTGTAACGATGAGGTTTTAAAATAATTACTGTAGTAAATTAACTTAAAGTATAACGGGTGAGTTGCTTTGTGTAAGATTTCATGGAAATATTAAAATGTCAAGCTAAAATTAATAAGAAGATTGTTGCGTGTTGTCAGCCAGTTAGAATCTACGGACGGCAAAAAAGATGATGGAAGGAACGAGTATGCACATTTTCTTCAAACTTTTGTGTTAAGGAGGGTTTAGTCCACATTTAGCACTTATGATGTTTACTAAGGATATTATATGAGGGTGAAAATGTATCAACTAATAGCCATTGGTCAAAACATGGCGTGTCTCAGTAGTTAAATATTCAGTATGTTACCATAAATTCAGTTCTATTACAATAATTAAATGAAAACGTCTTTTTTAATACCTTATGAAGCAATCACAGAGCTACTAACAGTACTAACATCCCAGATAGGAGAGTTCATAGATGGGCTCTATCTAGAACAATCACAAATTAAAATTTACTTTTTCTTTTTATGTTTGTGGTACAATGGTTACAGTGAACAAAGGTAAATATAACTATTGTGACAACATGTACCTATAATACATCTATTTGATGTATGCAGCAAAGAGTTTAAGGGCAATCAACGCACGCGCAGGGCATGTAATGACTACAGACAGATATGCATGCACAATTTTCATGAATATAATAAAACGTTCCGATTGCAAAAAAAAAAATAGGTTTATTTAAATGCATATATTATATCTGTAAGTTATGATGTACTTGCAAATATGCGTAAGTATGATATAAATATTTAAGATATGATGGGTAGTATACAATCTATTTTATAGATTTTGTATGGTCACTATTTATACTATGATGCATTTTATTGTTCAAAATTTTCAATTGAATATTTTAAATAAATGTTAATTATGTAATATAATTTATTTCAAAAATTGTTTCTTAATAATGCGTACATTTAATTTAATAAGCACCATTGTTCTCTGATAGGGATATATTTACAATGGATTTACACACATTACATAAATCGAAATTATAATAATGACATTAAAATTGTAGAGAAAACATCTGACGACGGCTCTATCAACATTGAGCGTTAACTAATAGGTATGTCACTTTCTACAGCGCATCAAACATGTCAATGTCAAATATTAATGTGATATTATAATGCTGAAAAATCACACAACATTCGAAATAAAACGTATCGTACACGAAGAGAGACCGACATTGCAATTAACTCATACAAACACACAGTTTCGTTTACCTTAGTGTGCTTGCAGACCCCGCCCCAAACAAATTTCGACCAATCGCAGCTGCCTGTAGGCATAGATCGTTGTGGCAACACGCCTCGTGTTTTTCGTCACGGAACAGCGACTCAGGCGCGACTCACACATTGTTAACGTAAGCGCTCTTCGCTTTGAAGATACCGGATCCATGACTTCGTGCTGTCCCTTTTTAGCATCGGCCCACCTCGGGTTACAGTCGGCGACGGAAAATCAAAAATATTTTTAGGACCGAACTTCTTACTGCTAATCTGAAAGCACTAGTCTATTCAAAATTTGATAATATAGTCAAAAGTAAAAAATATGATCCAAAACTTGATGTTTTACGACCTAAATTTGGCACCGGCGATATAGTGACTAATGACAACAGTCGGGGGCGAGAAAGAGACAGGCGATCAGGTGAAGCAGTCTCGAAGGCTGCGGAGGCGGCCAGTTTGACCATTTTTTGTTGGACCGCTGATTGTGAAAGATTACACTTGAGAGTCGAAATACATCTTTACATCACACGTCAGTGGCCACTGAGCTGTCTTCAAAGTAACACGGATTAGACACACGCAGTTTTCTTTACGTAATTATGCCTGCGTGCAAGCTGTGATAGTGAAAGACTGATATAGTGATCTCTTAGGACTTTTGTATGTGCTCGGACTGATTTGGTGTTTGTAGCGGCTCAATATCCACGTTTTGCTGTCACTTATACGTCGATGGCGGTTTCAACTTTGAACATGACGCCGTATTTTACAGGATACTCGTTTCAAGGTAGGCTTCCAAGTTCTCTTCTATCTTCATTGATCATGTTTTTATTTAGAGCTTTGTTTGTAATATATATCGTATGTATTACTTGCTTCGTTAATAAATTTAAAATTTTCATTACCTTTCTCGTTGAATGCTTTATTTTATGTATATCTTGAGATTTCTGCATGTTATATTCTGCATATTCATCTTTACAGATTTATTTTTGGTATTTTTTTTATTAAATGCTCTTTACTTTTACTTAACAGATTGATCCGATCGTTTTTGGTTAAAAATAGGTATGAGAATATGTTTTTATCTATAAATATGTAATACAGGTGACATGAATTTATACATCTATGATTGCCGAAATATGTTTTAGTTTACTTATAATTTACTTTGGATACTTTATGGAAATTAAAGTACTTTATTGAATTTACAGTACTGTTATATTGCTAGAAAAATATTATAACATCATAATTAATATCTGTAAATATCTCTTGGATACTAATTAATAACTAAAATTAAAGTAAAACGCATTAATATATTTCTGTAACAGACTATAGCTTTTATTGCGCCACCTAATTATGTTTACTACTATTAATAAAATCGTTCGCGGATACGTCATCATTACCAAAACAAGCTGTAAATCAATAAAAATGTATCCTATTAACTAAATAACTTGCCGGGTATATTAGACCTTTAGCACCCGATTAGCGACCAATTACAAGAGTAGGGTATATTTAAAAATGACATAATAAGGCACACCAGGCCCGTTTTTTGACGCAAAGGTCCGAAACGTCAATAAAACTATAAAATCATGAAGAAATTATAAAGCTTAAAGTGCCTTTTATTGGTACCATATAACGATATTTCACCCTCACGCGCCGGCACTGGATCTATATGAAAAAAAATGTGACTATTTTTCGTATAATAATAACTGAACCTTGTTTAGAGCTGAATCTTTTTGTGGAATGGTCAAGGACCGTAAGCTATAGAAAGCGATTGTCTCTATTTCAATAAAGAGTTTCTGTCACGACTTGCCTTTGTACTCACCAATTGAAAGATATGGTCTTGATCCTAATTTGATGAAAAATACTGTTGATATTTATTTTAATTTAATTATTATAAGTTTGACGATTACCAATACATTATAATAAAGGCCTGTTGCAAAATTTACAAACAAATTTTAAAAAGTATTTTATAAAATAGATACTGCCCGCGTTTTATTGGCATGATTAAAAGTTGTTGCATGAAGCTTATTTTAAAATATTTGCTTAAATTTCTGGTCTGGTATGAATAATAGTCTTGTGTGTAATATTTTTTTCTAGTAACTTCAAGAACATCTTAATGCAATCTCTAATATTTCTTAATTTTAGACCGTTTTCCCTCTTTTTTTAAATTATGATTGCATAACTATTTTAAATCTTTGAATTCTGTAACATCAGCTTTATCCAAAATTATTATTTTATCTAAAAACAAAAAAGAATAACACAAGCATTGCTTTCTATTCATGCAATGGCAGAGAATAAGCCCGGATATTACTGGCGCATAAACGCTGTATTATGTGTCGTCAGATTGAGCGCTCACTATATTTTTGAAAGAAATTATGGCCCATCATAAAAATAGTGAACAACTTTTGTTTTCGACTGTCGTTTCTCTGTAACAAAATTTTATGGCTGGCGACATTTCTATTCGTCTGCCCAACCAATAACCGTTTGGAACTTCTGAGATCGTATATTTTTTGCCTGTGTTTTAATTGCTCTCGTGAGAAAGACAAAATATTATTACGAAGAAACTATAACGTCTTCTACAGTATTTCCGTATTTTTAAAATAATTCTTACATTGCGACAGCTCGAATTGTCGCAGGTAGCATTTTTATAAAAAAGGAGACATTTATTCCTTATACATTATATACATTACCAGCTGTGCCTGCGGTTTTACCCGCGTATGGTTAATGTTATATAGCCTATTATAGCCTTCCTAAATAAAGTAACTATACAACTCAAAAATATTTTTTCAATTTGGATCATCAGTATCTGAGATTAGCATGCCCCTTCAACCACATTCAGCCAAAAATAAAGCCGGGCTGGGTTAGATGAATAATTGTGAAAAAGCCGTGACAAGCGGCTAACCTGTCGCCTACACAATCACACACCCAAAACCCGATTTACCATTAGTCGCCTTTTACGACATGCTAGGCAAGAATCTCGGTTGGCATATTCTTTTTAAGTCCCAGACCAACATGGGACAGTGGGCTGGGTTAGATGGAAAGCTGTGAAAAAGGAGTGACAAATGGCTAGCTCGTCGCCTACTCAGTCACATACCCAATAGCCCGTAAATCATTAGTCGCCTTTTACGACATGCTAGGCAAGAACCACAGTTGGCACATTCTTTTTTTTTATCCCAGATCAACATGGGCTAAGTCCCAGACCAACATGGAAAAAAATCTTTAGCTTTATTTTAAGACAATCTCTTCAGCTTTATATATTAGAGTAAAGTAAAAAAAGTTTAAAATGTGTGTATAGTATTAAGTTTTTCTAAATATCGATATAAGTACACTAGTTAACACTTAAAGCTTTTCAACCTCCCCTCTATCATTTACCCGCCAATTATAAAAGTCAGCCATTTTTAATTTACTGTAAACAAATATCTTCTGGATTCGCAGATTTTGGTTCTTTACACAGTCTCTAGGTAAGATTTTACTCAGAAAAGTTTTATGTATATTCTTTGTATCTTGATATAAATTCATAACTTTGTTTTCTTTGGGCCGCAGTTCGCGTACATATTTTTAACTACACAGAGCGTGCTATGCCCTTAATACACCAACGTATGTCTTATCTCGGTTAGTTTTATAAGTACAGAGAGTAGAAAATTGCACATCAGTTCAGTGGCCGCTAGCAGCTGATGTAGCCAACATCCAGCCTATGTGTTATATTTCATTTGGTCTTAAATTAAATATTCCATTGTTTCCCCCGCGGCTGGACCCTAAGACCGTTTCAAAGAGTTGCCGTGTGTACTCGTAAATAACAACGAAAGCCGCTCCAAAAAGCTCTCGCACTGACGGTTTTACACATAAATCATTACCATACGAAAACATTTCGACTGCATTGTTAAAAATGTCATTTCGACTTATGACCTGTTTCGTCTAAACCAAATTAAAAAGAACGGAGTGGCTTGGAAGGGTTAAGATGGAAAGAGAGCGAGTGTTCAGAGAGGAATGCAGGCTGCAATCGTTTTGGTATGCACAAGTATATTCACTATAATATGTTAAGCTTCGATTACCTATACGTAATTGTAATTACTAACATAAAATAAGCGTGTTTCAATTTTAGAGTCTAATGAAGTAATTATTGTTTACGTGCCATTTGAATGATGAATGTCACAGTCACTTTTTGTTGAATACCGTTAGTGATGAGATGATGTTGTTTATTGTTTCTTTGCGTGTTAGCGTTAGCAGTATGGTTGGCATATCATGGGCGCCATACAACAAGTAGGCGCAAAGGTTGACAAATGATAACATGTTGCAAAGTGTTGCCACACAAAGTATCTGCGGTGGACAGACCAAAGTTATATGATCATTAAGCTTACGATTATTACTTTTTATAGCACTATTAAATGAGGTGCTAATTTCAAGACAACTGAATTGCAAATTTTATTTTGCAAACTCATCAACGTTGCTCTTTATTCTCGTAAATTTATAACCGAGTAAAATAAAGTAAATCTTTCTTTATTCTCGTAGGTAGGTAGTTTCGGATCAAAACCCAGTTCCATCCCTTTTGTAAATGAGTCACAACTCAAACTAACCTCGGCGGACCGGTCCTTTTGATATTAAAAATGTCTTAAATTTTTAATTCGACTTCAAATTATACCAGTTTCCGAATTGTAAGTTTGGCTTAGTGTCATAAGCCTCTCTGATGCTCGTGAGCGTTCAAAAACATTTGTTTAATACGCAAAGCCCATCGGAGATTATTCACAAACCTTCCGCGATCAGTGATTTGTCAAAATTATAATGTTTTTTTTTGTATATTTTTATGTAGCTTAAATCCTGTATAACATTGGTTCAAACATTTTTCTGGATCGTCAATTTTATAGGATTATATCATTAGATATCCATTTAAATTGTCAGCAATACATACATCAGTATTATATATGTGATATGCTCTTTGTGTTAGTGACTGCTATGAATTTTCGTCAAAATTAATTTGACAATTTAGGTTTGTATCATAATTTGCATATTATTGACTTTCGTCATATCAAGCTAATTCAAAACGCTTGAAAAGCTTCTACTAATTGGATTTTTCATATGACAGGTGATTAATATTTCATCAGATTTATTGTCCTTCCGTTTGAATGGGTGCGGAATCATAAATCTGCAGGAGAACTTAACACGTCTAAGTACCTCGTTTGCATATCGGATACTTACTTCAATCATAACCGAGTTTACTGCCTTTGTTTTCCGTTCAATGATCGACATTGCTAAACGAATGAATCACACTTAATCGTCATGACTAATCATATCAGTATAAATATGCAAAGATAGTTCAGTAAGTAGGTATGTATGGTGATGATAGTTCTAGGGCTGCCGGCTCCTATTCATTGTGCATTTGCATATTATTTGCAATAAATTATATACTCTGTCTGGCATTAGTACGTATAAAGTGATAAATAATATAATAATTATAATAGGAAAGAATATGAAACATTAAATAAAAATATGAAATTATGCAAAAATATTGAGGTTAAATTAACGAAATACACTCAATTAATAAAATAAAGATACTTGTGAAATTTTCTTAATATAATATCCGACTTGATTGATCATCTGGACCAAATTTTAGTGGGCCAAAATAATTATCCTTAGTTAATTTTATTAGTATTTAAACAGGATACAATACATCTATCTAAATAGATAAAAGCATCAGGAAGAGTTTTATTCAAAACCAAATAAAAATCATTGCATTCCTTTTATAGATCAGACCAAATGCACAAATGTAGCTTAAATGAGGACTTAAATTATTTTACTAATATTATAAACGCGAAAGTTCCTATGGATTGATGGATGTGTGGATGTTTGTTACTCTTTCACGCAAAAAGAACTGCATGGAGTTTAACGAAACTTTGTGATGGTATAGCTTATACATTAGAATAACACATAAACTATGTGTCATTGATGTACCACGCGTGCAACGCCGCGGAGATATTTCTAGTTAGCTGTACAATGATCTTACGTATTACTTCATAAAAAGTATAGTAAAAGTGTTGCGGATATTATATTGTTGTATACTGCTTGCCGGCAACCCTACCCCAGTCGTGTAATGTCCGTCGTGATCAGATGCGCCGGCGGTGGTGACGCCGCGCCGATACCGATCGGAACACCCTGTAATTTGCCCCAACCAGCTCGGACCCATTTTGCATTTCACACAGTTTCATACGTCCGCGGCACAATATCTTTTTTGCCCCAGTTACCGAGATAGATGCGTTGTTTGCATTCGCAACGCGTTCGCGTATATCATGTGACATTCATATCACTTAGAGATTCGTTCAGTGTTTGATATTCACTAGGTTAAAATGAGGAGCTGCGTTTCGTAACTTGTGGGTTAAGTCATTTGATACGGAGTTTGCTTGTTTATAACTCAAGACAAAGTTTTTGGGGAAATGGTATATAAGATATTTTTTTATTTGATCAATTACTTACATGCATGTAAAAAGGTAGATAGTTCTACCTTAAAAGGTAGATAGTTCTACCTCTTTCTGAGTAGACTTGCCAAATGTGTTGACTTAACTTTTATATCTTAAGATATGGTATTTTAGTTCCCATTTTATTATTTAACTAACTACTTAACTAAACTTCACGCCACTTCCCTAGAGGGGTAGGCAAGAACCGAATGCCATATGGCACGATCCTTACACACCTCACTATTATTATTTTTAATGGATGAATTACCTTACAAACAAAAATGCGTATTTCATTATAGCCCTCCGTTCTTAGTCCGATTAATTTAACACCGTCAAACATTAATACCGGCATCGACATTCATTTTACGTTAAGTAAGTATTAAATCTTGCGACTTTGATATTTTATAGCAAGTGTCTTAAGCGCTTGCATTATGGAAATCAGAAACAACGAAGACACAGATACGTTTTATTAACAACTATTTGTTTAGAGTCGGGGCTCGAACCCGTGCTCCTTGCGTACAACGTAGTCTGAACTTATTTTGTTTGACTGGCCAGTTGGTCGAGTGGCCAAAGACCCTGGCCACAAAACCAAGGGTTCGAATCCCGCCAGGGGCAAATGTTGCGTGTGATGAACATGGACATTTGTACTCGAGTCATGGATGTTTATAAACTTATTTAAGTATGTATATCCGTTCACCTAGTATCCATAGCACAAGCTTATAAGCTTAGTTTGGAACTAGGGGATTGGAGTGTCAATCTGGAGAATTTATTTATTTATTTTATTATTTATGCGTCCATAAAGCAAGCTTTGATGTTAAACATTAAGGCTGTTTATTTAATGCTCCAATTTTATTGTAAAATCATTTTATTACAACATTAATTCCCAGATTGTAGTAAATACGGTGTATTTTGTTTCGAATTCACATTCTGGACGAAAAGAGCCGGCCAAATCAGACAAGCAATAAAACACTTCCCATTAGGGATTTATTACGAACGCTTTGCCGGGCCCAATTATAAATACACTACAAACATCACAAAACATTGGATTTTTGACCTCTATAAAGAGTTCAGTACCATAATCAAGGTTTAGTCGCATTCATATGACGGGCCGACAAGCGGTGCGCATCGCACGCACACAGGCGCGCGGTGCGCGCGCGCAGATCAAAGGCACCGACAGGCTCTTTTAGCCGCATAATATGACGCGCCCCCCGCCCCTGCCTCGGCTGCAGAAATGCCTCAACCTCCAGGGCGCTTACTCGCCATTACTTATGCCGATCTATTAATAAACAAATTGATATAACGGACGCTCCAACAGAATTGGACGTTTGATTTATAAAGATGGTATGCTAAACAGATTTGGCAAGTTTTGCATTAAAATTAATAAACATTATTATTAATATGCCTACTCTGATCAATAGGGGTATAATTCAATGGTTGGATGATAAATTAGCTAGTAGACATAAAGACTGAAAGCGGTGTTTATTGGAAAATGAACTTTATCGCGGTAAATTTAAAAAATATTTCTTTAGTGTAGAACTGAAATATGTTTATTTAAAGTCATAAAAAGCGCCTGCTATCGAATTATGAGTAAATAGATACGAATTAAATAGGTGAAGTCAAGATGATGAGAAGGAACAAAGTCGTATCAATTATAGAGTACGATACTTAACGTCATGAATAAAAAATGTATTTAGCTAACTGTACCCCGTACTAAAGGAAGGTGTTTTTATTCATAAGCACCGATAATGCTTACCAAGTAAAAGCGTTGTGTTGAAAAGATTTATCAGATATCGATCCCTTAAAGATCTAAATCTACATCGCCCGGGGCTGCGCGCGCGCCTTTCGCGACAACGCATTACGGACTTGCGGGTTTCTCTTACTATAGAAATTTACGCTCGATTATTCATGTTGGATTTGTGAGTTTGAATAATGCTAATGTTTCTTAAATGGCGCTTGATAGTGTTTTGCGTAAATATTTTTATAATATGATAAGTTACAAAATAAAGATAGAGTTGCTGTTAGCTTCCAGTGATAGCTGTTTAGTCATTTTAATTCATAACATGACTTGCTATCAAACATTTAAAAAAAGGAAATTAAAAATAAAATTATGTTATTTCTTCTACATTACTTATTTTTTTTTCATTTAGTAAAAGAATCGAAAATTAAAAAAAAATTAATGTAAACAATTGCATGCGCAAAAACAATCCCACTCGATATTAATACACGCGCATCCCAACGTCGGCAAACGGTGCGATACGAACATCGCGAAATGGCTCACGTGCGCGGTTCATCGATCAAGGTATCATTGTTCCATTAAAATTACGTAAATTCACCACAATTACTCGTGGGCTCCACGGCACACCGCGATAAACGCGAGTCATTACTCAAGGGTTAGACGACTAACGGGACATCGGGTTAGTTAGCCGACTCGAAACTGTAGTGGCGTTTGAATTCGTAAAGAGTTGGTCCACACATTATAAGACAGAGATTGGTTATAGGCAAATAATCTTACTTTTTACAGGTATGAAATACCTAGTTTATGTATAAACATGCTACATTTAAGAAACACTAGTTTATTTTTTAATATCGATGTTTTAAGCGGGTAATCATCTGATGAAAAACTCTTGCGGAAACCCCCTAATACCGAATTATATTTATGAAAGAGACGTTTGCTGGTACTCTGTGGACGATGTTCTAAAATAAATAATTTTGTTTATCTCTCGATATGTTATTTGTCAATCATTCGACATAGTGTGATGTGCAATCCATCTTAGTCTAGGAAGGAAACGCTATTAAGATTCAACAAAGTGTTAGCTAGTACGTACATAATGCTAAACCAGTAAAGTACGTGGTATTGAAGGGTTACCTGCTAACGGGACCTCGGGTTAGTTACCCAACCGACTCTGCTTATGATTAAGGAACCTTCAGTTAACATTTACGTTCACTAGCTGATTTTCTATTGGTGTTTTTGTAAGAGCCGAGCCTGATGAAATGAGCAATGTAATTAGTTTTTCTTCTAAATTAATTAACGTTCGTACCGACACAGGACATACAAGTAGAGTGTGAATTAGTCAGAGTTAAAGTTGATGAAGGTAGACTTTGGGGAAAACTTAAGTAGATTTAGAAAACACGCTTACAATACCAATAATGATATCATCAAAGAAATAGTACAACAACCTTATCCAAAAATAAATTGGTCACACTATTATTCATAGAATTCCGAGCAGAAAATGCACCCCTATTGGAATCCGGAGTTTTGTAATGGAAATTCTGTTTCTTAAGCCATTATTATTAGTCCAACAGCGGCAAGTGACCACGTCAAAGAGTCCATTTCGTGTTTGAAAAGAAAAGAATCCGTCAAATTAGTACATAACGCGGTATGAATACAAAATGAGGTCAAACAGGGCACTCAAACACACACCATTATATAGAAATAAAATATTCAGTTCCATTCATTACTGGTGTAGGTATATTACATTCGGAGCCGAAAGAGTTGCCATAGTTTGAACAGTTGGCTGGTGGTTGAATGGGGATAGAGAGTACGAGTACTTAGTTGGGTTTTAAACAAATTATTAGAATGCGTTTCATCTTTTCTTCGGCCGCTTCTTGGCTTCTTACACCGCGACTACTACTTTCCTGACTATATTTATTTGAGATAGAGCATCAAACTTTTAAATAATTGACATACCTAAATTGATATTAATTGATGTGTATTTCATTGGCAATAATAGTTTGGTTAATGACCTAAACGTTTAAATCTTTAAGCTTTAGATACAATTCATTTCTAGAAATTAATAGAATCTGCAACAAAATTTGGCAAATTCAAATCGTAGCGTATTTATCCTGCTTACGTTTGTTATCGTAATTCTATTTGAATGACGCAAGCGCCGATGATTGTTTGACATTTGCCCATAGAATAATGAGGCGTTATCCGGCCGGTATGTAACGTATCAAAGTATAATACAATTGATTTGATATTCTGTTGCGCTACATTCCGCGCTGCGCCCGCGCCGCCACGCGACCACGGGCCACACATAGCACTCCGGACTCTTTGAAGGAGGCTTAATGGAATGACACAGCCTTTGTGCGCGCCGCCCAATTCTAATGCCTATTCAGATGGCATTTCACCTTTTTGTTGCTTGATTTTCGATAGTAATAGCTTATTTTATTAGTCTATAGACGAAATTTTAACGGGTTACGAAAGGAAACCACGCGTCAATCCCACTTTTGTAGTTTTTGTTGCAACCGAGTGAAATTTAATATCTGAACGCGTAGGTAGGTAAAAAGGATTCTTGATCGAATCGAATTCACTGTGCTCCGTTAATATTTCATTGATAACCTTTGGGAAATAGCTACAAAGCAAACAATTATATTGCGTTGTTGTATTTGATTAGAATTTGAATTTTTGTTTCCTTTGTGGAATAACATGGCCAACGTTAATGTCTTTTTTCGGATTAACGAAACGTTTTTGTATAAGCATAATTGGATTAGCGTTGTATAAAATAGGTGGAAGAATAAATAAATCGATTTTAATACTTAATTGATTAATGTTGCTCTGAGCTATGTGTCGATCAGAATGGCCATCGGACGGTTATCGCGCTGCGCCTGCGACGCGTGGAGGAAAGCGGCGTGCAGTGACGTAAAGCCTCATATAAATTTTACTATAGGCACATTAATGTCGCTACGTGAAATTGATTTGCAAGCAGAAACATATTATGATTGTGAAAACGGGGTTTACGATTTATTTACACAATACGATATCGACTTTGAACATTATAAACTGTCTTACATCCGATGTTTAACTTACATTGGTGGGAAATTCGACACAACTTACTTGTATATACAGAATAAACGAATTTATTACGTGTAAACAGACCTGTGTATTGACGTTATTTGCTTGAATAAAAAAAATACAATGGTTTCTATGTAGTGACAGAAATAATATTGTAGATATGGTGGTGACCACTTTTCATTAACAATCTTAGTGCCGTAAGCCGTAATACCTTCAGTATTAATTCAACTACAATACAAACCGACCGCTTTGTCGACACAAACAGTATTTTCTTATGTATTTAAACGCGGTGACGACATTTGTAAAAGCAATCTGTGTACAGTATCAATCGAAGTGATAAGTACCTAAATAAGATTTCGGCGAAGTGAAGAATGAAATTCGTCAACCGAGTTAAACTTGGGCAAAGAAACTGAATCTTCTTCTGCGATTCTAGATAACTCAAAGTACTTTTTATGCGAGCGTTGATGAAAATTGTTAATTAAAGTTGACACAGAAATGCGTGATGAATTCGAAATCTTCATTTATCCCGTCACGGTATGCCTCTTACGTTTAGCATTAAATGATTGACTATGTTTCAATTTCGTCTAACACGAATGCGCCAGTTGAACGAATCGGTACACGATTATGTGATTGTGAGAGAATTGTATGGTTTGCTCTGTCTGTTTAGTTCGTGATTATGCTCCAAGGAGTCGAGTCTAGCTATGAATAAAGCACGTGAGTACGATGAATAAAATCTATTTGCCGAAAAGATCCTGAATAATGTATTTTTTCTAAATAGTTTATCGGTATTATTATTGGTGCTCCACATTTCTGCGCCACCCTGGTAGCGGTTATTGTGCAAACCCATTTGTGCATGAGGCAAAAGTGCTTCCGGACGATTAGCCGTCAACGAATGTTTGAAATTGTTGTTAACTTCACCTCCTTTCGCGTTAATAGCGTTACAATGTTTGCGAATTCTATTACGCATTGTGAGCTTAAGACCCGTATTGTCCGTTTGTTGTGAGCCTTTTATCGATTGTATGTTTGACTGATCTCGTTCCGTCATTCATACGACGACGATACCGCTCGTCTTTCATTTTAAATTCTATTCATACATTATCCTTTCAATAATTAATTATAATATTATTACAAATCAGCGTGCCGGCTTACTTCCTATCAAGTCTATGTAGCAACACCTACTTGCCAATAATGCAACAGATATTATAATGAAGTGATACATTATTACAAAGCCACCCACATTTGTATAGCGGGGTTATTATGGACACGTTATGCATCATAAATATTTCGGGAACATAAAATTAACACTCAAAAACATGGGCTTTCGAGGCACCGCAACGTCTACCGGCTCCGACAAAAAATATAGGGATCGCTTGCAGAACCACGGCGTGAGGCCAGCCTCACCACAAAAGGTTATTTTTTCTTTTGTGATAAACGGTCTTTTTGAGTTCAAAATAAGGTTCAAATTTTTATGGCGGGACGACTTTCTTGTGGTCACGGATCTTTGTTTTCACCTCCCACAATTAGTGACCGTATGTTGTTTGTGTTACGGCTTACATTCGATCGTGTAATTGGCGTACGCCTCGGTTTCTCCCGGTACCAAAGGACATACTTGTTGACATGTTGTCTAATTGATTGGTGTTTCTCAGTAGGGGTCTAGGGCCCTACACGCGGCGGCACCTTTGAGGAATTATTTGAAATTGATAAACTATAAATGCCTTCACAAGTGGAAGATGCCACTGTTATGTTTTTTCTGTTAAAATTATGTCAGTCAAATTTAGATAAAATTCTAAAAAGTTTGGACTGACGTTTGGGATTACATTATTAATGAAGATTAAAGATGTGTAATTTAGATACGTATGCATATAATACTGATTTAATAACATTAGGGTATTAATCAAATTGTTATTAATGATGAATCCTCTTACGATTATAACTTATTTAATATGGATTGATCTGAATTTGTGTTTATATTTGTTACATGTTTGTTTAGTACTGCTCATATTACCAGAAAGGCCTTGTTAGATCACTTAAGTATAATTCAGCGTTTGAATCTCAAAACCATAAATGCTTACTCATTTTACGAATCCTCTTACCCACTTATGTATCAGAAATAATTCCATGTCAAATAGAAGAAGAAAAGTTTTTTCATTATTGCCATCTCATCTCAATAGAACTGACGTAAATGCATAAAGGCGTTGCAAAAATCAAGGGAAGGCGGCTCCTTTGACGATAGGTGGTCCTCGCCGCCTTGAATGATGTGATTATAATAGCGACACTTTAACTCACCCGCACCTCGATAAACCGGGAGCACTGTTCCCATGAGGCCGTATTCGCAATCACCACCGAATTTAATTACCGCCGCTGCAAAATGTTAATTAATTTTCTGATGACTGTCCATCGACAATGACTCATCATCTCCACACAAAAACACAAACCGAATTTAATCTAGGAGTTACGTCACTGTTATACGATTTTTTGTCCAAGAAACAGTTGCCGATAATCGTAAAATATAACAAGTCGAAACCAACAAAGGCCCAAAAATAGTTTAAGTGTTATCGTTTCTGCTTGGACGCATTCGTGTTGGAAGAAATTGGATACCCTTGCCTGAGAAGACTTGCAATGGAACGTAAAATTACGTAGTGATCGAGGGCTACCGACTTACCGCCGCTTGTGTGGTGGCCATTGAAAGAAATACCGGCGTCACATGCATGCCACAATGCACTTTATACATTAAAAATAGAGTTTATTATCACTCCCACAAACCATCTGTCAATCTGATCACTTTGTAATATTGATGTATTGTTGTTGTTATTGATAGTTCTGCCGGTATTTGATTTTAATACTACTACTGGCTTCTGAATTGCGTTACACAAATTGATTTATCCGTCGGCATTGATTGAAATTCCCCGCAATATTAAATTCCTCGTCCAAATAATATCGCGTCGGCTTATATTCATAACCCGGTTAGGATATTTCGAGTTATTAAAATTGGCTCTGAGAATTCATATCATACTTTATGAATTACAGTCAATTTTATAAACGGATTTTGGCGAATTACCTAAGTTATTCCAAATCAGAATCTAGTCTGTTTTTGACGTTGATCGAAATGTTCTGAAATGTTTTGTTTTTTGTACACAGGTCAAGGTCGTATGAACCAGCTAGGAGGGGTGTTCATTAATGGACGGCCCCTGCCAAACCACATCAGATTGAAGATCGTGGAGATGGCAGCGGCCGGAGTCAGACCCTGCGTCATCTCTCGGCAGCTGAGAGTCTCCCACGGCTGCGTTTCTAAGATCCTCAATAGATATCAGGTAAGATTTAAATACTTTCAACGAGTATGTCATTGTTTTGGATTAATCATTGCTTACATGATTAATCCAAAACACTTTTTTAAAGATTTCTTCTTGCTGTGTAAGCTTTTGATAAATAGCAATATCTAAACTAATAAATGATATCTTGTTCTGCCAGGAAACCGGCTCCATTCGCCCGGGAGTGATCGGAGGATCGAAACCGAGGGTGGCAACGCCCGAAGTAGAGAACAGGATTGAAGAGCTGAAGAGACAAAACCCAGGTATATTTTCCTGGGAAATTAGAGATAAACTAATAAAAGAAGGAATCTGTGATAAAAACACCGCGCCGTCGGTCAGTTCCATTTCGAGACTTATTAGAGGAGGCAAGCGTGACGAATCAGACCCTAGAAGAAATCACAGCATTGATGGTATTCTAGGTAAGTCATGCTTACCTTGACTCTTTGTGATTTATTTACTTTGAGGTCTAATTAATTACAGTTTCTTTCGAACAACAACAAACACGCTTTGTATACTAATCCACCTTTCCCGTGTGGAAAGCTGCCATTCAACCACTCGAGAAATCATTTCGCAGAGTGTGTTCGTACGAAACTTTATTATTGCTCTAGTTTCCCCCTCTGCTGTATGTACACCCTTGATAAGATTACCTTAATGCTGCGGTTTGCTTCATTATTTTCTAAACGCGAGGTCGAGCCGAATGAATATTAAGACGCATTTAGCAACTAGAAATCCTTGACAGAAAAATTCAATTATTTAAAAAGTTAAAACCTTCGGCATAATGATGCGTAAATAACTCGCCGTGTCATCGTAGTCCTTAACGCCGATTCGAGACCATAATCACTTAATTTAGTTCAAAGCACACTATTATTATAAATTTATTCCCATAATGAGACTGTCGGAACGTTTGCAAACTTCAGAAAACGGCGTATAAAGTTAATAATCCACGTAAAAGTGAACCGGGCAAGGCGCGCGCACGCCACGGCAGCGCCCCTTGTGTCGGCTTCGAAATTGTAGGTTATAAAAATGAAATTAGTATCCAAAGGTGTTATTATCCCATCGCGTTTGGCCGCGGGGCTTGCATTACGACAATCTGTCCGTACTGCACGTCTTGTGCCGTATAGCTATCCAATATAAAATGGCGCTCCTAATATGCCGGTTCAGCGACGGAGTGCGGTTTTGCCGGCGAGATTCTGCACAGCGATAAGATTATGCATATTAAGTTGTGCGCGGCTAAAGTAATATCTACACTGGAAAAGCGGCCCCTATACCACTCGGCTCGGTATTGAAAATTTGCGGTCCGTGCTTGTCCTGTGACGACGCCAACGGTACTTCTGGCCGCGACTTTTCGCGGAAATATTCGCGTGCGAGCTTTCTCGAAATACGCTCGCGTTGTATGAAAATTACGTTGTCAGACCAATATAAATAACTGTTAAAAATATTATTACCTCCGGGACATCGTAAAAAGTTACACAGCAAATGAGCAAGCCATCAACCGCGGGTAATTTAATTCTATTTCATTATCAACTAGCCTAAAGAAATATTTATTGAGGCCCGAAAGAACTCATTTCAACCATCCACAAACGCAACATCATGTGGTTACGTTTAATTTAATCTTGGCCGCGTGTGGTCCGCGCGGTAGTCGACGATAATCGACATAAAACAAAACTACGCGACTAGAAAGTCACAGTTTGTTGCAATGGCAAAATGTTTATAATGAAAATGGGGCGCCGACTCTTCACGATTATTATGTAGCAATGTGAAGTCCACATGATTACTCTATATTATCGGCCATATTAATGATGTCACTTTATTATATTGCGCCATTATAAATTTAACGTGCTATGCTATTTTGTTTTTTGTTCTTACGATGTTTCGCTTTGCCTTAAAAGGTCCATCATCGTGTGAAGACTCGGACACGGAATCGGAGCCGGGCATAACATTGAAAAGAAAACAGAGAAGATCGAGGACCACATTTTCTGGAGACCAACTTGAGGCTTTGGAGCGCGCCTTCACTAGAACCCAATACCCTGATGTCTACACAAGGGAGGAATTGGCTCAGAAGACCAAACTTACCGAAGCCAGAGTTCAGGTAACGATCCTTCGAATAGTAATAATGATAAATGGGTGTAATCAAACAAACTCTTTGTTATATCACGTTCGCTTCCCGCCCCTACAAAGGCGTGACGTAAAAAAATGATGTAATTACCTTTATAATTAATTATAATGTTTGTAAGCGAGCTACCATATGCTGCTCATCGCTACCGTTACTCTGCCACTTTTTGTAGTATTAATAGCTTTAAGTAATTGTATATCTCCGTATAAAACGTAATTGAGTCCATAGTAAGTTATAATTATTTAGTAATAATCATATTCTCAAGAGTCCAATCACACGTTGCTTTAAATTGTTCTATGTTAGTTTCAATGTCGATGTCGAAGCAAATTAATTATTTAGATTCTCTACGATCGATAGCTGCCTCGAGGATTACGTTGCAAGATCTCCTCGAAACAATTAGTTGAGTGGATTTATTTTCGAACAAAGCGTGTGTTGGCTTTTTCCTTTTAGGTCGTTTGTTCGAATATGTAAAATTAATCACATTAATATTTGTTTAGGTCTGGTTTTCTAACCGAAGAGCCCGACTACGGAAGCAGCTCAACTCTCAACAACTCAGTGCCTTCAATACCATGTCCCTGCAGTCCGCATTCCCAGCGGTTCACCAGCAATACGAACCTCCTTCTACCTTCAACGCGCAATGTGCGAGTTGGCAGCAATCTTACTCCTCTGCGCTGGGTACTAGCTCAGTTCTCAACTCCGCACTAGGACCTTCTCTTCACCAATCCGCTTTGACTGCCCCATCTGTCTGTCAGTCGGCTCTCGCAGCGTCATCACTACACCCGCCAACATCAAGTTCCTTCTCTTCGGGAAATTTAACTCCCTTATCTCATTCTTCGGAGTTAGCGACGCCCTTACAAGCACCAGCTGACGCGACCCCTCCCAGTTCAAGCCCCACAACTTCAAGCCCGTCAGCAAACCAGCCCAGTGGACTCACCTACCAGCATTCGACATACGCAAATCCCAGTGACCCCGTCTCACATCCCTATGGCTATGGCGACTATTCGAAACAGGAGCACGCAATGTCGGCACACAACCATTGGACCACCAGGCAACTGACCGGACACCCACAGAACAAGTTAGCTGAAGTAGGCGCGTGGCCAGAAAACTATAGGTAAGTTCATCAATCTCCAACCATTTATGGTATTTGAATAAACATTGACTTTACGTCTCAATAATCCCTGGCGGCGACCAAGTAGCATTATGAATTATTGATGTTCTACTAGTCATATTCCGACATGAATCGTTCGGATGAATATGCAATTACAATAAACTGACCTTTGCTGTCTACGATTTAAATGACTATATATTATGGTAGTCGTGGCTGTTACACTTATTTTTAATAGTAGGTTTAGGATGAGCGATTTAAATGACATCATATCAGTCAACCGGCAATTATAGAAGTAGTAATTTGTATGAAATAACGTAGGCAGGCGCACGAGTTGGTCGGGTGAGCGCGCCACGTCCGGTGGCTGTAGGTCGGATCGGGACGTGGGCCGATCGCAAATCGGGGTGCGATCGTTTTATTTCTTTTCACCTTCCTTTATCATTAGCCGGAGCGGCCGCTAATCAATTAAGAGTGTAAGAAGTCAGCCATTATACGCCGTGCGGGTGGTTATTACGGGCCGCGCTTCGTAATACACCGATCCGATCGTGAATGCAATAGGGCTGCGAATTTTATAGAGATTTCCAATCGATTTTTAATTAATTTTTTACTAACTTATTTTCAATCTCCATCGATTTCGAATTCATGGATGTGTGGACATCGTTATATAAAAGGGAGGTTGTACGTACGGTGTGTCGTGGTCTTGTCGGCCGGCGGGACGTGTAACTACCAGAGTAAATTTGTCGAAAGAGAATGTGACCGACACATTGTCGCTTTGTACTCTATACGGCGACGACATTTATCTGTGTTATCGAGACAAAGCATGCCTATAAACCTCACATTGGACCACACACAATATCTCGCCTTGCACAATGACAGACAAACTAATAATATATGGGTTAGGCACGTTTATATGGCGGTCTGTTTTATCTAGTCCTGGCAGACTTGATTGACGTAACTCTTCTCGTGGTCGACTGGACGCTATTTGTTATCGTCTGCCAAAATCGCATTCTGAACTTAAAAATATGGTCAACATTTTATTATTCTGCGTACTACGCCTGTGCGCGTCACGTGTGACATTTGACTTGCAAATTGATTTGTTTTCAATTTTGCATCCTTCATTCAGTATTATTCGAAAGGTATTCGGAAATTTGTCATGTTATATTTGTTAGATTTGTGCTGTACAAGTTTTGCTGTACTCGATGTACCCATTTGAAAACCACGTCTTAAAGCTAGATAGTACACCGTACGTAGTTTTTGATCATCTCCCAAGTTATTGTATAATTCTTTTGAGTTCATTGCTTAGTGCTGATATAAATGATGCGCTTTAATTGTCCAATAATAGGTGCTACACCATTGTTAGACTGACATCGCACAAGAATGACAATGAATCATTACGAGATTGTATCGATAACTTAAGTCATAGCCGTCATCGATGATTCAGCCCTTTGCACTCGACATACGAGTGCGCCGTGCCTCGTCGGTTCCCTCTATCTTCAACTTAAACCGTAATTTAACATCCTGTTCCGTCTCCAGGAAATGATTTAGGGCCTAATAAATTAAATTTCTAATTGTTCGTCTGATATAGGGTTTAACGTTTTTTAATAACGGTGCGATAAATTGTTGGTGTCGTTTACAAAGGCGAAACTTGCAAAAAGTTTTCCGAACTTATCACTGACGAAGTCTGGAAAGAAATTTGTGATATAAAAACTTCGATGAACGTCAATTATTTGTGCAAAAGTTGAATTTCTCAATTTATTTTGCACATCAGTTTTGTGGTTTGTCCATGAACAAAAATTTATGAAACCGAAATCCGTTTAGTTAGAGCACAATTATACTTATTCCTTTCCTCTTGTATACAACTAGAGGTGATCCATTACATATCATAAAGCGCACACAATGCGCGGTACAGATAAACACCAGTTGCTTTGTACCATGGCCGCAATTAATGAAAGGCCGAACGTGACATTAGTACTCCGGAGCTGTGCATTAGCCAACTCAGGCCCGGTATTAAAACTTATCTGCAGCTATTTGCATTGACTTCCTAAACGCTACTCGCGCGGGCATCGGTCAGGCCGTTCCCCGGAACCGTTTTCACTTTGTAATTCGTACACGGTTTCGCAACAGTAACAGATGGCTGGTTTCAACATGGCTCCGCTGAAACCTTCGTATTGTGCCCGTTTTGTAATGACATGGAAATTTTGAGGGACAGCGGAGGACTTAAATGCGTTGATTGGTTTATTGGCTTGTAAATATTAATGAAATTCGGATTTAGCTGAAGTGAAACATTAGAATTGAGTGAGATATATTCGCATATTTCTATTTTCGGATAATTGGACGATAATTTAAATAATAAGGCTTAACGAGGTCTTTTAAAAAACAAATTCGGATATTTTCAAATATTCTATGCCTGCCTATGTATGTTTAAGCTTCTCTAAATCTGTTTTTTTTTTCGGTAGGCATTTTATGTTATGTCAACAAAATTAGTAAGCCAATCAACTAATAAGATCGTATTATTTGCTCTTCTTTCCTTCAACTTACTAATCCGTGTAGATGGATGGACGATTTTCGGGTAATTTTCCGTTGTTTTTCTTAAATGTTGGTACTCATTAAGCAGAGTATTTCCCAATCTCAAAGTTTATTTCGTGACACAGTGGTTATTATTATGTATTCTCCTAAACAAAACTTTCATTTTTAAATTTTTGACGAAAAGAGACTTTCTTTTCAACCCGAAACCAAATTGGAGTCTGCAATTTCATTAAAGTCTGCAATCGTGATTAAAACTTTAATGTTCATGCATTTGTATTTAATTACGGAAACATTTTGATGGGTTTTCAACACGCTATTTATTGCCTCGCTAGTAAGCAATTTACGTTTATTCTACCTTCATTCAAAGATGTAAATTTCAAAACAAAAAAAAATTACTCGCAAATCAGTAATTGAATAAAAATGATTAGTATACTTTTATAAACTTTTTATATAATTGTATGATAGAGGTAAAGGGCGTAGACCTTCTGTACCATCAACAAAATAGAAGAAACATTTAGGTAAATTATTATTGTTTATTTGAACGTGAGTCTTGACCTCGCTCTGAGCAATGTAGAGCGGTTGTAATCTTCAACATAATATTAGCCACTGTATTAAGAGCGAATTAGCATTTTATTGCACGTTGTAGTCACGATTTATGGCCAAAATATACAGCGTACAGTCGTCAAAACATGGAGTATACGGATATGTGTGACGAGTATAATAAAAAAATATAATTCATAATATTTCAAAATAAATGTATTTTTTCTTTTATTAACTTGATTACGTAACAATACGTATGTATTATATACCTACTTGTATGGCATGATTAGAAGTATATAAATCTGTCTTTTCATGTTACATTTTAAATCAAATTATGGTTACGTAACTATACAATATACCTAGTAGCGGTATCGCTTTATTGTGGAATAGCAAATTGTTTAATTAAATCTGTTTTGTATTCCGACCTTACTTTAAATTACGTACTTCGGTAGTACCAAAACTAAGTAACAATTACAATGGAATATTACAGCTGCCAGCCTGTTATTACAATGTTCTTAATATCTCGGATGATAGCTTCCCAGCGATCGGGCTACCTATAATCGATATTGTGTCAATTACGAGCGATACTTATTCGGGAGGTTCGCAATCGCTCCCACGCTTCATTTTTAAAAGCCACTGTCAAATAAAAACGCTATTGCGTCATACATATCATCATCTTCCTAGCGTTATGTCCCGTGCTTAGACGGGGTCCGCTTACACCATGATCCAGGATTTAGCGAGTCTGGTAATTACTTTGAAGCGACTGCCGATCTGACCTTCGTAACCCTAAGATAGGGGAACCAGACAATTTTTGGATCATGGTTACAAATTCAAAGTTGTTTGAATTTGTAGGTTTCATCACGATGTTTTCCCTCACCGTCGAGCTAGTGGTATAAATATGTACATAGATTTTTTAAAATCTAGAGGTACATGCCGGGGTTTGAACCCGCACTCCTCGGTTAAGAGGCGCGTGTCCTTACCATTGAGCTACCACCGCTCTATTGCGTCATACATATGTAATTATTAAAATATTTTTTTTTAAGGCAACTCTGTACCTACACTTTGTAATTAATATTTGGTCGACCAGTGACTGCGCCACAGGGATATTGAGAGTTTTCTAGTTGTTTCACATTTCATCACACGTTATTAATGCAAGGTTTAGTCTTTATTTATTGCTACCTAAAGCCTACCTAAATCGGAAGATTTAGTTGTGTGTTTATTTTTGTTTTAAGCTGTCTCTTAATGCCTAGTGAAATCGTTATCTTAATATATCGTTGATTTCATATTCAATTATTCAAAACGATTTTTTAGAACGAACGAATTACTAGTTGCCCGTATATTGCAAAATAACAACCATTATTGAATATACCATAAATGAATACAAAAAGGCTGTTAGGCCTAGATTCACGTCATTCAAATTGTATATTAATCCTAATTATTTATATAAACAACAGAACGAGCAAATCAGTTACAGTTGGTAATTTTACTTTTTCAAGACGTATACCAAAAGTGACGTGCTTTATCAACAATGCAATTACAAAGCCAATTGACTAAATATGTCTGTATTGTTTCAGTTCTTTCTTTGGGACCAACGCGTCACACTACGCGTCGCACGCGCATTCGCCGACGGAGGCTAAGTCTGGCTACCCTTACTTAGGCCAACTTGGCGGCATGGATATGGGCAGAGTACACTAGACGCCCTTTAACTTAAGACATTTGTTGCAATAATCGACTTTATACAGTTTATAAGGTGTACTTTTATATGGTATCAATACTATCTATATCTATCAAACATATCATCTCGTGCCTTTTATATACCAGTTGCAATTTGAAAGATTTATATTTATAGATAGTTACAATATGTTACAAAGTTATACAAAAATGTTGCATCATTCGTGCCTTTAAACTCAATTAAAGTACAATATTATACATCTCTTACAAGTATATATTTCTCAAAATTATATTAAAAATGTATTTAATCTGTATAGTATATATAAGCTTTCGAGAGACTAAATTAGTCTTCATTGTATTATAGAGCTTTATTTAGGATAATTAAGTAAATTAATTTTTCTCATTGATAACGTTCCTGGAAAATAGTACTACAACCAACGTCATTTTGTTGTATCTACTAATAAATTAGTGCCTAATAAGTATGAAGTTGTTATATACATATACACTGTTGACTATTGTATGTAGAGTGAAATAATTTTAAGCAATTACTTATGTACAATTTACTACCATAATTTTGTAATTACATGTTTGTCAATAATATGTTTCACTTTCCTAATATTTTTTTGTATTGTATTTTAGAATGTGAAATTGTATGTAGAAGGGTCAAACAAGTTTATCAAATGGAGTCAGTCGCCAAAACAGCATTATTTTTGTTTGTATGAAAAATTTAATCTTTTGGCGGCTTTCTCACGCCTTCATATTGCCTTGTATGAGAATGTGATTCAAGAAATGTATTTATTTCATAGGTACTTTGTAGCCTAGATAAGTTTATTAGTATAGATATAAGCACCACTGTAAAATAGCTGTGTATATCCAAAATAAATGAATTCTAATACAAACCTTTTTCCTTAATAAATACCTCTCTCTCAGTTGATTACCTACCTATACTCGTATATACGCCGAACTATATAAATAATCTTTAAAGCTCATTTAATTGGTTCAGAGTAGATTAATAACGTTAAAATAAAAATAGATACACGGTAATAGAAGGATTGGAGGAAAATTTAAGATAACTTAATGAAGAAGAAGGTTTATCGAGAAACTCTAGGTTGTTTTGCGCAAAGTTAACAGCAAACAAGTGCTCCTCTATATTGCTCTTAGGTCTAAAATTTTATATTAACACAGCTTACTTAGCCAGCAAGATATGAATAGCTAATATATTTTTCTTTCGATAGGTACTTAGCTTACGAAAGCGATTCGAATTATAATAATATTGTTTTTGTTATCGATCTATTTGTTGTTGTATGAATTAACCTTTTTAGTTAAGCCTTACAAAGGTAGCCACAAAGAGCGAATGAAAGAAAAATAAAAGAGCCCAAGGTCATGAACTCGATAAGTCTGCGAGTAATCGTCCATTGCGGGCTTTTGCTAAAGTAGCAAAGGACATTGCTATCAGAAACACAAAGCTTTTAATGTACACTATTTGTCGCGTTATTTTTATACATACATCTATACACAACATCACACTCATAATACCCAAAGGGGTAGGCAGAGTCAGAGGGACAGCAGGCCTCTTTAACCACATACAGCCGAAATAAAACTGGGCTGGGTTATATGGAAAATTGTAAAAAAGTAGTGACAAGTGGCTAGTTTGTCACCTACACAATCACATACCCAAAACCCGATATATCATTAGTCGCCTTTTACGACATGCTGGGCAAGAAACACAATTGGCACATTATTTTTAAGTCCCAGACCAACCATGGGCATGACAATGGGCTGGGTTAGATGGAAAATTGTAAAAAAGTAGTGACAAGTTTTAAAACGTTGCCCTTAAGTCTCACAGATATCATAAAATTCAAAATATTATTATTCTTTCGCTATATGTACTCGCCACGCCATATAATCTACCTGGACAGATGTTATAACACTTCTAACTAAAACTATTCTTGTTATAGATGTAAGCCATGATTAGTGTTTTAATTTGGTCACATTATTAGTCAAGGTTAAACAAGGATCCAAATATGAACTCCAAAATTCAATATTCAAAATGTCTTTATTTATGTAGGCCTCAAAATAGCACTTATAAATCAATATAAGTCAATTTAACAAAAATCTGTAGAGCAATGTGAATCTACCTGACCTGTGTTATTTATGTAAGATACAGAGAGGCTCCAACGCTCCAAATATGTTTATACCTTGACAAAAATCCATTTAAGGCATTAAATACATTTCTCAATTTTTCATGTTATAATTGTCTTAGTTTTGACAAATTAAAGTAGAAGATCCACATAAAAACTATCCAGAATCTCGATACAAGGCTATACTTGACAGGATGGATGGTAAGGTAGCAGTCGAATTAATTAAATATATAAATATATAATAAATAATATCAGACTACATCACATACATTGATCTGACTCCGAGGTAAGTAGCTTAAGCACTTGTGTTACGGATATCAGAAACAACAGTGGTATTACAAATATATACTTAAATATTGGATATTAACACCCAGACACAGAACAAACACAAGTATTCATCATACGAATATTTGTCCTGAGTGGGAATCGAACCCACAACTCTTGGCGCATGGGGCAGGGTCACTACCGAATGCGCCATCGAGCTTGTCAAGAAATTACAATGTAAGTAGATGATTAAAAAATGCATGGGTTGTTTTCCTAGCAAAATATCGGTATTTTACTTGGAAATCGAATAACATCTACATATTAGCAGCTTGATCTTTTATCGATCGTTAAATTTCTATCAAACCGTTGAAAATTCAGTCATTAACTATTTTTTTCTTAGTTTAAAATCCATATTGTTATATGTGCCTATATCTAGTATAATCTGGTTTTCGATGGCTTGGGTAACATTTATTGTGTACACACGTCAAGTGCATTACATTACGTCAGTACATTCCAGAGAAATGCCACATGTAAGTTTCCAAAACGGCAGTGTAGCATGTCCACACAACACGTAGATTATGTCACCTGTCTACTGTGTCCGTAGCACACCGCTAGCTCAACTACACATATTTGAAGCACTCCTGTTAATGACAACTCATTTGAGGGAATTCGGAACCAAGCTCTTTTGTTATTGTTTTTTATAGTAAGCTAATTTAAATATAGACAATGACACGTTTTAATTTTGATTTGGTCGATTTTGGACTATCTCGATTTGTTTTAAAATGGTAGCATAGCATTTATATATGTAGTACAGGAGGTCCGAGACTGAGTCTATATGGACTAAGTAATTTATGGTGACCTGTAGGCTGTACCTTGCGTACACTATGTGTAGATGATAGAAAGAGGATCGGTCTCTGTAGCTTTTGAAAAAGGCCTACATATCCGTAAGCTAACAATAGTTCCAGCTGAAGCGAATATACTCTGTCTGCTGAGGATTATACGAAAACTGGCATTATTCTGATCCTTTGTATATTTAGACTCAAGTATTGCGTCTAAGTTTAATAGAAATCTTCCACGGAGTCTGTGGTTTAATAATAGAGCTCTAAATATTCATATGTAATAATGTCCTCCTAACCGATATCGGTTACGGCAGCCAATCTCAACGAGAATTAGCCAAATGCGCAGGAGATATTATGGTGCACAAGTGTGTGCGCAAACACAGGAGCACTCTCTATTCCTTCATTCTCATAGTCCGGTGAGACGGCAATTCGACATGACCGGAGAGAGGTCAGGCGCAGGACCAACGGCTTAACGTGCTTTCCGAGGCACGGGGGTGATTAAACCGCCAATTTCCTGACTCCGGGCTGTTACTGAGTAATTTCGGTATTGAAATACCCAGCCACAAATTTTTGGCCCAACCCGGGATTTGAACCCGGAACCTCTTGGTCCTTAAGCGGCGCATGGTACCACTAAGCCAACGAGGCAGTCAATTCATATGTAATACTAGCTAATAGCTTCTGCCCGCGGCTTTGCTCGCGTGGTACATCAATGAAAGATAGCCTATTTGTTATTTGGGTGTATGAGCTATATTATTCTAAAGTTCCATTAAAATTTATTCAGTAGTTTTTTTGTAAAAGAGTTACAAACATCCATCCATACATACAAACTTTCGCATTTATAATATTAGTAGGATGTAGTAATATATACCACTCAACATTGAAATACATGAACTTACCAAATATGTTTGCTTGCCATTAACCCAAAAGAACTAAAATCTTGATATTATCTGTGTATTACGTAACTTGATTTATATGGTTTGAATACTCATACAATAATGAAGATACGCCCAAATTCACTTTGTAGTTGACAATAGCGCTTAGTAATTGTGCCTCAGCCCAGTATGGGGTAATTTAGCTAGACGCTTGCAAAGTTATTCGTATAAACAACTCTATATACATACATAATACCTATGAGTACAATGAGGTGAATCGACGTGGGAGGGTGCGATATAGGTTTTCACTCACAAGGTTCAAACCCAGGGCCTTATTAAGGATTGATTGTGTGCATGTTAAAACGTATGCATGCTTAGATAATTCAGTTTTTTTTCATAACGGCTAATATTTTTCTCCTACCCTATACATTTTTGGGAAAATTAAATATGGATTTTTTAAATCATTTAACAAATAAGCCCAATTTGTTATGGAATTGGAATAGAATATCGGGTTTTGGGTAGGTGATCGTGTAGACGACGAGCAAGCCACTTGTCATTACTTTCTCACAATTTTCCATCTAACCCAATCCAGTTTTATTTTTGTCTGAATGTGGTTTAAAGAACTTGCTGCCTCTTGAACTCTTCCTACTCCCTCGGGGATTCCGGGCGTGATGTTATGTATATGTTAATAAAGCTGTAGCTACAGTGTTTTGAGTTACGGGTCTGGTGAGGTATTACAGAGATACTGACAAGCCCGTTGGTTGAGTGGTTAGAGACCCTGGCCACAAAACCAAGGTTCGGGGGTTCGAATCCCGCTAGGGGCAAATTTTTCGTGTACTCGAGTCATGGATGTTTATATACGTATTTAAGTATGTCTATACGTTTCCCTAGTATCCATCGCACAAGCTTATAAGCTTACTTTGGAACTGGGAAATTGATGTGTCGGTCTGGAGAATTTATTTATTTACTGCATTTATCTAAGGCATCTTTTTAAGTCCCAAACGACAAAGGGTATTTGTAGAATGTTAAAACTCCTTAAGTCCATCCCTGGCGACGGACCTTGTGACAAGTTGAACCACCTGTTACGTTCCCCTTCAGAGCATGTCTTTTCTAGGACAGCTATTGTACGGGGTAACAAGTCCCTATGAAAATAGGGATTTATGCGTTTTATAATACGTATTTGATTTTAAATTGAATCAGCATTTAGGAATTCAAAGACGTTTATTTTAGGCGACTTTGGACAACAGGAAATTGTTGGTGTAGGTTTATCTACCTACTATATATATATCTGCCATGTATGAATTGGTGGATAACTATTAGGATTCCTTTTACGGTTTCTGTCCAAAAAATGTTCAAGTTCAGTTATAATATCGTTTTTTTTTCCTATTATATAGATACATTTAGTTTCTTAAATATTCTTTCGAGTCCGATTGCTATTTGCTTGTGCACTTTATTTTCTTCTAAGTTATGATTGGCAAAGTTTGCACGTAAACACAAATGTAAAACTCGAAATCTTTATTATAAGATGCGTAATTGTAGACCTGATCGTCTAGATTATTATAAAGAAGATTTAGGTTTCCATGAGTTACTGCATTCCACGTTCAGTATACGCAAAACATCTAAGTAGCATAATTTCTGCATCACTTTAATGAAATTGACAATACAATTTATATTATATTTCATTCAAACATATTGATTATTACTAACCGGGGATTGTCTCTGCCTCCTCTTTCAGTTGCTGTGCGACCAGACTTACTATCAAGTCAGTCATAGGTACGCCCAAAGACTTAAATGAGACAAATTAAACATTACACGTCAAATATTGAGCTTTATCGCATTAGGTACGGTGTCTTAAAAACTTTAATTAACAACAACAAAAAAATTGTACGCGTGAGACCGTCCCGTTCTAACATGTTCCGGCTTCCCAAAGAAACCACGAAGACATCTACAACAAATAAATGCTCATAGTTACATAATCGTTCGGATGCCATCGATCCGCTGCCCAATCGTAGGCGGCTATCGACGGAAACGTGATTGAAGCGAGGTTTTTTCTCAAAAAACGGAATGTTGAACGCAAAAAGTTTTCGGTAAGGCACACGCGTGGGAACCCATTCTTGTCGCCGCGTCTCGTCGCTCGGTGATGGCCGTCTGATACAGGACACGGATTTTGTTGACTGGATGAGACTGGGAAAAACGAAAATGGAAAAATGCTATTCCAAATTTGAATTTTACTGTTTCTCATTTTTATGTTTTGGTTTAATTTTAATACTAGTAAATAATCGTACCACAATAGAATGTTTATATGCCATTAAGCGATAAAAATTAAGTCAATTTTTAGTGGTAAAAATTTGACTTAAACCTATCGTTCATAGTTTAGTATTGGTTACATGTCCATAATAATTTATTGAACTCTGTTAGTACCTTAAAGCAATAAATTATAAAACGTGCTGCAGATGCTTCCGTCTTACGAACTTTTTCTCTAAAAAAGAAAAATAGATAAAAAAAAGATGAGCGTTACTGTATCAAGTAAATGTTCGAAGACGCGATAGTCGTTACGTAAAAAAGGAAGACAGACAAAAGCAGCAAAAAATATATTTGCCAATTTAGTTAACTCTTTGAATTTAATAGAAAAGCAGTCTGCGACTAAGAAGTCAACATTATGACGAAGTACCTCTTGTCAACACAGTATTTTTTTACCATTGCAACCATTTCAGTTTTAGCAAATAGCATAGAATTTTTCTAAAAAGAACATTCCGAATTAACTACATATTGTAATGTGCATTGCAAGATAAGTTTTTTGTTTTTAATTCATGTTGGCTCATCTAGTGAGATGGCATTCTTAAAAATAGCTGTCGCGATGGGAAAAGTCGTGCCTCCATTATAATTGGACATGACGAATCAAGTTTGTTGGAAAAACTGGGCGGGGACTGTTTGTGGAGGCGGATGTGAGGACAGCGCGGTTTTTGCCGCCAGTGACTTTGACTCGCGTCGGTCCTAATGTGATGCATGCGGCGCGGGAAAACCTTAATGACATGGTGAGAAAATGTCTAAAGTTAACTTTAACGCTAAGACTGCTTGAAAATAATTTACATTAAGCGTTGTGTTTTGCCTAACATTTTGAGGATCACTATTAATTAAGTGTAATAACGCTTGTGTCAGGGACATGATGGCGGAATTTTTTTAGTAGTCAAAACCGCTTAAAGTCTAAAGTAAATAGTCTTTAAACTTTAAGCAATTTCAACTATAGATGAGGTATACATAGCTAATCAAGATTTAAATAAATACATCAAATCGAGCGTAGCTCACACGGATTAACGGAAGGAAGTTTATATTGACATTATAATTTTACAGCCTAGATATATAATCCCACTCGCCAGGTTCACACGGCATGTAAAATTACGACCATATAGCCTTCACTAGGTAAACGACGATAAAGACAATACGAATTTCCTCCACGGTCACTTTCCCATACGTAAAATTTCGTCGATTCGGTTCGATATCATAACGTTTGCATAACGGAGAGCTGTTCCTAAATGATTGATCTTCAATTGTTCTCACACTGCAACGCGTGAGAAACGGAAAAATGACGGTAATTAAAGATTCAAAATGGCTACGACAGTTATAGCGGGCCGAGTGTGGTCGAAGGTGGATCGTGTTGGGTTTTCGGGGCGTCGTAAATCGTCGGTAATCGGTCGATGGCTCCAGTTTTTCGGAAAAGTTGTGGTGGTGATCGATTTCCACAGCGGATAGTGCACGCACGTGTCGACTCGCCGCCCATTGGACACACTGTCGCCGGGATTCAGCTGTGACCGGCACTTGTTGCCAGTGTTTGCTAAAAGGCTTCTCGTGATGCCCTGTCATTGATTAGTGTTCCGTACTCTAATTGGTCTCACGTAATGCTTACAATATTACCTGAATAGGTATACCTTAAGACCTTTTATGTTAAGAGAGGTTATGACGTGTCTATGAAATGACGAGTGGTTGATGTACAAAACAGATGAAAATCAAATATATAGGTATTCCTTAAATTTTTCTCCGACTACAATACATAACTCAGATTGTGTAATAGTTCACGCATCTTTACTTATGTAGGTATGTGAACTACTTTATGTGGTGAGTAACTGTTCATATAAATTAATAAAACGAGTGAGGCGGTAACTTTATACTGTCAACGTCTTAATTGTTTTCCTAATTGATAAGATGAAACATTGCTCTTGCCGCAAAAATATTTTTTGTTCCAATTTCATTTCTGAAATAGTTGTTTATTTTTTTCATTTATAAAACAGAATTAGTTGTTTATTCCCAGAATCAGAAACCATAATTGAAATAAAGTTAAAAACTTGGCTCTTATTCATACTGTAACCAAAAGTTAGTAAGAGAAATCGACTGAAATACTTGAATTAGTACTGGTACAGGGTATAAACTTGTATGTCTAAACAATAAATCGTAGAAAACCGTCACGCTTACGGAAACTAATCTTGACACAATTCTCAGGACCTAAGATCAATAGGAAGTAGCAATTATAATTCCAGAAGACACTGAACAAAATTGCTTCTCAAGAGAGTCGGAAAGATTAGTAGCGTGTCGAAACCATTTGCTTAGCGAAAATCTACAATCACCCAAGAATATTTTGACGATGGCACTTGTTGCCGTCTGCCAGGCCCATTATCGGTTCTCACGAGAAATGATTCGGCGGCATTCCCCTAGCCCCAGCGGTATTCTCGATCAAATGCGAAAGTCGTGCATGTCCACCAATCGTTCCACCAAAAAGTTTTTAGTTCAACACCGATCGGTGACTGTTTTTTGTTGATATTGACTAGCATACCTCTTTAGATATTTGCTGCTAAACAATATCTATTTGCGCTCGTACACTCTACGACACGTCCGGTTATTCCATCTTTCGAATTACAATTTTATTACACTTGACAAATAATTACATCTGATGATTGGGAATTCAAATAGAGCGTGTTAACGATGAATATGGCGTTTTGTATAAATAGAGGCCGTAATTTAAAAATAACTGCCTTCATTATCGTTTGTTACGAGCGTCTGAATAGACGGAACATTCGTTCCGAGTTTTTGTCTCACATTCGACAGTCGCGGAATTGTAATTTACCAAATTTTAATAAAAGAAACGAGGGTGTCGACACGTTGTTTTGTTTTGTAATCGACAATGGACGTGAGAGTTATGGAGGCGTCACACTGTGACCCTTTGAAAGAAAGCGTTCCTGGCTTGTTTTGAGCAAATTATTAGTCTGGTTTGGCATAGAAGGGACAACAATTGAGTCGTGATTCTTGTAAGTACCGTCGGAGTTTTGGACAATGTTTTATTTATGGCATGTGAGTCATTGGCGAGCTAGGGTATTGTCTTACGCTGGTCGTCAGCGGAGCGGCGGGAGTCTCCGCCCAGCTGGAGCGCTTTGCTTGTTTACAAACATTTTATTGAGGTGTTATGTTTAAGGCTCCTTTGGAAGGTGCCATTTATTGTCTTGTTGACAATGATTGACTATCATTCGCTAAAGTAATATATGATGGGCAGTTAGTTTTTTCGAAAGCAATATTGTCAAGGATCAGTTTTATTAGTTTAATCTATATATTAATACATGATTGTAAAAAATAGGTGCCCTTTTTTCTACAAATTACGGGGACGGATGAGTACGCGCAGTAGAGATTTGGATTTTTGAAGGTGCACAGAAAGCTAATCTTAACTAATATTATAAAGCTGGAGAGTTTGTTTGTTTGTTTGCTTGACCACGTTAATCTCAGGAACTACTGGTCTGAATTAAAAAATTATTTTAGTGTAACTGATAGCCCATTAATTGAGGGCTATAGGCTATTTAACATTATCCATAAACGCGGGTAAAACCGCGGGCACAGCTAGTATTTTTATAAAATAAACATAGAAATAAAAAAATAAAAAAATTATCGTCGAGTTTCGACCACTGGACGACCACAAGTACTCATGATTGCAATGAAATGGAATGGCCATCTAAATTATTCAATAGTGTTTCATTGACAGGTCCGTGGGTCGAGTGGTCAAAGACCCTGATCACAAAACCAAGGGTCGCGGGTTCGAATCCCGCTAGGGGTTTGTTTAATGAATATGGACATTTGTATTCGAATCATGGATGTGTATATACGTATAATTTGAAACTAGAGAATTTTTATGTCAGTCTAGAGAATTTAATTTATATATTACCTTTCCCTTTCCTTGTATCTATAAAATCAAAAATATATAACAAATTAAAACTTTAAAGTGTGGATCACGAAAAATTTCACTGGATTCGCCTTAATGAATTATATCCAATGTATCAATAGAATAAGATAAGATAAAGATAAATATTTTATCTTACATCATTTAATTGATCTATTCTTATACTTTAATGAAAAATTTATTTATTGATGGTATTAATATTTCTATAACCAATGTGAGGTGTTAAAGAGGTCTTTTATCCAACTGCTCCTCATCTTTATTACCTCGGAGCCGTGTTTTTTTATGATGACCGTGAGCAGTCATTGGTTTCTGGTATTTGTAATACGGAATATGAAACATGCAAAAATAAAATGTTTACTCTTCCATAATTTTTTAGTCGCGAAATAATGCGAGAATAATTTTATATTGAATAAAAAAAGCAAATAATAATAATATAAAATACAGGCGTGAGCTACTCATATTGTAAAATACAGTTAAAGTTTTTAGTTTTATAAATTAATCAACTTCTTTTATAAATTAATTAAAAATACTGTCTGTATAATTTGTTTAGTTTCAAAGGTAATAGCAGACGTGTAACTAAAGAAAAAGTTCTAATGACGGTCGTTAGTGAGAATCCAGTTGAATTTTTCGTAGTCCGCACCTCCGTCCCACATTGTTCAAAGTCTTCATTTGTTATCTGAAAACAATAGCGGGCAGTTAAGGCCAATGCCATCGATTGTCAGCCCGCACAAAGGGAGTAACAGTACAACGAGGACTTTATTGTTTTACGACTGGCTCCCGAAGCCGCAGGAGGTAGCACCCTAAATATTGAGTGAAAACCTTCCGCTAAAATGGTGGCAATTAACTAAATTTACAACCGTCTAGCACGTTCTAGGAACGACGACAAAATGTGTTGAACAGTAATGTTAGTTTTGTCAAAGCATAATTTGTGATAATCACGGGATTTCTCTGTATAAATAGAAACGAAATGGTCGATTTCGACGGACATATAAAACATTGTCTTTGTATTATGAGAAATTTTATGCTTTTTCATAAAATACAAAGGAGAGTAACTGGAGAACATGCTGATGCTTGCTATTAAATATTTATATTTTTTATGTATTAAAAATGTTGTATATCTAAATATACCATTTGGAAATAGTTTTATAATTCATTAAAATTTGTAGTACAATAAACTCACATGATATAAAGTTGATGCAGCTTGCATTCATTTATAAGGAAACTAATATATTTTCTAATAATAGACGTATAACAATTCTTGATCCCTGTAGATAAAATATCACAAGTATGATGTAACATTAACCACGTTTTGCAATATTTATAGTGTCAGAGAAACTTGTATATTTACATATTCGATTTGGGACCACGCTAAAGGATAAGAGTACCTTCTAGCATGGTTTCTTCAATATATTAATATTGAAGAAATATGTCCTAGTATAAAAAGTAGAGTGGTAGAAGCTCAATGGTAAGGACACGTGCCTCTTAACCGAGGAGTGCGGGTTCAAATCCTATCTATGTACATACGTACATATACCACTAGCTCGACGGTGAGGAAAAAAATCGTGATGAAACCTGCAAATTTAAATCTTTGAATTTGTAACCATGATCCAAAAATTGTCTGGTTCCCCAATCTTAGCGTTACGAAGGTCAGATCGGCAGTCGCTTCAAGGTAATTACTCGCTAAAACCTTGATCATGGTTTAAGAGGACCCCGTCTAAGCACGGGACATAACGCTAGGAAGATAATGATCAAAAATCAAAATCAAAATCAAAAATATCTTTATTTCACTACACGTAGTTAATTAAAATGTGTGAGCCCCTTCTTTTAAGTTTGAAAAAACCTGTATTAGAAAGGACTCCTCTCATCTCTGTACATGAATCTATCGTATAGTAGTTGACTTAGGAGTTTGCTTATTAATTTTTAATTTATACAATTTGTTACTGAAGTTATTAACAAAAGTACATGCTTACAGGTGTTGTATACATAAAAAATAAAAAAATTTAAAATATGCATGGGTGTAAACTAGAAATATGAGATAGCAATTAAGATGACTTGTGTAAATATATTTATTTCGCTGTCTTTGTAGTACAATCTATGTGGTATGTACAAGACTTTTGGTATGTGA
Source organism: Glyphodes perspectalis (assembly GCA_951394215.1). Classification (NCBI taxonomy): domain Eukaryota; kingdom Metazoa; phylum Arthropoda; class Insecta; order Lepidoptera; family Crambidae; genus Glyphodes; species Glyphodes perspectalis. The sequence goes on along the minus strand of OX596214.1, from coordinate 7,567,174 downwards.
AATAATAAACTACGGATCTAACATGACCAAACGTATGTAATCCAAAATCTAAAATGTGTATATCTAAAATATGCTCTTGTAAATATCGTGTTCTGTATTGAAGCAGCCGATTCTTTCCTATCTTACTATTTATATATTTTATGTAAGGTGTATATACTTTTAATTTAATGTTTAGTGTTAAAATTTGGTTATGTATATTAACATATTATTAAAATGTATATATTTATCTAATGTTTTTTGTTACAATCTATATTAAGTTAATGGTTAGATAATAGTTTTTCTATGGTTTCGTAACTTTGTAATTTTAACCAAGTTACTACTTTCTTTTTACAAGTAAAGTATGTCAGTGTAAATATATTTAAAATTCTATTTACTTTATTGTATATTATTGCCGATTGAGCCGAGAATTGCTTTTGAGCAAACACTGTTTTAGTAGATGTGACGCGAACTACGGTGTTAACTCGACGTTTACTTAGTAATTTTGGGTCAAAATAATAACGTTTATGTACATAAAGAATACATTGTAGTACATATAGTTGTCTAACTGTTAGAACACAAGCTTCCTTATACAATAAGTTTGTGCTAAATATTCTTTTCTTATGTAACACTACTTTTAAAATTAGTCTTTGTACCCGTTCGATATTGATAAATGTTGACTTGTAGGTACCGCCCCATATTACTATACAATATAGCAACAAGGATTGAACAAGGCTCATGTAAATATATATGATAAGTTCTTTGTCAGCTATCTCTCGCAGGTGTTTAAAGAGCCAGATAAGTTTGCGTGCTCGATTTCCAACCATTTTTAGCTGGGGGTACCAGGATAAGTTCTTATCTATTATAACACCAAGATATTTTGTGTAATTAACCCGTTCTATTTTATAACAATTGCAGCTATTGGGGTCATTTCCTTTTTTGCATGTATGTGCAGATATAGTAAGATCATTACCCGGTTGCATTGAGTTACGCATCGAAAATGTTATATAATTAGTTTTAGACATATTTAAGGATAAGAGATTAAGGTTTAACCAGTCCATAACGCTAGCCAGTCCAGTATCAGCCGCAGCAAAAACATCCGGCCATCTATCTCCATGGAATAGCAGGGCGGTATCATCCGCATACGAAAATACACATCCATTCGCAAGTTTCATATTAGTTAAATCATTAATATAGATTAAAAACAGGGTAGGTCCGAGGACACTTCCTTGTGGAACGCCATAGTTTTTGGAAATACTGATATTGCTATAGGTATAATTATCAAGCTTTACTGTTTGCGTGCGATCTCGAAGATAATTAGTTAGTAATGCAAGAAAGTTGCCTCTTATTCCGATCCTATTGAGTTTATAGAGAAGAGTGGGGATGGAGACGGTGTCGAACGCCTTTTTAAGGTCTAGGAATATACATAAAGTTTTTTTCTTGTTGTCGAGGTGTGTTGTTATATCTCTAGTTAGGTCCGAAATAGCATTTTCAGTACTTATACCTGTGCGAAACCCATACTGGTTTTTTGATAAAAGGTTAAAATTATTAAGAAAACCCAGCAGGCGATTATTTATAATTTTTTCCATAATCTTGGAAATCACAGGGAGCACCGAAATAGGTCTATAATTGTTGAGATCACCTCCATCACCACTCTTATAAATAGGATGTATAATTGAGCGTTTCAGATCTCGCGGAAAAATACCCTGCTCAAATATGAGGTTACCCAAAGATGTCAACAAGGTAACCAGGACAGGTTTAGCTATTTTTATAAACCTAGTTGGAATCATGTCCCATCCTGCGGCCGATTCTGGTTTAAGGCCACTTATAATGGAATCAACTTCAAACTGTTCTATTTCAATAAGACCAATGGAGTTAATACAAGAAGGGATAGCATCATGACTGTACGTTCGCGGCGGCAGGTTTGTTTTTATTTTTTCAGCTAATTTTTTTCCGACGTTATTAAAATAATTGTTAATATAATCCGCAGATTCTTTAGGTGTTTTTTTTAAATTAAGAAGTTCGACGTTAGTGCTTTTCTGTTGATTGTCATAATTAGTTACACTTTTGATACAGTTCCATAAGGTTTTATTATTTCCTTTTGCTTTATTGAGAAGATCGCGTTCGTACTGTTTTTTTAACTTTTTTATGAGGTTGTTGCAAAAGTTGCGATATCTCCTGTAAGAAATTTATGATGAAAAGTAAGTTTCTCTATTATATAAAGCTCTCCGTTATAAGATAAATTTTATTTTGCATTATGTACTACATATATAGCACACCAAAAAGTTGCTCTTAATTTTAATTTACTTAGTTGTATAATTTCAGGTTTAACATGTTCTAGGCAACTGCTAAGAAGTTTATAGCAATTTACTTTAATAGAAAAGTCAAGCACCTCACCGGTTCCCCGGCATAAGTCTCGGCGGGCATAATAAAACTGAGTGTTGGTTCTGCTAGAGTCGTTAAAGAAACAATAAACGGCGGCTCTCAACCTAAGCCCAGTTGACAGAGCTCTCCAACTTTATTAACAGGAATACTTCCAAATAAACCTAGTTGTCAATCGAACCAATCTCACTTGTTGATCAGTAAAGACCAAACAATGGAAACTCAACCTAATTCCATCGGTATTGGGTACAGAAAGCGAAATGGGAACAGCAGTATCGTACCGTCCAATCTCGATTGCGGAGACATTTCTGTTTGAAATTTAAATTCGCGGCTATAAATGTCATCTCCGTTGAATTGGACGCGCTCTTTCTAGGAACCGTAAACAGTAGAAGTAGAATAAGTAAACAAGTCACGGTTAACTCTTAATTTTCTGAGCAAAACGAATTGGTTAATAAATTTGTAACCGCAAAATTTGGACCTCACGTGGGGGTAAGAACAAAAGGTTTTATCTACTGTTCGGTAGCAGCCCCAAGTCGCCTGCCGTGTTGTATCAAAACCACAACAAGTGCATTCAGATGGTGGCACCTTGGGAATTTGGTTTCATTGTCTTGGACGTATATTGTCACGGCTATTGTTGGAAACCAAACTATGATGCTACCGGTGGGAGGCTGCCCTTTACTCTGGCAGCCTTCATTATTCGATGACAGATTTGCCACTTGTAATTGATTGCTTCCTGAATGAGATATTGGTGTAGTACAGCTATTTGTTTTGTTGTGTGTATTATACGTAGTTGTTTTTGTGAAACATTTCAATTGAAAATAGCAAATATACTTGTATTTTAAACTCATGGTATTATTGGTTATAGCAAAGGTATTATAAAATAAAATGTCTATCACGTTTCTAGCTGATAACATTTCGAAGCAATTTAAAATGTCTTGTAAACTATAACAGAGTTCAAATAATTTTATCGTTCTTCTGACCCGTTTTATTTCGTAAAATTGATCGGGGCACATATCGTTATCAAACTAGACTGTTATTACTAACATTGTTTTATATTTTACTTCAACTAGTCGCCCACTATTCGATGAAAATAAATAAATATTAATATTGTTATAACTCTTACATTCGAAATAAACAATGCGTCGTTAGAAATATTATTATAATTAAGTTTTTCAACGACGCATTGTTTGTTTCGAGTGTAAGAGTATTCTTAATTGTTTCTATAGACAAAAATGTATGCAATTCTTGTTACTTTAAACCTATTATAATATACCTACTATATATTATTTAAAAACATAGATTTTCTACAGTAATTAATTTAATCAATATCTTAAATATAAATAAAATGCACGTCATGTAGTTCACTACATGACGTTAGAAAATCCATCGGTACAGTGAACTGTACCGATGGATTTTCTAAAATAGGAAATTGTTTATATAAAAATGAAGATGCATACTAAACGTGTGCCGTTAGTATGATTTCGTGGAAAACGCCTGTATTCGAAATGTTCAAATATTTTTTTGTAGATGATATTCTAAGAACGCACGCGTCTCTTACCGTACCTTGGAGTATTTGCTTGTTTGTGTCATTCTACGTATTTCTTTGACTGCATTCGTTGAAGCTTGAATTGATATGTCAAAATAGTTTGTATTTATTGAAGGTTAAGTATAAGTAGTATTAATTGTATTATGGGCAAACATTTTGACTGGTTAAAAATGGCTCTTCTGTAACTTTATCGAGATGGAAAAATATTTCAAAGGGCAATTAGTAACGAAATAAAAGAAATTGTAGAATCTATAGCTATATCTATGAAGTAATCTCATCAGATTTTAATAGATTATTGAGCTGGTATTATGTTTGTACTAGCTTCTGCACGCGGCTGCACTTCCTGCTCGCGTGATACATCGATGAAACATAACTTATGTGTTATTTTAATGTATAAGCTATACTATTGTAAAGTTTCATTAAAATCCATACAGTACTTTTTTTGCATGAAAGTGTAACAAACATCCACCCATACATCCATCAATACAAACTTTTATTATATAAGCGTACAAGCGTTTATAATATTAGCAAGATGTATGGTGTAGGTAAGTATTACTGATCAAACTGATACAATAGACAAATCAGTTCAAGAATTGCAAGTTTTTCATTAGTGATAAAGGAGTATTAATGAAGCAAAGGAAACTGCCTGTACCTCTTTATAACACTAATAGCACCATAAATAAAGTTCTTACGAAGAATCTAGAGAGAAATAATTAAGTAAAATGACACAGACGAATGAGACTTTTTAAAAGTAATACCACTTTGTTCGAAGTTTGTCCATTTATCATTTAGTTGGTAATCATAAACTGCATAGTCCTTGTAGGTTTTTACCTTACCTACTAAATAACAAAAGTGGAACTGTGCTCTTTCTTATACATTTTATAATTTGATGCAATTTTTCGATGTAGGTAAATAAATTACTTAGATTAAATAACATTGACGAAACTGATTTAAAAAATTGGTAGATACTACTTGGCACATTCTTTTTAAGTCCCATGTTGGTTTATGTCGTAAAAGGCGACTAATAGGTAGTATATCGGGTTTTGGCTATGTGATTGTGTAGGCGACAAGTTAGCCACTTGGCTCTACTTTTTCACAATTTTCCATCTAACCCAGCCCGGTTTTAATTTTTGGCTGAATGTGATATAAAGAGCTGGCTGTCCCTTTAACTCTGCCTACCCCTTCGGGAATTATGGGCGTGATGTTATATGTGTAGGTAGATACTACTACGTATAGGATTACCTATATTGTGTATTTCAGTAAATATTTTGATATCGTTATGTATGTGTTTTATTTAAATTTCCATAACTGTATTATTTTCTAAATTATAATTTAAATTGTTTATCAAAAGTATTTATTCATTTGCCATTTTTTAAATGTACCAACATAAATCGAATTTTTGAAATATGAGAGTCATATTTCAAAAATTCGATTTATGTTGGTATGTAACTATATCAATGTAATGATGTAACTATATCTTATAAGCAAAAAAGGTAATTTTTAGTTTACCAAATATAAACGTGTGAGTTTGAAATATTTGCAAAATAGCGTCTCCTCAGATTCACATAGATTTCAACCACCCAAGTGCTACCACACGCAACTATGGGCGTTGCTACTTTGTCACTTTGTGAATGTGCCACAGATAACTTAAAAAGGACATTACATTATATCCAGTGAAAGAACTGGCCGACTAATTCGTGGCTAATGCATCACCGGCAGAAAAGAGAATGAAGACTGTTCGATTTTTGAAAAAACGCCGCCAAAGTTGACATTTTATGTCGATGTCATTGTGTGTGGCGTCAAAAGTATGAATGGGCGCGGGGTGTAACGTAATAGGTGTGAAGTGTTCAGCCATTGTTGTTTCTTATGCAGGTATGGTAGATGAGGAGGTCCGAGGTTGATATACGGATATGTGAATGTTCGGGCCGCCTGTGCATGTGGTGGGTCGGCACTTTTCAAGCAGCTAGTTGTGCCGTTGTGATTACCTATTGTACCTTTAAATCGTAATGCTGAAATATAACTTTAAGAAGGCAGAACAAGAGGGTTAAATATTTTACCAATAGAACCAGGATAAATTGTACATTAAGGATAAAGTTATGACAACTGAATCATATTGGATGGACTGTAGCGATGGGGTTCAACATAGGTGGGTATATCATATAAAAAAAATAATGTCATCAAATTTCGAGTAGGTTTGTTGATCTAAAAACATAATTGACTTATATCGGTATAATAAATATTTCAGGATTAGTTCTTATCGTTCTTTTAAATATGCTTATGATCATAGTTGAAACATTCCTTGCTTATTGCATTTGGTTGATTATGATTTCTATCATTAAACTTTTTAACATTAAATTTTTTAGGGAACAAAAATGTATTGGCAAAATAAATTATGTCTATTAATGATTGTGCATTTATAAACGCATTTTATATTATTTTCTTTCGTCCTATAAAACTCCAATCTTACGAAAACCAATATTCTCGTAACACAACCGATAACCCTTTATCTTTAACCGCGCATAATTGTAAAATGTGAAGCAATGAGCGTGTGTCGTACTCGTTAGCTCTCTCTATTCTGGCTTTTTCAATAGCTGAAAAAGTATAGAAAATTGTTTGAAGATATACATCTTTTGATACATGTACGGTTAAGACAATTTGACCAACTGAAATGTCCTAAATAAGAAGCAATTTAATATCTGCAGATAATAAAAATGTGTATGTTGACTTCACTATCGTTAGTATAATTTGTACAATATTTATCAGCTGTGCAATTCATTTTGCAGCCTCTGTCATTTTATTTGAAACAAAATGAATTTTATTAATGTAGAATGCATTATGCAATGCAACATAAGATGTGTTTCTGGCTCTAAAAAATAAAGATCATCAGAAGGCCTAAAGTCATCATCTTCCTAGCGTTATGTCCCTGTGCTTCCGCGGTCCGCGCGGGTCCGCTTAGACCATGATCCAGGATTTATAATTACATTGAATCTTGTAATTACATTGAAGCCACTGCCGATCTGGCCTTGGTAACTCTAAGACAAGGGAACCAGACAATTTTTGGACCATGGTTACGAATCCAAAGTTGTTTGAATTTGCAGGTTTCATCTCGATGTTTTCCCCCACCGTCGAGCTAGTGGTATAAACACGTACATAGATTTGAAAAATCTAGAGGTACGTGCCTGTGTTTAAACCCGCACTCCTCGGTTAAGAGGCGCGTGTCCTTACCATTGAGCTACCACCGCCCTTCAGAAGGCCTAAAGTAAAGTCCTAAAATTGAAAAAGACTTTCAATGGTTTAGTATTACACTATGTAAAACTGCTGCTAAAGTGAAAATGAAAGATAATTTGCAAAGCTTTTAACTTAGGAAACATTTACCCGGCCGAATTTTAAGTAATATTTTTTAATTCTCAGTGTACTGTGGAAACAAATGGCTGGAACATGAGACAGAAGGAATTTCGTGTAACTCTGTGTGGAGTGGAATGTTTCTGAGATATTGCTCCTTCGTCACGTAAAGAGTTCTTTGCATAGCTGAATATCCAATTTGCACTGCTTAGAGATGTTATTGGGAGTGCCTATTGAATGTCGATGTGTACTGGATTCCCTATCTTTACATAGATAGTATAAAAAAAGTCGCGGATTTTGTCTATTCGCTTAGATCTTCTTCTTGGCTGGTGAAGCCATTGAGTAGTGAAGTTTGTACAGTCGTTCTAGAGTTATGCGCGTACATACATTTCGACGATTTATTTTTATTTATATAGATTATCGAGCCTTTTTTTGTTGCTGTTACACACATATATGCTATCACAACTGTTATCCTTGAAGGGGTAGGCCTAGTCCAAGGTACTGTTGACTTCTTAAACCACTTTTTACCGTAAGTTAAAAATAATTATTTAACATATGAATTCTATGATTATAATATCTATAGGTAGAATATATCATTTAATCCAAACTAAACCTTATCAAGAAATAATTATTTTCTAACTAAAACCGATACAGCACTTGATAATATTAGATTTATCTTTCCAAAGAATACAAGTATGGTTTTTGTAATAACACTTAAAAAAGCTACAAGAAATGTCCTTATACATAGTAAATTGAGTTACAAATTTCTCTAAGAGTTTGACTTTTTTCTCCAAAACTATTTATAGATACATAATGCACCGATAGGTACTAAAGGTACAGTGCATTTGATGTTGAATAATTCACAATAATAATATCTGACTACATCACATACCTACAGTGATCCGACGCCGAGGTAAGTAGCATAAGCACTTGTGTTACGGAAATCAGAATCAACAGTGGTGTATTACTAATATATATTTAAATATATATAGATATTACCACCCAGACACAGAACAATGAATGTTTGTCCTGAGTGGGGATCGAACCCACAACTCTTGGCGCATGAGGCAGGGTCACTACCTAATTCGCCATCTAGCCAGACAAAATTCATCTTTATCGTCATTGGATACGAAGTTTACCATGAAGTAAATAGACAAAAAGAAAAAAAAGTAAAGAGATCTGATATCATTAAACGCAAAAATCGGATATCCCTGAGGTTATAATCGGATCTAAGAATGTAATACATACATACTTACATAACATCACGCCCATAATCCCCGAAGAGTAAGGCAGGGGCAGTAGACCTCCTTAACCACATTCAGCCAAAAATAAAACTGGGTTGGGTAAAAAATGTAATACACATTCGTATAATTTTGTACGAGACCCCGAATCCCGTTTTACTGTGAACCTTCAAATTGTGTGCGAAGGTAGGTAAAAGCTAGTTTATTTATAAGAGTATATTACTACTCATTCTTAGGATTGCAAAATAGGACAAGAACCCTATTTATGAAGGACTTAGTAATAGTCAAGAACACAACACAACATTACATTCGTACAACTATTTTTGTATATGTATAAAGTTGGTCTGAGACTTTAAAATAATGTGTCAACTGTGTTTCTTACTTGTGTCGTATAAGGTGACTAATAATGGTACCTATATCGGGTTTTGGGTGACGAGTTAACCATTTTCCATCTAACATAGCCTAGCTTAATTTTTAAAAGTTAAAAGTGGATTAAGAAGCCCTTTTGACTCATGCTACTCCTTCAGGAATTATGGGCTTGATGATGTGTCAATATTTATTTAATGAACTACATACATTTTAGACTTAACATATGAAACCTACCTAGTCTTATGGTCTTTTACATCTCCATAACCTAAGCAAGTGGACCGAAACAAATACATATACGCTATTAACAGAAATCATAATAACTAAATTCTCATAGGGCATAAACATAACATAATATTTCCTCGATCTCGATAACTTGACGTCTCTATTGGACTCACATTTGAAGTAACTACGTCGGTAGGTGCTGAACGGAGGAAATGAGTTTGTCCGCGATGTTCCAACATTTTCTCTGGTGACAGGCGTTTTTACACTGTTATCTGACGAATTTTGAGTCACCCCATCTTTTGGGCCAAGGGCGAGCTAAACGAGGCGACTTGTTTACTTAACTGAGTTTTTATTAAAAGATTTTGATAAGAAATTCAAAATTCTTAGCTACCGCACAAAAATGGTGAAGAAACACGAATTTTCTTTATTAATTTTTTTTTCAGATTGAATTATTGATGAATTTTTTTTTCTAACTCTCTCATAAAATATGAAAAGTTAACTTATAAAAGATTAAAAAAATCCAACAACTGTTTGCTTAATAAAAACACCTACCCGTATCTTGCCAAACACCTAAATACTGAACCGATTTGAACGAAACTTATAATATTACACGTTAGTAACCTACTAAATAATAATATATATCGTAATAAAAAATCTAGCGTTGAGTTTTTCAGTTTTAGTATCGATCCTGAAATGGAACAGTAGGAAAATATGCCTACTGTTCCATTTCAGGAATAAAATATACGTTGCATACTACACGCAATTCATATAGTGGAATATCATCCTACATTAGAAAGTAGATTGTAAATAATGAAAGGTTCTTGTATATAATCTTGTTTATTGTATAAACTAAAACATATTATTATTTTGTGCATAAAGCAGGCGAATATTTCTGATGTAGAGCGACGTTGAATTGTCCACATTTCATCGTCGTGTTTTTATATATTTAACGTGCACACGATTATTTAGATGTTCTAAAAAAAATATGGCTCTGAGACTTTTTCTGCCTTTTCTGAGACATCTAGTTTCCTCTATTTTCGGGTAGCTGGGAATTTTTTCTTTGGTGGGCGTATAATTATCTAAGCAGTGTTCATTTGGGATGTCTTATATCATACCTAAATTGGTTTGGGTTGATACAGTAGCCCTAAATGCAGCCTGTGCTAAGAGCTGATGCCTGGACAGACGGTTTATATACGAAGACTCCTCATCTCCGCTATCTTTATCATTATTTTCATTATTATCTGGGGTGTTATGTAAATATATAATGCGATATAACCTAATTTGCCGATAATCTACAATAAAATAAATAAAAAATAAATAGTAAAAATTACATGACTTCATAATAATGTACCATCTGCATATTATCCTACAGATCCAATATTGGATCGGTACATATAATTGTAAAAATGAAATGTTAATACCCTTACTTTACAATTTATTGTATTACTTAATATATAGCCGACAAAAACACAATATAACAAACGTTGTTAATATATAAGAAATTATAAATACTTGCATTTGTCGGCGAGACTTTTTTTACGAATTTTAATAAAAATTGCACGTAAAATAGCACAAATTTCGCGCCTGACCAAAAATCTGACAGATTGATTTGACCACTAGAATGATCAGTGCTGTCACTATGAAGAAAATATATATTTCCGTTCACGTAGTTCTAGAAAAAGAAGATTAAATTAACTGATCCAAAAATGGATCACTAGGATGATACAGGTATAAAATCATTATTTCTAAATACATACAATGTATAAATTTAATTACTTAAAAAAAACTCACACTTGAAACATTTATATTTATTAGAAACATACATGATAAAACTCATATCGAAAGGCCTCAAATATACGACCTTAGTCTACTTATTTAACTACCATAAGCAAGATTTTTTTTCTGACACGGCACTTCGAGGGCGTATGATAAATTTTGCAAAGACGCATGTCATCAATTAATATTGGCACTTATCGCCCCATCGCACTGGAGGCTGCATAACTAGGTCACGTGAAATAAAAGTTGTGGAAAACTTCGATTGAACAAAACTGCGTGCAAGCGCGGAAAGTCAGTAATACAGTTGCGTGTATTTTAAATCTCGCACAATCTACATGATATTGTGCCACGACTGTACAATATAACCGTAGTATGCTGTTCGTATTATTAAAAAACCGTCTAGCTTTATCACTATAGTATCTATAAATTTGTTATATTATACTACTACATACATAACATCACGCCCACAATCCCCGAAAGGGTAGGCAGAGTCAAAGGTACAACAGGCCCCTTTAACCATATTCAACCAAAAATATTATACAATAAATACCAGAGTTTGGTACAAGCTTGTTATTTGATCACGGCACAGATATATTCTGATGGAATCAAACTTAGGCTAATTTTATCTTACAATTTATAGATGCCATATTCTGAATTTTTGATCCAAGTCACTGTATAACAAAGTTGAATACAGACGGAAGACGCAGGAAAAAGCTTACCTAATAAGATGTTTGGAATTTAAGTAGAGCACAAAATAATGTTAATGACTTAAATTTGACAGACTTTGACCGATATTTTTAACATAAAAAGGTAATGAGTAATATTTTTCTTTATCTTAGATGAGTATCCCCCCGTATTTAATTTATCAAACATCAATGTTCTTTTTTAAATAAAGTCTCCCTCCTTAATTGAAGTAAGAGTATCGATTCCCTCCCCCGATATCTGTCCCTAATTAGACAGTGTCAATGTCAACGTTTGAAACAAGGGTGGCCTAGTCCCTTAGTTAGGACAAAAATATTTTCTCTCTTCCAATTTACTCCCCGTTTATTTTTCTTAAGAGCAACATATATTTTAATTCTCGAATAAAATGGATTTGATATTTTTTCGCTATGTCACACTTTTGCTGTAATGTAATTAAATTCTGTTAATTAACATACATACATAATGTCATGCCTTTTTCCCATGGGGATAGAAAGAGATCACATACTTCCATTTGCTAATTAACTGTTAATTAACTCTAGGTACATAATATATTGATAAAGGTTTTTCGTTATATTTTTGTGCGATAAGGCGTCATGTAATTCACACCACATATTTCGGTGCTTTTTTTCACAATCATGTTTATAGTGAATAGAGTTGACTTCATTTTACTTTATATTATGCTAGTGCAAAAGCTTTATCTAAATATATTCATATTAAATAACTGCAATTAATTAAATTAAACACAAGAGACAATCGCATCTAAGTACGTGATTTTAAGACATCATTAACGCGTATAATTACTAGTCTCATAAATATTTTTGGTTATATAACGTTTTGTAATTTATTAATTGTAGTTGCGTTACAAAAATACACATTTAGCTTTACTTAGTTTAAAATAATAAAATGTGCAAAATTTAGTTTTGAAAATATGTAACGTGTCACACTAATACATAAATCAGAATTTATGATGACTTTAGTACAGTGATTTTGCGAATTAATTCTTCTTTTACCATTTTTTTAAATTTACTTTTATTTTATTTTTATGTCGTCTTTTACCATAACGTCTTACTGATTATCCCGCGTCTATATAAACTTATAATAACTTATATTTACATTACGCTTCAACAATGAATGACAATATAAAAACTACATATTATGCCAGCAATATACGCAATATCGGCTGTGACGGAAAATATCTCCAGGGTTCAGAAATATTATTCCGGGGATATGAGTTGGTGATGAAGCAGGCAGTTATGAGTGGAGAGAATTCCTCGCAACCTTTTCAGTTATTCAATCAACTAGATTGCTGACAAAAGAGACAGGATTAATAACGAGAGCGGGCACCCTTTTAGGGATTCCATGCTTCGGTAGAAATCGGTAGAAACTAAACTTTTATAGCAAGGTTTAGATAGATAGATAGATTGGACATATATCTAGGTAGCCAAATTGACAAATTGAAATAAATGTTTTCTATGACTTACAAATAGGTTGGCGATTAAAATAATAAAACCTTAATATATTTCATAACTAACTAACTAAACTTCACGCCACTTCCCTTTTCATACACATTTTTTTTAAATATTATTATATCTTAAAATAAGGATAAAACTTTATTGGATATAGACGCACGACAAAAACCCCATAAACTTGTTTTTATGCCTTAATATAATACTTGTACCTACTTCAGTACGCGTACTTGTATTAAGCGAAATAGATAAAAAAACATAAAGAATCATTAACTCATTATAATAATTTTAATTTTAAATGGAGATTAGACGTGATAGAATAAATAAATATCCAGACAAAATTACGAGTAGGTAGGTATATAATTTCTGATTGTAACACCCTATTCCGAAACCGTCAAACCTTCTCTAAGCTTCAAAGGAGCAATTAGATATTAAATAGACCTATTTATTGTGTATTTACTAAAGTGAAGGTTTAGTCTCCATAAAAGAAATACAAACGTATGTAGGTACAGAATAAAACGACTCCACCGATATTCCCACATTTCAAACAACAATAATCCTAAATCTACGTCAATATTTTTCGCAATCAAATGAATCCCCCATTCGAACCGTCCGCCATAATTCTTATCCAAGCTTAGTTATAAAAAATAATAAAATCAAAATGGCTACTGACGTAAGGGCACAAATAATAATCAGGGCAGTAATGGCAGCCGTTTATTTACTTTTCACGATTTATATTTAGCCAGGGGTGTATTTAGGGTGAGTTTGAATTTATCGGTAGGGTCTTGTAATGGTGACGCGGTTCAGTTATGCCTCGTTGAAGAGGGGACGTAGTTAGGGGATATGACTTTTACGCTCCGCTTACGGGGGTATCTATTATTATTTTAATTTTTGAATTAGGAATTCCATTTTGTAAAGACTATCCAACTATGTAGTTGGTATAAAAAAAAGTTAATTATTTGGTTAAAAAGACTATGATTTATGAACAAAAAATTATAAAACACGAGCTGTTTTTTAAAGGGCAGGCCAGACCATCAAAAAGTTTACTAAATGTAAACTAAACTAAAACATCATTAGAATAAAAATTTAAGCTTGCAAAAGTTGAAATAATGAAACTTTTAACTTTACGCGCAATAATTTTATCTAGGTATTTTTTTATTATTTTTATGAAAAAATATTAGTTGTACGAACATCTCGTCTATCAATATAAATTTTGTAAGATTTTTTATTTCATATTGTAGAGCTATATTAGTTTTTTGCCCTATCACAAACAGCTTTTTAATTAAATACTGGTAAATTGATTTAAACTTATTCTTATGTACTCGCATACTAGACAATACTGTTCCTAATTTTATGAGGTCACAAAATGTTACCTCCGATCAATCAAATCTACGCGAGCACGCAGACAAAAACCAGTAATAATAAATAATCCTGTAAATTAACTGAATTGAACAAACAAGAGGATATCTAGAATCCACATAACCAACTTATTTCAATAATTTGGAAGCCTGTTAATTAATCTTGGGTGCTAATAGTAATTAGATTAATTAATATTATTTATAGAAATATGTAATTTAAACGAAGTGAATAATGAATTTTGTAATAAATGGAAAAGTAACTATTGAAATTCTCTGATCAAGTTGTAATCGAGTGATTACTAGTATGTATGTCCAAACCAACTTCATATGAATTACTAGACAAATTTATGCTAGGTACATCTTGTGTTCTGTTTAATTAAGGACATAACAAGAATGAAACTTGCTGTACTAATTAGGGGTATTCCTTTGAGAGGTTTATATTGTAACAAGCAAGAACTACATCAAAATGCATTTCCCAGACCAAAAGCGCTGGACTGCGCTGTCTGCAAAAGCACTAAAAGCCTGAACCAATTAAATTACTAAAACATTTACAGAAAATAATCAGCTTACACTATACGCGTACTAAACGATTCGCCAACCATTCTTACCTTATTAAAAGATGGAGCATGGCGGCGGACGCGTTAAATCAAACGTATAATGTTAAGATACGTGTAAAATTAACTGTTAAAAATGGGTGTAGAAATGCTGATTAGCTTCAGGTATTTAGTGATTTCGATTGAGTGGTCACATCTCGCGCACGGCGAACGCATCTGATACGCCGGCATACGATTCCATGCTTCGTCGGTTCCATTGTGATAACCGTTGAATTCATGTCATATGCCTAATTATATCACCACAAATTCGAGTGTGCTCAATCAATAGTCGCGCCTAATCGGATTGGTAATGTCTTTATACGACACTTGCAAGTATAATTGGATTAGGTGTAATGGAAATAATCAATTCAGAACGTTTGTTTTACAGGCTCATTTAAATTAAAACAAAAATTTAATTAATTTTGTTTGATATGAAAATAAAGTTAATGTTTGTAAGTTAATTAAAATAGATGTAGCATAATAATTTACAACATAGTTTAATAATTACTTGCTTCCGCATATTATTTCGAATGTTTCTGGCGAATGGCGCATTATATAAATATTTATAAAATGTATGCTTACATACAATTTTTCTATAATCAATTCGACAAAAGACACCCCTAAATATATCAATGAAATTAATAGGAAACATTCATATAGATTTCCACCGGAATTTCAAAATGAAATGTGAAAAATATTACAACCTTTGCACATAGTTAGGTCGTTAACAATTTGCTTTTAATTCCAAGTCGGAATTTTAACAATTTTAATATTAGCAAAAGTTTGCGCTCTCATCACAAGCGCATTGTTTCGCTCAAAGCCGACCTTCGAGCGACAGAGATGGATTGCCACCAACTATTCGTCGTAATACGCCTCTCTTTGTTGGCTACTTGTATTACACATGGGAATCACCAATCAAATTTTGACGTTTCTGAGATGTTTCAAGCACTTGCAATCACTCTTTCTGCATACGATGTCTCGACGACGGCGCTCGTCAATCAACCGAGAGGTAGCCGGACTTTTTTCTTTTTTCCGCTACCGCATGTTGATTAAAACTCTTCATCATTTGTAACTCGGTGCTTTAATACGGATCCTCAATAATATTTTATGGCTGTAATTAATAAAACGGTGACACCTCCGCAAGTTTGATCATTTAAAATCTTGGGACGTCTAACTAGACTAAACTTACCCACAAGTAATGTAGAGACAATTCATCCTTCAATGTCGATAAAACTAATGTTACTTGGAACTTTTATTTTCTTAGATGGCATATAAAAAAACGGCTAAGTTTCATTAGCGTACGGCAATTAATTTGAGTGCGTTTCTAAATTATGTATGTCTATTTAAAAACCTTGAACTAGTGTCATTATATCACATGAAATGACATGACGATTATTTAGTCCCAGCCATTCAATGCAGAATTGGACGTAAAAATTAATTATTCGGCATCGGCACGCTATTCTAATAATCATAAATAACTACTGCAATCGGATCAAACGCGGTAGGTCCACCAACAATGTGCGAAACATTAAAAATATCAACAAAGGAACTTTTGACTTTCAAAGTACATACGCCGAGACAACGCTATTTGTACAATTCGAATGTCGCGGTCACGTGAAATTGGTTCTTATCATTAAATAAATAAGGTGTGTGAGGTTTCGTGTTGTTGGCAAGGTGTGCGTGGTTTGTAGTTGTCGCTCGCGCCAGCTGGTATAGCGTGGAAAATCGATTTTCACGTGGGAGCGACGGATGTGGCATCTGTGAACGCCGCGCCGCCTGCACCCAAAATACGCTGTCTGCTGTTTGACACCAGCCCGGTGTCCAACTAGGAATGTTTACTGAGCGTTTCGTGTGTTTAACGGTTCCTATTCGTTCATTAAAGCAGGGCTTTCCGACCGATTGGGCTAATAAAAGAAATCGACTAACTTGTAGTTTGTTTTTTGGTTTTACATCTCAGATTAGGTTTCCCGTGTTTAAAAGATGGTACTTTATGTTTCCAGGTATTTGAACATTTAAAATTTATTAAGACAGACTAGGTTTTGAAGAGATGTGAATTTTGTCGAAATGTTTTTGTTGTGATGAATTTTATTTGAAAAGTATCAATTATACCTAAATTAATCGATTGGGTTAGTAAACATCTTAATATTATACCTAAATACAATACATATAATACAATCGATAAAAGTGTTAAGTTCATTTAATTAATTATCATGTAATTTATTATATTATACCTAAAGATTCACACAAGCAATAAAAACTTTAACTATGTTGTTGTCTCAATCCCGACACCGACTAACAACCTTATAATAACCCCCGAAATTACTCAAAAGTATAAATTAAAACGGCAACATTTTTTGCTTGTGGGAAACAAAACTCAACAGAGTCTGTTCCGATTGATTGCTCGGACGTCACATTATTGACTAGCAACAAAAACAAAACGTGAAATTTTCCAAAACGCCCGTCGAGACCACACAGGGACAGAAATGGGCGAAAAAGCCATCACCGTCACGAATCGTTTTAACGGAGACGTATAATCGTTCTTGCGACGTCCTATTTGTTTTAACTTGGTCGTTATATAAAAACATCAAAGGGGGGTGCGTAAGAGCGGGCTCGAAGGAGTAATTATGATTTGTCTCGGTGAAGCGGAAATAGTTTGTGTCGGTATTAATCGCGCCTGTATTCCGGGAACGCATGCACGTAGGACCTGCGCGCGCGCAGACTGGCCGGCTTCGGTTGACATATCGTGTCACATTTGTAAATTTATTATTTGGCAGGCAGGATTTTCTTTTCCAGGCCCACATTGGTTACTCATATTTATAACCATTCGTCGATCCTGTATCCTATCTCATTTATAGTCGATTCGTTTGAGGGTGAATCATACGACGGTATACAGTAATATATACAGTATTTATTTTAGGTCTACGCTAAATGCCAAATTATGTTTAGCATAACATCACGCCCGTAATCCCCGAAGGGGTAGGCAGAGTCGAAGGGACAGCAGGCTTCTTTATCCACATTCAGCCAAAAACAAAATAAATGATGTTTAAACTTTATGAAAAGCTAAACAGCTTTATGTTAAAGTTCCTTTCAGAACTTTAACATAAAGCTGTTGCATTTGCATTGCATTGAAGAAGATTTCTTTATGTACTAAGTGCTGTATAACTGAATAAATAGACATAATTGGGGCATAGTGAAATACTAAATGTTTTAAAAGAATACCTATTTAAGTATTTAACATTGCAATACCTAGAATTAACAAATTAACAGTGCTGGATACGATTAATAAAAGTGCGATATCGTTTATAGAATAAGTAATCATTTAATAACTGTCAATTATGTTAAATACGAAGAAGTTTTAAACGGAATGTGAATTTAAATTAAATTCTTATTGGAATACAAAATTAATTAACGGTAGTCGTAGTAAATTCTGGAAATGCGGGAAATTTAATTCTAAGTTAGCCTGACTACCGTGTCACTTGTTGAATGATATACAAAGCAAATACTTAGATTTTCTGTGTCAAAACGTAACTTGGAAGTCTTTTTCAGAGTCTGAATAAGCACAAATAACCAGACGTGTCTGCAATTTTTTGTTAGCAGGTAAAGTTTATTTCAGATTTTTTCAGAAGTTTTTGTACTGAAACTTTCGTGTACGTGCCTGTAAGAACATAATAAAGTTGTATTGAATTGGATGAATCGTATAAAATACGGATCCAAATGTACAAAAACAAAAAAGTCATTTTCACGGATACAACCGATAAAAGTGTTAAGTTCATTTAATTACTTATCATGTAATTTATTATATAAAAATAATATATATATTAATGAAAATTAATAACAATAAGTGTTTATAGTCTGTGTTGTATGTATGTAACAAATAACTAGTTATCAGCACACTAGCTCCTAAACACATTTGGTAAGCACATAATCAATATATCCAATTCTACTTACCGATTTGAAATATTTCCCTTGAAAATTTGCGATTAATTGAATAATACCGACATTTATTGCCCATCACTAATTCGTATGCTAAGTCGGTTTCGAAACCCAGTTGCCAGGCGAGTGCCTATTCACACGATGTCATGTTTTACTGCGGCATTGAGTAAGTTTGTTCATAACATTTTAGGGGAATTAGCAAACTTCCAGCGAGGATTCTAAATGTACAGGTGTTGTTGAAGACTATAATTATACTGGTAAAATTATAGTATTTAGAAATTCATATATTCCTTATGATTGTTACCAACTTTGTTGCGGTAAATACTTGTTATTATTATGTATTGTAAGAATATTTACTTATGCGTTTGTTGAGTAAATCTGAAGATTTACACAAATTATTTTATCTAGTTTTATTTTGCCGCAAGCTATTTCCCGCGGTTCTGTTTCAGCTATAATTTCGGTTTGTTACGGAACTTCTATCTAGTGTGTTCCGTGAGTCCTATCAATGATTACAGGATAATAAGTAGCCTATACTTTGTATCATAATTTTTTCAAACTTTTTCTGGATGAAAGTGGCATGTTCTGTCCGTACAGGAAAGTATTATGATCCGTTGAGTATACAAAACGTGACAAACAAACTCATTATTGCATTTATAACGTTAGTTAGATGTACTATATAGGGTACACTACTTAATATGTAGATAATTCGCTAGCAACAACTTTAATAGTATTGTCTAAGTAGACACTGAAATTCAAAACATGTCCATCTGTCCTTCCATGGAGTTTGAGGTTTGCTATAACGAAGCTCGTTGCGCCACTTCCGCGCATAATTTTGCCAAGATTCGCATATATCATTATTAGTCGATAAAAAACACCAGAAGTTCAGTTATAGCATTTATTTAGTAACGTTTTCCTTCGGTGAAAGGCGTCGATTGTATCTAACAATCCCTGAGCACGATTGCTGCCGACTGGTAGGCTAAGTCGTCCCACGCAGGCGCCTGATTGCATGGCCACGTTTACCAGTAATTAAATAACTGGTTGCTGATGATAACGTTAGGCCGCACCTTCATATTACTTCTGTACCTATGTAATAAACTAATACCTACAGTTCAGCTGCTATAAACTGGTCTTGGGTACTCTTTTATGTACGTCGTTTTATTTTTATATCTATGTTACTGTAAAGTCTTCATCTTCGGCTGGCATTTGAATTTGTCTTTTTGATTACGTAGGAATTCTCGGATATTTTTTTTCTGTTTTAGCAATACATTTTTCTTCTTTTTGTGTTTATATTAGTAGAATATAGTAAATCTCCATTATGTGGTAAAAACTCCAGGAAAATTATAATTCCGAGTTATGTATAAATTCTCTATAACGTTACGTTAAATTTTAATTAGTAAGTACGAAAATGCAGTGCAAATGCATATTATTGTTTCTCTGATTATTTTTATTTTCTATATCATATTTTGCAGTAAATATACAAATATCGGAATATCCTTGAATAGAACTATCGGACATTTAAAAAGGATCAGTCTACTATGCAGCGCATAGGGGCTAGCTGCCGCGTCCCACACAGGACGGCTGGTCGGGCGGCGTGCGTGGATCACCGTGACGTATCGCGATTTCCACGCATCCATCCCCGCCGAGACGGCCTTTGTCACAAAGGAAATTAACTAGTTGTACGTGTTGCGTGCGCGTGTGTGCGTGGCGGTACCGTGCGCAAGCGACTCGGAACATTGGAAAAGACTTACGCTAATATATTATTATAGTTTTGCACTGTTTTTTTTTTGTATATTATTACATTGACAGATATATTTAAATTGTTCGTTAAAAATAGTTTTAAGTGACAAATGTTCTATGAAATTAAATTGTTTTTGTTATTAACGAATACTGATTTGGATATTTGCAATTGCAATTTTGTTGTTTGGCTAGTTTTTTTTCTGTATAGTTGTTTACTTATACTACTTATACCAATTACCAGAATAATGAAATATTTTTTTATAAAATAATCAATGTCACTATAAGATATGATTCGATATGTTGTACAAATAATATATCATTTGTTATAAAACATAAGTTTTAAAAATTTTACTGCCTCGTTGGTAGCATGCGCCGCTTAAGGACTAAGAGGTCCCGGGTTCAAATCCCGGGTCGGGCCAAAAATTTGTGGCTGGGTATTTCAATATTTAAATTACTCAGTAACAGCCCGGAGTCAGGAAGTTGGCGGTTTAATCACCCCCGTGCCTCGGAAAGCATGTTAAGCCGTTGGTCCTGCGCCTAACCTCTCACCGGTCATGTCGAATAGCCGTCTCACCGGACTATGAGAGTGAAGGAATAGAGAGTGCACTAATGTTTGCGCATACACTTGTGCACTATAATATCTCCTGCGCAGTTGGCTAATCCTGTTGAGATTGGCCGCCGTGACCGATATCGGTTAGGAGGACATTATTATTATAAGTTTTAAAAATAGGGAAATTTGTAAATTCCCAAATAATAAATGAGAAGATTGCTATCTCAAGATATATTTTTAATTGATTGTACACCTTTATAAAAAGTAGATACGTACTTGTTTATATACGAGTACATATGGGATAAAAATATAGATATGGCTCTAACTAGATCTTGTAGATTCGGTTAGTAGTTGATACACAAAGTTAAAGTCCAATACAAGATCAGTAGATTATAAAATAACATACCAATGTAACATAGTAGATGGAATATTATTATAAAATAATAGTTACAACGCCTGTTGCTGCGGACAGTACTTAAGCCGCAATCAACCGTCAGTGTGCCAATGAAGGAAGGGCTATTGTTGTAATACTGAATGAAAACTCCTATTTAAGTAGACGATGGGTCTTTTTTGTGCTCATATATTTTTAAATAATTTTCAGCAGATGTTCGGGGTTGATTGATCAGGTTTCAAAAAAGTGTATTATTTTTGGGGACCATGAAATTACGTTTCTCGCTACCAACATTTTCTAGGGAAAGGTCAATTTGTAATCAGAAATGACGCGCGAGATGTATCAGGTACACAGGTTGATGTTATATAAGATAAAAAATAAATATAAAAAAAAATATATTTAAATGCACCAATTCATGTACCAGGTATAGGTCCATTGTCGTAGATAATTGTTTACATTTGATATTACGATGACAAAATATTTATGCAAAAGTCGAAACAATAGCAAAGTTATTTTATATACGGCTAGCTGACCCGGCGCATTTCGTCACGCTCCGTTTTCGGATTTTCTTTTATTTTTTTCCTCGCAATGTTTCCATATTTTCTTACCATAAAAACCTTCCCTGAAAAACTACCAATAGTTTAAAACTAAAATCAGCCAAATCGGTCCAAGCGGCTGGGCTGAATTTAGCCCAGCCGTTCTCGAGTTTTAGCGAGACAAACGAACAGCAATTTATTTTTTTATATAGATGTAATTTAATATTTTAGATAATATAGATGTTTTATTACAGGTAAATTAAAAAAAAACTACTTGATTTTCATGCTATTAAAGAATAGATTTTTATATTAACTTGAGTTAAGATGTTTGAGCACGTCTATGCTTTAGACATGCAAAAATGTCACCAATGACATTTATTGCGAGCATAAATAAATTGGCAAAATTTAAATTTCTAAAGAAAAACTGAAAACCATTAACCCAGTCTCGGTAACCAAAATTGAATCATGATTCTTTGTCGTTTATGCATCAGAATGTTACGAAAATCTATAGTAACTCATCTTGAAAGACTTTTTTCAATAACTCATTTGTGGCACCTAAAAAAAGTTTCAATAATATTTCTTCTCATTGAATAACTCTTGAGTCTTTATTAACATAATATTATAAGCTTTTTATGTTTAAATAATTTATAAAGTGCGACATTAAAATGCGAGCAGAACGTTTGTGGTTATTTTTATTTAATATGCATGAAATTAGATGTTACCTATATTTTCATATAACAAGAAGACGACATAGACTGCACATTGTAACTCGATACAATTGCAAAATTCAATTAAATCTGTATAGCAATGGCAAAAATGGGTATAAATTAAATTATTGGACGAATAGAAAATATGAGATGGTAGCAAAAAACTTTTCTGTTAAAATCATCATGAAAGTTATGCAGTATGTTTCTACGAATTGTAATTCTACCAATTATTGTTTTGTCAGGGTTAATATCATACTACTATGAAAGTTCATCTACAAGTTAGTTAGTTAAGAGAGAGTGAGATAGATAGGTGAATTGCACTGAAACCGTTAAACAGAAAACTATTGATCCAGTTTGCACTCTCATTATTTTTTTGAAATGGAGATATAGAAACGACGGATGTTTGTCCATTTGCAATTTCGATTTTTAAACGGCAATTTTTTGCTCAGTAGAAAAAATCGCTGACAAAAACAAAACAGTTAGATAGGTACCTACTTTGATAAATCTGGCAAACTACGTGCCAAAACATGTATTTTGGTCTGGTTCCGTAGTTTTTTTGCTTGTCTGTGAATCGTAGGTTTACTTAAATTAAGTTTAACTTTTTAAAATAAAGTTTGACATAGATTATTTTAAAAAAATCACTTAATGGTATAAAGGCTGATATTTTTTTATCTTACCCTTACAAATCTTATATATAAAACTAGCTAAACTAACTAAACTACACGCCACTTCCCTAGCGGGGTAGTCAGAGAGAACCTTTTATACAAGTTATGTATTGTAGCTTTGTATTTATGTGTATGTATTATTTGAAATTTATACAATTACGCATTTGTGTTGTTACGCGATATTTACATTAATTACTATTTATGTTTGTATGTATAAGTACATATAATTATTTAAGTATTGTATCATCCTTTCTTTTGTGTCCCTTTTTATTATCGAAGTAGTATGATTTACTGCACGGCCCTACCCCTCACTTTTCAATAGCTTATTTTCCTCTACTTGAAGGTTGTCTGGAAAAGATTGCTTCTAGTGATAAGACCGCCTAAATTGTATTGTATTTGTCTGTATCCTTATTTCTGTACCTGTTTTTCGTGCAATAAAGAATATATCTATCTATCTATCTATATCTTCACGCCCGCAATCTCCGAAAGGGTAGGTCGAGTCAAAAGGGCAGTGATCACCTTTCACTACAAACCTTAACTGAGTTATTATGGGATCATTAGTTCCATTCCATGTGGTATATTAGGACAAATAGTGATTAACACCATCGGCTTAGTCCAGCAAAAAGCAGTAGTCAGCGTTACTTCAACATTGGTCTCACATCAGAGCCTTCAACGAGGTGAACTTTGCTTGACTTTAGATAACAAGCATCTATTGCACTAGACATTAGGTAAATAGCATCTATTGTATCTAAAATCGAATAAATCCAGAGGTCAACGAATCTTACTCAACATTGAGAAGTATAAGTCATCAAACATTCTATATAATGGCCAATATTTTATACAAAAATCTGCCATTACTCAAATATCCAAAGCTAAAGTAAAGAAATCCGAAACCATATTCAACAGCGGAACGCTAATGGCGATATTATTAAAAAATGGTTATAAAAATATTCGTCTTCAGCTATTCTATCGTTTTCGGAGCCGTGGGAAACCCGATGGACGTTTATTTGTCTCGATTTTGCCGGTTTCACAGATTTTTTACAAATGCGAGACCAGACCGCCGGAGCAATCGATATTGTGACTCATGACTCCAAACAAAACCTAAAATGTAATTACTAAATTTGAATTTCGCACTCCAAGTAAGTAGTGCATATCATTTGGCAAATCGTTTATATGCAAAGATCCACAAATGATCCAGAACGTTTCGCAAAGTTTATTTTACGGTTGTCCTCTCTTAACGGAATTTCGGAATAAGTTATTGCCGTGACAATAAGTAGTAATGACTCGGCACGTATTGGATTTGGGTATCGCAACACTGATCGGTGATCGGCAGTGTTGTGGCGAGAGACGTTACCGGTGATGCGATTTGGCTGAAGTCGATTCATTTATGCAGTTCGACTTGTAGATAGCACCAAGTCGCTAGTGGAATTGCTACTTATATTTGATTGCTAGAGTTAATAAATTTTCTCATATGGTTCGGACGTAAAGCATTCTTATTTATTTATTTTTTAATTTCTTAAACTCAGTATGAATATTTAAATGTATACCAAAAAATAAGTGATTCAACCAAACCTAGATATGCTAAGGCTGAGTATGCTCTTTATAAATAAGTAATATGTTAGGTTGTACATTTTATATGAATGGAATCTCTGTGATTTGTTTACAAAAATATCTTAATTTTTTAGATAGACTAGTTTAATATTACAAGTAGTCCAATAAAGGTAATGTAAAAAACCTGTCGCTCCATGATATGGCTTTAGTCAAAAGTTGATTTATTTTCCTGGCCAGAGAACCAATTAAGAAGTTCTTTGAATTAAAACCTGACATCTATTTCAAGCTTCACGCTTAGTGAAAAAAAAAACACAGAAGATATCAGTCAGATGGAAAGTCCAAGAATTGGTGAAACGAATTCTGAAGGGGACCTCTGCGATTATTAGGCACTGTTCTTTCAGCCGACTCAGCCGACAATGCGTCGATAAAATGCATTTCTTGTTCGCTCCGCTTGTTTATACGGACGTATTTTAAGGAGTAAAGTTCCTATTGTACTACATTGAAGTAAAAACCCTCATTTGATGGCCGATCGGTGCATAAGTTTTCTTTTTAGATGTAGATACAATTGAACTTTGATGGTTCGTGACTATGAAATTGTCTAGTTTAGAAAATGTTTGCATAATGGTTGAACAAGGTTTGGTACGCTACAACTGATTTAGAAACTAACTTTAGAATCACTTAAATTAATTGGAATATGGCTGATAATAAATACAATCAAAAGAACAGAATATAATATTTGAGTGGGATTCTCGCGCTCACATACTTTGAAGAAATTGAGGCTTCTAATCATGAGGAAAAGTCATATGCGAAAGCTACATAAACATTTATCAACATAAGTCTCTCCAAAGGAAATAAAAATATTACAAAACGCGTTTGTAAAAAATTTATATCACGTAATATTTTCCATTGAAATTGATTACGTGCCAATCAACTCGAGTGTTCACTGGAGTTCTATTTTAATATTTGCGTGCGACCTTTTTCAAATATATATATTGTTATTATATATATCAGTTTATGAGGTACCTATCACTTGTTTGGGAAGCCTTGTTGGTGTAAGAAGATATAAATTTGGTTGTGATGTGTGGATGTTTGAACTGGACAAAGCATTAATTCAGGATTCGTCATGAACTTTACATTAATATTATAATAATTAGTATATTGTTAAACTTGAATTTTTTACACTTATTTTAATTACAACATTTGAAAAGAAAACAACATTCGTCCTGAAGAATACTCAGATAAATGTATCTTATTGTGAATTGTAGATACAAACTCTATTTTATCTGCCAACATCTTGATTGATTCGTACTGACAGTGAAAACGCCAGGACCGTCATGAAAATATATTAAACTTTATTTATCATGTAAATTGAATTGACTTAAAAATAGTCGCTGCAAATAGCTTTAGTACATCTGAGCGAGTGGGCAGACTTATGAATATTCACCTAAGCGTCGAATCGTGTCAACGCCCGCCTCGTGACAAAGCCCGCTAAAGTGAATATAATAATGCAATCACGGGTAATAAGCTGTTATTTACCTCGCCCTAGGATCGGTTACGTGATGGTCCCGTCTCGTGACGCCCTAACGGTTTCTGCCTACATGATTTCAATAAGTTTGCGGCTAAAGATGAGGTTAAATTTATCTTTTCATGTTATGATATTG
Source organism: Glyphodes perspectalis (assembly GCA_951394215.1). NCBI lineage: Eukaryota > Metazoa > Arthropoda > Insecta > Lepidoptera > Crambidae > Glyphodes > Glyphodes perspectalis. The sequence continues at coordinate 7,540,470 of OX596214.1, read as the reverse complement.
GTCAGTTCACGGGATATCTATTACATGCATATATATCCTTCATTTGTTTATTTTTAGGGGCGGGATTACTATACAGGATTTATGGCATGTTTCGGCAAAGGTTATTAAGTATTGTTCAAGTGTTGGTTTTAGAAAAAATTATAAGTACATAAATTAAATTTAAAATAAAAAAGTATATTTTATATTAAAAAAAAATTATATATAATTTATAAATTAAATATTTTTTTTTTGGCGTGCGGTGGTAGCTCAATGGTAAGGACACGCGCCTCTTAACCGAGGAGTGCGGGTTCAAACCCGGGCACGTACCTCTAGATTTTTCAAGTCTATGTACGTATTTATACCACTAGCTCGACGGTGAGGGAAAACATCGTGATAAAACCTGCAAATTCAAACAACTTTGGATTTGTAACCATGATTCAAAAATTGTCTGGTTCCCATATCTTAGGGGTTACGAAGGTCGGATCGGCAGTCGCTTCAATGTAATTACCAGAATCCTGGATCATGGTCTAAGCGGACCCCGTCTAAGCACGGGACATAATTCTAGGAAGATGATATAATTTATAAATTAAAGTTAAAATACAACCATGCAAGGGCAATAAAGTGGCTTTGACTGGCTCGATGGCGCATTCAGTAGTGACTATGCCCCATGCGCCAAGAGTTGTGGGTTCGATCCTCATCCAGGACAAACATTCGTATGATGGATACGTGTGTTTGTTCCGTGTTAATATCCAATATTTAATTATATATTTTAATACCACTGTTGATTCTGATATCCGTAACACGAGAGCTTAAGCTCCTTACTTACCTAACTTACCTCGGACTCAGTCTACTAGTAATAGGAGTCCTGGAGCTAGAACAAAACATATCAATTAGTGCAGGTTGCATAGTAGTACTTATTAGCAGTAAATCAATTTATGTCATGATGAAGTCATAGACAATGAGTAACAGTCGACATTGATCTAATTACAAAATAAATAACTGAAGTTATTGTATTTGTATTATATTTTTTATATTGTATTTGAATTGTGAAAATGTGTTTCTAATTTCACAAAAAAGGTGCATGATAGTGGGTGGATCGAACCTGCACGTCACGTAGGTTTTTAAAAGTCCAAAGATGGGTAGGTGTGTTGCAACATGCTTATACAAAAATTACCCAATAAATTATTTATAAAATGGGGTGAAACTTTGTACTATAAATAATATTAATTAACAAATCTTCGAAACTGTACCGTGCTCTATACTACGAGTATTAAGTTACTATTGTTGAACTTATACTTTGTACTAAGTAATTAAGTAGGTACAAACTATCTGAATGAATTAGTATCTAAACTCTAAACATAGTAAGTTCTTCTAAACCCCTTAAGTAACTTGTTGATAGAACTGTCAAACTTAATACTTTAAAAGATTTTGTATTGAAATTGCAGAATGTAATATCACGTTTATTGAACTCAACTTTACAACTACATATTTAATATAATATGTAATTATATATTAGCTTTTTGATAATTGTTTCGTGTAAAAGAATATATTTTTTATAAGTTTAGTTGTATTAGGTAATTAATTAAAAATTAAAAATAACTTTATGTTCGGAATGAAGTGATATCCTTATTATATCAACATTATATGAGAATTTTTGTGGATGGGACTATGTGTTATATTTTCACGCTTCAACCTATAAGCCCATTACGGTTATGCTAAAAGTTTCAACCATAATACAATAATACAGTTGAATTTTTATATCTTTGAATTGGTAGATCTCCCAGACACATTATAGTTTCTATAACATACCGAATGCCATTTGAACATAACCGTGGAAAAAGCTAGTTTGAAATAAATTATGGTATTTATAAGGTGTCAACGTTTCTACAATATTATAATTATACTTACATACATACCTACAAAACATCACGCCCATAATCCCCGAAGGGGTAGGCAGAGTCAAAGGGGCAGCAGGCGTTAGTTGTCTTATACGACATGCTAGGCAAGAACCACAGTTGGCGCATTATTTTTAAGTCCAAGACCAACATGGGACAAATATTATAATTTAGCCCCGAAATTAGCATTAAAAACAAAAATGAGTTTATTAATACTGTGCGTAATACAAAATATAAAGCTACACACTATTACAGTGCAAAATGTGTTAGTTTACATTTGTACTACTACATGCTAGCCTAGGTTTGTACCTAGACCAGTATGCAGAGCAGAAGTTAATTAAACTGTAGACTACAGCGTTGGTATTCGGGCGCGCTAAAATCGCGTGTGCATCAGATGGAACAATTCGCGCGCGCTGAGTGCGCACTCAGTGGAGGCTTTGTTTGAGCGAAATTCCACACGGAATGCTTTTGGAATATGTACATTCGTGTCGTAGGCCGGTCGATGGAATAGTTTTCGTCGTGATGTTTTGGTAATTGTGTAAGTTTATTACTTACATAATAACAGTACCTATAGTAATCTATATGTTAATACATGAAGCATAATCTTTCTACCCCTTTTTACGAACATTTCCTGGACGGAGGAGTATGCGATTTGGCACAGTTGAAGTTTATATGGAGAAAGAGTGCAGAAAGCCAATATTTTAATAAATATTGCGTTAGAAATTCATAAAAAAAATTAAATGAATTATGGTAGAATTTCGACCACTGACTGGGTGACCACTATTATTATTATATAAATCTGGAACAAATAAATCTGTTACAAATCTCTAATAATAAGTACACAGATCATGGTCCAAAAAATATTTGTATACTAGCAGAGCCCAACCTCACTCGCGTAGTGCCCGTTCCCGTGAGAATACGGGGATAAAATATAGCCTATGTTACTCGCTGATAAAGTAGCTTACCATTGGTAAAATCATTTTTCAAATCGGTCCAGTAGTTACGGAGCCTATTCAATTCAAACTAACAAACCAAACTTTTCTCTTTATAATCTATACTTACTAATATTATAAAGCTAAAGAGTTTGTTTGTTTGCTTGAACGCGCTAATCTCATTTTGGACATTATGTTGAACTTGTTGCTAGACTTAGATAATCTTGACTAACAGTCGTTATGACGTCAACGGCGTTTTTAGCCACGTGATGATTACGCGCTATTTATAACATTTTTAAATGTATTACAGATAATATATTGTTCAAAAATTTAAAAATTAATTTGATACCTAAAATTAATTTTTAAATTTTTGAACAAGATATTCGGTAATTTGATATTAAGTTAAACGTATTTAACAGTATTCTTCAGATATAAAGTGCCATAGTAAAATACCCTATAATTTTAAAATTTGGTAGTAATTTTTTTTTAAATTTTAGGACAATATATTTATGGAAATGTTTCCACAGTAGGTAAAATAATTCCATTACTGTGACCGTTTTGTTATTAAACCATGAGATATGGAGTTGGTTAAATTGTTTTCTTGAATACGTGTTCATTATTTACACGTGTAAAGGTAGTAGGTGTACTTATTTCAGTTGAGTCAAAAGTCAGTAATATTATATACGATATACCTAATACAATATATACGTCTACCTATAGAATTAAACGAATTATTTATTTTTATTTAAGTTAGCACGGATATTTGGTGTTATTTCTCTATTCATTCCTTCTGTTGATCATAACTTTTATCCAAATAGGTTTTAGCATATAATAATTTTATCAACCATCTTTAGAGCAGTGTTCCCAAACTTTTTATGTTCAAAGTACACCTAGGATAATGAAATTTTTTTGACGTACACCATTAATGAAAAATCTGTTTTTAGGTAATAATAATCAACATTTAATATTAATCAACACAACAATATTTATTTATTTAGCTTTATTAGATATCCTATTTTTCCTAGGTACACTAACTTATGACCACGGTACACCAGAGTGCCGCACCACACTTTGCAACACAGGATATTCCATAGGATTATTTAATTTTTAGGTCAAAGTGCAGTAATCTTTTAATACATGCACTTGTCATGAAATAAAAACTGTGCCTGATAAAGTCCCATTAAAACAAAAATCATATTGTTATAACTGTAAGTGCTGATTAATTAATATGATTTCATGATTAACAAATAAATAACTCGCAAATTTCGATTCATCGAAATATCTATAAACTTCAACACAGATAAAATGATAAAGCGTTGAAAGTTCTTATCTTGCGCATAAAAGACTATAGAAATTGCCCAAACAGCTTCAATTCAAAGACTTCACACGTGCCGACGTCCTATCTTGCCTCTTAATCGGGAAGAACGTTTGTCCCACTCGCTGGACGTAGGGTTGCCACTCGTTCAATTATGTGTTGCTTTGGATTTTATTAAAACTAATTAAGCTGCATAATTTAAATATATTTGGTTTCAAAAACTGATATTTAAGTGTATTAACTCATATATGTTGGGTCATTCTATATATATATATTTGGTTCACCAAGACAGGCATCATCTATTATAATTTTTTTGTGTCAGTCTGGAGAAAAAAAATAAAAATATTGCTAATAAAATTAGGCTTTTATAACTACAAACCACTTAGGAAAAGTTTATGTGAGTATTTATTTAATAAAACTTGACAGTTAAGAATTTTACTCAAGATCAATTCAATACAGGAAAATAGCCCAGGTTTACATTTACGGAGTAATTATCAACAAGCTTGACATCAGTTTCTTCGGGTTTTTAGTAATAATAATGTTTTTAGTGAACACCTGGTATTTTCGCTTTTCCTCTACCAACCCTATCTCAAGTGACTTGCAGTATCCCCGTACGAATTGTCAGCAGGGTTAACACAGTTAATGACAGTCGCCCATTACGAGTTGTTAGGCAAACGACACGTAACGAAGCGTCGCCGAAACGCATCCGACACGCTGCGCCATGACGTGTGACGTCACCATGGATCATTCATCAGTAATTGCAGAGTTCATAAAGCGATCACGACGTGAATCATAGGGCTGATCTGGTGATAAAATTATGATGTAGACTATAGATAGACCATCAGTCATAATAATATGACGATAATATGAGACTTCGTTTAGACTTTGTCAATCAATTACGGTCAACCCTAAAAAGTATTTTATGAGATTGTTTGATTTGTGTATATTTACGAAAAGTAAATTTAGTCCACTCACATTGAGTTGTTTAGGATCAATTTATATGATAGAAAAACAGCAAAGAAAGGATAGTAGAAGGGAATTTGTAATATACCTATTTGTTTAACTACGGTACAATTAAGCAATGCGGAATTTACGGGTACCTATAATTACTTCCAGGCATTTTTCTTCCGAAGGTATATTTATTAAACCCACCTCACCTGGCTTGGCCGTATCCATTGAATATTTTTCTCTAGGGACCACTACGAAACTAGTTTATCGGAATTCAATAAAGGGATAAGAGTTGGAAAGTAACATATGGTATTTTCATTTTAGAAAGATACTTCTAGGGAATAATGAAGGCTTTGATAAGGGCATTTAAGAAGTTAATTCATATGTATTGATTTCTACTACAGATAAGAAAAACAATCCAAATATTTCGTTCTATTGATAATTTTGGGCTAATTCAGAGGTTTTTCTCTTATGCATTATAATTTTCCTCAGACATATTTCATTGCCGCTCAGATATTTATGGTGTGTTTAAAGTTTAACTGTGTATTGTTTACACATTAAAACTAAAATTAAGAATGTAAAGACACTAAGATTCTTATTTACACTAGGTCTTCAAATATTGGTTACTTATTAGCATGTATGAATTGCACTTGGGACTTAGCCCATGTTGATCTGGGACAAAAAAAAAGAATGTGCCAACTGTGGTTCTTGCCTACCATGTCGTAAAAGGCGACTAATGGTTAACGGACTTTTGGGTATGTGACTGAGTAGGCGACGAGCTAGCCACTTGTCACTCCTTTTTCACAGCTTTCCATCCAACCCAGCCTACTGTCCCGTGTTGGTCTGGGACTTAAAAATAATGTGCCAACTGTGGTTCTTGCCTACCATGTCGTAAAAGGCGACTAATGGTTAACGGGCTTTTGGGTATGTGACTGAGTAGGCGACGAGCTAGCCACTTGTCACTCCTTTTTCACAGCTTTCCATCCAACCCAGCCTACTGTCCCGTGTTGGTCTGGGACTTAAAAATAATGTGCCAACTGTGGTTCTTGCCTAGCATGTCGTAAAAGCCAACTAAGGGTATATCGGGTTTTGGGTGTGTGATTGTGTAGGCGACAGGTTACCCGCTTGTCACTATTTTTTCACAATTTTCAATCTAACCTAGCCCTGCTTTATTTTTGACTGAATGTGGTTGAAGGGGCATGCTGCCCCTCTGACTCTGCCTACCCCTTCGGGGATTATGGGCGTGATGTTATGTATGTATTATGTATGAATTGCATTTATTTAGTAACTTATCTTAAATGCAGTTTCATAATTTGTAATCTAATTCGAGTACAAATTACTACATTAGGATATGATTACATATTTTCCAAACTTCATTAACTATAAAAAAGTTTCGCCGATCTGCAAACTTTTTTTCAGTCCGGAAATAATTTATGCTGACAGACATTTCCACATGTACTGGACTGAGCATATAGAAACACGCCTTAGGTGGACTTAAAACTCATTAGCCGGGTATCCCTTCATTAACATACTTACATCCACACTAATTAATTAAGCAGAAGGCCTCACTCAGGACTGGCAATATTTCACAAAGCTGACAAATGCGCTCGCTCCATCACACCGGATAAAATATTATTAAAACAAACAAACGAACAAAAAAGATAGCTTTACGAAAGAGCCGAAATCAATGTGCGAGCTGTGGTGCATTGCCGGCCCCAAAACGAGACGTCTTTTTCGACATATCTCCAATAGTTTCGTCGTTGTGATTTCAACTTTCACGTTATTCAATAGAGTGTATTTTAGATTGATAGCGATTGAGGTTTTAAGTGTGAGAGGTCGAAAAGTTTCGTAGCAGTAATTTAATGTAACAGTTAATATGACAGCAAGCATGAGGTTGCCAGCGGGTCGCCGTAGTTTTATATTTATGCACTCACACCTGGAGGTCTCGGGAGTATTTTATTTTGAGTTGTTGTCTTGATATGATAGAGGACACGATGATGGTATTTATGCCGAGATAAATATGCTCTATTAATTACTGATTGTGTTACAGTTCTGTTAATTCATCGTGATTAATGAATTGCTTCGCACTGGCGGATGTTTCGTTATTTATTGGAGCGTGTGTTGTGTATCTTTGAGTGGGCTGTCTGATTAGTTTGATGGATGTAAACACTATTATTTTGTTTAGCTTTAGGGTAATCTAATCTAATCCTACATAACTAAAATTTCATATGGATTTTTTTGTATTAATAAATTTTTTTTCGGAATTATTGTAAAAAAAGTCGTACAACATACAAGAAAAAAATTAGTATTCCGAATAGTAGACGTACAATATTGTTATCGGTGACCTTTTCAAGATAACCTTGAAGTGCTAGAGTTTTTTAAGGTTATTATTAAAATGTAAGGTAACTATAAAAGGATGTCGTATTGCAGGTTTGTGATGTTTAGAAAGGGAGATTTTATAACCGAACAGATATTATTGTAAATTATTATATATTTATTTAGTTTATTATTTAATTTTTAAATTTATTTATTTTATTTATTTACGGATCAATTTATATGATAATAAAACAGCAAATTCTCGGTGAAAGGACAAATTTCCTGACTATTGACAGTGAAAAGGGTTAAATAGAAGTAAAATAAATTTTACTTGTCATACTGAAATAATGCTGCCTACTATTTTTTTTATAGTTATAAAAAAAAATCATTAACACTATTGTCTTCATAGAGTTAAGAAAATAGTGCAGTGCAATATTGCTACTAAGTTAAAATGGTATTGTATTAAATAGTTCGATGTCAATGTTAACATCTTTGATTTCAAATAAAGAGTTAACAATAACATGAAATAGGTTACAATTATATTTAGTCGCTAACGAATAGCTCTTGCAATTGGTTTCTTCCGACTCTTTTCTTTGAATTTATGATAAAGATTTTGCTAGAGTTCATTTTATTTGACTAGTAAGTAGATTGATTTTTATACGTGCAAATTGGCAACAAGTTTTTATTGTATTTGTAATGCAATTTCTAAAGATGCTAACGGTAATAGGTATTGCTAAGATGGCTTCGGTTTCCACACCACCAGAAACGAGATTGCAAATAGTCTAACTTGAATTGACTGTGTTAAATCAACACAAAATCAAATAGTTACAGCAAATGAAAAAGTGTTCGTGATAAGGCAGAAGGCGAAAGTCTTTGACACATCAACAATAGTCGAAATAATACATTTTGGAATAAATGAATTCTACATTTTGCAATATTTTTAAAAACATTTTTCAAATCAAATAATCAAAATCTATTCATTGGAAATTCGTCATGAAACTTAAATCTAATAGATGTTTGTATTTATTAAATTATTATTTATTGTTCATTTAAAATCGTTTCAAATACAGTCGTAGATGATAGTACTAGTCAACCGCAATCTAAGTAGACGTTGTAGAAAGTTAAACCTTTGTTAAATTGCTAGACATCTGGTTTAAAGTGTAAGTTTCACAGATGATATTTATTTATTTTTGCTTAAACAAATTATTACTTAACGTAATTTTTAGTAGTGGATTGCGTATTTAGTTTAAGAACTCTTGACGGAAATGATTGACGAAGCCATACCTAGATTCGTAATTAGGCACGGCTTAATTTCTAAGGAAATCTAAGGCATTTATGAAAAGAAAAAACGGTAAATCACCAACCTGCGCTTGACCTGAGCAAAATGCTTGAAGAATTGGTTGTCTACGGACGAATAATACCGAATCTGCGGCACCGATATCAGGGATCAGGTGTTAATATCCGTGGGGAGTCGTGACGGGAAAATTACATTTTCACCTGCAAACGCCGTGCTTTCTTTCTGACAAAGGAACGTCCCTTCTCCACTGGCTTAGAGATCGAGGAGTTCATTGTATAGAAAACATCTTATATAATATATTATATTACATCTCTTTCTTTAGAAACGTAGACTTGTTGTTTACAGGCATAGGTGGCGATATTTATAGGTACGCTTGTTAATGGAATAGTGAATACTCCAAATAAAATTTTTGCTTTTAAAATCTACGTATTCATTACCAATGTGAGTATAATCGAGTTCATCGCTGACGGACCAGACATTCATTATATCTGTTATATATTATATACCTACTTTTATCAGTGATTTGGAAGATTGGATACATGATGAGATAATGACAGAAAACTTGTTCAACTTTGAAACATTCTGAGCGAATTTATATAGTACTAGCTGTGCCAGCGGTGTCACCCGCGTTTATGGTTAATATTATAAAGACTATTTCCGTCATACATGATTTCTATGTAACTTTAACCATTAAGGCTTTAATTATAATGTGATGAAAAATATACTATAACCTGCCCAGGAGTATGATGAATAATTGTACCAAGTTTCGTTAAAATCCGTCGAGCAGTTTTTGTTTCTATAAGGAACATACAGACAGACAGACAGACAAAAATTTTACTGATTGCATTTTTGGCATCAGTATCGATCACTAATCACCCCCTGATAGTTATTTTGAAAATATATTTCATGTACAGAATTGACCTTTCTACAGATTTATTATAAGTATAGATGACTTGACCGAATAGCAGCAAAGTCCGAATGATGGTAATCAATATCAGTGTCATTTTAGTTATGACGCTTTTTAACATTGTTTGGTGTTGTATGTTGTTAATTTATTTAGTCAAACATACTTTATGAATATATAAATGTCGACCACCAATTTTATCGTCGTCTTTTCCACAATGTTGCATTGATTTTTTGAAAGCTTCGCCATTGTCGGACGCCTAATTCTAAATGATTCGTTTCTTATCCCATGTTACCTACATCACATCGAGTCATAGCCTAAAGGCTTCGAAGAATGCTAAGTTCAGAATTTAAGATCCTTTGTGGCCAAACATCGTCTTCGTAACTTCAACGAATGTGCCTGAGCGGAGTAAAAAGTGTATTACGAGTAAACACATGTAATTTGAGGTGAAATGTGAACCGATTGATGTCTTTGTTCGACTTCGGGAAACTTTTATGCTCCCCCGGAGCTGCTGACTAAACCGAGTGTGTTTGGACATTGTTCGGTGTTATCGCATTTTTATGAATTTATTTGCGGACTTTGTTACGAGTTTTTTTACTTACGCAGTATTCAGTCAACGAGTAACATACGTAAAACTTTTTATACTCTGTCTAAGGGTTACGGAGGAAAAAGTTATAACCAAATTCGCTAAATCTGGAATAATGGTCCAAGCAGGTCCCGTTTATGAACAAAACTTCGCACTAGTAATATGCAAGTAACTTTGTCTATCACTTTATTACAACTTCTAACCTAAACTACTTAAATTTGGCACGGCTAACGCTTTTAAGACTTGGGAAAAAAAAACCTACGTCCTTTACGTAGGTTTTTTTTTCCGGAAAGAATGACAGATCCCACAGGACACGCCCTAGTGTCTCTGTAATAGGACAAATTTCAAGCGAGTGAGTCGCTAAAAAATCTTAGTAGGCAGAGTCAAAAGGACAGCAAGCCGCTTTAGCCACATTCAGCCAAAAATTTAACTGGGCTGGGTTAGATGGAAAATTGTAAAAAGTATAGACAAGGGGCCAGCATGTCGCCTACATAATAACATACCCAAAACCTGATATGTCATTAGTCGCCTTTTACGACATGCCAGATAAGAAACACAGTTGGTACATTATTGTAAAGTCGCGGACCAACATGGTACTTAAAAATAAATAAATAAATATCCGACTAAATCACATACTTTGAGCTGACTCCGAGGTAAGCAGCTTGTGTTACGGATATCAGAATCAACAGTGGTATTACAAATGTTTACATAAATATTGGACACCCAGACACAGAACAAACACAAGTATTCATCATACGAATGTTTGTTCTGGGTGGGAATCGAACCCACAACTCTTGGCGCATGGGGCAGGGTCACTACCGAATGCGCCATCGAGCCAGTCTTACAAAGAATGTTATATGTGTAGTATTCTCAGTAAATACACTTCTACCGCTCAATGAAATATTCCATTACTGAATTTGTAACGTCATATGTGAAATCATATTCAACTAGTCTACCCAATATCCTCAATTACTTACATATCCTAAATGGAGTCTGAAAATCCTTTGCATACATCAAAGCTATTTGCAGGGATATACTTGAGTCTATTTCACTGAGTACTGGCCTCAGTCAATATTGTCTACGAAAATATGTGAAGCATATCGACCTATGGTGAACTTTGACATTTACTTGTAAGTTATGTGACTGTTCAGGAAATAGAAACGCATATGATTATTTTCTTGAATCGTTTTCTTACTAAGATAAAAAACTTTAGTTTATTCTATATTTAAAGAAGAGACAATTGGTATATTATATTCTGATCACAGAGCTATTAAGATATTACGATCATCCTGTAAGCTCGTTTCTAATCTGTATAGTCTATTACGCTGATACAAGCAACAGTAAATAATTTGGTGTTCGTAGAATAGAAAAAAACACCCTAGTTACATTAAAGATTGTACTTTTTATGGCACATCGAGTTTCACACATAATATTGCAATGCCAATGACTGTCGTGTTTCCCTTATCAGCCAATAACAGACATTTTATTCGTACAATTATCAAGACAGATGTCGAAAAAGAAATTGTATTTAACGTCATTAAAGATCTCGAATTTCTCGATAATCGCCCCATAACTGGTAGCTAATTTGAATTTTTACCTCCCTAATGTGCGTTATAAAGATGTCGAGACCTCATTACATGGCGGGGCACGTACGCTTGCTCAGTGATGCAAAACATCGAGTCCTTGAGCCTGCGAGTTTCCGAGTTCTCGGGTTTTTATTCAGACTTTACTGGAAAATTATTTACTTAAATGCATGCAATGCATGCATGAATGGAGTCAATATGAAACTAAGGCTTTATTCAAAATACGCAAGAAACGGAACTGGAGGTTAAAATGAATTAAAATATTTACGAAGAGATTTAAAATAATGGCGTTACGAGAGTTTTAAATTTAGGTTTTTGATTTGATTGTTGAAGAAATTCTCATAAAGGTATACGTGTATATACCTATTAAGTGTAAAAAATTAAGAGCCTCTTTAAAATATCATAATTAGCATTACCGGTTTTAAAGAAAAATCACCATGGAATGTTTGTCTTGGGACAGTTATTATTTCACAATTCTGGAAACAAGCAATACATGTGGAGTATTTATATGGATATTGTGAGCAAATTAAAATATTAAGGTTTTAATGAGCTAAATTTTGTATGATTCAAGTTCGAGTCCTTTGAAAAGGACTCGAGTATATTGCAGCAATACGTACATCATCATTATGGTTCTTGGCTTGTTACATTGGTAATAATTTAGCGTAATTATATGCAGTGATTAAGACGTTTTTTGTAAGGGATAATGATGCGTTTGAGCCAAAATTGTGGTATTACTTTCGACCGAAACATTGAACTGTAATAAAACTTTGAGGATGACTGAGATTTTGCATGTTTCAAGAAATTTATCAGCAAATTAACGTGCATTACACTTGCAACAAGAAACTGTGATTGGTGTACACCATAATTTATCCAATTCAGTTAGACAAGTAATGGCGTTTTCTTAAAAGGGTGGATTTTTATTACATTACATTATAAACATATCGTGTTAATTTCGAAGTAAAAATAATAATATAATGTTAGTCGTCTCTTAGTACATAAAATAATAAATCCATCATTTAAATATTGTATTACATAACAACTATAGAAATAGCTAGTAACATTATATCCTAATACTACATCACTAGCGTGAATAGTATACAGTAATAAGATTTAAGTTACTATATGTATGCGATTATGAAGTAAGTTATAAGTATTAACTTAATATAAATAACATAAAACCTTACAATAATATAATGTTCTGTTGATACGGAATATCATATTCATTATTCTTTATTATTTTTAAATTTAGAAAAATATTTAGTAAGCCACGGTAAAATATTATAACACTTTAACAACTATATGGTTTAAATTGAATGCTTTTAAATTCAGATAGATACTTCATTAGAAGAATCCCTCGAAATCACGGGCTTATCCTGTGTCAACACCCTTTACACATTTTTGAGGATTTAATGTTTTTTTCTTTTTGAAGATTTAACAGTAAAGGTTTTAACAGATGAACGTGTTAAATGTATTATAAAATTAATAGACAAAAGTGCGAATGTCGTCAAAGGTTGTTTTACCTAAAGGCTCGGTCAAACGTTGAATTTTAGGAGCAATACTGATGATATTGGCTGGCCCGTTGGTTGAGTGGTCAGAGTCCCTGGCCACGAAACCAAGGGGTTTCATGGCCACGAAGTCACGGGTTCGAATCCCGCTAGGGGCAAATGTTTCGTGTGATGAACATGGACATTTGTACTCGAGTCATGGATGTTTATAAAGGTATTTAAGTATGTCTATCCGTTCGCCTAGTATCCATAGTACAAGCATAAGCTTAGTTTGGAACTAGGGAATTGGTGTGTTAGTCTAGAGAATTTATTTATTATTATTATTTTATAATACACACTAAAGCCGCCGACCCGCCGACCTATGTCGGCAACTTTTTGTCGGCTTCACTTATTGCAGGTCGAGTGTCGGCGAGCAACTGAGCGCTTGCATACGCAAGCCACCGACATGCTGCTAATATGTCGGTTTGGCTCATGTTGCCGACATGATTATTTTCATATAGGCCGCCGGGTTGTGTTGGCGGGATGTGTCGGCTGGTCGGCGGCTTTTTTGTGTATTGCGCTGAAAGTCATGGCAAAGTCAAACTAATAAAGCTCCGCAAAACAACCCAATGCAAGTTGTTACATAATAAAAATAATTGCATCCACCAATTATATTCCAGATTATGGAATATCGTATCGGTCTTACGATTTTCCTCGTCGATTGTTGCCACGGAGTCAACAATAGGCCAATAAAACTTAATTAGGTGCCAAAACAAGTCTCGTGGATGCGTGAACGCCATCCATTCTCAGGCAATTAACTCAATTAAAGCTAGACAAGCGTCAATAGGATCAACATCGCGGCCGGCTCGGGCGCATCGGTCGGCAATAAAGAAATCAATCAGCAGATTAGGTATTTCAAATCAATAAAATCAGAAAAGGCCATAATATTGGTTGGTTATCCATAAGGATGTATAGAAGCTGGATGTGCCTCGTATAGATTTTAGAAATACAGTATGCGCCATGCGGTTATTATTTTTGGTTGAATGCAGGTTTATATCTAGATTTTCAGATCTAATTCTCTAGATAGTGGTGATTTTGTGAAATGGGTTAAAATGGAATTTTAATATCTCCCATAGATCTCATTTCTCAAAATTTATAATATGGTAAACTTCTTCGTTTCTATGTTTATGGGTATGAATGTATCTATTTTAATTATATTATGGATATGAGTTAATATAGGAGATTAAAAGCTTATATGTATATATTAATATATATATATATATATATATATATATATATATATATATATAGGTAACTTAAAAAAGCCAGCCCATAACGTATTTACCAAAAAAATAAATGCAGCCGTGATCATTTTATATAAAAAGAAAACACGGGACATAATTCTAGGAAGATAATTAAAATCAGTTAACATGTTTAATAGCAATTAGAAGCAATGAAGCTACTATAAATCGTGTTCCTATATAAATAGCCAGTTTCATGGCCAGGAATTCTAATTCCCATATCAATAGGATGTGGGAATTGAACCTGCGGCCCTGAGCCTCATCCCATAGATCCACTGACACTGTCTCTTCCAGTAAGAACAAACGCGTGTCGTTCCGTTTCGAGTTCTCATGGAAGTATTACCGCCGGCGGGTTGTGTGGTGCGGGGCGAGCGGCGCGGTGCGTTTGAAGCCACAGGTGTGATGCGCGTGCGACCGTCTTCCAGCAAGCGGGCGAGCTTCACCGTAGCACTAAACCGCGGTTAGATGTAGTTGAAGCTTAGCCCTTGTCAGGCCTATGTCGACTACGCTTGCTCCAGTATGCGTACGAGTGTGGGTCCTTCTTCTTAGAGTTCTCAAAGAAATATTACCTCCGGTGGGTTGTGTGGTGACGGCGGTTGTGTTTGAAGCCACAAGTGTAATGCACGTGCCACCGTCTTCCAGCAATCGGGCGGGCTACACTGGACCACTACCTCTTAAATGTGCGTTTTCTAACGGGTCAACTCAATCTATAAAAATCAAAAGCAATCACTATTCTTATTATAAAAAATAGTACAGACCATTGATGGACTGATGAAAAGTGCGGAAGAAGAGAAAAGCATAGGTAAATCGAATCCAAGGATATAATATGTATCAATTGCCACGAGAAGATGAAGAGCACCACATTTACAAAACCGATATCTTTGTACACAATCTGAGTATTTAGAGGATAAATACTCGCAAAATCATCAACATCCATTTACGAGGAGGTATGTCATTTGCCTATTCTTTAACACGTCAATTTATTTCATTAACTAAATGGTTAGTCAGGCATTTAGTTAACATGCGGTGCCATCAGCCCCTGTTAAACCTTTGTTCAACCAGGTCATTTTATAATAATACTGAGCATTATTTCACTATATTTAAACTGATATGAATATGATGTTACCAAATCGATACAGGTTATCAATTCAATGTGACTTAGTTGTTTTTATTAATCATCGCGAGAGGTGACCAGATTGTTATTGAGGAGAAAAAAAACTGTTATTATTTCTGATAATAGTGAGATAGGATATGCGATTCTTTTCTATATAGAAATAATTTGGGTAATAAACGAGCTCGGATTGTTATGGTCATATAGCACGAAAGTCGAAGTTAATGTTGTTCGATTAATGTTCCCGTTAATTTTATGGGAAAGCTTTATGTGTGGTCGACACGATTGGATTTTTGGAACAATTGGTTTTTTCATTCTTTTCGGATCTTTATTGGACGATCTCAGTCATAATTTCGAGTTTGACCATTTTAAAAACATTAGTCTTTTATAAATAATTATTTTTTTTATTTACAAGGGATAAATAAGTCAAATTCAATTTTTTGACGTTGCCTGTATACTTATTTGTGGATGTTACGAATAATTTGTAAAATAGAATTGTATGCTATAATATGATTGAGTACATTGTAGCAATCGCTTTTAATAGTAGACCCCCAACAGATAACAATACTGGTCACGAACTTTTATCTACGTTGTTGGCAAAATGGCATTGAGGTCAGTTGCAGACATAAGTTGGAAGTGGTTGTAGTTTTTTCCTCTAAGGATTGTTTTTATTATTTGGAATTTGTTTAAGGAAATAAAACTTCCATATTCGTAGATGGTCTCATGAGTTTTGACTCATGTAAAACATTGTAAAATTACATATAAATAGTGCTCTAACGGCAATTATGAGTAGAAGGTAAAAATATTTGCTTACGTAGTTTATTGTTTACTTAAACTAACTAACTAAACTTCACGCCACTGCTTCCCTAACGGGGTAGGCAGATAACCGAACGCCATATGGCACGATCCTTACACACCTCACTCGCCTCTTCAACATGTTGTTTACTTAGTTACAATTAAAGCAATTTTGTACACAATTATGATTATTAACTAGCCGTTTACAGCGAAGAGCCTTAATTCTTTTCTGAAATAAAAGTATCCTACGTTAGTATTTCTAACAGAGGTTGTGTTAGAATTACTAACATGGGCTACTTTACCTTCCAACGACAGTATCGTTGAAATCGATTCAGCCGTTTTGTAGATTACATGGAATAAACAGATATATAGATTGTTAGACAGAAAATACCGTAAATGCATTTAAGTATAAAGCCGTTACTTTGAAATACACTATCCCTACCTATGGTTCGTAGTTCTAATAGCTTTGGAGGTATACCTACACAAATTAAAATAAAGCGTGTAATGAATTTTTTTTCTTATTTAAATTTTAATGTTGTATCACTGTCAGCCAGGTTAGCATTGAAATTGGAAAGTGTGTACAATTCGCTACAAAAAGTTCCCACTATCACCGTTTAAAATCGCAAAATATTTACACTAACAAAAAAGTGGAAAAAAAAGATCACTTGTAAAGTGAAAGCGGGTTCTTCAGAGAACAATATCTTTAACAGGATGAAGGGATAATCCAATCGAGAGCGTCATGTTGACATTCTAATTATCTGTTTGCCACCCTCAACGTAAGTAGTGAAAAAGAAAGTGTCAACTGGACAAGGAAGAACCGCTATAAAAGGGTTGGTTCGAAAAATAATCCGTAAGGGTAGGATTAAATCTCGGCTTGAGCCCAATTACTGTTTCCGATAGGTACCGTAACAGAAAACTGTAAAAATATATTTTTTTTTTAATACTGGTATTATCTGAATTGAGAAGAGTTGATAAGCTTAGTGTTTTGTTGTTTGGTTAATATATATCATTTTAACAATCAAATTATTGTAAATATTTCACAATTAAATTTACGCCATTTTTCTAGCGAGGTAGGAAGGTAGGAGATTTAACAATTTAAATTTTTGGCGAAATCTGATCTAAGGAGCTTGTCGCTCTTCGGCAGAGTCCACTCTGCCTATCTCTTCGAGGATAACGTGTATAATAGTATGTATAATATTTACGACACATTTAAAAAAATATTATTATGACACCTCAATATAGTTAACATAGTTTCACATGTATCTACACAACGTAACCCTAAAATATTGTCACTTGTCAACAAACATGCACAATAGTTATGCGATTAGACCACCAATTGTGACACAAAATTGACAAAATATTTTGCAGATCTCATTGTTCGTCATATAATCCCTCCTTTCTTCGGGGATTAGCCTGTTTTGTTCTTTGATACCGACGACGAGACGTTTTGTGCCGCCAAGAGTGGATTTCTTGGAAGACATTATTACAGTGTTTCACTAACAAACATTTGCTTGTGCCGGATTTGAGCTTAATTAAAAATAGCAAGACGTTTTCAAATTTACTTATAAAATAAAGAAGTATATCCAAGGTTTCTTCTCAAGGATAATCAAGGACATACGAAACGTAATTAAGGATAGTTTGACTCCTTATCGCCCCTTTTTTTGAACATAATAACTGTAATAAAGTTTGTATGAATACAAAAATAAAGAAACAAATAGATTCATATCGGAACAAAATATCAATCATTTGTTATTTATATTCGAGCTTTCTTGATTGAGCAAAAATATAAATAGCAATATTTCATTTTCATTACTCGCTATATTGGATTTTAGCTGGTCCATTCGAGTTTCAGCTTGTGGCAATCCGTAGGGCTTGTTTGCTCAACAGTCCATGCGTCGGAGGTCAAAAAAAACCGATTAAGCGAAAGAGTTTTGTTATTTACTCAAGGGAGTATTTCTGAGTGCAGGCCCCAATGTATGCGAGCTCATGGATGGAATAATTAATACGCAGCCATCCGTTAAGTGTCAGCGAGGAGCGTCGAAAACAAATATATGAATATTAAACGGTACCTCATACCTCGTTACTCAGATTTGTTGTTATTACTGGCTGTAATGTTTAAAAGATTAACTGCTTGTTTAACAATCATTTTAGTATTAATGTATTCGTTCTCATGAACTATGCAGGTTTGTCGCGTGCGGCAACTAGATATTTAGATCTAGATAATAAAGTAATTATGTTTACTACCGACCGGAGTTACTTCTACGTGGCAGTGTCATGACTATTAAGTTCGCGAATTAATTAAAGCGATCGCTGTAAGGGGTCGACTTAATCTGTCTTAGCTCATAAAACCAATAATAGAACAAGTATGTTTTAAAATGTGATCTTTCCTTGTTATTTTGGTTTGGACTTCTATTTGATCAATTCGCGATATGGTGACCACCATATCGCGAATTGATTTAAGGGATAAATTTTATTTTTAATAGGGTCGGGGAGAGATTACACGTATAATTATTTAAAATCTTTTGAAACATATTCGTGGAGTGACCGGGATCAAAGGTTATGGACCGATTCGGAGTTAATGACGTACCTAAATGTGAAGATAAGCTTGTGCGTTTCAACACCTTTCGACTTTCACTTAGTTATAATAGTGTCTATCATTCACATATATATTTTAGTACATGAAACATTTAGTAACGTATTCTTATTATATCTTAAAATGGAACTACAAAATTATGCTCCTGATTTTCTTATGAGCATACCAATTCAACTCAAAACTAAGTATTTACGTAAGTATTCCTATACTACGAAGCGTCTGCCTAGTAAGATAACGAAGCGATATTTTTAACTATGTTTATTATAAACATGTTTAAAGTTTTGTTTATCATACGAATATTTGCTCGATTCGATTCATTAGCGAGATTCGAACTTTCGGCCTTTGGCGTGAAGGCCAGGTTTTAACCACTAGACTAAGCGGCCCATCAAAATATCTTTACAAAGTTCAACATTTAGTACACTGAAGAATACTTTAATAAAAGATACATACAGATACATACATACATATAATCACGCCCGAACCGTAGAGGTAGGCATAGTCCTAAAATGAAAAGGTTCTAAACCATCTAGCCAAAGATCTAGCCAAAAATATAACAGAGTTGGGTTAGATGAAAAGTTGTGAAAATGTAGGGACAAGTGGTTAGCTCTGGCTATGAATGCCCAATACACCATTAGTCGCCTTTTCGACATGCCAGCGAGAGACACAATTTGCATTCTTTTTGACCAACATGGGAAATTAATAATATCCTACTAATATCTATTATAAATGCGAAAGTTTGTATGTATGGATGGATGTTTGTTACTCTTTCACAAAAAAACTACTGAATGGATTTAAATAAAACTTTAGAATAATATAGCTCATACACCTGAATAACATATAGGCTATTTTTCATCGATGTACCACGCAAGCGAAGCCGCGGGCAGAAGCTAGTATGCCATAAATAAAGCTGGCACATTTTTAGATAAAGGGGCTCTAACTTAGTCAACTTGTCAAGGAACAGCCAGTTTTGACTGCGTTTGGTCATTTATCAACTTAGATAGACGTTTGGTAAATAAGACTTCGGATCACAGAGACACTTCGGATATTGCTATCATCTCGAATAACGTGCTTAGTGTGATTAATGCGCTTGAAAATACCAGCAGAGCAATAGTTTTGATTAATTTATGATTTAAGCACGAATAAATTGCATACAGTTATTTACTGGTTAATTTGAAATTACTATGAGTAAAGGGAATACTTTTGATGGTGCATGATTGGGTTAACAATAATATGCGCTTGGTAGGCAAGCCTAAGTTTTAATATGACAAAATGCATCTGTTAAATTATTGTGGATATGGTGGATATCCTAATGTATTATGATTGTTTGTAAATATTTCTTGCATGTTAAAAGTTTTATACAAACTTATCTGCTTACTACATAGTTACATCTGAACAAAATGACGAGTCTATCTTCACCGCTGTCCGTAGCCAAAATCTTTTGTATCTTGAATGTAGCTGTATTGGTATGATATTAAAAACATCATAGAAATTGTTTAATCGAGATTATTCAATCAAGCGTTGTAGGGCTACATGATACAGACAGCATATTATTATTATTGCTTTAAGCTAATCACAGGATGCCACGCGAAACTATGCAAGCTACGCGAATTAACTTTCGAGCCCTATTTCAGTACACAGGCCGTTGTCATGGCCAAATTGATTTATTATCGCACTTTTTTACCAAACGGTAAGTCGGTTGATGTTTTGGCTGGAAAAATTAGGTTCGGCAAGTAGTTAATATGGTGCCCGCGGCTACGATCATTTTTTGCAGCACCCGAATCACCCACCTTGGCCCGACAAATGTGTGGGCAATCCGGTAATTTATTTTTTAGGCCAATAAATTACTCATACGTCAAAACTTTGGTTCTGCCGGGCGGCCGGCACAGGCCAAGTGATATATTGGCTCTTGTCACAGTAGTGTACAGTAGACTGCGTATATTATCTACTTTAAGCTTTTTATTAAGTTCGGAAAATACTATATTTACTGCTGTTTTAATCTCATAAATTATTATTAAATATAAAACATAAGAAACTTAATGAGTATGCAACTTTTACTATTAGAAGTAGTAGCGTAAAAGAAAAGTAAAAAAAATCGTTAAAATTGCTAGTTGCAATGCAGGTAGAACTGAGATGATCAATATAGCACGCAAGCATCCTTATTTAGATATATTATGAAGTATTGCAAAGTTAAGTTTACATCCAAAGTCGGTGACGAACCTCTACCTACGTCCAAAAAAATATGGATGTGAAATGAGTCAATATGTTGGGTTCCCTGACTACGTTGTGCTTTGGAAACAACAGCACAACAACGAACAACGAAAGTTACAAAGACAAGATGATAGTTATTTCAGTGATGAACATGGACATTTGTATTCGAGACATGGATGTTTATAAACGTATTTAAGCATGTCTATCCGTTCACCTAGTTTCCTTCGCACAAGCATATAGCTTAGTTTGGAGCTAGGGAATTGGTGTGTCAGTCTGGAGAATATATTAAATTTAATTCATAGCCTAATCATACCTGAACTCGAAACGGAGTGTGACTCTAGGAAGATGATGATGTATCCGTGGCCGAGTGTACACTTTTCTACCAATTTTTATAAAGGTCCCGATTGACAAATCGGTTCTAGTGGTTAAAACGTTTAAAATAATGACTGCTCATTATTAGGAAACGGATTTTGAACAGTTTTGTTTAATCATTTTACACCGCCATGTTTAATATAAAATACAATAGGTATAACAACGCTTTTCTTAATTATTAAGAGAATGCACTTTAACTAGAAAATATTGCCCCCCCCCTAAATACGAACATGTTTTTATATGTAATAACCGTATTTTATATCAAATCAGTATATTAACTATTAGTAGCCCTTAATGTTATTCACTATTGCCCCTGTTTAAAGCCAACCCACTGATTTTAAAATAAACATTGAAATTACCTAGTTGTACTGCCATATCGTAAAAGGCGACTAATGGTATATCGGGTTTGGGTATGTGATTGCGAAGGCGACAAGCTAGTCACTTGTCAGTACTTTTTCACAATTATCCATCTAACCCAGCTTTATTTTTGGCTGATTTTGGTTAAATGGGCCTGCTGCCCCTTTGACTTTGCCTTCCCTTTCGGGGATTATGGACGTGATGTTATATATGTATGTACAACTACCAAAAATTTTAAAAGAAGATAAACGAAATGATATGACAGTTAAAACTCAATTGACATTTTTTTTATATCCGAATCAATTAAATTATAATTATATGTACAAGGGCAATCAGGATTAACATAATATATTTTTAACGGAAGCACGTATGACAGTTGTCTGCAAGTACATACAAAATCTTCCTGAAGATAGAGTATTCTGCACTAATATATAAATAGGAAAGATTTGATTATTTCTTTGTTTGTATTGGATAAGCTCCGAAACTACTGGACCGTTTCACCAGTAAAAAGCTACTTTATTAGTGAGTAACAAAGGCTATATTTTATCTCCGTATTCCCACGGAAACGGGAACTACGCGGGTGAAACCGCGAGGTGTTGCTAGTCGTTGATATTTTTATTACTCCCTGTTACATTTTTACTATCCAGGTCCAGACTTCAGACTTCAGAAGATAGACTTTTGCCAAGCCTATCGAATATTGCAATTACGTCACAGAATTTGACTGTGTTGTCCGATATTCCTTACCAACAGGTCGTAAAAGGCGTCTAATAGTGTAGGTAATAGTTTTGTGATTATGTTCGTGTGATTCGATTCTCTCTGCCAACCCCACTAGGAAAGTGGCGTGAAGTATAGTTAGTTAGGCCACTTGTCACTCCTTAATAATTTTCCATCTAAAACCAACATGATTTTTGGCCTAATGTAGTTTATGGAGGCTTGACTCAGCCATTTCCTTGGAGATTGCGGGCGTAATGATATTTATGTTAAATGTATATTTGATAACAAAATGAATTTCAGTCACGTAGCTACTAAATATAGTAAGGGCTTTATCTCGCGCCATCCGAGCGCTTATAATAGGCCCACATGCACTTTGACTGAAACAACATGAGCTATATGACATGACTATTAAATATTACGCAGTAGATCTAGATTCAATTATTTACTAGGTTTTGTCCGCGGCTCCGCCGCACGAATTCCGGCCTGTAACTGAGAGCGTCCTAAATAGTATCCTATGTCTTTTTTAAGGTTAAATATTTCCATAGCGAGTTTTATTACAAAACTTTAACTTAAAAATGTTTGTGAGAACTTTTCGGATATACAGAAGAAGGAAGGAGATATACCTAGTACGTATTACATCTATAATAACCTTTTTTTATTTATATGTAATAAAATTTTAGGTTTTCTGCGGACCAAAATAGTTTTGCGGACCACTGGTTGGGAACAACTGCCTAACAGGCGTGACATTTCAGGGGGAATCCTCTCTATCACATCTGGACCGACGATACATAACAATCAAATCAAATCAAATCAAATCAAATCAAATCAAATCAAATCAAATCAAATCAAATCAAATCAAATCAAATCATTTATTGCGTGTCACATTACGTAATACATAAGATGGTCAAACAAAGTAGGTCTACATATGACGCCCTGTTAGGGCATAGCAATGTGCATGTCGTACATGCAAACTGCCAAACTTGTCAGTTACAACCTATAACATCTAGCTAGACAGTTTGCGACAGTAGGAATGCGGGTGAGTGTTACATTGGTATATTAATTTGAACCGCGTTTAAGGTAAGTACGTTGTAGATAATACCTACTCTCACTCGTGTTTATGCACGCGAAATCCGTTTGCTGATTAGCCATTCACCAATAAACATTTTAATTTCAATGCTAAATGAAAGTGGCGAGGTTAGAGGTGAAACATTTACGATGATGATGTCATGATTAACGCAGTAAACTGACTGTAGTAAGTATTCGTAAAATAACTAGGACATTTTGCGTTAGCTTTTAATATTTAATAGCGTTAGATTATTCTAAGTTAAATTTGCATCATTTACAGTAATGTTTTTGATGTATTTACTTTAGAATAGAAGTCCCTTTTCAAAGTAACAATTATAAAATACTAGCAGCTTCCCGTGGTGTTACCCGTATAGTTCCTGATCCCGTAGAAATAAATAAATACGGGGATAAAAATAAAGCCTATGTAACTATTCTATTATAGTAAATGACTTTAATAATAATAATAATAAATATTCAACGACATCACATACATTGATCTGACTTCGAAGTAAGTAGCTTAAGCACTTGTGTTACGGATATCAGAAACAACAGTGGTATTACAAATATATACTTAAATATTGGATATTAACACCCCGACACAAAACAAACACAAGTATTCATTACACGAATGTTTGTTCTGGGTGGGAATCGAACCCACAACTCTTGGCGCATGGGGCAGGGTCACTACCGAATGCGCCATCGAGCTTGTCAAAAGCTTGTCTTTTTAAGGGATCATAGCAAATGGAAGGATGTGATCTCTGCCTACCTCTCTGGGTAAAAGGCATGAAGTATTTTTTAATATTTTTTTTTTATACTGGCTCAGTTCAGCTTAGGCTCAGTATATTTGTTCCGTGGCTTAGGCATGAAAGCGTTTAAAAGAAACAAACAAACTTACGTTCGCATTTATAATTTCAGGTAGGATAAGTTTGTACTTATCTAGGTATTACCTGTATGTTTATAGTAGATAGTAATGCTACATATACCGAAAGTTATATTAAATAACGTCTGGTGGCCCTTGAATCTTGGACTAATGGACAAATACCACTACCGTCAACAATTGTTTAGAACGGTGTGTGGAACGAACTAAGTATGAATCATTACGCCAAAGGGGGATCATGCACTGTGTCAAATACTTATTGTTTGAACGCAGTGGTTTGGAAGATGCTATGCCTAGAAATCAGGCAGAGTACAAGAATTGCATAAACTATTTAATTTATGTATGTACACTTTTCATAGTGACGATTTCACATTGATAGTACAATACCTAGTAATATTGTATATGAAAATAAAAATATACTAAACTTTTATTTGGGTGAAATATAGCCGATCCCTCCCAATACAGTTTCTAAGGGCAACGGTATTTCAGTACCTACAAGATATTTTGATGGGTCTAGACACTACATTAATAGGCTAAATTTAGATTTGGCTCCATCATTTCTCATATTACATAAAATAAGAAATACCTAACATACGATTTTAGCAGATTCATGTCTTTTTATTTATTTTTTATGGTCCTTTTTATAACGACATCCAAAAAATTCAGAACTACGAGTAAAAGCTTATCTTCAGTTCTTGCCTTATCCAATGTTCACTTGTTGCTATTCCCAATGGACTGGGTGAAATTACATGTTATTTTTTATTTTATGGGGCTATTGCTCCTAGTATAAAGAATTAGCCAAATATGTTCAACCATACCCAATGTTTGCGGTCCAGAATACCCGTAGATGCGATTGGAGTGATTTCTTATACAAATAAGCAACCAATATAAAATATAAAACTCAATATGAATCAGCTGCTCATTCTGTACCTATTGACTTTAGCTTTCTTTCGATTGCTCATTGTTTTTGTACCTGACGTATCCCCGATAACGTGTGTTTATCAAAAAAATAAGGACTTATCTCGACGGCTTGTAGTATAAATAGGGACTGCGAGAGTACTGGTCATCATTTGGAATGGCTCGTCTGGTGCTTTGTGTGCTGGCACTCGTGGCCAGCGGGCTCGCGGCCCCGGAGCCCTCCCCCTCAGGCGAACACGTGGAGCCTGTAGTTGGTAAGTCATCATCTATTTAACTTTTGGGGCAGTTCCATCTAATCTAGCCCATTGTTCCATGTTGGTTTGGGACTTAAAAATAATGTGCCAATTGTGTTTCTTGCCTAGCATGTCGTAAAAGGCGACTAATGGTATATAGGGTTGTGGGTATGTGATTGTGTAGGCAACGAGTCACTACTTTTTCACAAATTTCCATCTAACCCGGCCCAGTTTTGTTTTTGGCTGAATGTGCTTAAGGGGGCCTGCTGCCCCTTTGACTCTGCCTACCCCTTCGGGGATTATGGGCGTGATGTTATGTTTATGTTTGTGTGTTGTGTTTAGTAGATGAGCTATCCACTTGTCACTGATTTTTCACAATTTTCCATCTAACTCAACTAAATTGTATTTTTTATCTGAATGTGGTTTAAGATGCATGTCGCTCCATGAGCTGTGCCTGCTCCTTTGGCTATTGCAGGCGTGGTATGTGTATACCTATGTATATTTTTAGCACATGATCGTTCCGTTTCTAATCGTCCGTTTGCACCGTAATCCTAGATTTAGCGATTCTGGATTGCGTTAAAGCTTGCTAGGAGACTATTGTAATCCTTAATCAAAAGATGCAGGTTATTTGCATAATGTCAAA
Organism: Glyphodes perspectalis; assembly: GCA_951394215.1. NCBI lineage: Eukaryota > Metazoa > Arthropoda > Insecta > Lepidoptera > Crambidae > Glyphodes > Glyphodes perspectalis. The sequence goes on along the minus strand of OX596214.1, from coordinate 7,514,044 downwards.
ATCAAAGTCAAAGTCAAAATGCTCTTTATCTAAATAAGTTTGATTGAAACAAACACTTAAATTTTATATTATTATATATTAAATTGTCATCAGAATATTAATCAATCTATACTGATATAATAAAACTGACGAGTTTGTGTGTTTGTTTGCTTGCACGTGCTAATGTCAGGAACTACTGGTCCGATTTGTAAAATTATTTCAGTGTTAGATAGCCCACTTATCGAAGAAGGCTATATGATATATATATATAACATTAACCATAAACGCGGCTGGAACCGCGGGCACAGCTAGTCAATAATATGAATCTACCACCATAATGTAATGGCTTCACATCGATTATTAATCTAATGTACAAGTTTTTTGACGATATATATTATAACCAACCAACAAACTAACTAAACTTAACGCCACTTTCCTAGCGGGGTAGGCAGAGAGAACCGAACGCCATATGGCACGATCCTTATACACCTCACTCGCCTCTTCAACATTCACAATCCTTTTCATACAAGCTCTACAGTTTTTATGACGATATATATATTTTTTTCATTTTATCGTATCATACACCCGTTATCCCCGAAGAGGTGGAGGAGGTAGAGTCCAAATAGCAGTAAGCTCTAAGATAAAAATATAATGGTACTTTAAATTAATGTTTTTGTTGATATCTATATTAATATTATTAGGCTGAAGAGTTTGTTTGTTTGCTTGAAAGCGCCAACCTCAGGAACTACTGGTACATACATACATAACATCACGCCCATAATCCCCGAAAGGGTAGGCAGAGTCAAAGATGCAGCATGCTCCTTCAACCACATTCAGACAAGTATAAAGCCGGGCTGGGTTAGATGGAAAATTGTGAAAAGTCCCAAGAGTCCCACTGGCCATGTCCCAGACCAACATGGGATTACTGGTCTGATTTGAATAATTCTTTCAGTGTTAGCACATTTATCGAGGAAGGCTATAGGCTGTATAATGTTGTAAACATTAACCATAAACGCGGGTGAAACCGCGGGCACCACTAGTATTTTATCTTTAGCAACATATAAAATCTATATGTGTGTGCAAACGCTATTCTATGTGACAATGTCAGTAAACTATATAGTGTTTTGTTTAACCGTGACTGCACGGTCCAGCACATACCAGTTTATAAATTAGGGTCATTATATTTATTCTGAAACTTTTCAGTGGGAAAAGATGATCTGGAAGCACGATACAAGTACATGTTTTTGTACTTCCACCCTCATGAGCCCCTGCACACAGCTGAAAACAGAGAAATAGCAAGGACTTGGAACTTACACGACAACATTGATAAATACAATGTAAGCCAAACCCTAGTCAATAAAACCACTGCAATGTAATATCGTCTATTCTATAAAATTTTCATTACAATTTCTTAATTATTTTACAGAATGCTACTGCTGTTCACATCGCAACGGAAATGATTAAAAATGGTTGGCTGCTTCCCAAGGGCTTGCCTTTCGCTGTATTGGACCCATTCCATTCATACCAAGCTAAGGTCTTCTTCGACCTCTTGTACTCCGCCAAAACCCTTGACACGTTCGTCAAGACTGCTGTGTATGTTAGACATTATATCAATGAGTACATGTTCGTTTACGTCTATAACGTCGTAGCACTCCACCGTCCTGACACACAAGGCTTCCTTGTCCCACCACTCTATGAAGTCTTTCCGTCATTCTTTAACAATGGTGAGGTCTTGACCACAGCTCAGAGAATCACAACGCACGGAACGCGTTCGGTCGAACACTACCCTTCAACCTACGTGTGGGATAACAATGTTGTCATCAGGAGAAATGTTACGACATGGCCTTACTATACCAAGGATACGCCAGTTACCTACTTCACTCATGATTACGGCCTTAACAACTTCTATTACAACTTCCATCTCATGTACCCATCCTGGCTCGGAAGCGAAGCCGTGCCTTTGGTAAAGGACCGTCGTGGAGAGTGGTTCTGGTTCCTGCACAAGCAGATTGTTTCTCGTTACTACATGGAAAGGTTGTGCAACGGTCTCGGTGAGATCGAAGTGCTAGGCACTGATCTGATTCAAGAGGGCTACACGTCTGGACTTCTATGGCACAGTGGTGTCCCCTATCCGGTCAGGCCAAACTACTTCTACCTTCAACAACCCCAGTTTGTTGATGAGATCAACAAGATCGTCGACTATGAACGTCGTATTCGTGATGCCATTGACGTTGGTTACATCATTACTGTAAGTAATATTATAAAGGCAAAGATATATTTAATGTTAGTACTGTTTTTTTAAGATCTATAATTTACCATTTTTTATTAATTTTAGCCAACTGGTGAGCATGTTGACATTCGCAACCCCGAGGCCATTGACATACTTGGACGTGTAGTTGAAGCTAACGTCGATTCCCCGAACAAGGAGTTCTACAAAGATTTCATCAGCATCTGGAAGGGTCTACTAGGAAACTCTTTAGTACACGAACCCCAATACTGGAAGTACGTTGAATTCTCTTTAAAAATATTAAATATCAATTCCTGTGATAACTTTGGTAACGTTTGTATTTTGAACTATTTGCAGTGGAGTTCCATGGGTCCTTCCTTCAGCCCTCGAACAGTACCAGACGTCACTCCGTGATCCCGCATTCTACAAGATCTGGAAGAGAGTGCTGAACCTCTTCAAATATTGGCAACAGAGGATTCCTCGGTACACGATCGAACAACTCACTTTACCTGGCGTTAAAATTGAAAAAGTTGACGTTGACAAGCTCGTGACTTACTTTGAGCACACCTACATGAATGTCACTAACCACCTTCACTTGAACGAGGTTGAAAGTAAGTAAATTTAACAAATTGTTTACTTATATTATTGACAATTGAATTCGCATTCGCATTCGGTAGTGACCCTGCCCCATGCGCCAAGAGTTGTGCGTTCGATTCCCACCCAGGACAAACATTCGTATGATGAATACTTGTGTTTGTTCTGTGTCGGGGTGTTAATATCCAATATTTAAGTATATATTTGTAATACCACTGTTGGTTCTGATATCCGTAACACAAGTGCTTAAGCTACTTACCTCGGAGTCAGATCAATGTATGTGATGTAGTCGGATATTTATTTATTTAATTAGAGAGAGAATTAGAAGATTGAATTAGAGAAAAGTTTTTAGTCAGTAAAATAATCTTGTTCAAATCATCACAATTTCTAACAAGTACTTGTACCTCACAAGTACTTGTTAGAAATTGTGATGGTTAATGCCGACTAGGCGATTACGATAAGCACAATAGAAATATTTAAGGGGCTCTAAAATCCTTGCTTCTATATTTACTAATAATATCTAAATAGATAGTTATATAAAAATTGATAGCTTTTCTCTGATTTTTTATGATAAAAAATTGTCTCATTTACTATGTGATGTACACGGACTAGTAAAAAAAGAAGGACTCCGCGCCACTAACCAAACATTGAAGCTCCTCAGGTGTTCCACTTTGACACGCAACTTACGTCACACATTGACATAATAAGTGCTCCAAATGACAGATATCCGATATCTTGTATCTATAAGTATCCCACTCACACATGCATTAACGTGGCTTCCCGCTATAGGTAGTGTGATAGCGTGGAGTCCTTCTTTTTTACTAGTCCGTGGTGATGTATTGAAATTCAAACTTTCAGCACGCCAATATTGGACAGTTTATCTGAAGGCGTGAGAACTTAATGGAAGAACCGACTTACACAATATATATAATAGATATTAGACTTATACATTAGATATATAATTTATGTACCTTCCCTATTCCAGGCAACGAAGTTTTCGACAACAAGAGCGTCGTGGTCCAGCACGTACGTCTGAACCACAAGGTCTTCAGCGTCCGAGTGAACGTGCACAGCGACGCTCCCAAAAACGTAGTTGTGCGATTCTTCTTGGCGCCAAAATACGACAGCTTGGGCAGGGAAATCCCTCTGCACGAGAACACAGAGAACTTCTTCCAGTTCGATCAATTCACATACACGTGTAAGTTTATTGTAACTTGATATATTTATCCAGATAGTTTTGTGGAAATGTATTATTAAATTAAAATCTTACACAATGAGGGTCTGCTATATGTATGAAACACCAAAAAAATTTTCAATAATTGCTGCAGCCATGTTATCACGCACCCCTATTGCCCCGGGCAACTGTATCTACCAAACATTTCGCACGTAGAGGAGGCTGGGCCTTGCTAATGTTTTAGTTGTATTTTAGATTCCTAGCACATGTTATATAGATACTATAATATTTTAAATATTTATGAATAATTTAATTTTTGTGACTTTATCTGTTTCATTGCAGTGACCCAGGGAGAGAACGTGGTCGTTCGCACATCTACCGACAACCAATTCTTTGTCAAGGACTTGACGTCCGCCTTTGAGGTCTTCAAGAATGTCGAGCAAGCTTACAAGGGCCACAGCCAGTACGTCTTTGACACGACCCAGAAGATTGACGGATTCCCACAACGCCTCCTTCTGCCTAAAGGTATGACTAGAAAGTAAATTGTTTTATTAATTTTATTCTTTTCTAGGTACTTTAGTGTAATATTGCAAAAATACACTCATATTATTGAAGGTGTTTATTCGATCTGAAAGAGATATATGTTTCCAGAACATTTAAACCTAAACTTATTTAATCATTCCGATTTCTTCAATTGTCAAACCAGTGATTACAATAGTACCTATTGCCACGTGACAAAATCATGAAATTGATTGAAATAGTAGATATATTATATCACAAGAATGATATTATGATATAATTATAAAGTTTACTAAAGATTTTCACATAGTTACGACGGTCATTATAATAGATTAAACCTTACATGAAACTCTATGCGCTATACGAAATGTCACTTTGCCAATCGGTTTAACAATACTGCACAAGTATTTTCTTCTTTAGAGTTTCTTTAATCCGACTGTAGAATATAGGCGTCCTCCGTTTTTTCCGGTATTTAGATCCTAATGTTTGCTTCAAAAAAATGTATACGCTTATTTTACATCCAGGTCGCGTCGGTGGTATGCCGTTCGTTGTGATGGTCTACGTTTCGGAGTTCCACGCTCCCAACGTTCTCTACGGAACTGGTTTCGACTCCAGGGTGTCCCTCGGTCTCGGCAGCGGCGCCCGCCACCACACCAGCGACCCTCTCGGCTACCCCTTGGACAGACCTATGTACCAATGGCAAGTCCAGGATGTCAAGAACATATGGTTCCAAGATGTCTTAATCCACCACAAGCACACGCCTGAAATTTTCGTTTCCCACGCTGAATAAATCGATATCATTCTGACATAGTAAAATTAGGATAGCACGAAGGTCGTGTTGTTTTGAAATACTTTGCATATAGTTCGTACTCAGTCTCATACAAAGTGTTCTTGAGTAAGGCATGCCGGATTTTTTCTAACTCGTTCATACTCATGTCAATGAACTCTTGGCAGTACTTTTTTGTATTGTTATTGTACGAAGTATCCTTACTTCTTACAATAATAATACGAACCAGTGTAGGTACTCGTACGAACATAGAATATCTTCCACGCTGCAACAGAAATGTCACTTTTCGCAACAAAAGTGGCAGTGTCTAATTGTGTAACCGGCATTAGAAGAAGAAAGGCGTCATATCCTAATTTTACTTGTGTTGCCTATTTATGGACGCCAACTGCATTTTTATGATATATTTATATCCAGTTGTAATAATTTATTTTCAAATAGAAGTACCTGGTTGCAAATATCGCTTATGTAGACTATATTGTAATAGATATATATTTTTCACACACATTCATAGCCTGTAAATATTTGAAAGGTTGGCATCAGAACATCGTCCATGTACCTATGTATTTTATTAGTTTATGTATTGACTTGTTAATATTTATTATGTTTTTATATTTATAAAAATATACGAATACCAATGAAAATGCATTTATTATTTCCACAAAGGACTAATCCTATCTACCTAATAATCTTTTTTAGCTAACTCACATAAAATGTCTGAATAGATTTGGATCAAATTTCTTACATAACATCACGCCCAGAATCCCCAATGGGGTGGTAGGCAGAGTCAAATGGGCAGCAGACCCTTTCAACCACATCATCTTCCTAGCGTTATGTCCCGTGTTTAGACGGGGTCCGCTTAGACCATGATCCAGGATTTAGCGAGTCTGGTAATTACATTGAAGCGACTGCCGATCTGACCTTCGTAACCCTAAGATAGGGGAACCAGACAATTTTTTTTGGATCATGGTTACAAATTCAAAGTTGTTTGAATTTGCAGGTTTCATCACGATGTTTTCCCTCACCGCCGAGCTAGTGGTATGAATACGTACATAGATTTGAAAAATCCAGAGGTACGTGCGGGGTTTGAACCCGCACTCCTCGGTTAAGAGGCGCGTGTCCTTACCATTGAGCTACCACCCTTTCAACCACATGTATCCAAAAAAACAAAATTGGGCTGGGTTACATAGAAAATTGTGATAAAGCAGTGACAATTAAAATGCAAGTGCTTACAGATATTAATTTATATCCTGAAAAGACTTATAAGGTAATTTTATCCTGAAAAAAAAGAGAAAAAAAAATCGCAAATATAAGTCAACAAAATATATACAAACGTGCTTGAAACAATGTAAAGGTATTATTGTATATGTGTAGGTACGTTTTATAATCTAGACACGCTAATTATAAAACACAATCAACATTGAGTTTTTAGCTAAAATGAAAAAAACATTATCAAATGGAATTAAAGTATAGCCCAGAACCAAATAACAGGATATCAAAAAGAGGTTAATACGGGTATTTTTCAACTTGTTTGTTTTCATTACAAAATTGTCTATATTTTTTAATATGTCCGGCCTTATATATACGTATTTTTTTGAGTTAATTCAACTCACAAGTATATGGGTCTATTAATATTCCAAAATATTTCTTAAAAATACTTATAGGTACTTAGTTGTATCAGGAATTTTGATGATAAAACAGCAGAAACATACATTAAAATTAAATATCTATACATATAAGTTTTTGTACTCGTCAATTAAATAGGTTTAGGCCTAAAACATAACATAACATAACATCACGCACATAATCTCCAAAGGGGTAGGCAGAGTCAAAGAGGCAGCAGGCCCCTTCAACCACATTCAGCCAGAAACAAAACAGCTGGGTAAGATGGAAAATTGTGAAAAAGTGGTGACAAGTGGCTATCTCGTCGCCTACACAATCACATACCCACAACCCTATACCATTAGTCGCCTTTTACAACTTGCTAGGCAAGAAACACAGTTGGTACATTATTTTTCAGTCCCAGACCAACATGGGACAAATAGTTAAGGCCTACTAAGGTTTTTACCTTATTTAAATTTATTGTTTTAAACCTTGTTTATAAATACAAACTGTAAAGAATTGGGACAATTTCTAGTGATTTCTTCTCCTTTGTCCCTTCTTTTCCCATGCTGGTCTGACTCGAAAGAAAGTGCCAACCGTGTTCCCTTTTATGACTTTTATGACATGCTAGGTAGGGAACTAGCATGTCATAAAAGCCGACTAACGCTGTACTGGGTCAGGTTTGTGATTACTTATATAGGCGACGAGCTTGCCACTTGTCTCAATTTTCTTTTTAACTCAACTCCATTTCTGGTTAAAAGTAGCCCAAGAAGCTCATTGCTCCTTGGTCTCTATCTATCCTCCCGGGAATTATAGTCGTAATAAAAAAATATAATATACAGATCATAATCCAAGATTTAGCGAGTAAGGTAATTACAATAAGCGACTGCCGATCTAACCTTCGTAACCCTAAGATAGGGAAACCGGACAATTTTTGGATCATGGTTACACCAAAGTTGTTTGAATTTACAAGTTTCATCACGATGTTTTCCCTCACCGTCGATCTAGAGGTATAAATACGTACATAGATTTAAAAAATCCAGAGGTACATGCCAGGGTTTGAATCCGCACACCTCGGTTTAGAGGCGCGTGTCCTTACCATTGAGCTATCACAGCTCTCATTATTATATCATTAGTATTTATTCGTGTGCCAATATTGGTGTTTCTATTAGGTAGATAAGTAGGTACTTTACCTTTTTAAATGATAATTGTTTAAAATACAAATTAAAAAGTTAAAAAGAAATGCATATTCTTTATTTACTTATGTTAAGAATACACATGACGTAACATAAATAGTTACACAAACAGTTTAGTTAGATGCTATGCACATTTCAATTTTAATGAACTTCATGCCGAATGAAGATGTCCTGGAGCCGCATGCTCTTAAGGCTTTCGACTTACCACTGGTAAAGAGGACGGTCTAGCTAGAGGGATGCCGAGAGGATCAACGGTGATGTGCCGCCCGCCGGAGCCGAGATCGAGGGTTACGGTTAAAGAAATTTATTTCTCATAAAAAACTTAAAATATGTAGTTCACTTACAATGAGATAAAGTACAACTAATTTTATATTATATTACATTACATTATTATAGATTAAATTAAATTGAGCTATTTAAATTAAATTAAATTGAAGTGAAATTAAAATTAAGACAATAACAGATTAAATTCAATTACATTAGAACAGACACATCGTTTCAAATCAATTCAAGTTAAATCATTTTTCATTTTTGTTATTTCTGGCTCTGAGGCCTACAAAATTCATAAAAAGGGAAAATTTATATTATATATTTTTTTAGCTTGGTTTTAAAAATATTATACTATCGCATTCTTTATATTCTGTTGGTAAAGCATTATATAGCTGTGCTCCCTCGAAGAGTATCGTGCTCTTGCCGTAATTAGTGCGCGGATTTATTAGTTTTAATTTATTTTGTCGTCGTAGGTGATGCGTTGATATTTTTTTAGTAAATCGTAGATCGGAGTGGATGGAATTATTAATTATTTTTTAGATTAAAATACAGGTCCCGTAGGTATAAAGTTGTTTTAAATTTAATATTTCGGTTTTTTTATATAGTTCTTTCGTTGGAGTTGAGTAGGGGTAATGAAATAATACTTTTATAATTTTATTTTGCATTAATATTTTGGTTACCTACGTCGGGGGAGCACTCCGAGTGAGCCTTGGGCTCGCGGAGCGGAGTCAAATACGCCATCCATACCTAATCCTAATGTCATAAACACCTACTATTAATTATTATTTATTATATAATGATCACTTTTGTCAACCTTTGATTACACCCCAAAGGGTTATTAGCTTTTTCAAAATAATTGTTTAATTTGAGGGGTAACGTTTTATGGCAATTTTAACAACTAACAAATTTCACCTACTACCATCTAGTTACGTATTTTGATAGAAATTAGCGCCATCTAGTAATATTTTTAAAAAACATCTTTTATTACAGTTTTTAGTGACATCTATCGTCGAGTAGAAAAAAATAAAAATAGCATTATTCATCAACAGATGTCGCTGTGCACTACAAAATACTATTTGTAATGTTAAAGGTAGTATATTATGTATCTTTGGTTTTTCATACCGAAGATGTTCTAGTAGTTAAAAAAATAAATAATTTCGATCTACTAGAATATTTTGGTATCAAACGAGATATAGAACGACCTTATGATCTTATTATTCTAAAGTGAAAAGGCTAATTGAAATGATTGTAGTCTGTCCCTGACTTTTGTGACCCTTAGATAGGGTGCACCTATTTAGGTCATGGTTAAATATACAATGTTTTAGTAGTTTTATTTTCATAGTTTTATTTACTATTTTCTTTTATCGCTTCATTAGCGGTACCTACATATTTAATGGTTACTTGAATTTTTGCTATGCAATCGTAGGTATCTCCTAGGGATTGCAATGCTGGATCTAGCAATCTAACTAGGTCCTGCTTAATTTTAGATGTACTGGATCAGTGGTAAGTGCGGAATCTAGCAGAAAATGTAAGAGAGACAAACGTAAGAGGATTTCCAAAAAGACTTGTGCAGCTTCAACTGACAGGCCCGTTGGTCGAGTGGTCAGAGACCCTGGCAACGAAACCAAGGCTCGCGGGTTCAAATTCCGCTGGGGGCAAATCACGGGGCAAATGTTTTGTGTTATGAACATAGACATTTGTACTCGAGTCATAGAGGTTTATAAATGTATTTGAATATGTCTATCCGTTCACATCGTATCCATAGCTCAAGCTTAATAAGCTTAGTTTGTAACTAAGGGAAATTGGTGTGTCAGTTTAGAGAATTCATTCATTAATTCAGTCATTCAAATACGTACTCATATTTCTTTAAAGGTGACTCACTTTCTAATAGTTATAGAAAAGAAAAGTATCAACTGGGCTACTTCTTTTCTCTTATCAATTAATGGTTATTCGATCGTCAGAACCGTGTTCGACTCCTCGACATACCTACCTACTTAAAATGTTTCTTGTGTCAGTCGTAATACGCGACTAATGGTGTATTGGGCATCGGGTTTGTGAAGAAGAAGAGAAGAAACCCATTTATTTTTGGATAAAAATCGTTAAAGAAGCTTACTGTCCCTTGGACACTGCCTAACTTCGGAATTTTAGGGATTTATGGTATGTTTAGTAATTTTATTTCAAAATGTTGACAGATATATTTTATTTGGATAGAACTGACCACACTTCAATTTGTATTGGTCAAATTACCTATAGGTGTTACTTAAATTTTTTTACAAAGTTAATCAAGTTTTCATAGACTTTACTTTGATGGGTGATGATTTGCATATACATACATTACATAAATTACATTACGCCCGCAATACCCCAGGGGTAGGCAGGCAGGTCCAAAGATAAAATTGAGCTGGTATTAATGGAAAATGGCGTGAATGGTGTATACCGACTAAGCCCCAGGGGTTTAGCAGGGCGGAGCAGGGACTCCTACCACTTCGACGGCCCGGGTGTCCGACATGCGGTACGTAACGCAGATTTGTAAATGCAGTAATTTTTACGTTAAAACCCCTAAAACTAGGAGTACAGAAGGAATGTTGATGAAACTGTACCGTATCACAACAAACAAAGCGTACATTATATACATAAATAATAATAAATATCCGACGACATCACATACATTGATCTGACTCCGAAGTAAGTAGCTTAAGCACTTGTGTTACAGATATCAGAATCAACAGTGGTATAACAAATATATACTTAAATATTGGATATTAACACCCAGACACAGAACAAACACAAGTATTCATCATACGAATATTTGTCCTGGGTGGGGATCGCACCCACAACTCTTGGCGCATGGGGCAGGGTCACTACCGAATGCACCATCGAGCTTGTTATATATAGATATTGGGTAACACATAGTAGGTACGATATAAAATATTGAATTTTTACTCATGTTATTTATTTGACGATATTAGCTTTAAAACTTTTTATTAACAAAAAATATCTACAATTCAATTACTAGAAGTCTATTCAAATAGCATCTAGATTTGAAAACAAAATTACGAACATAGAATTACAAAAATATATATAAATATACATACTATGCAAACTGAGAATACATACATACATACATAACATCACGCCCATAATCCCCAAAGGGGTTAGCAGAGTCGAAAGGGCAGCAAGCTCCTTCAACCACATTCAGCTAAAAATAAAGCCGGGCTGGGTTAGATGGATAATTGAGAAAAAGCAGTGACAAGCGGCTAACCTGCCGCCTACACAATCACACACCCAAAACCCGATATACCATTAGTCGCCTTTTACGACATGCTAGGCAAGAACCACAGTTGGCATATTATTTTTAAGTCCCAGACCGACATGGAACAGTGGGCTGGGTAAGATGGAAAGCTGTGAAAAAGGAGTGACAAGTGGCTAGCTCGTCGCCTACTCAAACTGAGAATCGCCTATAATTAACTCAATTAAAAACCTGTAACTACACGCAATGGACAAGTTCAAACTAAGTAGGATAAGATAACAAATTAACCTGAGCGATTACAGTAAAAAACTGTTTACATACCTATACCTTACACCAAACGGACATTCGAACGTAGGTCTTGATCAGTGTTTTTCAATCTTTTTGAATACGCGACCCCTTTACAGGTTTAAACATTTTCGCGACCCCCTTGGGCCATAGACAGAAAAAACGTTTCTCACTGAAACTGTGTAGAACTCTTCTAACTAACTAACTAACTAAACTTCAAGCCATTTCCCTATCGGGGTAGGCAGAGAGAACCAAACGCCATATGGCACGATCCTTATACACCTCACTCGCCTCTTCAACATTCACAATCCTTTTCATATAAGCTCTACGGTTTTTATGACTCCTAACATCACCTTCTGTTAAACTCTTCCTTTTTCCTTTTGCCAGTGACCCCCCGAGTAATGGCTGCACAGATTGAAAAACACTGGTCTAGATAGTAAATGATTGCATTTTTTTTATCAAATGTCACCTTCAAAACAAAACCCTGATCTCTGACCTGACTCGGTTATCTAAACTCTCGTTGCTGTCGCTAACGTAAGTAGATAATGCCGAAAACTAGCAAAAGGTATCTTCAGCGATTGTTATTGTAATTAATGCTGATTACGTTCATATATGAGTAGGTACATTATGTATTTTAAATAATAGCGTCATAATTTTGGCTATTATAGGTATTAATCTAGCCTACTACTTTGTGCTACCTTGATGATTTCTTAGGTGTAGTTGGAAGAAATAGGGATCAGGGGAAAAAAGAAAGATAGATATAATAAATAATAAATAAAATAAATAAATAAATATCCAACTAAATCACATACATTAATCTGACTCCGAGGTATGTAGCTTAAGCACTTGTGTTACGAATATCAGAATCAACAGTGCTATTAAAAATATATACTTAAATATTGGATATTAACACCCAGACACAGAATAAACACAAGTATTCATCATACGAATGATGTCGACGAATGATGATGGCCTGGGTGGGAATCGAACCCACAACTCTTGGCGCATGGGGCAGGGTTACTGCCGAATGCGTCATCGAGCCAGTCAAATATAGATGAGATTTATATTTTTTTTGAAGCATGGTCTTAGAGTAAATACTTGAGGCTGATTATAGTCTTAGAGATTTCTCTTTTTCGATCGTTTTATAATTCCCCTTTCTATAACTCCCCGCAGATAGTCATTGAGAGTCGTACAACTCCATAGAGAGTGGGTCATAAAGTCCTACGCCAATAGAATTATAAATAACCTATATTGGACTATTTTTATATATTTTTTAATCCAGGCCCATTATGAAAGGAGCTTAGTGTAATTTGTCTTTCTGGGTTGTCAGGCCGCTTGTTTGGTGAGAAGAAGAACCTCTGAATCATTTTGGTTGCGTCGTACATCGTATTTTGTAGCCTTCTGGCTACAAATTTGAATACCGTGGATTCAAAAAAAAGACCGAGAATGGTCGTGTGATGACTACGTCTGCTATTCATAATATCCGTTAGGGGCAAATGTTTCGTTTTTTGTTTGTCAGTCTGAAGAATTTATTTATTTACTAGCTGTGCCAGCGGTGTCACCCGCGTTTATGGTTAATATTATTTCCGTCATACATGATTTCTATGTAACTTTAACCATTAAGGCTGCACACGCGACGGAAGCTTAAAAAATTGAGTAACTTCTCCCGTTTTCCCAACATTTCCCTTCACTACTCTGCTCCTATTAATTGTAGCGTGATGAAAAGTATACTATAACCTGCCCAGGAGTATGAAGAATAATTGTACCAAGTTTCGTTAAAATCCGTCGAGTAGTTTTTGTTTCTATACGGAACATACAGACAGACAGACAGACAGACAGACAGACAAAAATTTTACTGATTGCATTTTTGGCATCAGTATCGATCACTAATCACCCCTGTACTGTAATCATGTACAGAACCTGACCTCTGACCTCTCTACAGATTTATTATAAGTACTTATAGATAATAAAGTTGATTAAAAACATGTATTCGCTGTTTAGTGTCTATAGCAAATCTAAAGCATCTATAGCCCTCTACTATAGAACTCCTAAGGCCGTTGAGGGTGGAGACCCCACTAAGAGAGCCGTTATCATACAGACTCAATCCTATAATCCTCATGTGCCATATATTATTACATTAGGGTAATACCTACTTTGTTTTATATATACCTAGTTAAGTATAGATTATTAGAACTGATTTAGTCGTTGAATATTGCACCGGCAAAAATACAGTATAAGTAAAGTAACTTACTTGCATATACTTTTGAGGACTATTTAATAAACTAGCAGCGCCCCGCGGTTTCATCCGCGTAGTTCCTGTTCTGGCGGTAATACAGAGATAAAATGTAGCTTATGTTACTTGCTGATAAAGTAGCTTTCCATTAATAAAGTAATTATTCAAATTGGTCTATTAGTTTCGGAGCCTATTCGATACAAACAAACAATCAAATCTCTCCTCTATATAATATTAGTATAGACAGAGTAACACACAATTAAGCCATCAAAACTTTATATTGTAAACTGTTGTATCATAAAAATAACAAAGATATAGCTGTTTATTAAAAAGCCAATTAAATTTTCTTTTTATTCAATTTTTTAAGTAAATCGACACACATAAAAGCGTCATTCGGTTTTCAAAATATAAGAACGAAACAAAAATAATAACTTTTCAATAACATCTAAGTTAAGTAAAATAAGAGTTGACACGTGTTTTTTAAATCCAATTAATGTAGTTTTTTTTATTAATTATGTACTTGAAATTGAAATTAACGAAAACACGATGTAGCTAGTTTATCACTTTTTGGAAATAAATTGTCAAGTCATCTTGTAAGGAGATGACAATGATGATTTCAGTTTGTGATATTATAAAACATCTCTTACATTATTACATTCTTTTTGTAAGTAAAATATTAAAAGATAAATTATATGTTACAAAAAAGCTAATTCTCGAGAAAAAATGTATTTATCTACGAAAGAAAAATTAAAATAATAATAAGTTTCAGAAAAAGTTAATTTGTTTGTGGGGGCAATTAAGCTATCAAATTACTCGTACCTACACAAATAAATCTTTCTATTTGATAATAATTTGTCCTAGATTGGTCTGGGACTCAAAAGGATTCATCTTCCTAGCGTTATGTCCCGTGTTTAGACGGGGTCCGCTTAGACCATGATCCAGGATTTTGCGAATCTAGTAATTACATTGAAGCGACTGCTGATCTGACCTTCGTAACCCTAAGTTAGGGGAACCGGACAATTTTCGGATCATGGTTACAAATCCAAATTGTTTGAATTTGCAGGTTTCATCACGATGTTTTCCCACACCGCCGAGCTAGTGGTATAAATACGTACATAGATTTAAAAAATCCAAAGGTACGGGCCGGGTTTGAACCCGCACTCCTCGGACAAGAGGCGCGTGTCCTAACCATTGAGCTACCACCGATGGGACTCAAATGGATTATACCAATATATATTCCCCGCCTAGCATATCTTAAAACGCGACTAATTGTGTATTGGGTGTCGGGTTTGTGATTATGTAGGCGATGGGCTGGACACTTGTCACTGCATTTTCACAATTTTCCAACTTAATTTTATTTTATCTTAATGTGGTTTAAAGCACTTTTTGCTGCTTGGACTCGCCTACCCCTTCGGGGATTGTAGACGTGATCGCATGTTATAATATTTTATATAAGTCTATTAGTTATATTTTCTGGCATAAACTACGTGATCGATAATAATTAAATTTGCATCGTTGTCTGTTTATGTATACCTACTGTTTAAAAACATTAGGCAAATAATAATAAAGATGTCGGGTTGTATTGTTTGATTGTGTATAGGCACAGCAATCATTATGACTTCAACTGACCCCAGATACCGAAGACGGTATCCACCTGTCACGTTGTTTGTGCGTTGCTACATTAATTTAATGAGATCGACCGAAAACAACCCGATAAGGAGATAAAATTTTCATACTGCGACCCAGAGTTCCGGCTATCAAAAGTTTCATCGAAAACAATATGCTGTTCTTTGACAAGTGTCGGTTAGGGTTTTCTGATATTTTGTTGCAACCCTAATTTCATCACCAAGGCCTCTTGTAGATAAGTTTATTTTAAAGTTAAATATTTCTGAACATTAATGTATGATGCAACGCTCAAATAGATCTAGATTGTAGTGCCTAAATAGATGTCTACAATAGATAAAAATGAATCCCCTTTTCCCTTGGCCACACAAGGACGTTAGCGACTTTATTGATGTCTTTTAAAGTTTTCTCATATTTTGTAAAAGGTTCTACAGAAAGTAAAATTAAGAAAATTGCGCAGAAAACTAAGTATTTCAGAAAACTTAAGGACTTCGTAAACTTTGCGCATTTGACAGTTCGTGCTAGGATTAAAATATATTCATAGCTAAGACAGGACAACCTCTGTCTGGTCAGCTGGTGAGCCGGCGAACTTTGTACTGCCCCATTCTCGATATAAAAATGGAGGGTGGGCGTAGAAAGGTGAAAAATACTGTACTGACCTATTAAAATCCTAATAGACTGGACGTACATACATACATAATATCACGCCCATAATCCCTGAAGGGGTAGGCAAAGTCGAAAGGGCAGCAAGCCCCTTCAACCACATTCAGCCAAAAATAAAGCCGGGCTGGGTTAGATGGAAAATTGTGAAAAAGCAGTGACAAGCGGCTAACCTGTCGCCTACACAATCACACACCTAGAACCCGATATACCATTAGTCGCCTTTTACGAAATGCTAGGAAAGAACCACAGTTGGCATATTCTTTTTAAGTCCCAGACCAACATGGGACAGTGGGCTGGGTTGGATGGAAAGCTATGAAAAAGGAGTGACAAGTGGCTAGCTCGTCGCCTACTCAGTCACATATCCAAAAGGCCGTAAACCATTAGTCGCCTTTTACGACATGATAGGCAAGAACCACAGTAATTGGCACATTCTTTTTTTTGTCTCAGATCAACATGAGCCATGTCCCAGACCAACATGGGACGAAGAGTTAGACTGGACGTAGTAGGTATAGCCAAAATGTAATCCCTTCTAATAATTTGTGAAAGTCTGGATGTTTGTTGTCAATCACGCAAAAATGTATGGACAGATTGAAATATATCTTTCTTCATAAATAGAAATATCTCGTGTCACGGTTTTTGTGGTCGAACTCTTCCGAAACGGCTCGTTGGTCCAGTCAATTTATTATTAGGTTTTGCGTGAGCTAAGCTAAGAGTAACTTGTTACTGACGTAGACCTGAACTTAAAGTAAGCACTGTCTTGTTAGTAACGAAAAGAAGAGATATTGCCTTTATTGCCTGGGTAATGTGTTTTGGAAATTACGTAGATGTAATAAAATAAACAAAAGAGATTGTAGCTGTGTGTACCTGTAAGACTGATGCTTTATACAAGGTTAGTTATAGTTTATGCAGAACCCCCTATCTAGGTAGGTAGGGGGTTCTGTTAAATAGGTATTTAACTTAATATTCTTTTAAGGATTTTACAAAATCAGCAAAAAACATTTTTTTATTTCATACAGAATAGCCAATCAGTTGAATCACTTTTGTATGGATAGTAAAATAATTGTTGACTCATTTTCTAAAGTAATTGAAATTAGTTCATTAGAATAATTAATTAAATTAGTAGGAAAGTGGTTTCTATACTAGTGAAAATAACCTTGTATACATTATGTGTATGTTGCATGTTTGGAGGAGCGGTGATAACATAATGAAAAGGACATGTGGCACATATGCGAAGGATGCTGATTCAAATCCGGGCTTGTATTTTCAAATATAAGTAATCATGGAACACGGTTTACATTATTGTGTTTATTAGTAAGGGCTATTACATTATTAAAGGCTATTACAAGATTGAAGAATACTTCAATGACAAAGATTTATGGTTAACTTCACAATGAAGTGTTCACCTGCAGTAATATTTAGTCTATGTGTATTAATTAAGTTTACAAAATTGTGTAATTGGCAATTATACAATTTTGTATTATTGGTATAATTTAAAAGAGTAATTATCGAGTTTCTTGCCAGTTTTTCTTCTCGATAGAACCTACCTCGATAGAATCGGTGGTAGTATTATTATTTTTTGTTATTTAGAAGTGCTTTCTTGAAGCCTATATACATATATACATACATAACATCACGCCCATAATCCCCGAAGGCGTAGGCAGAAGCCTATATAAATAAAGATATTTGAATTTGTGGGTCTCAAACCAGCGTGTGATGAAAAATGTGAGATACTAAAGCAAATAACAACTACAAACTTTTTATTAAAACTCTAAGCTATATTGCTACTACTATTAAATTAATAATGCGATAGTTTGTTAGGAGGTTTGATACTAAATTTAAATATTAATTAATTGTGCCACATGGGCAAAACGGATTTGGATCTTTCGCCCAAAGATAAGGTAATATGTATGAGGCCCGTTGGTCGAGTGGTCAGAGACTCTGGCCACGAAACCGGGAGTCGCGGGTTCGAATCCCGCTAGGGGCAAATGTTTCGTGTGATGAACATCTAGGAGATATATATACTCGAGTCTTAGAGTTTTATAAACGTATTTAAGTATGTCTATCCGTTCACCTAGTATCCATAGGACAAGCTTATAGCTTAGTTTGGAATTAGTGTGACAGTCTGGAGTATTTATTATAAAAAAAAGTTATTTTAAACACGGAAAAAAATTAATTACATTAATAAGTAACAAGCTTCACACCCTTTCACCAGTAGGGTAGCAGAGATACCCGAACGCCATAAGACACAGTCCTTACACAGCTCACTCGCTTCTGATTGATAATTATTTTCATATAATCTCTACGGTTAAATTACGGCTGTATCATCAATTAATGTGGGCATATACATATAGAAATATCTGATAAAATCACGCATATTAAACTGATTTCAAAGTAAGGTAGCGTTAGCTGTCATGCTTAAGCTTACGCGTTACGAAAACAGAATAAACTTATGTACTTTAATAGAGAAAAATGTTTCACCCTTTTTTGTTGTTACCCCAACTCCGTTTAATTTTTAGCTGAATGTGGTCAAAGGGGCCTGCTGTTCGTTTGACTCTGCCTATCCCTTATTGGATTGCGGGCGTGATGTTATATGTATATGTTATATGTAACCACTTCGCTTATATTTGAATTCAACTTATCTACATATGTTTTATTAGCGGCCCGCCCCGGCTTCGCATAGTTGGACATTTTTTTTCTAACCTAAAATATTTTTTCCAAAATATTCTATAGCTTATGTTAATCAGAGATAATGTAGCACTCTAATGGTGAAATAATTTTTAAATCAGTCCAGTAGTTTTTGAATTTATTCCTTACATACATACATACAAATTTGAGTGGTGTAAATAAAGACATGCCTACAATTTTTTCAATCTGTCCTCATTATAATAATAGTGTAGATTGATTTTGACACAAAATAAATGAAAATACGCCATTTTGCCTGAAAATCTATAGGTATTATGTATCTGAAAGAAAATATTTTGTGAATAAAAACTAAAATGTACCTAGTAACAAAGCCCAGTCTATATTTATTAAGAAAGAAAATATATACAAGCAGAAGATGGAAGCGATATCTTCCATAAGACTGGTTATCTCGCGTAGTTATTACTTACCGCCGAATTGTTTACAATTAAGCGCTGTGGATCACGATAACGTTTAGTATAAAAAGTGTTCGGGCCCAGTAAGAAAGTACAGTTGTCTCCTAACTCGAGTACAATGAGGACTGTCCTGGTTCTGGCGGCTATGGTGGCCCTGGCTTCGGCCAGCGTCGTCCCAATCCAACAAGATTACTCCAACATCAAGACCGTTGCTGGTAAGAGAAATTTGTTACTTTTTTTTCTACATTTTCCAATGTTTTGACAAATAATTTGCTAGTATTTAACTAAACGGGAAATCTATTAAAAACCAATCATAAAAGTTATATCACTTACAACATACTGTAAGTAATTAAAACCGACTTAAAGTACTTCAATTTTTGAATTAAATTCTTTATTATTATACCATAAACAATTTTTATGGTAAAATAATAAACATACATAATTATTATGAATATAAATAGCTCAAAAAATTTGGCATATTCGAAAATTCTAACACAAAGCGTAAGAAATGGTTAAGAATCTTTTGAGCCGTCAATGCAATAAAGGCCGGCTCTATTTATAGTTAACCATAAGTGCGCCTATGGATTAAAGTCGTATAGCCTAATAATTATTTAATTCAAAAGGTTAAATTATTTCTCTCACTTTTAGAAATAAAATTAGAATTAGAAATATCTTTATTCATTCTTTATATAAATGATTATGTAGCCGACCATTTTTTCCACTAATATCATAAACGCGAAGGTTTGTATATTTGTTACAATTTCACGAGAATACTATATGGATTTTAATGAAACTTTAAAATAATATAGCTCATATACCCAAATATATAGGCTATATTTTATCGATATACTATGTGAGCGAAGCTAGTATAAAACAAACTATGAAAGTTGTTATACCTTATTTAGTATACTAAACGATATATCTCTTTCTAGTTGACGATGTTACTGTGGAACGCCAGCACAAAGTTTTGGAGCTCTTCGAGTCTGTCACCCAGGTGATGCCCCATGCCAATTACTACAAGGTTGGCACGGAATACAATATCAGGGCTAACATCGACAAGTACGAGGTACGTTAAATGGCTATATATATTATGATAAAATATTTACTATTACTGGTCTAAATAAAAACTAATCATAAAGGCAACACAAATATCTTGACCTATAGTATTTTTTATTATTATAATTGCGTCCTTTTTATTCAATTGTCTCAGTAAATGCAATAACAGAAATCACAAAAAAAAAAGATAAATGAAAATACGCAATTACTTTGAGATTCCGGATTTTCCAAACCAATCTATTCGTTTTTCAGAAGAAAGAGGTTGTTGAGAAGTTCCTCAAGATGTACCAAAAGGGCTTCCTTACCCAAGGTCGCGTCTTTTCTATCTTCAACGATAAACAGAGGGCTCAGGCTATTGCTCTGTTCGAACTGTTTTACACCGCCAAGGACTTTGAAACCTTCTACAACACCGCCTCGTGGGCTCACGTCCACATAAACGAAGGCTTGTTCGCATACACCTTCTACGTGGCCATCATCCAACGCGCAGACACCAAGAACCTTATCCTCCCCGCTTACTACGAGGTCTACCCCGAATTGTACGCCAACACTGAAGTCTTCCATAAGATGTACTTCACCAAGATGCGCGGATTACCTTTCGAGGAATTCCCCGACCTCGGCATGTACGAACAGGGCGACAGCTACGTGTACTACGCTAACTATTCTGACTACACCACCTACGGCCACAACGAGTTCAAACTGGCCTACTTGACTGAGGACATCGGCTGGAACACTTACTACACCTACTTCCACGTTAGTTTGCCTTTCTGGAAAGAGTTTGACGAGACCCACGGTCTGCTCAAGACCAGACGCGGAGAGCTTTACTACAACTTCTACCAGCAACTGCTTGCCCGTTACTACCTGGAGAGACTTTCAAACGGCTTGGGTGAAATCCCAGTATTCTCGTGGTACAACCCCTTCAAATACGGCTACAGGCCCAACATGAACACCTTCCTCTACAACTTCGTTCAGAGGCCCGACTACTATTTCATGCAGACTGAGAAGAACTTGGATGATCTGCGTTTCGTCCGCAACTACGAAGACATCTTCCTGTCTTACCTCGAGAAGGGCCAGTTCAAGGCTGTAAGTATCCTCATAATTTTTTTTACTCGTATTATAACCAGCTATTTCAATTCCGCCCTCTTGGATTTCAGTATAAAATACTTACATCTTTTGGTCCCATTTGTTACTAAATGAATATTTATTTATATACTAGCTGTGCCAGCGGTGCCACCCGCGTTTATGGTTAATATTATAAAGACTATTTCCGTCATACATGATTTCTATGTAACTTTAACCATTAGGGCTGCACACGCGACGGAAGCTTAAAAAATGGAGTAACTTCTCCGGTTTTCCCAACATTTCCCTTTACTACTCTGCTCCTATTGATTGTAGCATGATGAAAAGTATACTATAACCTGCCCAGGAGTATGAAGAATAATTGTACCAAGTTTCGTTAAAATCCGTCGAGTAGTTTTTGTTTCTATAAGGAACATACAGACAGACAGACAGACAGACAAAAATTCTACTGATTGCATTTTTGGCATCAGTATCGATCACTAATCAACCCCTGATAGTTATTTTGAAAATATATATCATGTACAGAATTGACCTCTCTACAGATTTATTATAAGTATAGATTACAATAATGTCATGTAAAACTAACTTGAAATAGTGGGCAACCCATGTACATGACAGACAGAGTACTCCAGTGTTTAAAAGTTTAATTAACAAGCTAATGAAACAAAATATAATTTCAGTACAACCAGGAAGTCGATCTGTACAACTCGAAGTCTATCAACTGGGTGGGCAACTTCTGGCAGGGCAACGCTGACTTGTACGAGAAGGTTGGAAAAACCCACTACTTCAGCTCTTACGAAATGGCTGCTCGCCGTATCTTGGGTGCTGCTCCCTACAGGAACAAGGAGTGAGTATAAATATACTTGCTTACATGGTCTATACAGACAATGGAATATTTAATTTAAAAAAAATTTTAGTCCGTAAGTTAATTATCAAAAAATATTGTATAAATATTTTTTGCTTTATCAAATACTCGAAAAATTACAAAAATACAGCGCTTCCAGATTTGAAATTTAGCATTTTACGTCACTTGGACGGTAGAATTTTACACACCTAGTGACGTCACGAGGTACTTTAACGCGCTGTACCTTCACAATTTTTTTTCTTTCTTCAATATTTTTTTTTTGTAATTTCCAAGTTACTTTACCAAGTTAACATCACAGTGCAATACTTAAAACTATTATTCAAACTGATCAGCGGATCAGTGAAACTTAGTCCTGCTGTCCCGTTTTCGTGATAAATCCGAAAGAATAAAACTATTCAGTTTTAATATATTTTCTTTTTTAGATACACCGGCGTCCCATCTGTTTTGGACTTCTACCAGACATCCCTCCGCGACCCCGCTTTCTACCAGCTCTACAAGAAGATCATCAGCTTCGTGCTTCAGTACAAAAAATTCTTGCAGCCATATACCCAGGATCAACTCCATTACATCGGCGTCAAGGTTAATAACGTAGAAATCAGCAAAATGACCACCTACTTCGACTTCCACCCCTTCAACGCCACCAACGCCATCGTTAAGGCCGACACCGATTTCGTCACTCCCACTAAGTCCTTCATTGTAATGCAGCCTCGTCTGAACTACGAGCCTTTCACTATCAAGATCAACGTCAAGTCTGACGTCGAAGAAAAGGTTACCTTCAAGGTCTTCATTGGTCCCAAATATGACGGCAAGGGTTACCCCATCAAGTTCGAGGACAACTGGATGAACTTTGTTGAGCTGGACTGGTTCAACTACAAGATCACCAAGGGTGAGAACGTCGTCGTGCGCAACTCTGGCGACTTCTACCACGGCAAGGAGGACTCTCTGCCGATGGGTGAGATCTACAAGATGTTGGCCGAGAAGAAACTGCCCGTCGAAATGGTTGAGAACTTTGATAGACTTCCTAAGAGGCTCCTGCTCCCCAGAGGTACCAAGGGTGGATTCCCTCTGCAAATATTCGTGTTCGCGTACCCGAGTGAGCCACTGCCCAAAGAATACGAGGCTTTCAATACCTTCTTTTTGGACGACAAACCCTTCGGATACCCTCTTGACCGCCCCGTGTCTGAATTCTTCTGGCAACCCAACATGTTCATCGAAGACACCGTTATCTACCACAGGGGTGAAGAGTACCCTTACTACTTTGATAACATGAACCACAGCAACGAAGTTACTAAGCACTGAAAGAGAGTTTAGATACTTTAGGAAGGATATTTGAACGAAATGTTGATATAATAATAAAAACAATATTTAATAATGCAATCTTATTCATTCATGAACCTCACACCTAACAGTACCTAACTATTTACATCGGTAAATAGATATAATCAATACCTACTATCTTCTATTAGGCACATTATTATTTTTCACTAAATTTAATTATTAATAATTAATTTAAAAAAAAAAACAGCAAAATTTATTCTTAGTAATTTCTGCTTTTAAAAGGAATTAAGACAACAAAAAGCTGAGCTAGATTAGAAATTCCTAATTTTCGCCAAAGAAATTGCAAATTATATAAATAATTCTATTAAGACAAATATCTTCACTGTGCCCTTAATACAGATCATTTTACAATAGTTAGTAAAAAAAAATGTACCCACATAAGAGCTTAACACATAAACCGTCAAAAACGTAGATATGATGAAAATGGCAGCCAAGTTCCATATAATGATAAATGTTCTCAGCTTCACCAACAAAATAATTAAGGTCTAAATGGCTGCCAATATATAAGTATAAATAAAAAAAAATTAAGATAGAAATAAATAAAACCTTAACTCCACTTTACCCAAATTATGTCCATCTTAAATTAGGCTAATCAACTTACCTACATATGTTAATTATATGGGCTTGTGCTCCTTAGTTTCTGCTTACCCCATCGGGGATTGCAGGCGAGATGGTATAGTAACTATGTAATAACATTAAATAATTAGTAACATGACTGGCTCGATGGCTCATTCGGTAGTGACCCTGCCCCATGCGCCAAGAGTTGTGGGTTCGATTCCCACCCAGGACAAACATTCGTATGATGAATACTTGTGTTTGTTTTGAGTCTGGGTGTTAATATTGAATATTTAAATATATATTTGTAATACCACTGTTGATTCTGATATCCGTAACACAAGTGCTTAAGCTACTTACATCGGAGTTGGATCAATGTATGTGATGTAGTACCTAATACGAAGACCTGTGGGTCAAAGCCATGCGCATTTTGTATATAGCTCGTAAGAGTTAGGAATAAAAAAATATTCACTAGGTGACGAAGACCTAAACCCCCTTGTGACCAAGCGTGCTATGTTGGATATTTCAGTTTTACTTCACATGCAAGGGGCAAAGGTTCGATTCCCGTTAAACTGTAGTATTTCCCTTAGTACTTCCTTCTGTGACTCTATATATAAGTATACATCATATTATCTGTTAAATTACGGAAGCAAATAAGTACTTCAAAAAGCGAAATCAAATTGTCACATCTATTTCTTTGGATACATGCTAGTATATAAATAATAATAATAATAATGTCCTCCTAACCGATATCGGTCACGGCGGCCAGTCTCAACGGAGATTAGCCACCTGCGCAGGAGATATTATAGTGCACAAGTGTATGCGCAAACACAGGTGCACTTCCTATTCGAAATGAAATGAAATGAAATGAAATAGTCTTTATTTATCTACATAAACGTGCTTAAAAGAACACTTATAAATCGTCAGAATAAGATCAATATCTGCCGGTTCAAAAAGTAGATTCTACCGAGAAGAAACCGGCAAGAAACTCGATAGGTACTCTTTTAAAACGCCAAGTCTTAATAACTATTAGTTACAATTTATACGTGAATGTAAATTTAGCAGTGCAGGCGAACAGCCTATTCTGGGTCTAACCATATATTCTTATCATTTAAATAGTCTTCTATCTTGTAGTAACCCTTTTTAATCAAACAATTTTTAACATATAATTTAAACTTATGTACAGGTAAATCAATGAGATTTTGAGGTAACTTATTGAATATTTTTATACTTAACCCAATAAAGGAATTACCACTCTTATTAAGTCTGTGATTTGGAACAGCAAGTCTGTGTCTATTTCTAGTATTAAAATGAGTATTTAATTTTTTGGGAATATCTGAATGTTCTTGTAAACATACATGATACAATCTTCTAGCGTCACAATACACAATAATTTAAGCTAGCGTCAATATATTGATTTCTTTAAACAGTTCTCTGAGTGAATCACACGATCTGAGGCCTTATATGGCTCTGCCAGCCCTCTTCTGCAAAATGAAAATAGTCTTAATATTGGCCGCAGGACCCCACAGCAGCAGACCATATGACATTACACTATGAAAATAACTGAAATATACCAATCTTGCCGTTTCAACATCAGTTAAGTATTTTATTTTCCTGACTGCATATGCCGCAAGACTTAGTCTTTCTGCCAGGGCCGCAATATGAGGAGCCCATTTCAATTTTGAATCCAAGGTGATCCCGAGGAATACAATAGAATTCCTTCACTCTCATAGTCCGGTGAAACGGCAATTCGACTCTTTTCGGTTTAATCACCCCCGTGCTTCGGAAAGCACGTTAGGCCATTGGTTCTGCGCCTGCCAGAGATCAGGCGCAAGGCTGCAGGAGGTAAAACCAATGGCTTAACGTGCTTTCCGAGGCACGGGTGTGATTAAGCCGCCAACTTCCTGACTCCGGGCTGTTACTGAGTAATTTCAATATTGAATTACCCAACCACAAATTTTTGGCCCGACCCGGGATTTGAATCCGGGACCTTTTGATACTTAGGCGGCGCATGCTACCACTAGACCAACGAGGCAGCAACAAGTTACTTGGCTAGTATATAAGATGCAATTAAAACAACTCCGCAAATTTGAATATGGCAATTGTTAGGAAAAGTAATGATAAAACATGTTTTTTCTTTTAATGTCATCTTGTGCAAAAATATTGAGTTATGTCATGACAAAGTTATCTTTTAAAAACCTACGTTTGTAGATACTGCTGCGTTGCGATGCCTTGTCGCACATCCACTGCACCAGCGCATTACATTCATTGCATTACACGGGAAGCATGTGTTCTACATTAGATAAAAATAACAATGCGAACTTGGTAATTATATCGGACAAGATAATTTATTGTGAAAACTTTTCCCTTCTCTTTTTTTCATAAATGTAATAATATATTAACGATACCTTAGGCCTGGAAAAAATTTGGAGAGTGGTATTAAGTGCATATTGTATATTACTGAATGAACAGGCCAGTTGACTGATAAGAGACGTTGGCCGAGAAAATTGAGGTCGCGGGTTCGAATCCCGCTAGGAGCAAATGTTAGTGTGCATGTTCGAGAGTATGTAGGTACTTTTGTTTGGAGCGAGGAAAACTGTGCGTAATCCTAAAAAAATATTTACAAACAAACATAACATCACGCCCGTAATCCCCGAAGGGGTAGGTAGAGTCAAAGGGACAGGAGTCCCCTTTAACCAAATTCAGCCAAAAACAAAACTAGGCTGGGTTAGATGGAAAATTGTGAAGGTATGTGATTGTGTGCTCGTCGCCTACACAATCACATACCCAAAACCTCATATACCATTAGTCGCCTTTTACGACATGCTAGGCAAGAAACACAGTTGGCAAATTACAAGACCAACACGTGAAAAAAATATTTGTTTACCAAATCACCTAGGAAGACTCCTACAGTGGCGTAGCGAGTTCTATTTGGCCCCGTCTCACATGTAGTGAGAACCCCTTTTTAATAATAATGTGTTATCAGAGACCACTTCTACAATTTATTGTTTTTTTTTTGCAAAAATGAAAAGAGTCTCTAATGCCCTTATCATGACATGGCGGTAGCTACGCCCATGTTTCCTTGCGTTATGTCCCGAGGTTAGGGTTCCGCTTAGACAGTGGCGGCGCAATACCGAAACTTAATGTGGGCAAGGTATCTTTTGCGAGGCCCTCTGACGGGGCCGGGTCGGACCCTTGGTCCCCCGACCCTGACCAGGGACCACGTACCGGGGGAGAGGGTGGGGGGGTCATATTATCTCCAAGTTCCTGTAATCATCCTATATACACCTAACTGTGGAACCCCGCTCCCGCGCCCACTTATGTATTGCTTTTGGATTTTCCATACTTTTTCAAATTTATTTTCATCTGTGAGGCGTGAGGCCCTTTGCACCGCGAGGCCGTGGGCGGTGGCCCACACCGCCCACGCCTTACGCCGCCTCTGCGCTTAGACTATGATCCTGGATTTAGCGAGTATAGTAATGTTCTTGAAAGGATAGCCTTTTTATTACAAGCTTTTATTTAACTTAAAATTTTGTATGTATGTATGTATGTGGCGTACAAATCTTGCAAGTCTAATTTTACCTACTTTCCGTTATTTCATTGAGCTAAAATTTGGTACACTTATGTAACTTGGATGAGAATAAGTACAATATTATGGTAGGTACCATCGAGCTTATATTATGACAGAGCTGGAAGGTAGCCATAGGAACTCTTTAATAAAATGACGTAACTCCATCGAGTTTGTGTTAGTTTAATACGTCTTAATGAGTCTTTTAATCCTAGGTGGTGACCAGGGTCTGATGGAGCAGCTGGAAGGTGACCATAGGAGCTCTATAATAAAATGACGTAAACCCACCGAGCTTGGGCTCGTTTGATTCGCCTTGATGAGTACAGTAATCCTAGGTAGTGACCAGGGTCTGCTGATGGAGCTGAAAGGTGAACAAAGCTGAAATTTTGTATTCAGTTTGGATGACAATACATGGTTAGCTGTGTGACGTCATTCTAAATCCAAGATGAAGAACTAAGTGTTTTTAATGTATTCCTATAATATAGGTATCAAATATGGGTAACAAAGAGCTTGTTGAGAATAAGTCAAATAAGTAAAAAATTAATTAAAAGTTAAAAACCCTTTTTTAAAACAAGCTTTTATTTAATGCGCTAAAAAAAATATATATTACTTTAAACTTCCATCATTAACTTATAACGTCATTACACAATTTATATGATACTAACAACGCCCGCAACGCGGTTTCACCCGCATAGTTCCCGTTCCTGTAGGAATATGGGGATAAAATATAGCCTATGTTACTTCCGGATAATGTAGCTTTCCAATAGTGAAAGAAATAAATCGGCACACTAGTTTTCGAGTTTGTTAATTACAAACATACACACACACAAAAATACAAATCTTTCTTATTTATAATATTAGTAAGTATAGATAAAAGCTTCTCGCGAGATTTACTTTTGTAAATTAACAAGTAGGTAAATTAAATAATTTAAAGTGATTGATTTTAACTAAGATTAAAAATGTTCAAACTAAATGAATACGTGTAATTCAATCTTGCGACAAGCTTTTATCTATTCGAACATTATAAAGATGAAGAGTTTGTTTGTTTGTTTGCTTGAACGCGCTAATCTCAACAACTACTGGTCCGATTAGAAAAGTAATTTCAGTGTTAGATAGCCCATTTCTCGAGGAAGGCTATACGCTATGTAACTTTAACCATAAACGCGAATGAAACCGAGGGGACAGCTAGTATCATATAAATTGTGTTATGACGTTATAAGTTAATAGTATAAGCTTTTAAGTAAAAGTTAATTTTTTAACTTAGCATCTTATAACACAAATAAAAACTTGTATTATCATTTCACTAAATTATCTTTTACCTTATTGGTGGTACTAGTAACTAAAAAATGTATAAACAATTGCCTTGCAATCAAATGACCCGGAATGGCAAAGTTCAAAGATAAAGAGCGAAATTGTTATCAATAGGTACCCAGATAACGAGAATCGGACGATACTTTCGGAATAATCTCGATTATTGTTGTTTTTGACTGAAAAATAAATATTTTTTGTGTGGAATCTCAAAATAGGCTTGTTTTTATTGGGTGGATTTCAGTTATAATTATATAGGTCACATATAATATGTATATCGGAATCTATATTCACAGACCGTATTTTAGTAGAACATACATATCATCATGCCAGTAGCTCCCAAAGGAGTAGGACTAGGCTGGACTAGGCTAGACGCCCTTTTGACTCTGAAAAGGGCGTCTAGCCCTCTTAACAACAATTTAATAAAAAATAAAACTGGGCTGGGTTAGATGAAAAACTGTAAAAAAGTAGTGACTAGGCTAGCTCGTCGCTTACCCAAAACCCGATATATCGTTAGTCGCCTTTTACGATATACGCTAGATGAGGAACACAGTTAGCCGATTATTTTTATGTCCCAGACCAACATGGATAAAATAAACAAAAGACTAGATCGTTTTGTATTTGCACTAGAAACTTTAAAGAAATACTGTTTCCCTTGAAGCAGCTTTAAGTGCAATCTATGGTTATGTGTACCTACACAGTTTTAAACTACGGACTTATACTTAACTCTGTTGAAGTGGAAGCGGCATTTAAGCTCAAAATATATGTGTCATATACGGTAAGCCCACCGGCGCCTGTAATTGGTGTAAATCCATATTCAAAATGTCAATATTTTTTTTTATTTATTTGTTATCAGAAACAATACATGTGATATTATACATTATACAAAATAGAACTATGTATTTAAACCTCTAGAGTTTGAGTATAGTACATGTACGATTCATACGTAGACAATAAAATGTTAGTTAGCTAGTAGATACCTATTACTATTGTCCTGCATGTATGTATAGTAGGGGAGCCCAAAAGGAAATTTTAGGATTTACTTAAGCGCATCAGATAATTCTAAGGGAGCATACTTTATAAATAATAATAAATAATAAATATCAGACTACATCACATACATTGATCTGACTCCGAAGTAGTAGCTTAAGCACTTGTGTTTCGGTTATCAGAATCAACAGTGGTATTACAAATATATACTTAATATAAATCTGTAGAGAGGTCAATTCTGTACATGAAATATATTTTCAAAATAACTATCAGGGGGTGATTAGTGATTGATACTGATGCCAAAAATGCAATCAGTAAAATTTTTGTTTGTCTGTCTGTCTGTATGTTCCTTATAGAAACAAAAACTACTCGACGGATTTTAACGAAACTTGGTACAATTATTCTTCATACTTCTGGGCAGGTTATAGTATACTTTTCATCATGCTACAATCAATAGGAGCAGAGTATTAAAGGGAAATGTTGGGAAAACGCGTGAAGTTACTCCATTTTTTAAGCTTCCGTCGCGTGTGCAGCCTTAATGGTTAAAGTTACATAGAAATAATGTATGACGGAAATAGTCTTTATAATATTAACCATAAACGCGGGTGACACCGCTGGCACAGCTAGTTACAAATATAAACTTAAATATTGGATATTAAAACCCAGACACGAAACAAACACAAGAATTCATCACACGACTGTATGTCCTGGGTGGGAATCTAACCTACAGCTCTTGGCGCATAGGGCAGGGTCACTATCGAATGAGCCATCGTTTATAAATTATATATTAATGAGTACCTCAAAACAGTATGAGCCCTTAATATAGCGGGTTACACTTAGGGGATCCGTCAGATTATGATAAAGAGAGTTTATTACTAGCTAATAAATGTTAAAAAATAAGGACTCCGCGCCACTAACTAGACCTTGAAGCTTCTCAGGTGCTTCAACTTGACATGCTATTTACGTCACACATTGAAATAATAAGTGCTCCAAATGACACTATCCGATATCTGGCCTCCATAAGTATCTCACTGACACATGCATACACCTGGCTTCACGTTATAATACTATACTTATATTAACCATGTAACTGTCTTTCTACATGACTGTTTAAAGCCTTAAAAAAAAATAGTATGACAGCGTGGAGTTCTTCTTTTTTTTACTAGTCCGTGTTGTATCCCTATAAAACAAAGGAGATAATCTATTGTACATAACCTCCGCTAATTAGTTATTAAATAATAACAATCACACATAAAATTCGTATGAGATAAGCTGCCGAGTTTACTATAAAAGGCGTTTGAGTCGGAGTTTCAGTACAGTAGTCTCCCGGCTTTCGAGCACAATGAGGACTGTCCTGGCTCTCGCCGCTCTGGTGGCTTTGGCTTCGGCCACACCTAAGAACTTCAGAACAGGTGAGCTCATTTATTAAACCTCTTTTTATGGCTTAGACTTTCGCGTTGCAATGTCGCATTCCCCAGTAGTGTGACTAGTGACCCTGCCCCGTGCACTAAGAGTTGTGGGTGCGGTCCCCACCCAGGGCAAACATTCGTATGATGAATACTTGTGTTTGTTCTGTGTCTGGGTGTTAATATTTAAAATTCAAGTATATATTTGTAATACAAGTGCCTAAGCTGCTTACCTCGGAGTCAGATCAATTATTTATTTATTATTTATTTATTTATTTATAAGCATCACAAAACTGTTTTCTTGTCCGCTTGTGACCAAGGCCGTTGCCGTTACCTGTACCTACGCATGTACAGTCACGAGCAATAATATGTATACATTGTCTCATTTGCAACGACCAACGACCCCGCTGTCCGTCTATCTGTTTGTTCGTCCGTCTGTCTGTCACCAGGCTGTATCTTATGATCTGTGATAGCCAGATAGTTGATTTTTTTACAAATTATGTATTTTTGTTGCGACTATAACCACAAGTACTAAAAATAGAATAAAATAAATATTTAAAGGGGGCTCCCATACAACAAACGTGATTGTTTTTGCCGTTTTTTGCTCGATACCAATAACGGCAACAAGTTGATGCTTGAAATATTCACAAAATATTTAGTTGTATATTTATTTTAAAAATAAATAAAATTAAAATAACATAAATATTTAAGAGGGCTCCCATACTAGAGACGTGTTTTTTTGCCTTTTGGTCGATGTTAACACCGGCAACAGGTAGACGCTTCAAATATTCACAGAATAAAAAAAAGGTTATAATATAGTGTCTAATGTTGCATAGATAATGGTACGGAACGCTTCGTGCCCGAGTCCGACTCGCACTTGGCCGTTTATTTTTCCTATTATTAATACAGTTATAGAATTACTATTCAGTCAATATCATTTCGCAAAGGCGTAATTTTTTATAGTCAGGAAAAATTACTTACTAACTAAACTATAAATTTGATTACCTCATAACTTGTTTATGTTTAACTAAGACACTACCTAAACTTTTTATCTGACATTTAAAAATCGGTTATAAGTGTTTTTAACGCTCAAACTACGAGTGTATTATAAATTATATTATATCCTAATAAATCGTGAATATATCCTATAAAATCTAATCTTTTTTTAACTTATTTTTTTTTTGTTTCTGGCTGAATTTGGTTAAAGGGGCATGCTGCCTCTTTGACTCTGCCTAACCCTTCAGGGATTATGGGTGTGATGTTATATAAGTATGTATGTATGTATTATAACTTTATGTTAATTTTATTTCTATGATTTGCTTATATTTCAGTTGACCCTACGATTGCTTCGAAGCAACACAGAGTGTTGGAACTCTTCGAAGTGGTCGCTCAACAGAACCCGAACGCTGAATACTACAAAGTCGGCACGGCTTACGACCTGAAGGGGCATGCTGCTGACTACACGGTATGTTTCATTATACACTAGCGACCCGCCCCGACTTCGCACAGTGACCACAAAACAATATGAAATAACACTAATATAAACTTTATCAAACGACTAATACAATGGCGAAAAGTAGCGCAGTTTAAAGAATTAAAAAATAGCGAAGGGGCGACTTTGTTTATATTATGTAAATATACTATTAATACCCCCGAAATCCGGGGATAAAAAGAAGAAAAGTGAAATTGGGCTGAGTTAGATGGAAACTTATGACAAGTGGCTAGCTCTGCCACACAATGGCAAACCAGATTCACCATTATTTTGCCCTAATAAAATACTGAAAAATAAAGTGCAAACAGTGTTCCTTGCCTAGCACGTCCGCATTTATACTGACACTAGGTATGCCTATGGCGTAGATATTAAATTGTTGCGTGTCTTTCAATATCTAATATGCATACAGACCTACATACATAACATCATGCAAGTAGTTGGCACATTATTTTTTTTAAGTCCCAGACCACATGGGAATATCTAATATATTTGAAAATAATATTGATAACTAACTAAATAAACTTCCCGCTACTTCCCTAGTGGGGTAGGCAGAGAGAACCGAACGCCATATGGCACGATCCTTGCATAAAATATTGATTTATTGTGTTATTTCAAAATCAAGTGATATTGTGTAAAGACGAAATACTTAAGACTAAACTAGACTTAAATATAAAATCAAATGTTTGCCTTGGATTTCCTTTTTTGATATCTATTTAAATTTTATGCAAAAACTGCACAGTCTATAATACATTTTTATTTTTCAGAACAAGGAAGCGTTCGACAAATTCTGGAGATTCTATGAGCATGGAGGCTACTTCCAGCCCAGCATCTACACCTTCTCCATCTTTGATGAGAAATGGAGGACTGAAGCTAAGATTCTCTACGACCTGTTCTACTATGCCAAAGACTTCGAGACTTTGTACAAGACCGCCGCCTGGGCCCGCGTCCACCTGAACGAAAGCTTGTTCACTTACACTTTCTACATTGCTGTCGTCCAGCACAAAGACACCCACGATTTGATTCTTCCCGCTTTCTATGAGATCTACCCGCAGTTTTTCGCCAACGGTGATGTCTTCTCCAAAATGCACTACGGCAAGATGCGCGGATTGCCTTTCGAGCAGTACCATGAGTTGGGAATTTTCGAGGAAGGCGACCACTACTCGTACTACGCAAACTACTCCAACTACTACACTTACGGTAAGAACGAGCACAAACTGGCGTACTTCACTGAAGACATCGGCTGGAACTCTTTCTACTCCTACTTCCACGCTGCCATGCCATTCTGGGAGAAGGGCGAAAGGATTTCCTATGGATTGTTCAAGGAGAGCCGTGGAGAAATCTTCTACTACTTCTACCAACAGCTCTTATCTCGTTACCTTTTGGAGAGATACGCCAACGGATTGGGTGCCATCCCGAAATTCTCTTGGTTCCATATTTACCAGTATGGATACCGTCCTTTCCTGAGCACTTACTCGCATCCATTCGTACAGAGGAGCGAAAACTATATCATGAACAACGAGAAGAACCTTGAAGATCTGAGATTTGTCAGGAACTACGAGTCCATCTTCTTGACTTTCCTTGAGAAGGGCAAGTTCGAGGCTGTAAGTATCGTTATTGTCATAAGTAATTTAGTTTTACTAACGTTATTATTATTTAGTTTCTTATTATCCGTATTTTATTTTGCAGTACAACCAAAACATAGACCTGCACAACTCCAAGGCCATGAACTTCGTCGGTAACTTCTGGCAGGCCAACCCCGACTTGTACGAGCATGTTGGCAAGACCACTTACTTCCGTTCATATGAAATGGCAGCGCGTCGCATTCTTGGCGGAGCTTACAATTACAATGATGAGTAAGTAAATTAAAGTATAACCACACTGGTCCATGTATTCTTACATATATATATCTTTATAAATTTCGAGTGACAGTGCTAGTTGCCATACTCCTACGAAACGGCTTAACCGATTTTGATGAAATTTTATATGTACATTTGGTAGGTCAGAAAATAGGTTGTTATTTATTTTTCATACCCCTAAGTGATAATGGTGGTCCACCCTAAAGCTATAACTTGAGAACGGCTTTACCGATTTCGCTAATTCTTTTTTAGTTGTGTTTGTTATTGTCAAGTAAAGGCTCTTATAATATGAAAAAAATAACAAAAGTTACGTGGTAAATTAAAAAAGAATGGGTATTGAAAATCCGAGAACGGGGCGTTAGGAAGTGCGCCGGGTCAGCTAGTTTATAAATATAAAAAATACTGTATGGTAAAGTTTTGCTACTCACTAGTTTATAAATGAATTCGATATTTCAGAAGAAGAGTTATTATTTACTATTTAAATAGATATATACATATTATAAGACAAAAGGAGTAGACACAATCCACGAAGCAATAAACTCCTCTAAATACTTTGAATGAAATAAATTTACGTATAGTGTATTTTACTCGTAATACATATTTTATTTTCACTTTACAGCAACGAGTTCATGCCTTCTGCCCTGGACTTCTATCAGACATCTCTCCGTGACCCAGCTTTCTACCAGATTTACAACAAGATCTTCGGCTTCATGGTTCAGTACAAGAAATTCCTGCACCCCTACAGCCAGGACAACCTCCACTTTGTCGGAGTTAAAGTGAAGGATGTTGAAGTTAGCCCGTTATACACCTTCTTCGACTTCTACAGCTTCAACGCCACAAACGCTGTTTTCTTCAACGACCATGAACTGGAACACAACACGAAATCCTACATGGTTGTCCAGCCTCGTCTCAACCGTGAACCATTCACGGTAAAGATTGACTTGAAATCTGATGTTGAAGGTGACGCCACGATCAAGATCTTCATGGGTCCCAAATACGACGAGCACGGTTATCCTATTTCCCTAGAAGATAACTGGATGAACTTTGTCTTATTGGACATGTTCAAGTACAAGCTGACTAAGGGCGAGAACGTTGTTACGCGTAGCTCCGAAGAGTTCTACAACTTCAAAGATGACTCGTCCTCAATTGGCGAAATTTA
Organism: Glyphodes perspectalis; assembly: GCA_951394215.1. Classification (NCBI taxonomy): domain Eukaryota; kingdom Metazoa; phylum Arthropoda; class Insecta; order Lepidoptera; family Crambidae; genus Glyphodes; species Glyphodes perspectalis. The sequence goes on along the minus strand of OX596214.1, from coordinate 7,477,880 downwards.
CAAGTACTTGAGTGAAGGCAAACTGCCTGTTGACATGTTGGACAAGGACACCAAAATACCTAAGAGGCTTACGCTGCCAAGAGGTCGGAAGGGAGGCTTCCCAATGCAATTCTTCATCGTGGTTTACCCGTACACGCCTGTGTCTAAAGATATGGAAATTCTTAAGGAATACATTCTGGACAACAAGCCATTCGGCTATCCATTCGACCGCCCTGTTTCAACCATCTTCATGCAACCAAACATGTTCGTGAAGGATGTTTCTGTCTTCCACAAGGGTGAGGAATACCCGTGGTACATTAAAACCCTGGACTACAAATCGTATTGAGTGCCTTAGAATGTCTGAATCCCTGTTTAACTAAGAAATAAATATGTTGTTCAGTTTATTTCTAAGTATTGATTACAGACTGAGTTATAATCTCATATATTCTGTATATTTGTTAACTAATTATATATTGTTATTATTATTACTTACAGACTATAAATATTATTGACACAATAAGTTACAATTAAACCATGCAATATCATCTGCTTATGGGACTGAAGTAATACCTGATTCTTCTTCCATTATATTGTAACACAGTAAAAGTAAAATTTGTTCAAGGTTGTGTAATAATCTTAACATATTCAATATGTATCCTGTATTTTTATTGACTAATATATATGTTAATTATTTTTACTACCTATTTGATTTTATCCGATTATACCCTTATACAGTCTAAGATCCCAAGTATGGTCATCAAAACTGCATCTATCTGGTTAACAGATTCAAATTATAATTTAGTAGCACAGTTTAGTAGGTACGGATTTGTCATGATTACATTTTAATCGAAAAAGGTTCCAATTCCACATGACATAGTACTTATAAAATTAACAAAGAATGAGCCTTATTTCTCTGAAGGTTTTTTAAAAATCCGCTAGAGGTAGCATTGGTGGGGGGGTACCTAAAAATAATTTAATACGCATAATGGCGTTAATTATCGCGATGAAAAATCTGGTTGTGAGTTTTTACGGTATACTATACTTATAGCTTGTATCGACTGTCAGCAGTGCAATAGTGAATGCACAATTTTTAATAGGCAAATAGTTTGTTTTTGATTGTTTTTTATCGCTTTATTGTTATTAAAATTCAATATTTAGGTACCGTTGTGGCCATTAGGCGTATCAAATCATTTGTACCCCCCACTAGTGCTGAATTTAGCTGATTTTTAAAAAAACTTCAGAGGAAAAAGGCTAATTAAAAAGGGTTGTGTGATATTATGACGCAAGATACAGCTAGCGTCTATCACATCCTTGGGAAGTTTTTTGACATTTGTTTTCATTTACGAAAACGAATGTTAAAAAAACATGTTTCTGAACTGAACATAAGACAAAACGGTTTTCTAAAAATGTTTCAATGGCTTTAATTTATATATTGCTTTTCATGTACTTGTTCTCATCTGCTTGACACTTGGCTGATGTCATGTGTACTGTATAGTCAGACATACAATCATATTTAACTTATGAAATTTCATACGCCAAAGGTTGGACCCTCAGAAAGAAAATAGGATATTTTGTATATATATAGGTATGGTCACAAACAATCTCCAAAGGATTCAACAGGAGTCCAAGGAGTGGCAAGCTCCTTAAACCACTTTTAGCCAAAAATAAAACTGGATTAAGTTAAATGAACAGAAATTGAAGGGTAATATGTAACATCACGCCCATAATCCCCGAAGGGGTAGGCAGAGTCAAAGGGGCAGCATGCCCCTTTAACTACATTCAGCCAAAAATAAAGCCGGGCTGGGTTAGATGGAAAATTATGAAAAAGCAGTGACAAGCGGGTAACCTGCCAAGTTGAAGGGTCTACTGCAATAATGATATTATTATATATCCAACAATTTTCAAATATGAAATTAAACGAAATTTGAACACGGAATGCTTTCCAAAATAAAATAAAAAATTTGGACATTCATCATTATTGCAGGGGATTTGTGACTGTGACTTAGGTCTAATTGGGTTAGTAACAATGTCTTATCCTATGTTAGTAATTTATAATTATTTGGGAAGAATAAGGCAGTCAAAGTGCGCGAAGAAACAATGTAAGACCAGAACACGGTCATTTGATCCAGCCGTGTATGTGACACCATAGTGTCATCATGACACATGGTAGGAACAGGTGTCTTAGTGTATGTAACAAGTTGCCAGGGTTAAAAATACCAACTTTATCTTAAACATCATGTTAAACAGGAAGCTCTTATTTAGTTAATACTAAGCCACATCTGACATGTCTGCTTTCACGTATCTATAACAGTAACTATTAATTAAATAATATTTGATTGGCTCGATGGCCCGTTTGGTAGTGACCCTGCGCCAAAGGTTGTGGGTTCGATCCCACCTAGGACATTGTCTGTCTGATTTTACCTTTTCTTTGACTTTTTCGTTAACAGATTATATTTAAAAACAAAATTATACTCAAGCACGGACTAGTAAAATAAAAGGACTCCGCGCCACTAACTAGACATTGAAGCTTCTCAGGTGCTCCACTTTGACACGCAACTTACGTCACACATTGTCATAATAAGTGTTCCAAATGACAGGTATCCGATATCTGATATCTATACGTATCTCACTCACACATGCTTAAACGTGACTTCACACTATAGTATGACAGCATGGAGTCCTTTTTTTTTTACTAGTCCGTGTACTCAAGAACATTATTTTTTAAACAAACACCATCAGATCAAATGGGATATTTTTTATACATAGTAGAACTCAATGGATTGTGAAACAATGTACAGCCTGTAATACACTAAATTCATGTAGATCGTACCGCTGGAAGTGTACGCTAAAAGTGATAAACTAAAAAAACCATTACCATCTCCTTGGCATCACGTCCCGTCCTGCTAGCATATAGTTATTAACGCTCCGTTTACGAAGACGTGAAGCTATCATTTTATAAGGTACTAGTAGCGTCCCGTGGTCCACATAGGTCCCGTTGTCTGAATACGGGGGTAGCCTATGTTACTCGCTGACAAAGTACTTTTCACTGATAAAAGAATAAAAAAAATAGGTTTAGTGGTTTAGACCTGAAATCGTAACAAACACACAATCTCACATTCTTACAGTCCACATGGAATTACTAATTTGGGTTTTTATTTTTGTATGGGAGTGAAGACTATTCTATATTAATCTCCAAAACTCAACATATCTCCATACAACATTTTATCTAAGTCGATTCAGCGGTTATTGATTTCCTATTTAAACTTCCACTTAAATGATTTCTGGGAAAAAAACTATCCTACGTCCTTTTCCTTAACTCTCAAAACTCAATCTACGTTTATACTAAATTTCATCAAAATCAATTCAGCGGTTAGAGGTAACAGAAAAACAAACAGACACTAAATGCTAAAGTGTCACATTTGTATTTTTAATATAAGTATGGATTTAGGGTTTGTATTTTTTTAATTCGCATACTATTTAGCATCTTGGTATATAGAAATACGATAATTATGCAATCTCGCATTAGTAAGCATTTAAAAATCTTTGGTTCAGTCTTCGCTTCAAATTCAAAGGGCTTAGGTTCGATCCCCGCATACAAAGTTGTTGAAAGTATTTGTCAGTCAACGTTTTTATGGTACATCTAGGTACATACTTAAAAAACAGTTGAAAGTATGTGATGTTGTATATACATACAGAAATAAAACTGAAGTGTAATGTGAACTGTATGTATGACAAAATAACAGCTTATTAAATTTATATAAAAGTATACATGATACTTATATAAAAATTACATAGCAAAAGTCACTTTTTGTTTTCGCTTTCACATCTAAACTTCCTAACATGTTAGATGACCTGTTTATCAAGTAATATTTACATAAAAAAACAACCGCCGCCGTTTCTGTCTGTTGGCTTACATTTTTTAAACTACGCAAGGGATGTTGGGCGGTTTTCACCAATAGATAGAGCGATTCAAGAGGAAAGTTTATATGTATATTTTCATATTGTTTGGTGCTCATCTATACCTAGCGAAGCCGAAGCGGGTCGGTAGGACCCTTCTCGGATTCACAAGTTTCATAAATACTATTTATAATGTGTATATTTCGATCTCATCTATAGAAGAGTCCAGAAAGGTTATTGATGATGAGTTAATTATGTAGCTAAAGAGGAAAAATAGTACTGAATAATACTACTAAACTAATATTGAGCTCCGCTAATTTTTTTTCATGTTTCAAAAACAGTATCTATGTTGCAAGATAAGTAATGCACCAATTCACATATTGCACATACCTTTTTTAATCGTAGTCCCAGATGACATATTAAAACAAATATATGATAAGAAAGAGAGTTTCAGTATAAAAGTTCGCCCAGGTGAATGTTTCAGCTTAGTAACCTCCCAGCTCTAAAATGAGGGCTGTCCTTGTTCTAGCCACGTTGGTGGCTCTGGCCTCGGCCACACCGAAGAATTTCAGGACAGGTACGTATTTAGTTGATTATTTGCCTATTATACTTTGATCAGATTAAATAAATAATAAATAAATATTAGACAACATCACATTAATTGATCTGACTCCGAGCTAAGTAGCCTAAGCACTTGTGTTACAGATATAAGGATCAACAGTGGTATTACAAATACATACTTCTTAAATATTAGATATTAACACCCAGACACAGAACAAACACAAGTATTCATCAAACGAATGTTTGTTCTGGGTGGAGATCGAACCCACAACTCTTGGCGCATAGGGCAGGGTCACTACCAAATGTGCCTAAGTAGTAAATACTTATCCCATGTCGTCACTAGCATAATATAAATGGCGATTAATTGAGTACGGGGCAGAAGATATTTAATAATTCTTCCAGACTGACACACCAAGGCCCGATGGGCAAGTGGTCAAAGTCTCTGACCACGAAACTTAGAGTCGTGGGATCGCATCTCGTTAGAGGCAAATGGTTCGTGTGATGAACATGGACATTTGTACCGAGTCATGGATGTTTATAAACGTATTTAAGTATGTCTATCCGTTCACCTACAATCCACAGCATAAGCTTATACGCTTAGTTTAGAACTAGGGAATTGGTGTATCAATCTGGAAGATTTGACTGTTTAGGTTTATTAACAACTAGCTGTGCCAGCGGTGTCACCTACGTTTATGGTTAATATTATAAAGACTATTTCCGTCATACATGATTTCTATGTAACTTTAACCATTAAGGCTGCACACGCGACGGAAGCTTAAAAAATGGAGTAACTTCTCCCATTTTTCCAACATTTCCCTTCACTACTCTGCTCCTATTGATTGTAGCGTGATGAAAAGTATACTATAACCTGCCCAGGAGTATGAAGAATGATTGTGCCAAGTTTCGTTAAAATCCGTCGAGTAGTTTTTGTTTCTATAAGGAACATACAGACAGACAGACAAAAATTTTACTGATTGCATTTTTGGCATCAGTATCGATCACTAATCACCCCCTGATAGTTATTTTGAAAATATATTTCATGTACAGAATTGACCTCTCTACAGATTTATTATAAGTATAGATTTCCATGTAACTTAAACCAATTACATTTTTGGTGGTGAAAGCTGCTTACCCTTTTGCGGATTGCTTGCTTAATAAAATATACATATACATAAAATACTCGTTATCTCCCGTGGCTCCCCGCGTGAAATTACAAATGTCCATGTTCTTCACACAACATTTGCCCTTAGCCAGATTAGAACCCGCGACCCTTGATTCATTCATATTATATGTCGAACTTTCAAAGCCTGTGACTTTAAACATTTTTTTTTATTGCACACGTAATGTATGAGATTGCATCAAATTCAAATTGATAAAATCCTAGATATAACCCATATACACGCGGCGGCACATCAGACTATACATGTGGACCTTGAGACCGCCCGTATGCCGTACGTAATAAGAGTTGTTTTTGTAGTACCATTGTATAGGTTGACGTGTTGCGTTGCGTACATACATTTCCGAACGACTGCACCAAATTTTACAGTTTCTTTTTTTATTCTGTTCGTTAATGTTAGGACAAGGTTTGTATTTTTAGTTTATAAAAACGTATCTACATATTAAGGACTAGGTATTCTTAAAAAAAACCTAAGCGGTGGTAGCTCAATGGTAAGGACACGGCCTCGACAGGCCTTATAACCGAGGGGTGCTAGTTCAAACCCGGCACTTACCTCTGGATTTTTCAAAGCTATGTACGTATTTATACACTAGCTCGACGATGAGGGAAAACATCGTGATGAAACCTAAAAATACAAACAACTTTGGATTTGTAGCCATGATCCAAATAATGTCTGGTTACCCTATCTTAGGGTTACGAAGGTACGATCGGCAGTCGCTTCAATGAAATTACCAGACTCGCTAAATCCTGGATCATGGTCTAGGCAGACCCCGTCCAAGCACGGGACATAACGCTAAGATGATTCTTAATACAAACCTGGCTCCAAACTGTGCATTTTATATTTAGTTTTGAGCTAGAGATTTCCTTTAACAATTTGAAATTATTTTATTATTTCAGTTGACCCAGTGGTTGTATCCAAACAACACAGGGTTTTGGAACTCTTCGAAGTCATCACTCAACAGAACCCCAATGCTGAATATTATCGAGTTGGCAAGGCTTATGACCTTAAAGCTCACGCAGCCGACTACACGGTACGCAATAGGGATTTTCGTTGAACTAATGTATTTATCACTGCATATTATAAAACAAAGTTAATTTGCTTGTTTAGTGCTGGCTCAATATTACTTAGGTATACTTACATTACTTTAAGAACTTAGTTATTTTTTAAATAAAAAAGGTTTATTATTTTTTGGCTTTTCAGTTTGTCGGCGGTTTAGTTTTACAAACAATTAATAGACTTTGCCGTTTTACGGACAAATAAAGTGCTTACCCTTGAAATAAAAGTTTGCTATCTACAAAATAAAAATAAAATTTCATTATTCAAAAAAAAGTTCTCAAGAATTATGTTATTCTTTCCAGAACAAAGATGTGGTTGAGACGTTTTGGAGTTTCTACGAGCACGGAGGCTACTTCCAGCCCAACATTTACACTTTCTCCATCTTTGATGATAAATGGAAGACTGAAGCTAAGATTCTCTACGACCTGTTCTACTATGCCAAAGACTTCGAGACTTTGTACAAGACCGCCGCCTGGGCCCGCGTTTACCTGAACGAAAGCTTATTCGCTTACACTTTTTATATTGCTGTGGTCCAGCATAAAGACACCCAAGATTTGATTCTTCCTGCTTTCTACGAGATCTATCCACAGTTCTTTGTCAACGGTGATGTTTTTTCCAAAATGCACTACAGCAAGATGCGCGGAATTCCTTTCGAGAAATACCCAGAATGGGGCATTAACCAGGATGGTGATCAGTACTTGTATTTAGCGAACTACTCCAACTATTACACTTACGGCAAAGACGAATACAAACTGGCATACTTCACTGAAGATATTGGCTGGAATTCATTCTACTCCTATTTCCATTCTGCTCACCCATTCTGGGAGAAAAGCAATCAGATTTTTTATGGAGTTCTTAAAGAAAAACGTGGAGAACTTTTCTTCTACTTCTACCAATCGCTTTTGGCTCGTTACCTTTTGGAGAGATACGCCAATGGATTGGGTGCTATCCCCAAATTTTCGTGGTTCCAAGTTTATCAATACGGATATCGACCTTTTATGAGCACTTACTCGCATCCATTTGTACAGAGGAGCGAAAACTATGTCATGAACAACAAGAAGAACCTGGAAGATCTGAGGTTTGTCAGGAACTACGAGTCTATCTTCCTGACACTTCTTGAAGAGGGCAAGTTTGAGGCTGTAAGTATCTTGATTTTGGCAAATAATTGTGGGCTGGTTTAAATTATATTTATTTCTTACATTTCTATTCTTTTTGCAGTACAACCAAAATGTGAATCTTCGAAACCCTAAGGCCATCAACTTTGTCGGTAACTTCTGGCAGGCTAACCCTGACTTGACCGAGAAAACTGGGAAGAGCAATTACTTCCGTTCATATGAAATGGCAGCCCGTCGCATTTTAGGTGGAGCCTATCATTATCGTGACGAGTAAGTAGAATTCATTATTGTTTAATATTTATTACATTTAGAATAGAAGGTCTAATATTTGAACAGATAGCAGACAGATTTAACTATTTTACAGTAGCTTTTGATGCAATGTTTGCATGAGAAATCAAATAATCCCTTACGACTACGAAAAAACTGGAAAGTACATTATGCATTTAAAAGTGTAATAGCTGTAGTGTGGTGTACCTTCCATAAATATGCCCATTTAAGATTGTAATGAGGCCCTACAAAAAGTTTCTTTCGTTAGAACTTCGTTAGGTAGCTTTCACCTCACACATTATTTAAAGAAAAAAACTATGTAGTGCCATACAAATGCGTCTTAATGGTTTTAATAGTAATACGTGACGGTTGGAGGCATTATGGTTATTCTAGAAAATATTGTGTACTTTTTTTGATAATATTTGTATTTACTTTTTTAGTGGCGAGTTCATGCCTTCCGCTCTGGACTTCTACCAAACTTCTCTCCGCGACCCAGCTTTCTACCAGATTTACAATAAGATCTTCGGCTTCATGTTAGAGTACAAGAAATTCCTGCAGCCCTACACCCAGGAGAGCCTCGAGTACGTCGGTGTTAAAGTGAAGGACGTTAAAGTTAGCCCGCTGTACACCTACTTCGACTTCTACCGCTTCAACGCCACGAACGCTGTTTTCTTCAACGAACATGAACTGGAACACAACACGAAATCCTACATGGTTGTCCAGCCTCGTCTCAACCGTGAGCCATTCACGGTAAAGATCGACTTGAAATCAGATGTTGAGGGAGAAGCTATGATCAAGATCTTCATGGGTCCCAAATATGATGAACACGGCTACCCTATTACACTAGAAAATAACTGGATGAACTTTATGCCATTAGATATGTTTAAGTTCAACCTGAAAAAGGGTGAACATGTAATCACTCGCAGCTCTGAAGAGTTCTACAATTTCAAGGAAGACTCCTCACCGATTGGTGACATTTACAAGTTCATGGCTGAATGCAAACTCCCCGCTGATAAGTTGGACAAGAATAACTTTATGCCTAAGAGGCTTATGTTGCCGAAAGGCAAAAAGGGAGGTTTCCCCATTCAAATCTTTGTAATAGTTTACCCACACGAGCCTCTTTCTGGAGAAAATGAAGCATTTAAAGGTGTATTCCTAGATAACAGGGCATTCGGATATCCGTTCGAGCGCCCCGTTATTGAAGCCGATGACTTTATGCAGCCAAACATGTGCGCGAAGGAGGTGTCCGTCTACCACAAGGGAGAAGAGTACCCGTGGTACATCAAGAACGTAGATTATACTCTTTAAGCAATAGAATTTATAATACCTTAGATTACCTGAATTAAATAAATAAGATTTAATATTAAAATTGTGATTTATTTTTTAATACTGGTATTCCTACAATATTCAGAACAAAGAGAGTTTTGTTAGATTAGTATACATATACAAAAAATATAGCTTAGTATATTTTTGTATTCCTACAATATGTATCAAGAGAGTTTTGATAGATTATAAGTTAATTGTGTAAGAAACCAGAGTGAAAAGTTTTTCATTATTTTGGACAATATAAAAATAATTATCCAATTTCGTGCAGTTGTCTATAGATAGCTCTTTTTTTTAGCTTAAATATATTTTAGCCACTTGTGTTCTATAATTTTTCTATGAACCGAGTGAATTTTTATTGGTACTTTAATGTATAATTGATATCCAATGCCGGATCATACAAATTGGCGGTAGTGGAAGAATAAAAATAGAAATCAAAGAACTCAGAAGTTTTATAAAAATATGACAACTCACACATAGGTACGTACTTAGTATAAAAGTCAATGGCCTAACGTCTTGACCCAGTAGTTTTAGAGCAGATAATAAAAACAAGCATTAAGCGTACCACAGGTGTTCTAAAAGTTAGTTTCAGAAAAGAATAAACATTGTAATAATTATGCCTTTATATCAACTAGGTACTAATTTTATATATAGTTTGAAATTTATTATGAAAACCTCTTTCTTAGCATAATAGGAATATTTAATACCAAAATAAAGCCACATACTTATAAAACGTCTTAATAGTTTGGAATCGATTTCATAGTAATGTTTATTTTACAATGATGGGTATTATTATTGTTTCGCCTGGCTATTCAGTATTCATTTCAAATAGTAAAATATAGTTGTTCCTTTATTCCTTAACTTTTCAAATTTAAATTTAACTAACTGTAGGAACAAATGTCGAATGCCATCTCAAACGATAATTTTCAAAATACCATTTTTTTTCTGAAATACCTTCAGTACAGTTGTGGTGAAAAATAACCAGCACTATAGGCATAAGGCATTCTTTTGTGGAATACGGTAATGTTGAAAAACTTGTAATTAGGTGCAGCATCTGTGAGAAGACCATTAGACAATTCCACTTTCTTATGGAATGGAAATCCTAAGGGCTTATTATCAATTTTATTATAAACTTTATGATACACGCTTGGCATTGATGCGAAACTAGTTTCATTTTGTCTTGAATCTTCTGTAATGATAACAAACGCAGTAAGATTAAGACCTTCCTCCAAACCTTTTGGTATTGCAAGATTTTTAGGAAATTTGTAGATGTTGTAATCGTTATTAAGGCCCAGGTCATTAAAAATTAAAGATTCTTCTTTGTAGGCAAAATACCTATCTGATGTTTTTGTACTCCAGCTTATTATATTAAGTCCTTCGCCAAGTTTATGACGATAGCAGTCTAGTTCATAAAATCTCAAATGTTGATCCCAGCAATTATCGACTGAACATTGAGGTCCTAAGAAAAGCCTTACGATTACATCTTTCTCGGCTTTTGATTCTACTGTAAAGTTTAACACAAATGGCAAATGGTTTAATCTCCTTTGCCGTGCAAGAATCTTAACGTTATTGCCATCGTAGAATTTACTGCTATCTCCTAATGCTTTTTGCAAATTGAAATGTGCATGTTCAAATACACTTGTTATTTCAAAGTGCTGTGGAACTGTGATATTGAATTCATCAGTTTCGTGCTCCGCTATGTCAAATCCTGTGTCATTTGCGTACTCCGAAAAATAGTCTAGCCCCCTTTCAATTAGAAGCCAGTAAACTGGATCCCTTAGGGTAGTTTGCGGGTGATGCAATACTGACGGTGTCGGATTATGTCTGTAAATAAATTATAAAAATTAGAGTAGTTATTATTATTAACATATAATTTCGCTAGCGGATTTAACTGAGTGTGGCTTAGAGGATTAAAAGTAATAAACAATAGTGTATGGCTGTTAATTTCTTAAGTATATCTAGTGTTACACAATACGCGTAAATATGACTTTACTAAAACCTATTAAAAAGACTCCGTCATTTTACTTCCACGTTAAACATTGTTCAAAATTGCACAAGTGGCTACTAAAGATAAACTGCGTAAGTTGTACGCCTTGATGCTTGCCATCCGAAGCGGGCCACCCCTACCGCTACACCTTAACGCTATCAATGCACTGCGTGAAAATATTTCTAGCTTCCCTGTTCAATAATATACCATAGAGTATATAAAGTATAAACTACTACTAAACTACTTTACACCATTTCCCTAGCGGGGTAGGCAGAGAGAACCGAGCGCCATATGACACGGACCTTACAGACCTCACTCGCTTTGACATTCATAATTCTGGTTGCTCGCGGTTATTCTATTACTGAGTATATATCTTATGAGAATATAGAAAAAAGCTTAATTAAACTTACTTGGTAATAGGATATCCATTGTTTCCGAAGCCAAATATAGATCTTATGATTTTGGCTGACTTTACTCCATCAAGGTTAGCCCGTATCAGTTTTGTCATTAAATTTATGTAATTATCCGATGTCACTTTTATTAACGTCCCATTCTCCTGAAAAAAATAAAACCTATTTATAAATGAAATAATAGCCTTGTTGGTCTCAGATCTGATACCCCGTGTCAAATGTATTGACGAGTCCTTTTTATCATTGATATAATCGTTGTAGGCAACTATTACGAATGTTTTCGTTTCGAACGTAGGGGCTCCTATAAAGCAGAGGCACCATATCATTGATACGGCTGATACGGCAATAGCTACGTATAGTATCATAGTTCACATCCCAAATGATTTGAAATCTCACTACTGAATTAATATATTTTTCTAAAGTCTTTATCTTGGACTATATCTAGCTCATGAGTTGAGGTTTTTGTACATTACATCGAATCAAATAAATAAAAGAACAAAGCTTATTTACTGCTCGTACGTACCATACTAATGGTATATCAGGTTTTGGGTATGTGATTGTGTAGGCGACGAGTTAGCTACTTGTCACTACTTTTTCAAAATTTTTCATCTAACCCAGCCCAGTTTTGTTTCTGGCTGAATGTGGCTAAAGGGGCCTGCTGCCCCTTTGACTCGGCATCTGTTTATGTTTATGTAAGTGTTTATATTTATGTACGTACCATTATAACTATACCTCTACTAATACACTCTTTGATGGCAATATCGACTGATTTTATATGCGTCAAGCCTTCGTTGTGATTACCAAGTACGCCAGATCTAGTTGGAAACGCAACACCATTTTCGTAGTACAAATAAGGGTTATAATCTGAATCGCAATTCAAATACATTTTCTTTACATTTTCTTTACCTAAGTGCTCTTTCTCTAAACGATAACGAGCTAATAGCTGTTGATGTGCGAAGTAATAATGCTCAGCGTGTTTTGGATTAATTTCATCCAATTCCTCATTAGACATCCAGAATGGATGCAAAAGTTGTATTCCATAGTAGTAACTATTTAATTCAACGTCATCTTTGAAGTAGCTGATACGTTCGTTGCAGCCGTTCAGGGGAATATTCCATCCAGAATAATTACTATTTATAAATAGTATGTTGTCAGTTACTTTCTCCGCTTGATAACTTTTCAACAATGTTTCGGTGATCTTTTCGTAATTGTTCTTTATGTACAAAGCTTTTACAATGGTTTCCCCATTGAAGAAATAGTTTGGTTTTACAAAAAATGGTGGTAAAAACGTATCTTCTGAGACGTAAGAGTTGCTATACAATGCTGTCAACCGTTGAGCATAATCGTACATATCGTCATTAACATTCTTGCTCGCCCAGTCTCTGATCTTGTCGTAATCAATCCTATTATACAGTCTGCTTTCTTTTAGTAGGCGAAATAAAGCAATAGCAGCATTTCTCATATCATCTTGGTATACGTTAAAAATTTGTCCCTTTTCTGTGACACCTTTTTCAACGAAGTTGAAGAAATTTTTGTATTCTTCACTATCCTGAAATTATTTATTAGTATTTATTAGAGTGTGGCTTTATTTCACTCAGAGTAAAACAGTGGTGAACAATCTTTTAAAACGTTGTTTCCATTCCTTAATTTTAAAAATAAAATATAATAATAAGATAATTTTTAATGTATTTCTCTTATTAAAATAATATTATAATATACCTAATAAAACGAGACACAGTTTGCAAAATCTGTGTTATTATGATGAAGTGAAAATATAATGTGTATTAAATATTTAACTGTAACATATTATGATAATACCTATATTTATTTCTATTGAGTTCAAGCAACTTTTCCGTTAAAAAATGTATGTCATACCTACATTTTCATCTCAATAAATGCATACCTTATCATCAACGTTCGGGATCACGTGCTCATCATCAGTATCTTCATTTAATGCTTGTGGTGAATACCCGGACGGAATGATTTGTTTTAGCAGCGGATCGTCGTGTATGGCTAGGTCTGTAATTGATAAATAATTATATTATGTAACTAGCTATGAAGTAGGTATTAAATCTTTGACTTTATTAATTAGATCCCGAAGTCAACTTTTGCAGTTTTTCAGGAATAATGGGTGAAAATCACTGTATTATAGCCGACTACTCAATTCTTGCTACGGTTTTTCCACACGATAATAATAAGAAGAAGGTTACATTTATAAATACAGAATAAATTATCATTTAATTCATACATGAAATTCACACACCTCATTGAAAAAAGATATAATTTCTGATTTCCACATGATATTAAAGAACTGGTAATTATTTGCAAATATGTAGGTACTTATACAATTATGTTACTTCTAAAGCATTTTTTTCCATTAAGTACCCACTTTCAAATCAATGTTATTTAAAATATTCCTTACATATTATACTCTTCTGGCTACACCTCTTCTTTTCTCATTGTTATGTCAACAATAATCAAAACTTGTTTACACTTAGTTAATTTATATTTTTATACATGTCCCAGAATTATAGTATCATCAGATTCAAGCTCATACGACATTTAAATAAGTCATTGAAATTTATTTCAAGAGTCTAATAATTGATGACTAGGATATATTGACGCGGCAAGATATTTCAATTAAAACATTAGATTCTAAATATATGTACAACGTCTGAAAGAATCAATACCAGTAATAGAAGCTTTCTAGTACTTACCCCCTTCATGGACGATAGCACGGAACTCGTCAGTAGGGAGAGCCCAAACTGCGCCAAGGAACAATAAACAACGCAACATTTTGTTTTGAAACCACATAAACGACTAGTCTCACTAACTAGTAAACATGGCTTATATGTGGATGAAAAGTAACTCTGTTTCTGCTTATCCAATTGAGTTCTGGAGTCGTTTTAAATGGGGATAACTGGGTATAATCGTGAGCACAATGTTTTGTGCATTTTTTTTCTAAGCATTTTGTAAGCAACAAAATAGTTGCTTAACTAAACTGCATAATGTCTTTAAAGTAAACGCAAGTAGTAACAAACCAGGATTTGCTTGAATAGTGCTACAAAATTATTACGTACGCAAACTTCACGAATACTTTAAAGATGGGTATAATAATATAAACGATAGAGAAGAAATTTATTTTGATTTGTCTCTATCAGAATATTATATTTAAAATAAAAAATATTCCATGCTTCCATGCTTCCACCCACAGTAATGCTTTAATTGAGATCTAATAAGTGATTTGTAGAAAATTATGTAGGTACGTGTTTATTTAATTTGCCTCCAAATTATACGAATCAGAGCTATAGGTATGAGTTTAAGGCATGATCAGGCAATTTAACCATCAGCATTATTGGCTGTTGACTTTCTGTTCATTAAAATCCTGCCGAACTACATTGCATTTGCATTTAGAAATAATTAACTGAAATAAAATCTTTATCTCCGATACGTTTATCTTTTCTTTTAACTAGAGCCTTCCATCAAAAAGCAGCCCTTTAAAATTAGCATATAATTAATTTTAAAGGGCTTTATTGTAGATAAAAACGTTGCAACAGTGTGAGTACTTTCGAGCATAATTGTACCGTAATCTCAGGAAGCAAAATGCAATTGGTCAATTTTCCACTTGTGCGCCTTGGAAGAGCACTAATTTTGGCCGAGAGATGACATGTAAGTGCTATGTGCTATGAATACTTCTACAAATAATATTTCAACAACCTTATGTAACCTTGTACCCACGGGATGTGCAAGACAAGTGTGGTAGATTGTCATTTCCGTAGCAAAGATTAGCTGTAACTATAGAAACACAGAAATAGAATGCTCTTAATAGACACTAATTTGCGCTGACATTAACACTCAGAAGAAACAAAGACAAAGGATCCTCTAAGATTTATTTATAAAGGAGTAGGTGTATCGCTCCTTGTACAATAAGTCTCGTATTGAGCGAGTGAGACCAATTTACTACTTAAGTGTATTTAAACGCGCAATTACCATATACCTAATACAGTGTGGCTTATCTTGAATAAATAATTACAATAAAACAAAAAGCGACGTTGTAAAATATTGCGTTTAATTGTAAATAGTCCATATATTATTTAAATTATTTTCCAAATAAACGTGTAATGCGTTATAAATATTAGCATAAATCATTTACAGAGGTATCCGTTGAATGTGAATTATTACTCAAAATAATTCGTGGCAACGAACCCAAAGAGATCTCGGCCAGAGCTTAGTGTAATTTTAATTTAACATTTTAAGTTTTAACAAATGCCTATCTATAAGATAGATTTAACAATCATTGTTTAAAATATGTTCACCTAACAATCATGCTAATACCGCATTAATTTGTTTGTACTAATACTGAAGTCTACTAAAGTAAACTTCCCATAAGTAGGTTTAAAATACAAAATAACTAAAAATAGTAATACTATGGTAATATCGACGATACGCTTAGTCTCCAGTCATCATCTCCATGAATTCTGTAAAGAAGAAAGATTTTCATTTAAAACGAGGAAGAGAACAAATATATTCTTAGTACTAAATTGCATACGATGGCACGCCTTGTCCAGATGGACTCTTTATTAGTAAATTGTGTTATCAGAGACATACGTCATAGTAAATCCTCAACCAATTTAGCGCCCCTATGACATTTGACTGCGGTTTATAGAAACATGCTAAAGGGGATTAATGTATGAACTGGTATAACGTTTGCAACAGATAATGTCTATACATATATCAGTGTAAAGTCGATCCTAACGGCATGTTTTGGTTGTGTATAGTTGCATGGCTGCTTAATATGCGATAAAATGTATGTACTAGACGTGACGATAGAGTGCAGGAAACAATAGTCTAGGAGTGCATCTGAAATTAATTCATGAAATTCCTTTAATTTATTGTACCCTAAGATGTTTCCATTTTGAACAGGCCAACTTTGCCTATGATTCTAGGTTAAGTGACGTTAGATACTCTTTCATTTCTATGCAGAGTTATATTTCTAATTAGGTACAATAAATTGTAATTCTTAGATAGGGAACTCGATCGCATTTGATCACATAGTTCATGATTACAGTTACAGTACAATATAACTTATTTAGATATGTAGCTCTTTTATGACAATATAATAAACGTTGAAGGACAGCGCAGAGCGTAATTCCATTCGGAACTTAAGATTAAAGTTCGAGTTTAAATCAGATCTTCTAGTAAATTAGTCACAATCGTTATTTACCAGCGACTATCTTATATTTATTGACGAATTTTAGTCCTGTCTCAGTCTAGGACATAAATACAATGAACGGCGGACTCTGCCTTCCGCTTCGGGAATTGCGAGCGTAATGGCTTAAGTAAAAGATTTTTATGCTCCAAGATAAATTATGAATAAGATAATCACCATCAAAGTCGACGGTGCCGGAGCCGTCAGTGTCGATTTCAGCGATGATGCCGTCGAGGTCAGAGCTGCTGAGCTTGTCGTCGAGGGCAGCCAGGATCTCCTTGAGGGTTGAGGTGGTGATGTAGCCGTTGCCTTCACGGTCGTATAACCTGGAACCAGCGGAATTGTTCAAGTTAGTAAATTGGATTGGATTTCTTAAGCGGCGACTAATTATTAAGGGTCAGGTTTGTGATTACGTTGGTAACGAAACAGACCACTTGTCACTATTTTTTATAATTTTAAATGTAACCCAACTTGATTTTGCTTTTGCAAGATATGGTTTAGAGAACCTATTTCTCTGGACGTTATGGTGTGTATATTTTTGAAATGAAGTTCCATCACATTTGGTTTAGACTAAGACCCTTGGCTTGATAATGTTGTTTTGACTGTTATAGGATACTTAACATAACATAAGATTGGGTACTTATTTGGCTATATTTCAAATTAAACTTAATTGATATACATATAAATATTGTATTTAATCTTTGCTATCCATGTTTCTCCTCATGTGTAATAAAAAAAAATGTTCTCTCGTGTGCAGAAATGTTTAATTTTTCTGCCCAACAACATTGTTGTAGCATTCTCAAATAGTTAGTTTATTGTTAAATAATATATTTATTCACCTGAAAGCTTCCTTCAGTTCCTGTTGCATGGCTTCAGCATCCTCCTCTTCCAAGAAGTGGGAGGCAATAGCACAGAATCCGTCGAAGTTGATTTTGCCGGTGTCTGCAAAATACAAAACATTTTCATCGCTATAGAAGTCTGTTATACAGATTTTATGGGTTTGATGAATTTTGGAACAAGAATTTTATAATTTCCTTGAAAATTAATTCTATCGATACATATTAGTGTAATATAAAATTTGCAATGGGTTGCATGCAATTATACTTAGTCAAAAGCTTTTCTTTGGCTCTAAATTAAACTGAAGTTTGGATTTCAGATAGTTTGCAACATGGAATATTCAAAAAGAGTGCTGAAACTCTAAAAATACTACTTCGTATAATAAGTTTAAGTTATACGACATTTTAAATACATTACAGACCATTACAAACGGAGTAGCATCTATCCAGAGAATGTCTCTTAATTTACTATACATGATTGTTTTTTTTAATAACACGGTATACTTAAATTTAGTGAAAAATAGACTTAGTTTATAATGCAAGCGACTTTACTCTTCGGTCTTTATAGTTTATTTGAAGCATCTGTTGAAGGAATGAAACACATGTGTCGGTATCAAGTGCTACCGAACGATGTACGACAAAGATAGACTGCCAATGTTTATAGTGATGAAAACAAGAGGAAACATAAACATCTAGACGTTATTAAGATTTTTAAAAAACTCTTTACTACGCTCAAACACTTATGTGTACGTACTAGTTATCGCCCACTGTTCGAAATTCGACCATAATAAGTTTAGTTTTTTTATTCATTTAAAGTATTTATCATGCATTATTTATTGATATATTAGCTTTCTGCACTCCTTCTCCAAATAAACTTTAACTGTGCCAAATCTCATACTCCTCCGTCCGCGTAATTCTCATAAAAACAGATAAACATTTGTTGCTTCACGTATTAATATATATATTTTAGTCCAGAGTACGATTGTTCGTGAATCGATAAATAATAAATAATAATAAATAATATTATTATTTATTATTTATTAGCTTTCTGCACTCCTTCTCCAAATAAACTTTAACTATGCCAAATCTCATACTCCTCCGTCCGCGTAATTCTCATAAAAACAGGTAAACATTTGTTGCTTCACGTATTAATATATAGATTTTAGTCCAGAGTACGATTGTTCGTGAATCGAAATATATCAAGCTTCACACGTAATCCCGACCTCGCGTTAACCTCATATCAAAATAAATAATCCACCGTAAACCTTGGCGTTCCCTTACGCGGCGATTTATTTCTTTCAACAGTTACTTCGTAAATAGCTAAATCAAGGCGACTGACATAGCTTTCAAAGAAACTTCGCATGAGGGGAGACACTCCAGTACAGAAATAGCTTCATCAGTGTCGCGTAAAAATATTCCTGAATATCTGTGAAGAGGTGTCTCGCGACACGTGTAAAGTTTACTACAACTAAATTTATCTAAAACTGTACGGATTTACCCATCGCTTTGGTCCATGTACACTGAGTAATCACTTCGTGAACACTAGTATTTTGATCATATAGACCGTTCAATGTATGAGAGTACCGAAAATATTCCTCGCAAACTATAATGAAATCGGTTAGCCGCAATGATTGATATTTAGCTTGTAGCTTCTTCCAGTCTGAATATGATTAAAGATACACATTCCTGAACGTTTTATTTTATAAACCGTGTATCTTTTTATTTCGGTTTCCAAGGAATCTCGGTCTGATAAACGATTTCCTGCGTAAATAACTTTTATGAAACACGGCACACGATAAGTGTTTCTCGTATAAACATTTAGATTTTTCGTTTGATAATAAATTTTCTAATTTCACTCCAATAAAATCGTTCCCAAAATTTTATATGATGTTGTTAATTTAAACAAACGTAAGATTTATTTCGACATTATTGTAAAACCTCTGGCAATATTCAAATAGCAATGATTAAACAGAACCTACTAGAAAAAATAACTAGCGCAGTATATTTAAGTAAATACACCTATGTTTTTGAGTTTTAGTATATTTATATAGTCTCAGTCCTATTCATTTATACCACGATACCAAATGGTCCTTTATCCTTAAAGTGTGTCTTTTATTTTTTGGCATTTAAATTACCTTTTGTAACAATTTTTCATCTAACCTAGCGTAGTATAATTTTTGGCCAAATGTGGGCTGGCTACCCCTTCGACTTTGACTCTGCCTATCTCTTCGTAGATTGCAGTCGCGATGGCATGTATGTATGTATATATTTTTTTACCTTCTGGTTCAAAAAATTAGATTTGCAGTCGCTTCGATGTAATTACATCGAAGCGACTGCAAATCTAATTCCCAAAACCAGACTCGCTAAATCCTGGATTACTGTCTAAGCGGGCCTCAATTAAGCACGGCACATAGGTAACGGGAATGGAAAGATGATGATGACTTACTTTCTGGGTCATTTTCGTCGATGAGGGCCTGGAGTTCAGAGTCATCGAACAGTTGACCCATGGTGTTGAGGATGGTGGAGATCTTCAAGACCTCGATGTAGCCTGACTTGGTGGTGTCGAACATCTGGAAGGCTTTGCGAAGCATCGCCATCTTCTGTTCGTCTTCAGAATCCTGGGGACATGATAAGGTGCCATGTTAACAATAGTTGTAAGTAAGATCAGATTAATCTGTCAATGCAAAGACGAGGTACCTACTAGAACATGAAGTCCTCATTAAAAAGCCACTCACTAATACTATATATGCCAAAGTAACTATGTCTGTTTATCTGTCTGTCAAACCTAAATCACTGAACAGAGTGTGAAGATTTTTTTTACGCAGAAAGTTTGAATCCTAAGAAAGGACATAATCCTGAGGGACGCACGATTGGAGTCCCTGTCAGAATTCCGTACGGGTGGAGTAGCCGTCTAAAGCTAGTATACAAATATAAATCGAATTAAGGATTATTATAAAAAAAAACAATATTTAAAATAAGGTTTATTGCAGTTGTTACATAGGTACTCTAATTATCCATCAAATATTAATTTAAACTCTATAAATATATCAACTGAAATAAAAATAATTGAAAATATTGAATTTTTGTTTATTTCATTATAAAATCGTATTGATTGCAATATTTTCGAACTTCGACTCATAAAACAATTTCAAAAACTTGTGAATTACAGTTACTATTTTGAATGAGATCCAATTTATATAATTAAAAAAATATATGTAGATATAATTTGGAAATAATTTATATCTGTCACTTAACTAACATTTCAAAAGGCTTGTTTAGTTATAGATTCCTTAATAAAAAAACTGTTTTAGTAACACTAATAACATTTTCCATCCTCAAAACTATGCAAAAATCCCATTAAAAATCCTGAACAAACGAAGACCTGGCAATGGAGGACAATAAGCACACTATCCTTTGCATGTCACTTCACTTAAACTTATTATCACTGAATCGTTCGATCCTCACCATTTTAGTGTTTGTAGGGTTGGCAGTTGTAACAAGAACTGAACCGGAGTGCGAGTGTTGTTACACTGGATTTCGCGTCGGCATAACACCCTTATTTATAGAGCATTCCCCTCGAAACTCGGGAATACAAAAATAAGTGAAAACAATCTCTATCTTTCCTACGAGTTCCGCCGACGTTTTGTCATCGGGACGTCGGCAGATGATGGAAATGGCTTGGCAAAAACTATGGACATTATTTAGAGGGAACGTGCGAAACGATTTATTTGAGCGAATATTTTCCTCAGCCGGACGTAATGAGGCCCTTGGATGATGGCCCTCTAGATGTACGAGTATGTAATTAACATGAAATATTAAGTACTTGGTGGTTTATTTACTTGGCGGAATGAGTGCCTGATAAAAGCTACTTGCCTGGTTAGTGTTTAATAAAATCTCTCGTGTTTTCATTAACAATGTTACCTGCCACTGATAAATTTTGTACGTTGTGAGATTACGTAGATACTGTTACGTATGTTGTTTCATTTATTACTTTTCTTTCAATAAATAATCACTTCACTTACATTTATATCATCTTAATACATAGATAACATTATTATACATTTCATATTGCAATAATACTGAGATGATGATTATAATTTTGCCGGATCTGCAAAATTATAATCATCATCTCAGATTTGAAGATTGTAATATAAGTAGAATAATAGGAAGAAAAACTTTTAAAAGGACATTATTGATAATTTAAAATATTCAAATTGTAGTATATTTTAGCCAGTACCTAATTATCTCCTTAATCTATATTTTCCAATTCTTCAAGGAACTCCAATACTTATTACTAACGTAAGTTTTCATATCATTGGATTGTTTGCCTGTATTCGGTAAAATTGAAATATTTTTATTTAAACTGCTTAAATCATTTACTTTAGCTCTTTGCTTTTTGTTGAAACATTGTAGGTACCAATCTTAAATATTAACTTGTCTATTTTTAAGGAACTTCAAGGAGACCTCAATCCTTACTAAGTAGTCTAATAAATTTTATGGTGTAATGGTTTTCTACATGTCTTAAGTACTCATGACTTTTTATACAGGTTGTCAGCATACAATAAAGAATACAGATTACCTTTTACCAACAAAAAGTAGGTACGTTCTATTCCCGAGGGATAGAAAAAGTTTCACGAATGCGAGCGGGAACGCAGAAACAACCAAGTTTGTAATATATTTGATGATGACGATGTCACTCCTATCCTATTTATAGTCGATACTCCCACAGGATTTACAGATAGGCATAATGTAATAGTACACGGCCGGGCCTACAAATACAAATTATTGGATCAATTTGGTTATCTAAGAGCTTTCCAATATTAGTATTAATATTGGAAAGCTCTTAGATAACCAAATTGATAGTTTATTTAGGCCCGTTTTTCTATGAACAGATAAAAATTTACCTAAGTATAAATTATAAAATGCCTGTCTTAAAAACGTTACTTATGAAATAGACAATGTAATTACAAGAATCAGTCGTATTGTATTTTATAAGAAAGAGATAAACCGATCTGACGTGATGATTTACCTTTCAATAGCCTGACACGCGGTTAAAAGGTAAACAGGCATCCGTAAAGTATTGTATTACATTCCCGCTAAATCGGAACCAGCAATGACATGAAACGGAACATCTCAAAACGTCCGACGTAACGCGTTCCAGAAACGCGTGCGCATATTAAGCGCTCCTTGATTAGGAGCAGGAAATTCCTTTGAAGCAACCGCCGATTCACAACAATCCAGTGAAAATATTGCGCGTGAGCGCGTCATGGGCAGGCGTCGACAACATTTGTCGCTGTCCGTATGGAATGTATACCTAATCGCAAAAGCTGTGCGAATGTGATCTGTGACAATTTTTATCTACTAGTATTTGTGTAGCTTTTTTGTAACAGTTATGTGTTATAAAGTATAATTAGAAGAAGAAAATATATTTCTGAGGCTATCATATAGGAGAAAGACTATATATTAACATCAGAATATTTTAAATAATTGTTTTACAGATATACCTGAATAAGTAGAATCGACATATTTTACAACTATATCAGTCATCACTTAGGTTCCCATTTAATACAATATCGAATACAAAAATACAACTTTCAAATTAGCACAAATATACTCGTATACGATTTTATGTCGTCAATATTTTACATTATAATTTATTAATGCATAATGAGATGCCAAAACGTTTCATTATACATTCCAACATTACCTTCTGTACGTAATACACAAACTCCGAACATGCAACCCCAATCAATATAAATAAAATAAGATTATAATCCCCATCAATTCACCGAGACAACAGCTAAGATCGCCACAATCCGGCATCAAACAGAGCAAACATCCATAACAAAGTCTCTTTAATTGGACAGTCGTTAAGTAGCCCGTCTAAACAGCATTAGCCGATTCAGAAAGCGTCATCGATTGGCGACCACTGGCCCGTGAAACGGGTTATACGGAGCGGCGGGCAGATATAGAATGTCGGTGATCGGCTATAATTTTTGTGTTCCTGCGAATGCCACAATAAGTGAAACGTCGACGTCGCGTCCGCGTGATGGCCACGTGTGATGGTACCACGCTATCCGAAATTAGGTCATGTTTTAATTTGAATGGGTACTCGTAAACGCGCGGTACATTCTTACGTGTTTGCACGTTTTAATGCATTTTAGGAGGTTTAATGTGTTATCTAAACTGAATATACAGGAAGTTTTTTTTTTTGGTATGAACATGTTAAGATCTGGAACATCAAGATTAATTTTTTACCTAACCAATTAAATCTCACTGCTCAGCAAGCCCTATGATCGCCTCCTCCCCCTCTCCATTTAGATTAACTAGATATTATATTTTGTTTTACATTTTAAAACCAGTTTTTTTATAAAAATTAAAGTTGACATTATTATACTAGTAGATGTTTTCTGATGTATAAGAAGATATTGTATAAATAAATTTTGTAATAGTACTGGAATAAAAAGCTTTCAAAATAAATTCACAGCGACAGCATTTTGCTGAGGCAACATGTTTGCATTAGGTTACACGGACAATGGATATATTTTTTTCAGAACAACAAGTTGTCGACCAGAAACTCAAGATATGTAAGGTTACATATCTCGAGTTTACTGACCCAAAAATAACGCTGTAGGAAAGACTTGAACTTGAGATACATTCCCTGAATGCGTTAATCACCGACCTCGCCACAATATATCGGGGTGAAGTGCCTCATTATGACTAACTCATTAATAATTACGTAGGTAGCGGAACTCGTATTCGTAGAGCATGACGTGGAACATCGCGCGACAAATCTGGTATTACTTATTGCGACGATCCGCATGATGATGAAGCGGGAATTCTAGAAGGATGAGGCAAGGAACCACGCATCTTCGAATACCTCTACCCTGTATTTTGTGACGCAAGTATTGGGCGAAAATAAATTGTTTATGTCTGGTTTTTTGTTCTCATAGCCCGTCGCCGATACATATTTTCATTTTCATGTCGTCTAATTGGCTATTTGACAGTTTTGACAATAAAATATGAAATGTGTTGGATATGGTAGCTTATATGTAGTTAAACAATAATTGTACATATTTATTTTTTCAATTAAAAACATGGTAAGTGTTTTATTATTGCTACATTTTTTTTTATCTATGGGTTAAAAGAAACGTAACGCAGGCAGCCATCGCTTGACGTCACATTATATAAAAAACAGTTATTACTTTTGCGTAAACTGTCAAGTAGCCAATTGTGGTGTAGTTAACACAAATTTAAACTTGCGTTGTTGCTTAAATAGACTGTGTAAGTAGATCTAGATGACACCATTATCTTTAAATACATTTATAATAATTGAGCATTTTGTTGAATGGACGAATCGAAATAAGAATGCGAATCTTGGCACACATTTTTTACATTGAAAACGTTTCGGGATCATTATAAATTTGACGTAAATTTACTAATGCCTACATTCACTAGTTTTATGAAGTCACCTTCTAAAGCTGATTTCGAGTACTATTTTGAAAATTCGAGCAGTACAGTGGTGCAATACTTAAACGGTTTATGCAATTATTTAATGCGAATAAGTATCTATCGATTTTCCATTGTGAAGTTTGCTAGGAAATCGTAACAGTAATACAGTCGCTGTGGTCGGAATCTCAAAATACAAATTCCAGCAGTTTCAGCTCCAATCGGCTGGAGCTGATTAAATTTATTCGTCGATCCGTGACCGACGGCCCGCGATTTACTGCGACTCGGAATTCCTCGATCAAAATAATTGGCCATCACAGCCAAAAGCAATGTTTGGATAGTTTGCAACATTGGTATCGCACCCTGAATCATCGGTGTCAATGGAGTGGAAATATAACTTCATTTTGGCACGGAACCGGCGGTTTTCCTTGCAGAATCAACGGCTGATATCTGGACGCCAAATGTAAATGAATCTTTAAATAGGACATTCGTTATTAATGTCTTTAGCGCGTTATATGCAATTAGACGTGAAGTTCCTATTTACGTTTATGTTTTATATATATTTTTTGCAACCAATTAAGAAACGAAATGAAGATCATTTGCCGTTAATATAGCGGTTAAATATAATATATAAATATATAAAGTGAGAATGAATTGAATTCTTTATAAACCTCTTACCATTATTAGAAATTATGTAATAATTTTAATTTTAAATAAAACTACATGATGATTAATTTAGGTACAAACATTTTCCAAAGATTTATCAATTAGCAAATGTATACAAAAAGCGCCATCGTATCCAACATTATATTTTGTTTTTAATTTTAACTAGGTATAACTAAATCTCTACTTGAGGTTTCGTTTTGTTATATCCATGTATATGTTCAATATAAATAAAATGAAACATAGGTGTTTTGTCATCTATTGTTTTATTCCGTGCCGGAGAAGGAGGAGAAGAATTACTTCTCGTAGTTAGCAACTTCAAAATCCGGTGCAAAGCAAGTTGCTTGACATTTTACAAGCATAATTTTAGCGTTTTATATTAAAAAATATAGCATAGTTTGTACCAAAATATCGAGAAAAACGAATCAGCAGTCACTGTTCAACAGTTTTCAGGTTAGGCTTAAATAAACAAGCGAAAATTTTCAAAAATATTTGAAAAAAGTGTTATAACTTCATGGCAATTCTACAAGAGAGATTCTGTTACAGTTTCAAAAGTTTTAGTTTACCTAGAAAATACAACTTACGTGCTCATGTTTTCCAATATAAATACGTCAAAATATTATAAAATATGCTGGAAGATAAGATTATGCATACATTCCAATGGACAATTAAATATCTAAAACTAGTACATTACGAAAAGCTATAAAATTCAATGTGCATGGAAACAATCTCGTGGCCAATAACATGCAATAAATGCAAGATGTATGGACGCATAGGAATGGCTTCATTACCAAATGTTATTACAGTGGATTATAGTTTTGAACTGTTTCTATGTTCCTAACTAATATACTCGTACAAATTGAAGGATTGGGGAGATGTGAATTGATACTATGTTTAATCGTATTTCAAATGCCAAACAATACATACCGTGATTTCTTTACTTTTGACATAGTACAGTCAAATAAGGCTAAAAAAGGGGCAAACCTCGGAACGGAAGCGAATAAGCTGTAAATTCGTATAATCCTTGGTTTTGATGTTCTGATGACTGGTGAAAAAGTCTCATATGATCACGTGTCTGCGTCATAAGTTATTCAAGGTCAAAGGTCACAAAAATCAGTTTTTTCCAATTATCTCGTTTTCTATGGGAAATACGCCTTTTAACGTCATTATAAATATTGTAGATCACAAAATGGTCTACAATTTTTGTTCAAAACATTTTTCCGTATCACCTACCGTTTTCGAGATACTGGAGATCATCGAATCAAACGTGACCGACAACGAAGATGGTAATAATGATGATCAGACTCAATTTGAAGAGGCAGACGAAGAAGGCGACGACGACGACGACGACGAACAATCCTAAATTATTGTAAAAACTTTTTAGAACGATTGGAAATTTTTAATTAATAAAAAAAAAATGTTTAATTTACTATTGTTTATTTTTCTTTCATAATTTCCTATATCCATCGATTTATAAATGATATTTGATTAAACTTTTTGATAATTCATAAATAGTAACAATGATTATAATTATAAACTAATAATTTTAATTATATACTAATGATTTTTTTGCTTTATATAGACTAATACTACAAAAATCGTTATGAAATAATAAACTATATAATCAATATTTGTTATAAATGCATAAAGTCTATAATTCTATAAGTAATAATGATAAAATTAATAATAATAATTTTATCTTTATCCAAATATCAATTTTTCATAGTTAACTATATCTCAACTATACAAACTAGCACCGCATTTCACATGATTTCTTTATGTACAGGTGCGTGCACTCTACTCTTTGAGCTATATCTCGAAAAAACGGTACATGATACAAAATAATGCTTGAGATAAAAATTGTAGACAATTTTATGATCTACAATATTTATAATGACATTAAATGGCGTATTCCCCATAGAAAACGAGATAATTGGAAAAAACTGATTTTCGTGAACTTTGACCTTGAATAACTTGTGACGCAGACACGTGATTATATGAGACTTTTCTACCAGTCATTAGTACACCAAAACAAAGGTTTATGCAAATTTACAGCTTATTCGCTTCCATTCCGAGGTTGAATGCTTATTTTACTGGAGTAACAACATGTCAGAGGAACGTTTGACCATTCCTTGACAGTTTATTTAATTACGATCGTCTCTCCTAAACTCCAATGAGCATAAATTTTACTAGTCAATACGTCATGGTACCTACTCCACAAGGCATAAAATTCGTACGAAATGTATCGTTATGCGGTTAGAACCCGTGTTATGACGCCATTTAATAATCCATTTTATTTTATACAATAATTTAAAAAAATATACAAACTAATGTATGAATGCAGAAATCTCTTTTAAGGAATATTTACATGAAGTCATGAACAATTTAATTGAGTCACATTTGAAAAGCTAGATTTAAATAAATTAGCTATGTGCCCTGCAATGGGACACTGATAGGCTGCTGATATATTATAAGAATTTTATTTTTGTGTAGATTTTGGCGCTCATTGCAATAAATAATATGGAAATCACTTGTCATTCAATATTGTGCTTTAAGCAACCTTGTAAACGACTAGAAAAATATTTCTATTTGTATTCTATAGCCGTTGTCACACTAGTGACCGATGGTTTTTAAATTTTCAGAGATGAAAATAGGGAAAGCGTAGCGTTTGTTGTAAAATATTTGGAACATTTCCAGAAATAATGATAGAAACCGCTTGAAAGAGCAATAATGTGCATTGGTTTCCGCAGCTTTACCCACAACTGCTTTTTTATAGCTTTTTGAAACGTGACACTAATCCGTGATAGTACTTTGAAATCAGGTAGAAAACTAGGAGTTTTTGTTCCTACTTTAAAATTACTAATCAACTAAACAAAAAGTATAATATAAAAGCTATTTTAATTGTCTCTACTTAAGCATAAACTAATCAATATGATAAAATACACAGTTATCGTAACAGTATTTTGATTACCTTTTATGAACAGTATTTACATACCTCAATGGCTAATCTGACCACGAAACCAACAGTCGCGAATACGAATCCCGCTGGAGGCAGTTTGTGTAATGAACACGATGAACATGATGTTTTGTACTTCTTTAGCGTGGAAGTTTACGAAAGTTTTTAAGTACGTACGTACGTACATAACATAAGTTCGTTATGTGGTATTCATAGCACAATCATGGATGCTTAATTTGTAGCTAACGAATTAATGTATATCTACCTAAATCTAAATCGAAAAGAAGATTCAGTAGATTTAAAAAGGTATATGTTTAGTACCTTACTTTACTGCTTTTACTTATAAACAGATTTCTTAAAGCTACATGTACTTTATAAAAATGATTTTTTTCTTTTAAAAGATGGGGTAAGGTAGTGATATGAAAATAAAGTTAAATTGAATAAAACATGTTTATTTATTTGAGAACATAACAATTACAGGTAATCAAGTAGGCACTACTATACTATTTATATCTATTCATATACTCTAATCTCTTCTCCATATATTGGAGTATTAAATAGATAGTCATAGACTGTGACCCGTTTTTTAGATTTGGGCGTTTCTGTCGTGAGGATTGGGTCATTAAAGGGAAATGAATTTATATCTTTTGTTTTTTCACCAGATGTAATATCAATGTCAATTCTTTCATCTGTTTGTTCAACAGGTATTTTCTTTGTTATATCCTTCTTTGTGACTTTGTCTACTAGAACATTTTTGTTTACCTTATCATCGACTATGTTTTTATTAACTTGTTTACTTTCAAAAACTTTAGAAACATCTTTAGTTGTTGCAGTGCTATCATCTGTTGTTCTGGACTGAAATTTATCGATATTTTTAATTATTTCTTTACCAGTATAAGTACCTCGGTTTACAAAATCATTCAATTTGTTTGAACTTTTGTCTTCAAACTCCTTAAATTTGCTCATATCTGAAGTTAAAAGACCAACGTCTTGGGAGTCTAAATCAGTATTTGACTCCGACTTTATATCATTTGTTGGGTATATTTTTCTCATAATGTTAGTAGTATAAGTGTCTCCTTTACTCTTTGTTAAATCATCTACCTTTTTGTCATCTTTTTTAATAAATTCTTCGCGATAATTTTTTATGGTCTTATATTGTACCTTTGATGGACCAAATTCTTCTGCCTTTACTTTATATTGATTCGTCTTGTCCTTATAAGCATTGACAACAGCTTTATTCGTGAGCATATCAGTATTCACAGTGTCGTACACTGATCCAAAATTTTCATCTTTGGGCATATTGTCTAGACTTGCTTCTGTCAATATACCTTTTTTGGCGAGATCTTTAAGCAGTTTTTCTCTTTTAGCCAAATGATCTTCTATTTTTTGCTCTTTTTTAGATATTGCTTCGGTCTTTTTTTGTTCTCCTCTAATTGTATATTTTTCCTTCTTTTGTTCTCTTTTAGCTGTTCTTTCTGCTTCTTTTTTGATATATTGCTGTTTTTTCTCGGTAAAGTCCGTATTATCAATTTTGGTATCAAATTTGTTATTTAACGGATCATGCGTAAAAAGTAAATCATCATAATATGTACTGTCATCTTCAGAAACATTATCAAATGTGTGTTGTACGTCAATTTCAGGAATTTCTTTAGTTATATCGTTTCTAAATGAAAGATCTCCCTTATTTTTGTATTCCATATAGTCTGTGGTGTGTTTACTTTTTTCTGCAAAGTCGGGTTTATCACCCAAAAGTCCATAAATAGGCCATCTATTTATATGAAATGGAGGGTACGTTACCAATAAGTCGTCATACATAGTATCATCTTCTACTATACTGTCAAACTTCTGTTTTATATCATTATCCGGTTGTGTAATATCGTAAGACTTATCCTTTTTTTTAGATACATAATCTTCTTTTTTTCTATATTGAGTTTTCTTTTCCGTATAATCTGTAGTATCTTTATTCTTGTATGTAAAATCTGGCCTCACACCTAAAAGCCCATGGACAGGTAGAGTATCTAGGTTAATATACTTCGGTGTTGTTACAGGATTTACTCTATCGAATTCAGGAATTACTATATCGAATTCATTTTTAGTAGATGTACTATAGTCAGTTTTAGACATATAATTTGATTTATCTGTCCGCTTGGAAGCATAGTCTTCTTTCTTCCTGTATTGGTTTTTATTTCCACCATAATTTGCAGTATCAGTTTTCCTATAAGTGAAGTCTGGTCTATCACCTAATAATCCGTGGACTAATAACGGGTCATCATAATAGCTATCTACTGCAACAGTATCTTGAGTGTTTTCATTAAATTCATCCCTGTTAGCGGTAAAATCGGTTTGATAGTGGTCATAGCTATTGTCAAAGTCATAATTATTTGACATAGGCCTGCCTCCGGTTTCCGGTCTGCCTTTCCCGGGTCCTCCTGGCCTTCCTCCATTTTCAGGCTTAATAACTTCACTTTTGTGCATCACAGTAAATTCTCTGACCAATGAGTTTGGCAAGCCGAATAACTGTTTTATTTCAATCGGAAGATCTAATGGATACCCAGGAGACAGTATAGCTGTATTCAATTCCATATTAGCTAAAGGCGATGCTCCTCCAATAGCTCCTTTAGTTAATGGTGCGATAAAAACGAATACTTGAAGAGGTAGGCCGTTAGCTAGTCCTCTAGGTAGTACTAGTCTAGATGGATAACCAATCTGTGATTCGACGGTCTTCAAAGGTAAAGCATCCAACCCAAATTCAGCATCTTCAACTTTCTTTCGTAGCGCTCGAAGGGAAATGAAATCATTTGAAAAGTTTACCATTTCTTCCGAGGACCGGGATATTACATTGAAACCTCTTTTTAGACTGACTTCAAACGAATCTAGAAGGACAAAAAGATGTTTCTTAATAGCCAGTTCACCAGGCATCATTTTTGGTCCGATATAGATTTTCACGAATCCCTTTTTGTAAACTAGGGAGGAGATATTAAGTTTCATTATGAATGGCTTGTGATTAAGCCTGGTCTGTGATATCTTGACTTGGAAAGTTGTATTCGCGGTTGACGTTTTCAATGAGTCTGTCACGTCAAATTGGAAATTGTCAAAACTGGTCATCATTTTCTTTGTTTCCACGTTCACTATTTCGACGCCTGGGAAGTACAACTCATTTCTTGTGTAGCCTGGTACAACTTTAAGAGCATTGTTTATTAATTGCACCATTTTTTTGTTTATTCTCCAAAACATGTGATCTCGTAAGGTGGTCATGTAATGTTCTAAGACAGAGTAATGCCTGAAATAATAAAAAGTATTTTATTTATATTCATATATTATTTTTTATGCGATATCTATATCATCATCTTCCTAGCGTTATGTTCCGTGCTTAGATGGGGTTCGCTTAGACCATGATCCAGGATTTAGCGAGTCTGGTAATTAAATTGAAGCGACTGCCGATCTGACCTTCGTAACCCTAAGATAGGGGAACCAGACAATTTTTGGATCATGGTTACAAATCCAAAATTGTTTGAATTTGCAGGTTTCATCACGATGTTTTCCCTCACCGTCTAGCTAGTGGTATAAATACGTACATAGATTTTAAAAATCCAGAGGTACGTGCCCGGGTTTGAACCCGCATTCCTCGGTTAAGAGGCGCATGTCCTTACCATTGAGCTATCACCGCACTCTATGCGATATCTATATGTTTGTTTTTATATCATCATTTTAGTTAGTTAAAAAAAGTAAGCTTTTATATTATATTTGCACTACGTGAGTCTTGTAATTATTAAATCTTAGATTATAATAATTAAAAAACTCATATAATAATTATAAAAAAAATAATTTACTGCATAATTACCTTTCAGTTGTGTCCTTATCGTAACCTAGCAACTTGCGGCACATAGTCTCATAGCTCTTATCTGATGTTACAAGTATTTCCATAAGGTGGCTGAGTATTTGAGATTTAGTGTGACCGGCTTGTCTCTGTAATATTAAATGAAACATTTATTTAGTTTAGAATATTTTCATAGGCAATACACCATTTGATCTGTATACTGTAGTGTATATACGTACTAAGTGAACCACTACATTAGCAATATTATTTTCTATCGTCTTCAGGAATGTCACACTATCAGAATCACTTAAAACGTTTGCAAACGTTCTATGGTCGAATTCATTTCCATTTGAATAAACTAGCATAGGATCGTATGGTATTGTGGACTCCCAATTAAATCCTTCTAATTCTGTCAAACCATGGGAGTACCTTTCCAAATCATATCTTGCAGCAAATTGCCTCATCATCATAAACATTCGTTCCCCATATAAACTTTTAACATCATTTGGCGTGTTGAACCAAGGAGAATTTCTTAGCTTTCGCAAAAAGTAATATGAGTTTAACCCAATATCCTCACGGAAGTAAGCAAGTTTGGCATCTTGATCGCCATCATCTATATCAGCTGTGTAATTGGTATCCAGAACATATGAGTTCCCTTCAACTCTCACGTCACCTTCTGATGTAGGACTAATATCATCAGCTGTTAAAAGTAGCGATGCGCGCACCACTGCTTCTCTGTTGATGAAATAGTTTGGCAACAGCTCATATGGTGCTGGAATGGACACCCTTGCCGTGTCTCTTCTGTTTATGATGGCTAAGTAAATAGCATCGACAAACAATCCACAATTGACATTCTGTCTAGCCCATGCTGCTGCTTTGTAGAAAGTGTCGAAATCTCTGGCATATAAGAAAACTTCGAATAGAGCTTTTAGTTCAATTACGTGGTCAGTGTTGTATTCTGTGAATATTTCACCTTTTGGCAAAAAGCCTTTGCCAGTTTTGATATTGCGTAGATTTTGTATGACATCTGTCTTCTGTAAATAACAAATAAGTGAAATCAATCATAAGTCCTGGCTGAATGCGGTATAAGGGGCTTATCATTCCTTGGATTCTAGGCAGAGTCCAAGGTCCATATGCATGCGTGAAGGTGTTTATTTGTTTTCATATGTCCAAGAATCTTTCTCTACTATAGAAAGAAAACAATTTACTTTCATATTACAGTATAAAAGTTGTTTAGTTAGGTACTTATTGGGATAGAATTGTGGATAAGAAACACAACAACAAAGAAAATATTTCTCTTAAAACAATCCAAGAATAGATCTACATAGACCGTGATGAAATGTAATAGCTTTTCTTTGCAACAATTAATAGCAAATAAAATTACATACCATGTAATCCCCATTCGCAGTATCTAGCGTGAAGTCCTTGGCTAACTGAACGATCATGACATTTGTGCTCTCTTCACAAACATTGTCCAACAAGGGGAGTAACAGCTTCTGGATGTGAACCCATCCTAATGGAGCTGTAAAAAATAAGATTTCCTTTCAGATATTCCAGACAACGATCATTACACAGGAGTCACTGGGTTCTCTTATCTCAATAACGTTTCGTTTAAACATAAAATGCACAACATCGCGTATTAATCCAATTCCAAAGTACCTAAGTAGCTTAAGCACTTTTATTATAAAAATCACAAACACAATGCTGACCCCTTAACATATTTCCTTACATATATTTTTTCTGTCCCATCCTCGCCCCCCTTAGGCAGTTGCCTACACTGCTTAATAGATAAGCGTATGAGGGAAGGCATATAACATCAGATAAGGGGGTGTACACCTATCAAGTCCCGTTCCCAGCTTCTAAGTAAAGTTTTAAGGCTTAGATTGCCAGGCCGGCAATCTAAACCGAAACTATTATTTTTGCTTAACACTAAAACCACCCCGCCATATGGGCTTCAAACAAAACCTTAAAATCATGATGCTGGGTTTAGTGAGTCTGGTCATTGAAGCGACTCCCACCCGACTTTATAAATCCTTGTATGTATACGGTGACCAGACATACGTTATTTATCACCGTTTCACATCCAGGACTATATCAGTGTGTAGATTGCCTCCCAATGTTTACACTTACAGCTGGGCGGATGGTATAAAAATTAGCCTGGGTTTAAACAAATACTCCTACATAAGAGGCGCTTATCATTTTATTAAGCTACCACCACTTTAGTCAAATTGAATAACATAGTAAGCTTTGAAAAGTGGTTTAGGGACCGTACGGCTCCTTATAATCTGCCTACCCCTTAGGGAATAGCGACCTCACAGTATATAAACATATATTCAAGAAATAGCTAACTTACCGATTTTGGCTTGTGTAGGCGTATTAGAACTCGGAACTTTTATAAGGTAGGCTGAAGTACAACCCACCATATATAGCAATAGTAATGTTAACTCCTTCATTTTGACCACACGACTGTTGCGCAAGTTACATTTCATGTCCAATATATAGTATTTTCCAAAAGTTCATAGACACTATTTGTCTCCAAAGAAAATAGATAATGTGGTTGAATGCTCTTAGTTGCGAAATATTGCGCAAATGACATAAAGTTTATTGGGTCATTAAACTATTGCAAATAAACATTATCTGGAAGTAGATTAGTGGTCAACGGCTTAGTAATGTGTCTATTAGGGGGTTGTTAAAACTTGTGCAATTAAATTGGACTCTTAGCATACTTATATACGAGTGATAGTTCCCCTTTCCAAAAAATAAGTATTATATTCTCTCATTAGTCCAGTAGCTTCATGTCAGTCTGGGATTTAAAAATAATGTGCCAATTGTGTTCCTGGCTACAGCAAATGGCGACTGATGTATGTAGGCAGGATAAGGTATGTGATTGTGTAGGCGACGAGTTAGCCACTTATTATTATTTTTTTAGATCAATGTGCTTTAAAGGGCTTGCTCCCCTATTTACACCTTCAGATATTACGGGAGTGATGGTTTGTATGTATGTAAATGCATTATCAGTATAATATAACCCCGATTTTCGTAAACTTCCATATGATAGTAATATTCATTTACACTCAAGCCATAGATGTTCATGTTACCTAG